>JAHHFK020003985.1:0-680105 GCA_024533555.2 Aedes koreicus
TAAAAAAGTTAGGGTAATGCGTATAAATTACTGGGGACATATCGAGAGGAGACCAGAAGGACACCCACTAAAAGTAGCAAGAAAACTTAAGTTTTCTTGGAACAAAAGATGTAGGCCCGCAAAAACTTGGAACGATAGCTTAACAGAAGACTAGAATAAATTACCGGAAGTAACAGAAGAGCAATGGTTAGAATTGGTAAAGAATAAGGATAAACTAAAAAAACAGGCAGAAGAGATTTATAAAACTATAGGAAGCGAAGAAGACTCAGAATCAGATATAGAAGAGTAAGGAAATTAATGAATTATAATAAGCAATGATTAAGATAACGACAGAGATTATTAAACAGAATTAGGAAATGAAGAAATTTGAAAAAAATAGTTGTTTAAAAATGAAACCACTAAATAGACCAATAATTCGACATACTTGAAAAAAAAAGAAGTGAAAAAAAACTACTAAGAAGTTGATGCAGGATCGAACTAAATACAAATATTCTCATCACAGCGGAAGATACGAAAAAAAATACGAAAAGTGGAACAAAAGGAGCAGGATCAGCAAGGAAACATCAAACATTACTGGTGAGATCTAAGCAATTATAAACAAATACAAAATACATACTACTAAATACGTGCCATGATCGTAACAGAACATGTTGCGATAATGGAAGTGTAAATATAGTACAAATATCCAATTGATATAAGTATTGTGTTTATGCGGGGCTTGTTGTAAGTGAAAGTGACCTCGGAATGGACGTGAGTGAGCAGGTACTTCCATAAAAGCACTGCCGGACAGTGGGAGTTGGATTGTACACACACACACACACACACACACACACACACACACACACACACACACACACACACACACACACACACACACCTGCAAGGACCCTTTCAATAAACCTTAGATAATTTGTCTACTTGCGCTACATTTTTTCCTGTTTTTTTCTGTGTTTTTTTTCTTGTGTTGGGGACATGATACCACCGCGACAATTAATTGTTCTATTATGGTGAATCCACTTTTTATGTCTGCCAACTTGCAATGGTGAGCCACTATTCTGAGTAACTACCACTACTATTATATGATCCCAACTAGGTAATATATTCCTTATGAAATTTATTACCTTTTTGGGTCTAACAACCCAGATTTTCCAAGGCTCCATAAGACCTTTGTCAAGAAATCTTCATCTTTTATGAAATAGTGCAACGCAGTCGCACAGTAAGTGTTTAGAGCTTTTACTCTTCAGGTTACAAAAGCGACATTTATCTTCATTTAGCCTACCGATGAGCTTTAGGTGATATTAAATAGGACAGTGTCTTATTATTAAACCTGTGTATAGACTCAGATCATGTTTCGGTAGATTTAGTAACCTATATGTATGACAAGCGTTTGGCTTTATAACACCTTTGATTGCCGGGCATTTAAGGTCTTGTTCCAGTTGTACTGTACCTTCGTTATCACCCAGAACTTAAGCTCCATTTTATGAGTACAAGAAGATAAGCCAAAAAAGGGCTCGGGACCAATGAATTTCGTGGTTAGTCCTTTTTTTTGCCAATTCGTCAGCTTTTTCATTTTCGTCGATTCCGCAATACCCGGAAACCCAGTATAAGTTAACAGTGTTGCGACAGAACAGTTGTTGCAACCATTTTGAGCATTCCTAAACTTCCTAAGCATTCCTAAATTTGTAATTCCTTCTAATACAGATTACTGCAGATTCTAGGATAGCATATATTTCAGCCTGAAATACCGTGGGTCATATTCCCATATACACCGAAAATTTAATTCCAGGGCAAGTTATTTCAGCACCTACCATACTGTCTTGTTTAGCGCCATCTGTATAAAAGACTAATGATCCGGGCCGAACATTCGGCCCTCCTGCATGCCAATCCAGAGGAGTCACGTCATGAACTTGGAAATTGTGGTTAAAGTCGTTTATTTCCTGCATACAGTCCTCATTCATCGTTATTAGTGGACTCTTTTGTGATACTCAATAAGTGGTGTCCAATAAGATCCCCATCGAAGAAATTCATGGACCTTGTGAGCCTTAGAGCACTACTTGGGCTACATACCTAGGTATTGATTTTTTTACGGAGAAAACTGAGTTGGTAGTTTTTGCTAGGAAGTATTTAAATTTGGGGTACACCAATAGCTCCTCCCATGTCCTTTAAATATCTTGGGGGCCTGGTTCGATTCTAAGTGCACCTGGAGATCCCACATTGAGTATCTGAAGAGAATGTGGCACCAATTTACTGGGACCTGGTGGGAAGCACATCCACAAGACCTTCTAACGTTGTACCGGACATCGATTTTGGCGGCTCTGTCGCACCAGGTGTGAAGTGATGAACTCACAGATGATCAAAAACTGTGAGAAGCTTCTTGAACTGAATCTTCCAACTCATTTCATGACATTAAGGCCTGTAAGATCACTTATACGTAACACAGGATGTCAGATCTTCGCCAAATATTCCCAATCGTGTTTGCTCCTCCGATTTCGACAATTCAGTTCATTTTGATTTATCCTTGAAGCGGGAGCTTAATGGCATCCCAGAGCATCATTGTCCTATGATTGCACCGGCGATATATCCTGCAAAGTTTGGCCAAGTTGATTCTACTAAAGCGTTCTTCACTGACGGGTCATTGATTAAGGAGTCCGCCGGTTTAAATGAGATTCATAGCGCCAATTGTAAACTTCAAGCTCAAGAATTGGTTGCAATACACTTTACGCTATAAATTAATGCCTCACTAACACGGGATTAATACTGAGGCCGGTAAAGCACTCCTCGTATTTTCTCATGAAAATACAAGAGCTTCTATAAGTGCTTTATCTTCCCGTTATTTTATCATCACCTTTGTGTGGGTCCCTTCTCATTGTTCGAATGCGGACTAGCTTGCAAAGTTGGGCGCTATGGAAGGCGACGACGATCGACAAATCGCCTTCAATATTTTTTTTTTCCTATTTTTCGTCAACAGTTACTCGTCAGCTGGCAGCATAAATGGAGTAAAGGAGATTTGGGGCGATGGCAACATCCTATCATCCCTAGGGTGTCGAAGAAATTTTGGTTTGGGGGGATGGATTTGGGTCGAGACTTCATTCGTGTGATGTCTCGCCTCATATCCAATCATTATTCTTTTAACACTCGTTTCTACCGTGTTGGGCTGAGCGACAGTAATCTCTGTGAATGTGGACAAGGTTACCAGGACGCAGATCACGAAGTTTGGTCATATGTTGAGCACCGTGGAGTCGGATCAGAGCTTTATGACTCCCTTCGGACTCAAGGTAAACAACCCAATGTACCGATTCGAGATATTTTGGCTCTTTGTGATCTGGATTTTATAAAACTCATACATGAGTTTTTGACAAATAATAATCTTAAGGTGTGGCCCATTTAGTATTGGAACATATATTTTGTGATTCTTACAGCGACCCTAGTGGTCGGATTTGTAAACTATGACATCTTATGTGTTCCCTATAACAATAACAACATCAAAGGTTTTTTTATTGCGGTGCAGTTCGAACGTGTTTCAGAGAAATACAAAATGGAAGAAGAAGAAAAATAATTGTGCGCAATCATTTGGAAAACCCTTCGTGGTCTGGGCCAAAACTGGCTAAAGTGTTGGGTTTTCCCCGAATTACCGTGTGGCGTGTTTTGAAAAAGTACAGAGAAACTTTGTCGATGGATCGCAAGCCTCAAAGCAAGCGTCGGGCGGGTACTGTCAACCGTCAACTGCGGAACAAAGTCATCAAGAACATTAAGGCAAACCGCAACATCTTAGACAGCGATTTGGCCAAAAAGTTTCGCGCCGCAGGCAGTACCGTGCAACGGATTCGTGTACAGGAAGGCTTCAAGTCATACCGTGTCTGTAGACAATCAAAAACAGAACAATGTGGCAAGAATCCGTGCCAGAATACTGTATGATCAGGTGTTGACAAAATTCAATGGCTGTCTCCTCATGGATGATGAAACCTATGTAAAGGCCGATTTCAAACAGCTACCGAGACAAAAATTTACTTGGCTACGGCTCGAGGAGATGTTCCTGCCAAATTCAAGTTTGTGTTTGCAGATAAATTTTCCACGTAAATACATGATTTGGCAAGGCATCTGTAGCTGCGGTAGGAGGGCCAAGGTTTTCATCATTGATGATAAGAATACGAATTTAATTCAGAGCTGTACTGAACGGAATGTCTCCAAAAGCGAATATTGCCATTCATCAGAGCCCACATTGAACCTGTCATGTTTGGGCCAGATCTTGCAAGCTGTCATTACAGTAAAAGAGTGCTACAGTGGTATGAAACCAACGGGATTCAGTTTATACCGAAAGAAATCAACCCACCAAACTGTCTCCAGCTCAGACCGATAGAGAGATTTTGGGCTATTATGAAAAGGAAGCTGAAGGTGAATGGCAGTGTCGTCAAAAGCATCAATGAATTGAGACCCAGTGGAATAAGATTGCCAAAACGATGGATGAGAATAATGTGCGCCAGTTGATGAAACGTATTCCGGGAAAAGTCCGCAAATTTCTTCGAAATCGAGATGATCAATTTTTGTTTGTGTTTTCCCTCTGAAGTTCACATAAAGTCGAACATTTTAGCTAAAACAGAATACTATTTTGTTAATGTACATCCGCAATATGCGCAATAGCCTATGTTCCAATTCTAACTGGGCCACATCTTAGATTGTAGTTTGTTTTATCTGTAATAATAATTGGTTTTGTATTTCTGTTTGTTTATTTTTTTCCTTGAAAATGTTCAAATTTAAAATTTTACATTGTGCAGTTAGAAGACGATTTAGAATTGAAAATACACGTTTTTTTGTAGATATTTCAAATTCCCGCTCTTCCCATCCATGAAATTGTTATTACAACTAAACTCGAGACGACCGTATTTGGTTCACGGTTTGAAAACTCGGCCCTGTAAAGTTGATTCAATTGGGCCTATACAAATAAATGAGCTTGTTGAAAAATAACTAACAACTAACAAACAATAACCAACAAATAACTAGCAACCAGCAACTATCGAAGCAACTAGCATCTAGTAAATAACAACAAGCAACTAGCAACTAACAACTAACAATTATCAACTAACAACTAGCAACTAAGAAGTATCAAATAACAAATTACAAATGCCGAATTAATAATTGATTAATTAATGAAATAATACCGAATGCAAAGACAGAGCAGGCGAAGTCCTATTGAAATATTTTCTTGCAATCTATCAAAACCACATTTCACCCGAATACTAGCAGAATGCTGGTTCGCAAAACTCATCAATCACGTTGCTAACCTCGTAAAGCAATCATCATCCAGCGACACTTGCCAGCTATGTCCCACCGGCACCATTCCAAACCATAACGATCAAAACTTAGCGACCCATAACCACGTGGTAGAGCCTCCAGTAGTTCTCTAACTGAGACATAAACTAGCTATATGCTGGCAATCAGTGACAAGTCACGCAAATTTCTTACCAACCTCGTCAATTCTCATACACAGCCCCGGGAAGGGTGAAAAGGCGCAACATTATTCGCGTCGCGATTTGAATCTGCGAACACGGCCATAATGAACCGATGGCTTCCACAGGTTTTTTATGCTGTTTATGGAGTTTCATAACTTTTATAATTTTATTACATTACACGGCTTTCGCGTTTTTGCTTGTCGATTCTGGTTTTTTTTTTTGTTCTCGCCATACCACTTTCACCTGTTGTAGGCATACTACGATGCGCTCCTCGGCATTTGGCATCGTAAACACCTTGATTAGGAGAGGTGAAAACTGCTTCTTTAGAGAGTGGGTGCCAAAAGAGCCTAGCGACAACGGAGGGTTCAGTTGCCAAAGTTGACGCATGGTGGATATTTGTATGCTCGATATTAACGCCTGTTTGAAACGTTTATTCTACTAAAATATGACGTTTTGCTTGCTTGAAAAAGAAATAAATTTGGGTTTGTTTTATGTATTCATATGAATCTAATTCTAAATGTTTATATACTCGTAGCAATGAACAGCTACGTGGTTTACCATAGAGAAATGTTAGAGTTTAGAGTTAGACATGTTGTAAAAATGCCGGACAATAACCCCGCAAATATGGCGTTTGTTTCGAATCTTGTCGGCACTAGAAGCAGAGGTGCGCCACGAGCAAGATAAGTAGACTAAGTTGAGCAAATTCTTGGAAGTATGGGCCACTCGAGGAATTGGAGCTTGTCTCCAATGTGCCCTCAATCGAATTGCGGAAGAAACATTGTAACGCAGGAGCGGTCCTAAGGGAACGCTTGGCAAGTATAGGTTAGTAAGTAACTGTCCCTAGTAGTTTTTGTTAAACTAATTTAAAACTCGCAGATGGAACTCCGAGAAACTAGTATCCTAAGCACAGTGATTAAATGGAAGAAAATTAACTAGAAAACGAGAAGAAAGATTAGTAGTTTCCATTAAATTACAACTACCTTTATTGCTTTTCTTGACAGATAAGCGTATTTCGTCTACAATGAGCAGATTTCTTCAGTGTCGTGTACTAATACTCGACTCGACTCGAGAAAATTGTTGATAATTGTCGTGCTGATGAATTCCTTACAATTTAATATATTTATAACGTCTGTTTGGTCACAAATGTCCATTGCAGACGTTAACGCAGACGCACGCAGACGTCAGACGTCTGATCTTGATCAAATACCAGTTTTGGCTATCGCTAGTATGGATAGTTGCATATGTGTTGGCGCAGTATAAATGCATAACATTAGGCGCGTTGAATCATAAATTCCCTCCAATGATTTCTACACTAAAAAAAACTGACACTTTTTTCCACGTGAAATTTCACGTAAGTTTCACCTGAACACGTAACGAAATCTTCTTCAGTAAAATCAGGTGAACATAACGTGTCAGTGAATTGTTCGTAAAAAATCACGTTACATATATCTGATTTTCACGTAGAATGTGGATTTACGTGGAAATCGTGGACGAAAATTACGTATTTCACGTGGAAACAACGTGTTGATTTTGTTGAATGTATACGTGGATCTTGATGCTATCTATTAGGGTACATGTCCCTTGACTCAGCCTAATAAGCTCGAATAAGGTCGATAACAATTTTAATTATAACTCATATCGTAATTGAGCTGGAAACGATAATCAACTAGTAGGTTAGACATGCTTTATAAGTCGTTTGATGGTCTGATCCAAGGAAAGTTAACCAAAAAACTTTATTAAGTTGAAAACATTCGACGGGTATGGATGTAATGTCGGTCTATGAGTACCATATTGGGTCTATTCGTGCATGCAACTTCATCTCATCGTTAAGGATTATTGTTCAAAAGAATCTTCGTACAGATTTTTTTTTATTATCTCTTTGGCCTTCTATTTAAAGCTATATTCGCTTTATTCAGCATCAAATTTCACAAAATAAATTCAAATAAAACTACTTTATCACACTTAAATGACTTTCACACATAATCAATCAGCCATTTCATTTCAAAACATTAAAATTCCTACTATACAGATTTGCTACTAAATGTTTAGTTTGGATAAGATCTTTGAAAAAAATTAGAACCACCCAACCGAATCATTGTTCATGTTTCTAAGTGAATAGTTAAAATATAACTTATACGGAGGTATCACTAATCATGTCGGTTCAGTTAAGTTAATTTTAGGTAATTTGAAAATCATGAAGATATTTTTTTCAGCTTAACCAAATGTTCAGCTTGGCTAAATAGTAAAGAAAATTTCAAATATCTTTCAAGTATAAAACTATAAATCTAGGGTTTTTATTAATCAGGGCGAATCTACAATTAAGACGTGGCTGGGTAGCTCAGTGGTGACCCGTTTGTTAGAGAGTGGTCGGGAGCAATCGGCCGTCCTTTTCCTTGTTTTTGTTTGCTTTTTTCGTTAAAAAAAAATTAGGGGAAAAAACGTGTGGGCGTGTGTTTTTACAATAATGGCGAAAAAAAAAAAAAAAAAGGGGGGGGGGGGGGGGGGGGGGGGGTGGGGGGGGTGGTGTAAATCGGTGAAATCGTTTATTTAAAAAATCAAATTAAATTTCTTTTTCAAGTTCAATTAGTATAAAATTCAGGAAAAATATTCAGTTAGGCTTCCGCTTTTCCAAATCCGAATTGCCGGGCCTTACGCTTGACCCCTGCCATCAGATTTTGTACAGCCACCTTGTCCACCTTCTTCGCCGCAGAAAGCCAGTTTGCCTTGAGCTGCTGCTCGTCCTTAGCAGTTTTTTTTGGCCTTCTTTAGGTTCCGCTTGACAATAGCCCAGTATTTCTCAATTGGGCGGAGCTCTGGCGTGTTGGGAGGGTTCTTGTCCTTGGGAACCACCTGCACGTTGTTGGCGGCGTACCACTCCATGGCCTTTTTACCGTAATGGCAAGATGCCAAATCCGGCCAAAACAGTACGGAACAACCGTGTTTCTTCAGGAAAGGCAGCAGACGTTTATTCAAACACTCTTTCACGTAAATTTCTTGGTTGACAGTCCCGGAAGCTATGAAAATGCTGCTTTTCAAGCCACAGGTACAGATGGCTTGCCAAACCAGATATTTCTTTGCGAACTTTGACAGTTTCGTGTGCTTGAAAATATCTGCTACCTTTCCCCTTCCTTTTGCCGTATAAAACTCCTGTCCCGGAAGCTGCTTGTAGTCGGCTTTGACGTAGGTTTCGTCGTCCATTACCACGCAGTCAAACTTCGTCAGCATCGTCTTTTTCAGCTCCCGGGGGCGCGTGCGGCGGTCGTTTTTTTTTTTTTCGTTGTGATTTGCCCAAGTAACACGAAATGTTTAAACGTATGCATTTTTGCATCAATGTGACAAATAATAATGTTGCCATTCTGGTGATGGAAAACTTTCTAGGATACTACTATAGAATTAAAATAGCGCAGAAGGTGGAGCCTATGAAACTTAATTTATGTTTGATAATGGTCATAAATAAAAAAGTCTTAGGCTTCAGTAAAACAAATAATTGTCGGTTTTCAAAAAGGTATTCATGAACTAGGTTTGAACCATGAACTCCAAGCTTACTAGATTGGTTTTCTTACCACTCGACTATCACAACATGTGAGAAATGGAACAATTAGAATTCTCTTAATTCATACCATCATCATTTAAACTAGCGTAAATGTGATTAGGCACACAGTTACTCATTTAAACATAAGATAATTCAGGCTTAAGATAGAAGGCGTTCGAATCATATGGATTTGCAAACTTTGATGATCGGTCGATTACACTTAATTTTTTACATATACGTTATCATACTAGCAATTGTACCCGTGCAAATAATGTGCAAGGTACAAGGTACAAGGTAATAGGCTACAGGCAATTTTATTTCAACATGCTGGCATTACTGAATTAGGTTCATGAATGTTTCAGCGGTAAACATATGTGTGATATAAATAGATATTTGATAGTTTTTAGTCTTGGTAAAGAGTAGAGGAACGGTCACTCGACGTCCAATTGATTGAGACGTCCAAGCATTTGAGATTTCAAAAATATGTTTGTTTCTTTATATACGGAAGACTTGTGTTGCTTCATTTATAGAACATAATATGCAAACAAGCAAGATGTCAGATGTAAACAAACATGTTCTAACTTCAAAACATCAAACACATATATGACAAATCAATTAGTCAGATTCAAAATGCATGAAACGTACATCAACATGACTAAACTAGTTAAATTGCACTTTTATAGATCTACAGCATGACACATGGAAAATATAACTTTTATACATATGTTTTTGGTGCTACTTGGGTGGAGTCACTCCTTTCTTGGAAGTCGGTGGGCCGGGTCGTTTTGTGGCCGGGTGCGGGGTGGAAGACGATCCCCGGTGCTTTTTGGCGGCTTTGGGGGGGGGGTGATGGGGTTGTTGGTTGAAACCAGCTGCTGTCTTCTTTGTCGGTGCGGGGGGCTGCTTTTTGTGTTTTCCCCCCCGGTCCTGCCGTCTTGGGTGCCGCAAACCCTTCCCACATTATTTTTATTTTTTTTGTGGGAGTTGTTGGGGTTGTTTTTGGGGGGGTTGGCTGTGTGTGGGTGGGGGGGGCGCTGGGGGGGGGGGCGCGAGGAATAAATTTATATTCTGGTTTTCTTGTGGGGGGGGTTTTTTGAAAAGGGGAGAGTAAAAACAAAAAAAAAAAAAAAACAACATCTACACACACACACCTTCAAAATGAGGGGTGTTCAGGTTTTTTAAATGCAAAATTGAAAGAAATACGTCAAGTTGATATTGACCAAACTTTGACTGTATCGCCCTTTAGGACTACGCAGCAATCTAATTCTCATACACGTCAGGGCCATCCGCTAATTGATTTAAGTCAGTCCTAAAAAGGGCCAAGAACATTCTATTGTACACTCCTTAGAAAACATTTGGTGGCTCTTAATTATGATACGGCCCGGTTGTATTTGCTACGATGGTTGAGAGGGCCATTATCTCTAACGCGTAGAAGATATTTATGGATCTGTTGGTTCATTAGTTCTCTCTTGGTTCATCTCGCGGGAATTGATTCTTGTCTCGTTATCACGGGCGGCTTTTTCCCGCCAACTCGTAGGCTTCAGCAGCCATCTTTCTCGCAGCGAGGTTGACGGGAGCATCGGCAACAACAGCCAACTGCACCAACGCCTCTCTGGGAACCGACTGCTCGCCGCCGCCAACTGCGATCCTACAGCCACTGTACAGCTTAACGACTTTCGTAAAACTGAATCAAAATTTTTCTGCAAAAAGCTATTAGGTAAAAGCATCGGATGCTAATGCACGAAAGAAGGCGGTACCAACGAAGGCAATGTGTTACACATTGCATCAAAGGGGACGAACTTGAATTATTGCGCCACAATAATAAGTTTTAATTATTACACGCAAGACGGATGATTTTCTTAACCGAACCTTTCCTAATTTGCTTGCCACCGCCAGCAACCAATGCGATATGCATAGCTAGGAACTATTAAAGCGTACACACTTAGTTTTTTTTACAGTATACTGTAATTTTTTACCGAATATGAAACAGCTGAATATTCGGTAATCGATTCGGTAGTTTTAAAGTTTTACAGCACGTCAGTAAATTTAACTTAGCTACTGAGCTGTCAAAATATACCGAAACGTTCTGTAAATTTTGCTGAACGATTGGTAACGCGCACTGTCAAATTTTCACCGAAAATAATGTAAAAAATTTACAGTTTCTCAGCTGAATTTATAGGTTTGTTCGTAAAGGGGTTTTTATTGAATTTCATTCTTTATTTTTACATTTAGGATAATTAATGTGATAAAATCAAATATTTTTTGCATTCATTGGAGGTCAATTGGTATTTAATTAAAATCATTTCTTGTATTAGCCGTTAAGCATCACAGCTCGGATTTTGTGGCGTATTATTGCCAACGTTCTCAAGAAATCTGTAATATACATATGTGTGAATAAGAAACAAGGGTAATCAGACATACTGTTGGACATAAGGGTCACCCACAATAGATACGTTTGCGTTCCGTTGACGTAAATTTGACAGAAAACCTATGGGAAAACTGTCAAATTTACGCAAACGCATCCGCAACGTATCAATTGTGGGCCAGCCAATACTATCGCTTGGGTTACCTTTTTGAATGCAATGGGAGAGCTCGGTTTTCCCTACTTCCTTTTTTGCACTTTCTTTTGGTCGGACCGTGGAACCCCAAAGGAAAGGGCGACAAGCAAATTTGGAAATTTCATTTTGGAGGGAAGA
This sequence comes from Aedes koreicus, assembly GCA_024533555.2. Lineage (NCBI taxonomy): Eukaryota > Metazoa > Arthropoda > Insecta > Diptera > Culicidae > Aedes > Aedes koreicus. The sequence goes on from JAHHFK020003985.1 coordinate 11,676, forward strand.
GAATAAATTTCAATTTGTTTGGTTTTTTTTTTTTGTTTTTTTTGTATAGAATAAATTAAATATACATTCGTTTTTTGTTTTGTTGTATTGTGGTGCGGGAGTGCGGGTTTTTATGGTTCGGGTGTTTTTTTTTTTTATATTTGGTTAATTTTGGTTAATTAAAAAAAATTAGTTTGTTTGGTTGGTGGAATGTCATATTTTATAATAAAGTTTGGTGTTAATTTGATATTATAAATCGAAATTAGAAAAAAAAAAAGCGAAAAAAAAGGTGGGGTGTGGGGGTAGACTGTGATAGTTACACAAGACTCTGAACGAGAACCAGAGTAAAACGCGTGTGGTAGGTTTGAAAGCAAAACTTGTTGTGTTTATTATACTTAAGATACATGGTTATGTGAAACCCTTCAATTGGGTGTTGGGTATTACCCAGTGGATAGTTTATTACTTACACCCCTCCTCAAACAATCACGGCTTAATACCCAAGGACATACGATGTTTGTTGAACAACACTGATGTTAAACCTTTGGTTAGAACGTCTGCTGGTTGATCGGCTGATGGGATGTAGCACACGTCTACTTTTCCATCACGAACGCATTCCTTGATGAAGTGTAGCTTTACTTCAGTGTGCTTCAGCTTCTTGGACGGACCGTCGGATTCAGCAATAGCGATTGCAGACTGATTGTCCTCGAAAATCTGTGCAGGCATATGATCCCGAATCGCCAACTCGTCGAACAACTTGCAGATCCACATAACTTCACAGATGCATTCCGCCAACGCGCAGCACTCAGCTTCAGTCGAAGAAAGTGCCACAGTTTTCTGCTTTCTACTACTCCATGATGTCGTAGCTCCATAGATTTGAACCAGGTAGCCGGATACTGAATGACGATCATTGATGTCAGTAGCCCAATTGGCATCGGCAAAACCCACGATCTGACGATATTCTGGGTTTATAGTGAACACCAGTCCATATTCCGGCGTTCCTTTCAAATACCGAAGGATTCTCTTCGCGTGTTTCCAATGGTCTTCCGAAGGATTGGATTGGAACTGGCTGAAGTACGATACCGCAGCATTCAAATCCGGACGGGATGTTACCGCCAAATAAGTAAGGCAACCGATAAGCTCTCGATAAGGTTTATCTAGCTTTTGCTCTGCTTCAGCTCGCTTGAGTTGGAGACCAGCCTCCATCGGCGTTGATGACGGCTTGCATGCCTCCATGCCGAAGCGCCTCAGCACGGCATTGACGTAGTGTGTCTGACTCAGCTTTAACACACCTTTCTCTTGGTCATATTCGATCAGCATATTCAGGAACATGCGAGCATCTCCAAGGTCTTGCATCTTGAATTCCTTCCGGAGCAATCGTTTCACTGCTTTAATCTCGTTGACATCCTTCGCAATCAGCAACACGTCGTCCACGTATAGCAACAGAAACACCGGTCCTGATTTGCTTTGCCGAACATACAGACAGTTATCGCCTTCGCATCGTCGAAAATCACACTGTTCAATGAACTCGTTGAAGCGATCGTTCCAAGTCTTAGAAGCCTGCTTCAGCCCGTAAAGTGATTTGTTGAGCTTACACACTCTGTCTCCCTCCTCAAATCCCTTCGGCTGACGCATATAGATATCCTCAGTCAGGATACCGTTCAGGAAAGCGGATGTCACATCCATCTGATGGACGGCAAAGCCATGTTGATTGGCGAATGCAAGCATTGATCGAACAGTTGCCATTCTAACGACAGGTGCATACGTCTCCGAAAAATCGAACCCATATCGCTGCGTGAACCCTTTGGCTACCAAACGTGCTTTACGCTTCTGTACAGATCCGTCGTGTGTCAGCTTCATCCGGAAAACCCACTTACAATCAATCGGCTTGCACCCGGCGGGCAAGTCCACCAACTGCCAGGTATTGTTTTCGGCTAGAGACGTCATCTCTTTATCGATGGCCTTCTTCCAGTCGGGCCAATCTTCCAATTTCTGCAGCTCTTCGATAGTTTCAGGAACATCCTCGACGAAACTCTCGGCATTCAGAGCATACGCGATACACAGATAATCGCTTAGCTTTGCCGGTGGATTGCGTGCTCGTTCACTTCGACGTACATTGACAACAGCATCCCTTTCTTCAGCATGTTGACCATCCTCACTGAAGGGTCCAGCCTCTGCTTCCTCGAACTCTTCACCGTCTGCATCTTCATTCTCTGACTGCTGATCAGGAGCTTCACCGCCGGCGTCGGGCGCAGTTTGATTATCACGGGTTACCGAACTTGACGAAAACGGTCCAAATAGCTGATAATGATCCAGCCTATCTGGCTCCCCTTCTATCGTCGACTCGCATTCGATTCTTCGCGGTAGCAACGCTTGCTCATCCACCACGACATCACGAGCAATGAAGATCTTTTTACCATCATATAGACGATATCCACCTCCACCGTAACCAACGAAATAGCTGGCCTTGCTACGCGCCTCCAGCTTACCACGTTTCTCCTTCGGAATCAGGCTGTACGCCTTACTTCCAAAAATCCGAATCTTCGATACGTCTGGCTTGTGCCCGTACCAGCATTCGTAAGGTGTCTTACTCGATGTCAGCGCAGCTGTGGGACTCCTATTAATTAGGTAGACGGCCGCGTATACCGCTTCGTTCCACATATTGCGCTTTAGCCCGGAATCAGCAATCATCGCTCTAGCCTTATCAAGAATGGTGCGATTTAGCCGTTCGCTGACTCCATTCTGCTGGGGGGTATACGGCACGGTGAATTCCACCTGAATACCTTTGACTTTGCAGAAGTCAGCGAACGCTGTACCCACATACTCGCCGCCGTTATCACAACGCAAACGGCTGACACTGCTATCGAAGTGCGCTTCCGCCATAGCAACATATGCTTTGAAGCAATCTAGTACTTCATCCTTGGTGCTCAGGATGTAAGCAACACAAAAATGGGTGTAATCGTCTGTAAAGGTAACAAAATAGCGCTTACCGTTCCATGCCGCAGGAGTCATCGCGCCGCAGACGTCGCTGTGTACCAACTCGAGAGGTCTAGAGCTCCGAGGAAGCGCCATATCCTGAAAGGGCTTACGTGTCTGCTTGCCTTCCATGCAAGGGCCACACACGCCGCCGCCGATAACAGCTTCCTTCTTCAGCGACATACCTTTCACCATGTTCTCATTCACCAACTTCACTAAGCCGCTCTTCCCAATGTGACCGTACCTTCTGTGCCACAGCTCGGCATCATTAATTGCTTTCTGCGCTACTAGCACTTCACCGTTCATCGATTTCTTCACATCAACTTCCAGTTCATAAAGTCGATCCGATCGACGACCAGTGCACACCATCTCACCATTCCGATAGATATTCGCCGTGTTCTCAGTAAATTTCACTTCCATTCCTAGTTCTACTACACGACGGATCGAAAAGAGATTGTAATTCAGTCCTGGTACGAATAAAACGTTCTCAACAACGCACTTCAACCGACGCTTCCCGATACGAGTCACCATGTCCACTTTCCCCTTATGATAGCACTGGAGAACTTGACCGGACGCTACCTTGATCAGCACTGGCTCTTTGAGTTTTACAGCGTCACGAAGGAATTCACCACGAAAAATCATGTGGTCGGACGCACCGGAATCCAAAATCCACTTGAACCCCATATCACCATAATACCGTTCGTTATGATCAAAACAACTGCTGATAAACGTAACCTCCGATTCACTGACGTTTGCTTTTTCCTTCTTCTTTTCTTTCTTCGCCGACTTCGCGGCACCAAAATCGGACCGCCTGGGACACTCAGACTGTTTGTGCCCCATCTTCCCGCATGAAAAACACTTTATCTTTAGTTTTCCACTCTTTCCAGCAAACGCCGTTGATTCTGCACTCCCCGCACCATCGTCACTGTGCTCCCGCTTGACGCTTTCACTTAACAAGCGAGCTTTGACAAAGTCCAGAGTGCACTGTTCCGCCGACAGGGTCTCCAACACGGTAACGAGTTGCCCATACGATCTCGGCATCGTCTGGAGAAGATAAAACACCACTAGCTTTTCCTGTAGCTTGATACCAGCCGATTCCAAATCACGTACAATCCGCTCAAACTGGAGCAAGTGCGCATGTAGTGACCCGGTTTCATCAAACTTCATCGCCGACAGCCGTTTCAACAGATAGAACTGGCCGGAGATGCCTTTCCGGGCGAACGTAGTTTCCAACGTCGTCCATATTTCCCGCGGAGTTTGCTTGCCTTTGATGCACTCGATCTGCGAATCAGCGATATTACGAACAAGCACCGATTTGCACTTCGTGTTCTTCTTATTCCTTTCCTGTAGCTTGCGTTCTTTTTCCGCCTTGACTTCAGCAGTATCTGCACGCTGCACTTGCAATTCTGGCAAATCCTGCGCCTCCGAGCGAACGCATTCCAAGAGATCCAGCTCCTCCAAGTGGACCTCCATCCGGAAGCACCAATTATTGAAGTTGGTGCCGTCGAAAAGATACACCTTTCTGTCCTCCTCCATCTGTGCGCAGTGACAAATACCAGCAACGAACAACGAACGCAAAATTTGCCACTCTCCGCGCCACGGGGAGAAAACGAGCAGAAATGAACTTTTCTTTCCGAAACGTTTCGCAACGTCTAAGACTCGTACGAACGCGTACACTATCAACAACGAAAAAATAAAAATAAAAACGGGGCTCGGGCTATGCTGGGCCCATAACCTATTAAAGCGTAGACTGTGATAGTTACACAAGACTCGGAACGAGAACCAGAGTAAAACGCGTGTGGTAGGTTTGAAAGCAAAACTTGTTGTGTTTATTATACTTAAGATACATGGTTATGTGAAACCCTTCAATTGGGTGTTGGGTATTACCCAGTGGATAGTTTATTACTTACAGGAACTACAACGAACTCAACCATGGCGGTGGGAGGTCGGCGTTTGTGTTGGTGTTCCGTTTGTCATTTACTACGGCACCCGACGTTTAATGAATGCTATGTTCAGCCGGCGCGCGGTAATTGAAATTAATTTCAAACAGCACAAGAGAAAATTTCAACCAAATCAACTTTTTAGTTGGCAAACTAATTTGGTCGTCCTGAAAAGGAGGGATTTAGTTGACGGGGGAGAAACAGTTCGCGATTGAACTTGGACTTTCTTCCTTGGTTCGTCTCCTCTTCATTGCGGGTGGCCATCTGCAGGTGACGTGGGACGATTGATTCTTGTCTCGTTGTCACGGGCGGCTTTTTCCCACCAACTCGTAGGCTTCAGCAGCCATGTTTCTCGCAGCAAGGTTGACGGGAACATCGGCAACAACAGCCAACTGCGCCAACGCCTCTCTGGGCAGCGCACGGGCCCACGACCGCCGGAAAATTAATTCAAAATGCGAAGGTGTACCCCTTATATAACATTCATGGCTGCCTAGGAGACGTTCGTTACTTAAATATGAAGTCCGTGCGCGGAAAGTACTGTGCATTTGGTAAATTTACTATGAAAAATCGATGTTATAAGACGTCACTTCATGTTTGCGTTAATTTTATTAGTTGCATGTTGAAAATCAGTAGTTTGAAACATTTAAATCGAAGCGTAGAAAATGTTCCAATCGATTGGTGCAAACATTTTGGAAATCAATCGTAGAATGACTTAGTTATTAACGTTCAAAACCTATGTATTTTTCGTGACGCTCCGAGTTTTCGCAATTCAAACGTGTTCCCCAGTATTGAAAACACAGACGTAGTCCTACGACAAAAGAAAAACTCTGCGGAAGTGAAACCGTTTTCTCTTGGGTTGTTGTTTGTTTAGTTTGCATCTAACTATAATTTTGTTGTTGAAAGTGGAATATGTAGTTGTTTTAATTAGCATTTGAATTTCTATGGACAGCTCGATGGGAAGGTAAGCTAAACATTATTCATTTTCGTTGCAAATAAAAAGTGGAAAATCAGTTGAACTAAACTGGATTTTTCTCATGATCTATATGTTAAACCTAATTTCGGAAGTAGTGCATTGGAATCGCATAGGGATGCGCTATACAGTGCACAACTTCCGACGTTGCGTTTTTGTTCAATTGATCTCCAGCGTTCAATCACTGACCCAAAAATGACAAAAAGACAAAAAATTCTTTGATTGTTGCAGTGACTACGAAGAGGAGGAGTATTTGGCCTCGGAGGATGAAATATTAAGAGCCGACCCGATTCCATCAACGGACCCTGCTTGTCGCTTTTGCAGAAGAGAGCAATATCTGCGAAGATAGCGACGAGAATGCATCTAACCCCGACAAAGATGCTACGGTCGACAAAAAGGAAAAGCTCTTCTCATTTAAGGGGATTTTTTTCGAACGGTTTTATCGCAACCTACTACGACCAAGAGAAATATTCCGGCAAGACGTTGACGGAAACTCCACGCAAGATGTTCTTCAGTCGCTCTGGCAGGTGTTGAGCAAACACGTTCGCCGTGAAGTAATTTTTTGCAATGAGGACCCAAAGTGGTCTGATAAGGGAGGAATTGATAGTGGTGGGAAATTTTTTATGAGAAAGAACGATTGAAGCAAGCAACAACACCTCCTTTGCAGTTGAAACATATTTCCGATGGGCATAAGTTTCCGAAGCTGCGAGACTTCAATCAGTACATCCAGGAATGGTTATGGCGAACACAATAAATAAAGGCTGAGGAATTGCAGACATAAAACATGATATTGCATTGGCGAACAAAATTCTTCAAGGCAAGGGTCAGAAAGTGGAAGTATTGGATTCCAAAATTGGGATCGAAAATTCGCTCGGTTATGGAAACAACTATGCGTCCTGAAGAAACTGAACTCAGCAAGAGCCTTTCTACAGGTATTACTGACTGTGAGGACATCGATCATAACTAATGTGATTTTCAAATGATGTTGGTGTATAATATGACTAAATTTGCATATGAATTGTATTCGTTTTTATTTGGTTGTTTGATGCCCATGAGATGAGTTGGTTTTTTCGTTGAACAATAAATGGTTAAAACGTAAATAAAGTACAGCCGTTTATTGAATCATGATTCATTTTAAACGTTTCAACAGATGATTATTTGGGAGAAATATGGATCTCCATGTATTTCGGATCCTGGGAAAGTCCTTTTCCGGGTAGAATAGTGCCACCAGCAGGATATCCACAATGGTTGAAAATTGTCATGCATGGAAATGAAAAAAAAAATGCTTGGAAATGGAAAACGGTTCAAAGATTCGCAAATATCAGTCAACGTGGCTGAAATGTGATGATTTTTCAGATCCCCTTTGATCCGTCCAAATATAATTTCGATTGGGTTAATAAGGGCAGTAAGCAGGGAGAAAAATTGGAATCAACCCAATTGCTCTAAGAAATCTGATGATATTTGATCAGATGATGAATGTTCCTTCAGTGAAATAACTGTCCAGTGCGCCAATTGTTTCCAAGAAACACAAAAAAGAGACTCTTAACTTCCTGCAAAACTCTCCTCTGTAAATAAGTTTTTGCCCAATCATACCGTACCCTTTACGACGCAACATATCCTTGTTGTTGAAGCTTACTTCGTCTAAAAAGACAAGATTGAAAAGATCCCAAGGGATCACAAGCATTTCTATTGTGAACCACAAGATTTCGTCATCCAGAATTTAGATTGCACTGCGTTCAATAGTTTTTCACGAGAGTCCTGACTCATGTAGGATTTTACATACGAACCCTACGCTGATTGCCGTGTAAAAATGGGATTAAAATTTGGTCCAAAAAAATAATACGTTCTCTTTGGTACAAATACTGCCGCATCTCGATCCCAAACTTCTTGTAGATTTGTTCACGCTTCTTTCATTGACAATATCCGTTTGCCTCGTATTTGCTGAATCAAAAGCCAAATTCATAAATTTTGGCTTTTTTTATTTTCTTTGAAACACCAAGAAAATAATGTCCATACAAAGCATGGTATACAGTATTTTCGCTGGCGAACATTTTGAATATCTAAATTACCCATTTGCAACGAAAATCCGAGCTAAAATCTGAATTCTCGAAAAAGCAACAACAATCTTTGATAGGCATAAATAACTTCTTTTTACTATTCTTCTTCTCGTCGAATAAGATTTTTGGGAAGTCACAAAAGTGTCGCTAGTCGGGGATGGGGAAAGTGGAAGGAAGAAGGGATGGAAAAAAAATCAGGGCGAATCTACAATTAAGAGACTCTCTCTCTTGCCTCGTTCTCTTTCATTCATTACAGCGCCATTATAAACTATGGATTGATTTTTTTACACAGATCGCAAGATAAGAGTGCTGGCTAGCATATTGGGCAAACAGCCAAATGAAAAATGTGAAAATGATTTAGCTATTGGTGAAAGAGAATCATCATGATGGTAGCATGGATTTGCCAATTATGGGTCAGTATCGTGTTAGAAAAAAATTCCCTTTTTCTATCCCAAACCCATGTTAAATTCCGTTTACTCAAACGGAAAAGTCAAGAATCGAAAAGAAATTTCTGCAGCAGTGACGAACTAGCCCAGGTGGCTAAAAGTCACCTAAATAAGGTATTAAAAAAAATTCTGCAGCAGTATCCTCCTAAAAAGAACGAAAAATAAAATTGGAATTTGTAAGGTTTGCACGCAAACTAATGGGAGCTGTCACTTTTACTTCCGGAAAAAACATTCCGCTCGATTCCCAAGTAACCACGAGGCTATAATAGCTTGCATATATAGGGCATATGCATTACGTCTAGTGCATCATTGAAGTTAGATTAAAGCTGAAAAGGGCCCCACTAAGATCGAACTAAAGCTATATCTTTTGTAATGCCATAAGACATTGCTAAAGTAGCTTTATTGCATTGGTAATGCCTCATTATATTCTTAAAGCTAATCTAACGCTTCATTACTTGACAACTGTTGAATTGATGCGATCCCGCATTAATGATGTTGATTTTGTGTTGAATAAGAGCAATAATATAATGCTTGTGATTACTTGGGTTGTTCCGTAAGTGGAGTAAGTAAGTGTTTCGTTCCATGCAGATCAATTGTCAAAATTCCGTTTGGTAATATTGAACAAAATTCCGTAACCTTAAAAAGTAGAGAGGTTACGGAATTTTGTTCTATATTACCAAGCGAAATTTTGACAATTGATCTACATGGAACGAAATGTCACCTTCACTTACGGAATAATCGAGCGGAATAGCTGAAGTGACAGCTCACATTAGTTTTCGTGGAAACCTTACCAATTCCAATTTTATTTTTCATTCTTTTCAGGTAGATACTGCTGCAGAAATTTCTTTTCGATTCTTTACTTTTCCGTTTCAGTAAACGGAATTTAACATGGGTTTGGGATAGAAAAAGAAATTTCATTCGAACACGATACGGACCTTAGTCGATACTGGCCTTATTTCTGGATTTGTGACAGATTTGATACATACACACTTAGAAAATTTTACAGTATTCGGTAATTTTTTACCGAACTTTCAACAGCTGAACGTTTGGTAATCCGATTTAACGGATTTCGGTAAAATTTGACATGTTCCGGTAATTTTTTTACCGGAATACTGTCAAATTTCACCGAAATCCGGTAAATCGGATTACCGAACGTTTAGCTGTTGAAAGTTCGGTAAGAAATTACCGAATACTGTAAAATTTTCTAAGTGTGTAGGCCGAATGAAGGAGCTAGGCTAACATTACATACCGTTACCCTAGGTAAATGAATAAAATAGTCGTCAGGGAGGCAGTATAATTCTTCGTATAGCACACACCGATCAATGTGGCAATATTAGGATTTGGTAGAAGGCTATGGACGAATCCAGGTTGAAAAAAGAAGAAGACACCGAGTGGTGATAAATCTGACAGCTCTCATATAAAAGTATAGGACGAAACTTTTAAAATGCTTCTGGAAAATTCAAATAAAATTCTAATTTAAAGCGGTTTATTGTATGATGTAAGACAAAAATAATTTTAATTTGGATTCCTCTATAGCTGTATATAGCATATTCTTATAATATTTTAGAAATTTTATTTACATGTACTTCTACATCTCTCACACTTGCATCACACCCAAAGCACAGCAAATAAAACTGCTTTAAGGTTGAAAGAATAAGTTGTAGCCTTCTTTCAAATCCCTTTTTTCCTACATTGAGCGGCGTGTGTTATATTTCTAGTCGTATACGACGAATTTCTTGTTCGTTGCCCTCTGATGGTATTTAACCGTCACATCAAAGTACTTCGTCAAGCTTAACAGACTATTCTTCATCGATGATTTTAATTGCAATGAAAACCATTCCCTCGGAAATGAAACCAATTCAAGTGCTGCCAATTTTTCTTTAAGGCAATTTTAAGGCAGTGTACCAATTCGTGAATTAATTTTAATTTTACTTAAACTTGACAGATGAAAAATATCCTATTTTCCTATTCAGTTTTCGGCCAGAGACTTCTTTTTCATCCCAATAAACAACCGCTTAAGTACCCAGGTATCCAATAAGCATTGAAATATGCACTATTTCTGAATCATACTTGCATTTACGATTCTTCTTGCTGTACATACGCAAAGCTGCCATAATGTTGGCTGTCTGATATTTGCATTTTTTTTTTTATGCTTGATATATTATTAGAATAATGCTTAGTTAAAGTTGTTTACTATGGCATTTATTAATACTATTGTATATATTTACACTTGTAATCAGTGTTGCTTAAAGGCGTAAAAGAACAACGTTGCGTGAATCAAAACCCATTCATAAGTCAGCCTTATAAAATTCCAAAGCATCATTCATAAGTTGAACCTTATGAAAAAAATTTTAGTTTATTTGCCAGAGTGTAGCGTCTGGATAAAAATAACCATACAATTACAATACAATAGTATAAAATAACATTAAAATCTATTTCCGACCATGAATCTTATTGTTCATTTATCAGACAAATTAAAAATGCATATTGTCATAACATTAGATCTACTATTCACTCCACTTGCTAGAATTTTCAACACATGTGGAACAATAGAATTAATAGTACTTGACTCAAATTTGTTCGAAAAAAAATGATTGTTTCTATAGCTATAAAGCATATCAACCCAAGTAGTAATCCTCGGAGTACAGAGATATGTGGAAGCAGCCATCTTGAGCCAATCGAGCAGTGAGAGCTGTCAAAATCTGAGCCAAACGAGCATATTTACTGTTTGCTGAAATGCTTCGATTGCTAAGTATTGCAATGGAATTAAAATAAATGGTTTATATTTATTGCGCTACAAAATCAAAAATAAAACATGCATATTCTGCAGAACTCATGGTGTTCATAAAATAATGTAATATTTTATTATTCTCTGTGTTCGATAGTGTTTCTTTTAACGCTGAGATGAAAATTTGGCGGAGTTTGTACAGTGGACCACTTTTCCCTTTAGTCAATTCACTTCACTGGTGCCGTGTTGGGAAGATGTCGAAGATTATAGCTATGTTTCTACTCTGACACAGTGTCCACCGTCAGTATTTTTAAGAGAGTTCTGCTTCAGTCAGCTGTTAAATAATGGAATCGCCAAGTCTTAAGTCAACATTATGAATTACCTAATAATCCTCAGAGTACAGAGATATGCGATGATTTAATGATTTAACACCTCCGCGGTTAGTGCAAAACTTTGCAATACACTTCATAGTTGATTATTTTATATTTACTCATAATTAATAACTTGTAAGTTATGAATGTAAACAACAATAGGAGCTGACGACGACGAAGTCACGCACAAAGCTGTAACATTTTACCCTGCGGAAGTGTTGGCAGCCTTTGTAAACAAAACCGAGCACCGTTGCCAAACCGTCGGATTGAATTCCGCATATCTCTCTACTCTGAGGATTACTAAACCCAAGTAACAACCCCCCTTTTTAGTGATCCTCATAGTAAGAGATATGCGGAAGCAGCAATTTTTGAGCCAATCGTGCAGCGAGAGCTGTCAAATCTGAGCCAATCGTGCAAATTTTGCACTGCGGCAAGTGTTATCAGCCTCTGTGAATAAAATAAACACCGTTGCCAAATCGTAGAATTGAATTTCCACATATCTCTTGCTATGAGGATCACTACCCCTTTTCTATTATCGATGTCTCAATTTAAGTCCAACTATTGTAAAGGGCCTAACACCGAAATGTAAACATCGTTTATTAGTTTTATTCAATAGATAGAGCATCTTTTGCATCATAGTTAAATTTGAAAATATACCTAACTTCGTTGAAAAAATATTTCAAATTATAAAAAGCGCTTATCACAAGCACATGCATTAATTATGATGAAGCCATTATTTCAAAAGGCCTTATGATTAAAATGAACTGAACGCTTTTCATATGGCCTTTTTAAATGTATGTTTTTTTTGTCTCGTTTGATGCTCATTTCATTGACAGCAGGTATCGTAATCTCGTTCCGTCGGATTGGAATCCGCTCTTCCAGACTTTGATCTTCCAAATCACGAATCTTAAGATGATGAAGTTCTTCGTTCAACGAAACTTCATTAATGCTGTTCGATTGCATTAAAATTCTTCTCACGGTTTCAAGATTTCCAAGAAGACTTCTCATCTTAACTCAGAAACGGTTTTGTTATCTTCTGTTGTTGGAAACAATAAACAGTGGCCTCAACACAAAATGACGTTATATCAAGCCTTATCCCAAAGGTCTCTTATAATTTCTCGATAAAGAAAAGCCTCAGCACGTTGGCATCATCAACAAAACTGACAGTTGAGAGGCATAACAAAAGGCCCATGATGTTTACAATCTAGAATTGGGAGTTTTTTTTTTTAGAGTTTTGCGGCATACAAAGATGCATCTCATAAAATTTCAGTCGTCAACTTGATTAAAGCAAGACAAACTGGAAAATAAGAAGAATGATTAGTAATTTCCATTTAATTCCAACTACCTTTATTGCTTATCTTGACAGATACGCGTATTTCGTCTACAATGTGCAGACTTCTTCAGTGTCGTGTACTAATACTAATAGTCGAGTATTAGTACACGACACTGAAGAAGTCTGCACATTGTAGACGAAATACGCGTATCTGTCAAGATAAGCAATAAAGGTAGTTGGAATAAAATGGAAATTACTAATCATTCTTCTTATTTTGTAGTTACAGGTATTCCACTAAACAGCTCACACTCTCCATAATTCAAGACAAACTGATTCATTTCTGAAATAGGATTTATTAATGTCATTAAATTTGATTATGGTTTGTATCTCATTGTTTACATTTTGGAGTTAGGCCCTTTTCATTTGATGGTCTTGAATTTACATATGCTCTGAGAAAAATTTCATCGTTGTACCGACAATTAAATCATGGTCAGGATGACTATCGCATATAATGGTTACAATAACCATGAAAATGGTCGAATTCATCACGTTCATGGCATTTTTGACTACGATCATGGTAACAAGGACTATTCCGACATTATGGCAAATGTTGGATCAACTATTTTTAATGGTCGTTTTGACCATGATCATAGTCGGTTCAAAATCACTATACTGCAATAGTCATCATAACCCCCAATAATGGTAAAATTGACTATCAAATTCTTCTCTGTGTGATTATATTACACGGTTGATTGCGAAAACCCATTGATGGGTACAAAAACACCCATTTTCAAAAAGCCTACCAAATAAATTTCGTACGGTTATTTTTCTTAACGACCTATTTGAGGTATAATCCAAACCATTAAAGAAATGGTTGGAGGATTTGTGATATCGTTCGTTTAAGGTTATTTTTTATCAGGGCTGCCTATCTGTCATAAAATGGGGGAATTTCTAAATCATGCAATGGGTAAAAAAATACCCATTGGGGGAAAACTCATACAATAAACAAATGGGTCTATTTTTACACATTAATGGGTGAAAAAAAACAGATCAAAACCCAAGCGTATCCGGGGCATCGTTGGTGGAAAGCGCAGCTTGTTTCAGTTTTTTTTATTTTTTAATCAACCTAAATAATATATGGAACTAAACACTCTCGGAAGAACGCAAGTAAGACCAATTATATTTTTTGTATATAAGTAATCTAATGCTTCAAAATTATGCGTCCAGATCGTCGATTGTAAAACTTTAACTTTAACCAAACGTTAACAATCGTTTTGTGTGCACGGAACATGGAGGAGCTTGTAAAGAAGGCGAATCCATAACTTTACCAGAAAAGGCATGAATAAAAACAAGTACAAGTATTTCTAATTTGGTGTTTTGTATTTATTGATTGATTACCATGAATACCATAAAATTACAATCTACCAAATTGTTTCATAATCTACATACAAAAATGGGTAATTTTTTACCCATATTAGCTTCTTTGCAATGAGTGAATAAATACCAGGGACCTGGCAACCCTATTCTATTTACAAGAGTTTGACAGTATGCAACATATCGCGGACCTTATTTGAATAAGGCCCATCTGACGTTTGTTACGACGGGTGCGAATGCCAGCATTGTTTACCAACAATGAATCTTTCGACGTTTGGTTGTAAGAGATGTTAGCTACAGGACAATGACGGCCCGCCAGATCCCTGATAAATACCCATTTTGTGGCATAAACTGCTTATATTCATTAATGGGTAAATTTGGTTTACCCATTACATGGGGAGAGGCACTTCTAGCAAAAATTGGTGTTTGAAAACTACCGTGTAGGCTTATTGGCGTTTAAGCACCTTTCCCTTCCTGGCACATGTAGAGGAATCGTGGTTTGTTTTCCTCCATATTAATTTCCATCTTACTTGCACTCCTTTGATCTAAATGGCGATGTAGTGTGCGTGCGATAAACGCCACTACACGCCCGTTTAATTTTACTTTTATTTTTTGTTATAATTGTTTTATTTCTTATAATAATTGTATACTATCTCTTTTTCTCTCACGGAAATGTTACTCAATTTTCGTTAAAAAGTGGATCTACTCAATTCATGAGTAGATCCACTTTTTACGAAATTTGAGTAAATTTCCGTGTGAGAAAAAGAGATAGTATACAATTGTACTCAAAAATTGAGTAAAATGAAGCGGGAGTGTAAGCCTAATTAGGTCCTTTCACTTTTCACATGACGTTGTTATTGTACGCCTATAAGCTTTCCTAAATACAAGTGTTGATATATACTTATGGGTAAGTCACTGGACCCATAACCTCAACGTCCAAGGTTTTGAATCCAGGTTGCTCCATATTTTTATTTTTTCAATAGCATTATATTTCAAAAGGCAAATTTATGAAATTCATACTTCCAACAAATGATCATAAGGGAACACCATTAATTATGTCACGCAAAATGTGACTTTTTATAACACCTCCCCCTTCTTTGTCACGTTTTTTGAATGGACCTTCAAAAGTGTTTGTACGGATTGTCACGTTTTCCCAAATCCCCCCTTCCCCCTTACTGCGTAACATAATTAATGGACCTTCCCTAATGCGTTCTTAAGAATATCGAAAGTTTTTATCGCTGAGTCTATTGTCATCTTATCGTCGTGAACAATACTGTGCATTGTGTATACTGTTTATTGTATTATATGGTTACAATACATTTAATTGTAAATCTATAAGAAATTTTTTATCAGGCGGTTCATTGATTTTTTTTGAGTCAAAAACCGGAGAAACCCATTGGAAACCTGCAATTAGAAAATTATTTTTCTGGCAACCTTTAACTCGACAAACACAAAAACACGTGTGTTGCTCTGGTTGCTGGCTGCGAGGGAACGATTTGTTGTGTTTGCCTCTCACTCATTTCTATTATATTCGGCTTTTTGACGTTTAATCACCTGTCCCTTTCTGTCACATGTAAAGGAGAGATGGTTGGTTTTCCACCAAATGATTTTCCTTCTTACTTGCACTCCTCTGATCTAAATGGCGCTGTAGTGTGCGTGCGTTAAACGTCACTAAACCGAAACGCTTCGTTGTCAGCAAAAATATCAACATCACTGTGACGTTCAATTCATTTCTTTGGTTATGTTTATTCCACCCGCTACTTTTTATAAAGGCCTTAATGAAAAGGCTTACAGTAATGTTAACACACAATAATCATTATTACTACAACTTAATGGAACTTTTGCTGATAGAAATGGTAAATAAATTACGTCTATAAGGTGGTGAATTTGGATTGGTGCGGAGAGATTAAATTTCTCAAAGTTGCATGAATACGGCAAACAAAATAATAATTATTGTTTACGAATCAAGTTAGGCGCTCTTATAAAAATCGCCTGGTTTGCTGTCTTCTCGGCAGCGAATCGTCCACAGTCTCATTCGCTTTCAAGTGTCAGTAGGGAGATTTCATTTCGTTCTCTGTTTGTTCTTCAGTGATAAGAACATTGGTATCATTCTGAAGATAGAGAAGCGCCTTCGCAATAAGTTTTTATTTAATTTCGTTCAATCAATTCGGCTGGGAGCAACTTTAACCTCGGAGTCCGGCAGTCATCACAAAGCCAGTCAGGGTTGGAACTTCGAGATGGTCGCTAGTAAGGTGTGATAATCGTTTTCTCCTATATTTTCGTGTTGTTGCATCAACTTTCTACCAATTGACTGAGGAGAATATTTATGGTTGAAGTTTGAACATTTTGCACATTATGTTAATTGCACTGGACCGCTTTACCATCGTACTCGGAATGTTTTCCACACTGGTGTTTCTTACGTTGTTTCTGTTCTTTTGCACTTCGTCCATATCGACTCTGTCAACGACGATTGCGGTGGACGGAGGCGATGCACCTCTGTTCCCGGCCTCGTCTGATCCACTGTTAACCGCTGTGGCAAGCGGTGATGTAAGTACCCGGTCAAAGATGGTTGTCGAGGTGGATAATAGTTAATGTATGCCAACGAGGAAAGGAGAGTTTTTCGATTAGTATTTTAAGTGAAGGTGTTCTGTTTCGTTGCAGGATTTTCCACCTCTTAAGAACGACAACCTGCTGCGAGCAGCTCGTGGCGAACCGGTGGATCGTGTTCCGGTTTGGGTGATGCGGCAAGCTGGCCGCTACTTACCGGAATTTCAAGAAGTCCGTGCCAAACATGACTTCTTCGAGGTGTGTCGTACTCCCGAGCTGGCTTGTGAGGTCACAATGCAACCTCTACGTCGTTTCGATCTAGATGCATCGATAATATTCTCGGATATTCTTGTCATTCCACAAGCCCTGGGTATCACGGTGGAGATGGTCAAGGGAGTGGGTCCTGTCTTGCCCGAACCGTTGATAACTCCGGCAGATTTGGAACGGCTTAATGCGACTGGTTCGATTGAACGGCTCAAGTACGTCGGCGATGCCATCACTATGATGCGACATAAACTGGAGGGAAAAGTTCCTTTGTACGGTTTCACTGGAGCTCCTTGGACACTCATGGGTTACATGATTGAAGGAGGTGGTAGCAAAACCATGTCAAAAGCAAAAGCCTGGCTTACTGATTACCCGGAAGCCAGTCACAAACTGCTAAACCTTCTTACCGATCAGATTGTAGATTATTTGCTTATGCAAGTCAAAGCCGGAGCTCAAATCGTTCAGGTGTTCGAATCAAGCGCTGAGCACCTGTCCAAGGAACAGTACCTGACCATTGCTTTGCCATATCTGAAGCGAATCCGTGACGATCTGCACAAGAAGTTTGCCACCGAAGGAGTCACTCCGGTCCCTATGACACTTTTCTCTAAGGGTGCGATGCATTCTCTATCGGAGCAGGCACAAATCGGTTACGAAGTCATTGGACTGGACTGGACCATCGATCCGGAGGAGGCTAGAAAGATGGTAGGGCCAAATGTGACGCTACAGGGCAACCTAGATCCCCAGGATATGTACAAAACACCTGAAGAACTGCGTGAACTGGTGTTGACCATGGTGCGCAAATTTGGAAAGCATCGATACATCGCCAATCTAGGACACGGAATCACGCCTCAGACACCGGTTGAAAGTATGAGCGTACTTGTACAGGCAGTTCACGATGCACTGTAGGTGTATTTGATAAGTAGGTTTCGATAATGTCGAAAATTGTGAAGCGCATGCATTTGTATTTTTATACGCTGCCCAAGACATAGTGAAGAATAAAATTGGTAATGGGGAAAAACAAGAATTTGATTATGTGTTTGTTATCAGAATTGAGAGATTCCTCGCCCTGGATTGCACCTTTCGGATCTTCAGCAAAAGTTGCTTCGTTTGTTTCCACCTGTAGTACTTTTCTTATATTTTCAACTCTGCTCTCCAATCTTTTCCTTCATTCCAACTTACAAAAACCGCGACGTTTTGCAACAACGTTGAACCGAACGAATCACCCAACTCTTATACTATTTGAATATTGTTGTAAAATAATTTACAGCGCATCATCATCTAATCGTCGGTCGATTCAACATTCTCCGTCTGCAGTTCCTTGAACGTCGGCACCGGCACGTAGGTGACCAGGGTGTACAGCTTGTTGGGGGAGTCCTCATCGTCGTTGCGGCGGCGGGACAGGCGCACGCGTATGCGGAAGGGTGGGTTCCTGAAAATAAGAAAGTTGAAATACGGCCGTCAGTATTTGGAGATAACATACAATTTTACAGAAGAATTTCTTAATGTGGAGTTCATTCGTTCCCAGAAAAGTTCTTATCGTATTATGTATAAAAAATCTAGAATTCTAGAATTACTAGAATTCAATCAAACTTAGGAAAACCTTCATGATGACCAACCTGATAGTCTTTAGGGACTTAAAAACCGTTAATGTGCTGAGAAGTTTACTGCCGTTATACGCATAGTTGTCCAATGTTCTATGGAGTTTCCTATATTCATGAGACAATCACGCCCATACAATCATAACAGTCCCACAAACCCCATGCTGTTATAACCAGTTTAGGAGTTTTATAGATGAATAGCGGAGCGCTGTAGAGGGGAGTATTACAAAAGGCCGAATCACAAAAGGCTGAAATACAGAACTCCGAAATTACAAAAGGCCGAATCACGAAAAGCTGAATCACAAAGTGGACCGGTGCAAGCGCGCACGCTTGCACCGGTCCACTTAGTCACTCTGCCGAGTTATTCGGCCTCTCATAAGTTACGATATGTATTTCTTGTTTTCTTGTTCAATTGTTACAATTTTGATGGACCTTTGCATAGATTTAATACAAAAAGAGATAACTAAATTCGTGATTCAAAACTTAAATGAAAATAGGATAATTTTGTTTTTCAGTGTAATTTGAATGTTATTTATGACGACAATAATAATCTATAGACGCTACCTGTGTTTGGTATTTCAGTTTGAATTCATTATTCTTAAATTAAGTGATATTCAACTATGATTAACATTACTTACAATTGGGTATAATTAGTAGTATTGATTCAGATTTTTGAGTAAGTTTCAGTAAAAATTTCCGATTTCAGTAGGAAAATCAAAAATAGTGAGACTGGAAACTGGATAAATAATTTTTAGCGTGGAATTGTGCTACAGAAACAGAAAGAAAGAGAGAGGGATAGAGCATGATTGCTTCCGGCGTATTTTATCGTTGTTCTTTGATTAAGCCAGTGAGGATTTCAATGCACAAGGACAGCAGTGACACAAGTGAGCAGTATTTATGTTATTTTAACATGACTTAGTTACATATATTACTATTGTAGCATAGACATTTTGTCGGAAACGGAACCTCAAGTTCAGTATCAGAAGCAGATTGATTGAATTTTAATAAATTCAATGTTTGATACATTATCGGCTTCGTATAATTCGGCTTTTTGTGGTAGGGTAGAACATTTTCGGCTTTTTGCCTGTAGAGACAAAAATACATCTTTTAGCATCAAAGGGGGCGGTTTGCCATACCAAATCTAGACAAAATCGTCGAAAGGTCGAAACTGACAATAGTAAACAATGACTTTAAACGTAAATTTTCTGGAAATGCCAGGTTGCTAACATCTATATCCACTACCGACGGGAAGGCAATAACTCCTTGTATCTGTTTCTGGTGCTAATTTTGTTAATGGGAGTAAGCAGATCCCAGAAAAATACGCTAGAAGTCATTGTTTACAAATGTTACTTTCGACCTTTTGACTATTTTTTCTAGAAATGAAGACTAAAGAATTGTTCATCTTTCTCTGACTCTTCATACAAATCAATTGGAGTCACTTCAGTCGATTCGACCAGTCATCTCACTTCATTCGACTCGCAGACTCTTACGATAGCTTATGCTATTAGTAGCTTACGATTTTGAGTCTGTTGTAGGATTAATAATATAAGCTATCGGTTTTTAAGACATTTATGCACGTCTGAAAATTTACTCTTGAAATAAATGATAACAAACTTCGTTTACATTTATTTATTTAAATTATTCCGTTCGCTTTTAGCTCTGCAACATATACATCAACTGATTGTTTTTTTTTCGGTATGACAAGCGATAACTTGCTCGTAAACCTAGTTGTATTTGGTGCAATGCTTGTAGGTCGGTCATTACTGTCTCTGCTTTCAGAACGGTTCTTTCTTCTTGGCGTTCAGGATCCATGCTTTCGTTGCCGGTACCATTTTTGCAAATGAAATAACACTATAATCCCAGAGATGTACAGCAATTCTAGGCCAAACTTGGGAATTTAATCTCAGCATGGCTTGCTTTATAGCTACATTTGACAAAGATTATTGCCTGGCTGAAGAGACAGCCTTCTTTAGAAAAATCGAATCCTATCTATGGCAAGCATCCGTGCCTTGGTCTAACTTAAATCATTCACAAGTGTCCCTAAGATCTTTTCTGATTTTTAAACCCTGGCATGACAAAAGGCAATAACAAAACCTTCACAAAATCCCTTCATGGAAAACTTTTGTTAACACATTCGATGGACATTTCCAAAATTGTATCCACTTTACTGTAGCAGACATACGCATAGGACTCTTTACGTTTGATTTTATTGCCGTACCAGCTGAGCAAAGTATGGCTAAACGAATGACCTCTCCGATGTCATATGGTAGAATACATTACACATCAGCCAGTAAAATGAGTGAAAGATTTGGGGAGTCTCAGGGGCATTCAATACACTCTGAAGTATTTTCACGTCTGATTGTGGACGAAAACACGTACACCCTATTTTTCACAAAACTTGTAGATCAAAATTTTGCTTTGATAACTGACGTGAATGCTTAGGTAAATAGGACACGAATTTCATGTAGTTCTTACGTGTAAATTGAGAGAGCATCAGAAAATGAAATTAATTGATGTATTATTGAGAATAGCGAATTTTACACGAGCTAAGAACAGCTTCCATCGTGATGGGTGAGATGCAGAAGCGGGTGATTGAGTGGAGGCCGGTCAACCCTCCAATGTGCAGGTTGAAGATCAAGGACCGTTTCTTCAACATCGGCATCATAAGCGTACATAGTCCAGCAGCTGGAGCCTGAATACGAACGCTGCTCAAGCCATGGCATCAAGATCATCATTGGGGATTTCAACGCTGTTTGGCCAGGAGGAGACATATAAACCGGTAATTGGACATTTCAGCGTACACCAGCTGAACAACTACAACGGCCTTTGACTTCGTCGTCCCAAAACCATGGCCGTACGTACTAAACTTTTCCAGCACAGCTTCCCACGGTACACCTGCAGGTCACCAATCCGAACGTAATCACAAATCGACAACGTTTTGATCGGCACTTCACCGACGTCAAAACCTATCGAGAAGCCAACATCATTTTGGACCACTACCTATTGAACTTTAAGATGCGTCCAAAACTCTCCGTAGTGAACAAGTTTCAGTACGGACGCCCGCCATGATTTCGCGCGACTGAAGCAACCTGACGTCGCCGCAGGCTACGCGCCGCGTAACAGATAATGTCTCAGGGTTAAGACTAAGTTCTACCAGAAATGTGTAGTGATAAAAACGATTGTGAGGTGACCGACAGATAAAGGCAGCCCTTTGATGAACATCTGAATGGAGTATAGCAAGAGGGCACCAAGATAACAAAGTGCCGTCAGCGATACAGTAAGTGACGGAGATGTGCCACTATTTAGAATAATACATATGGATGCAGTAGCGCAATCCATTGGTTTATTATGACACCCACCAATATAGGAACAGTACCATCAGAAAATAGGAGCAAAGGTTTTTTTTAAACAAATTATCGTTTTCAATGTTTTTTTAGGTAAACATTGAAATTTTAATTAATTTATTCCCATTTTTCTAGTACCAGTAATAAATATATCACTATATTGTGCATCGACCATAAGACCATCCTATAAAGGGTACGTTTACTCCATTAGTTCTAGGCTATGGATCTATTCAGTTAATGATAAATCATTAAAATAAAATAATCCATCTGCATTACCCAGGTAACCTCAAGATTAGTACGACGAAGGGAATCGAACGAAGAAAATTAGGCTGTATTGGCAGGTTCGCATTACATTCCAGAATGTCATAGAATCCAGCCTTACAAGATATTTATATTCCGCGCAACCATTGCAGCACGTCATCTATCACTGCTGAAATCAACTCACCGGATTCCGCGGTGCCACAGAGCCTTGTTCAGGCGGGTATCAATCCGAACGTCATTGGTTCCCATCTCCTTTTCGGCGAACTTGCGCACAATCTTGACGGCACGCGGGGCGCGCTTCTTGTAGCCAACCTTGTGCAGGCGACGGTTCAGGTTGATGGTGCACTCGCGGGTCACCACTTCGTTGATGGCGGATTTCGCCTTCTTCTCTGTCTTGGTCTTGGCCATTGTGTTGATTCCTGGTCGGAATTAATTAAACTAAAACGAAAAAGAATCAATTAAAGCTCGAAATGATCCCTCATCAGACGGAAACACGGTCGTGAAAAGAGAGCGGCTCGATAGAGAACGAGTACTTTGACAGCTCCGGTAAACAAGGAACAATCACCGATGTACACAACACTTTCAACACTATTATTTCGGCATAAAATCCGAGAAAATCAACACGAATCGTACATCGCCCGGAAGATCAAATATTCCGCTATCGTTTCACACCGATTTACCGAAAATTCACTAACGATATCAAATTAAGAAAATTTATAGATGGTGGGGGGGAAAAAAAGAAGTGGGGGGGGTTTGAAGTGGAGGTGGTTTGAGGAGAGGGGGGGAAAAAAAGGGGGGGGGGGCGGGGGGGGGGGTGGGGGGTGTTTGTGTGAAAAAAAAAAAGAGAAAACGGGGAAAATTTTAAAAAAAAAAAAAATGTAGAAAAAAATAGGGGGGGTTTGGGGGGGGGGGGGTGGGTGGTATTTTTTTTGTTGGGGTGGGGATAACAGAGGGTTGGGAAGTCATTTTTTGACTACATTCTATGCATTTCAAAGAACATCCTCCTTACGTCAAAAAGTGTCTACTTTTTAATCCCAAAAAATGAATAATTTTAAGTCCTTTTTTGTTCCAGTGTGATAGAAAAAATGCATAAAAACAACGCTATCAAGAAAGTAAAAATATCGATTTGTTCTAGTTGATTGGCTTTGCCTGAAATACAAAGTGAAAATAAAAATAAAATTGAGTTATTGCAAGCAATTAGATCATTCCGATTGATCATTAAAATGAAATGTATTTTTAAGTTTGAAATAAACTCAAATCTGTATCTGTATTCCGCCACCTTCTTAGACCAGTTCAGTGCCAACATGTCAGAAGTGTAGATCTGCTGTAAACAATTACTAAAACCGTCGCTTTCTCGGGAATGAAAACTTTCTCCTGCAAATCAACAATCCCAACTTCAAAGAAAAACATTTTCCTAGCTTATGGTGTATTTAATTTGCATGTGTGGATGTTTGCGATAAATCGATAGGGAATGTCGTTGATTGCAAAAAATGTAGATCCAATCTTTTGAGATATTGGCGCTGAGTTTATCTTATTTTCATTTCATAAAGTGACTAGTTTCTATACAGAAGCACATTCTAAAAACGCATAGTTTCTAATCTCTTTCACATGCTGCAAATGCCTAAAATTTATTCACTTTTTGACGTATAACCTTTTTAGGCATTTTTGCATAAAACCTTTTTAGGCATTTATGCATAATTCCAGTCTTCAAGCAAAATGCCTACATCGAAGATATAATTGCATACTTCAGATTTACCGTGTAAGCAAAGTGCCTACTCTGAGAAACGTTGTACCGACAATTAAATCATGGGCAGGATGACTATCGCATATAATGGTTTCAATAACCATGAAAATGGTAGAATTCACTACGTTCATGGCATTTTTGACTATGATCATGGTAACAAGGACTATTCCGACATTATGGAAAATGTTGCATCAACTATTTTTAATGGTATTTTTTACCATGATCATAGTCGGTTCAAAATCACTATACTGCAATAGTCATCCTAACCCCCAATAATGGTAAAATTGACTATCAAATTCCTCTCTGTGTACTTTAAAATCATAATTGCATTCTTCAGATTTACCGTGTGTTCCCTTTGCTCTGAGAAAAATTTCATCGTTGTACCGACAATTAAATCATGGTCAGGATGACTATCGCATATAATGGTTACAATAACCATGAAAATGGTCGAATTCATCACGTTCATGGCATTTTTGACTACGATCATGGTAACAAGGACTATTCCGACATTATGGCAAATGTTGGATCAACTATTTTTAATGGTCGTTTTGACCATGATCATAGTCGGTTCAAAATCACTATACTGCAATAGTCATCATAACCCCCAATAATGGTAAAATTGACTATCAAATTCTTCTCTGTGTGGAGAAAATTTCAGACATAACTTTTCAAATAGACGTATCTAAAATTTGATAGGAATTGAGAAAAATGAGGTAGAAGTTCCAGATGCTTTCATGAAATCCTATTTAACTGTATTTCAAGTTTTATTCGATCTGTTGATTCTATAACGGTTAAATAATATTAAAAGTAGTAAAAATCCTGGCTTTCATTCACTTTCGCTCTATTTTTGAGAAGATTAACACATACACCGGTTTGCCTCCATACTATACACCATGTTAGATACGTCGGTGTGACATCTTGATTGTAACATACACCGGTTGGATACGTCGATATTTCAGAACGTTTAGCACTTGCATCATGTCAGATACACCGGTTATAATTTTTAAGCGCAGATACGTCGGCTTTCTGTGTGGTGTATCTGAACTATTTCCATAACATTTAAAAAGATCAGATAGGTCGCATATGAAATTTGGTTCACATAGCTGAATAACTTTGATAATAGTATTTGTCAATTGCTACTACATTGAACGTGTTATTAATGACAGGATAGAATGAAAAACGCGATTTGTTTACATTTGCGACATACGTCCTTTTGAAAATTTATGCTTGATTTAATACATTTCTAGACCGATGCTGGCGTTCACTCTACTTAAATTAGGAATGGGCATTTTGAAAAATATAATCTATTTAGCCGCATCGATTTTTTTAAATCCGAGAAATCGTTCTACAAAAATATCGAAAGTAAAAAGTCGATTCGGACAAAAATCATAATTTTTAAATCCTTTTATCTTATTAAGTTATTGTATAATATCTTTTGATTTTTAAAATTATTAAAATTAAACATTTTACATAACAACTTAATGCTATAAAGCATCAAAATCGTGTAATTTAAAATAACGTCAGTAAACATGAGACAATAGACCTTTCTCGTCAGAACTAACCCCCGTTTTTTATATTTTTCCTTGAAAGGCAATGAACTGTTTATAACGTTAACATTAATGATTTTTTTTTATTTGCACTCCTCATTATGTTACAAATTTTTGAAATCTCCAATTTGTTCCACATTTTATGGTGAATATAACCATGTGGAACAAATATGAGGCGTTTTGGCAACTCTTTAAAGTGATGAAATGATTCACACCACGAAACTCGAAGCTTTATCTGGCAACACTGCGATACTTTGTTTAAGCAAGGAAACGTCAACACAGAAAAATGATTAATAATTATTGTCGTTAGAGGTAGGTAATTAAATATATCATTTATTATTCATATTCTGTATGCATATCACTAATTCGAGGTATTTATTTTATTTACACAAGGAGTCACGGAGAGTAAGCTGGACAGAACTGACACCGTTGCCGTATGTGCAGCAATTGCTGGGGGTATCGCTGCAGAACTGAAAACACCGTTGGATGTAGTTAAAACCATATAATGCTAGCCGATCGAGGCGAAGCGGACAAAACAAATTCGTACCGAGTTCTACGCGGAATTAACCGGAGAGCGGAGCATTCAAGGGTAGTTTAGTTGGAGTTTCAATTTTATTTGCTGTACATAGAAAAATAGCAGACACTCAACAAATCGTTATCGCTTGTCCTATTCAATGGTTGGAGAGCTTCTTGAGTCTCTAATTGAAACAAGGAATAGATTCAGTTTTATCAAGTAAACAAGCGACCAGTGTTGAATTAGTATTATTGTTGTCAATATAATTTCCTTTTCGTTATGTACGAAAACTAAAGATCCTGAGCAATGCCGGAGATAAAAATAAAATCCAAGATCACTGTTTCGTTGTACCGCGTTTTAATGATTTCTGTTCTTCTTCTTGATATTTTGAACTCAATTGTTTAACATGCATTTCCACAGGTGATGGTTAGAAGCGTTTGATGTCTGTACCATTGTGTACCATTGGATAATATGCTACTTCAATCAACCTCAAATGCACATTAGGTCCACACCGTCCCCTGATCTGGCATTTCTAGTGTGAATCTTTCCAATGTAATCCCGTCCACTTCCGGTATGCCCAAGAACCTGGATTAAACTTTGAGTATCAGTTTTGTTAAAGATCTTTCTTCAAGATTTGATTTGCTGGTAGTTTCGGCCAACCGGAAATGAAGACATTATTTTCTTCACTCGCTTTTTCGTTGTAGGATAAGAAGATTGGTTACAACTTTCGCAATAAAAAAGGGTTCATCGTTTTTACTACCGTCACGAAAAATGGAACAGAAATCGGTTTTAAAAGAGAATCTGAGTGAGTCCCTTCGATTGTGAGCATTTCCGGATCCACCCTTGAAGATTATCTTGTCATGCTGACGAGGTACAACTTATACATATACTGAAGACCGGGTCAAGAGATGGATAAAACAAAATAGGAAAAACGAATCTGCTACTAACTAAAAGGCGTTACACTGTAAGACATTTCTGCTGTCCGTCAGAGATTCTACTAAGTCTACTAAGTTTTGTTTCGCTTCGTGCAATGTAAAGCTATTTGACGTTTACGGAACCAGCTCCCTTCGTTATATTTTTGTTTTGTTTTAATTCCTCAATATTTTTTACACACGAGCTTGAAAACAAATATTTTTGAAATGGACAATTCCAAGCTGTTTGTGGAATACTTGAGCTCAAGTGACGACGAATTCGAAGAGCTGATGTTCACGCAGCAGTTAGTATCCCGTGCACATACAGCGGTGACTGCACATTCAAGGGCTGGAGGATCTCGTCCCGGCAAAGGAGCAAATATAAATAGATTTGCAGATGAGGGAGCTTAACGGTTGTTCGACGACTATTTTGCAGTTGAACCCGTTTACACGGACGAACAGTTAAGAAGACGGTTTCGTATGAGTAGGAGGCTGTTCTTGCGAATTGTCGAGGCAGTCAAACAAAACGAATATTTCGTTCAGAAGCCTGATGCCACGGGAAAGATGGGGCTGACGACTTTGCAGAAGTGCACGGCAGCTATCCGTCAATTAGCGTACGGTTCTCCGTCGGATGCTGCTGACGAATATGTCCGCATGGGAGAGTCTACTGCACGTCAATGTCTTCGGGAGTTCTGCGAGACCGTTGATAATATCTTCGGAGAAGAATACCTTCGGTCTCCAAACCATGCGGATCTTCAAAGATTGCTGTGATTCGGAGAAGAGCGAGGTTTTCCAGGAATGTTGGGTTCTCTGGATTGTACCCATTGGTATTGGAAGAACTGTCCGACTGCATGGGCAGGTCAATACACAGGGAAAGAGAAGAAGCCGACGATTATCCTTGAGGTCGTGGAATCTCAAGACTTGTGGATATGGCATGCGTTTTTCGGAATGCCTGGGGCAAACAACGACACCAACGTGCTGGATCGATCTTCCTTGTTTTCCGATCTTTACAACGGAAAAGTTCCTCGTGTGGAGTACACAGTAAACGGACACAACTATAACACCGGATACTACCTAGCCGACGGAATATACCCGCCACTATCAACGTTGGTTCAAACCATTTCAGCACCCGTTGGCCAAAAAAGAAAGGTATGTACAGAAATAGTGTTAAAGATTTATTTTACCCAATGCGATTTTTGGACGTACTTACTTGATTTTGCGCGTCCCGAAAATTCGATTTTTTTGGGACCTGTATACCGTTCTTTGTAAGAAAGGTAAAAAATGCGCACAAAAAAAAACGCTTAAGGATCTTGGGAAGAAGTTGACGACACAGATTTTTTTTTATAGATCCCTAAACTTGAACAAAACTAAAAAAAAATGCCAATTCTTTTTACAGTTTTCAATGTATTGCTTTTTTATATGTGTTTATTGTTTTTCGTTATAGCACTTCGCTGAAAGACAGGAATCCGCGAGAAAGGATGTGGAACGCGCGTTTGGCGTACTTAAAAGCCGATTTGGTATTATCCAAATCCCTGCCAGACTGTGGAACAAGGAGGAGTTGAAGAAAATCATGCGCACATGCATTATCATCCATAATATAATTATAGAAAGTCAGCGAGATTCTTCAACGCCGTTGAACTACAATGTAGACAGAAACATTCCGGATGATACGGTTAACGAAGTAGATTTTACGGCGTTTCTATCGCGTTTTGAACAAGTTCACTATACGCATCTGCATTACCAACTCCAGGACGACTTGGTCGAACATTTGTGGAATTTGAAGGGGGATGAGCAGTAATAAATTTGGTATGGTCCATATTTCCATGTGGTGTATTATTTATACAAAGATTGAATTTCTCTCGGGTTTGTCCAGAAATAACTTTCAATCAATTTGAAACATTAAGGATTCCCTCTAAACATGCACCTTTATTCTTGTTTCTAAACGAATCATTCGAGTCGTACAACAAATATTTGGGATCGGCATCTGCCAAAGCAACGGGATGCCCAATTTGAGCACGATTGCTTCAGTTTCCTTGAAAACCTCGAATTCCTCCGGGGTCTATCCCGGAATACCGAGAATCGTTTCGGCAGTTGTTGAACCATGGGATTCTACGATGCAGTTTCATCTTGAGTGATTTCATCTGTGCTTTTCGATGGCTGAAAATGTAATAAATCACATCATGCGACATTCAAGTGTACCATAAGACAAAAAACTCACCTTATTATGCTCCGTTTTGATTGCAATGACATTGCATTCTTCGACGTTCAAATCTATAATCCAACCTCGACTTTTCTGATGCATATACAGCCGATTCATTTGTGCTTGTAGCGATTTGAGCTCGTCAGTCAATCGATATAAGGGTGCACTGATAAGCTCTCTTAGCGGTCTACATTTGGTCAAAGGCTCAATTTCTATCTCGATGGGTTCCCTACATACCGAACATAGGATTTGGTTTGGTTTGGATTCCTTTTGCTTCCAGCCCGGCATTTTTACTAGCTCCTCTTCAAAGTTTCGTTTCGATGCATTCAAATGGCACGCGAAGCAAGACTGCAAATAGTGATAGCACACGATTTTTGTAAATGCATCGTCTTCCTGGAAACCGTACAGCCAAATGAAACACAAAATTCTAATTTGTTTCCTTTAGTCAACGCAACCTGTGTTTTAGTTAGGTATACTTAACTCCTTTTAAGGTGGAAACAACAAAAATATTAGTATATCAGAACAACCATAATTTGCGTTGTATTGTGTTAATTTTTTCACGTTAAAAGATCCAACCTGCCTGTTTATTTTAAAACAAACTCGCTGGTCTTAAACAACAACTAGTTTTTTTTAGTTTGGATGTTAACAAACAAGTTCGTTGTTTCAACCAGGACTGTTTTTCTTCCGTGTAAATGTAATTAAATGTATGATTTATTTTTTGAATCTCAAACTTTTTACTGCATCTTCTTTGTTATAGATACTTAACAGGTCAATAAAAAAAACTTAACAAGGAACACGTTAAAAAGAATCTTCGATTTTGAAAAATGGCTTATGAATCCAGAAATTCTGAGATCATGATGTTCTCAGATGTTTCATTGTTTTCATCATAACTCTCGTCGTTAGAATCCAAACGCTGATTGTAGTCTTCTTCGCTTAGAGCTGAAGTAGGTGCCACTGAAGAATCAGCAGCATCTACCTCTCGGCACGCTTCCTCGTACGACTCCGAGAGTATACGTCGTTGCTCCAGTATATAATACTCCTGTGCTACGGCATTCAACCCGCTAAAATCAACCGACATAATCGAATGGTTAGCGAGCCTCTTGAGTACCTTGGTCCGTTCTGCGCTGTTTTGTGCCTTTTTATGAGCTGCTTCAGCCAGAAGCTTGCCGGCTTTGGCAAGTTGCAATGTCTCCGTGCCAGCAGTTTTCTGTAGCTTACTTGCGTTTCGGCCTATTGGTCGCCCCTTTCCAGTATGGATTTGGTTGGAGGATTTTCTTTCTTCGTTGGAGGAGAAATCTTCAACAGCGTCGTTTGAGATCTGCTGGATGGTGCGTTTTGCTGGAGTCTAAAATTAAAAAAAAAAAATCAAAAAGTAATGCTTTAAGTTAGCTGTCTGTTGTTCTGAAAAGTTATTAATGAAACTTCTTGTTTATTTTAAGGACATAGTAAAACCGTTCGAAGGGTCTTTGATCTTGACGCTTCAAATTAAGGCTATTTAAAAGGGCCTTTAAACACGTTTGCACAGTCAATATGGACTTTTTTTTAAACTGGAGAGAGAGGCGAGAAATTTTATTTCAGAAGCACTTACCTTCACATGGTACTGTTGCCACTTTGGAGCAGACCCCAGGATCCGATAGCAGTGCATCAGAAGAAATGGACATTGTTCTTTGGCAGCATACAGCGTTAACGCTTTCTTCAGGTTGTCCTCCGGAGAGGCACCGCTTTGCTGGTGGGAACTTATCTGCGACACACATCCAGCAAACTTGCTGACCGATTTGCTGATCGAATGCCATCTTCCTTTGATGCCAGTTGCGGCGCGCTGTTCCGGGAGAGCTAAACCGTTCTCTGCACAAATTTCTACGAACTTTTTGTAGATTCTTCCGTACAGGTATTCGGCTTTTTGGTTTGTCCCAATGATTGGATCTTGGGACACATCCAGCCAAGCCCTGCAAAGCGCTTCGTCATCTTGGTGCGTCCAATTTCTTCCACGGGGTTTTGATGCACTCATTTTTTTCACAACTTCTCACAATAAACGTGAAATTAGCACAAAGAAAAAAGAAATCTTTAACACTCAAAGTCTTCCAGATGAAGATGATATTTTGACGTTTCAACTTGTTTTGATTATTTTTCTTCAAATAGCAACGGTCGGCTCGGTTGGATCGGGTTGTCAAATTTACGAACCGGCTGCTCACCGAGCGAGCGAATTGTTATTTTCCAACCCGGTTACCAACTACCGGTGCGGTGTCGAGTTGTC
This sequence comes from Aedes koreicus, assembly GCA_024533555.2. Classification (NCBI taxonomy): domain Eukaryota; kingdom Metazoa; phylum Arthropoda; class Insecta; order Diptera; family Culicidae; genus Aedes; species Aedes koreicus. The sequence continues at coordinate 42,971 of JAHHFK020003985.1, forward strand.
AAACAGGGTAACAATTTACCGATATTACCGTATTGGTGCGGTTGGTCTTATATGCGGTGGAAAGGATGTGAAAGGGATTATTGGTTGTTCTGCTGAAGGAAGTGTGGATACGGATTAATCCATGAGGCGCAGCTGACTTTCTGGTCGTGGGGGTGATCCCTCAAATCTTTGTCATCCGGGGGGGGGGGGGGGGGGAGAACCCGCCCCCCCCGGCACTTGAGATTAAAAAGGTGAAAAATAATAAAAAAAAGAACGAGGAAAGCGGGGGGGGGAAAGAGAAAATTAATGGCGTGGTTTTGGTAGGTGTTTTTTTTTAATTTAAGTTTTTTTTTGTGGTTTTGGGGTTTTGGTTGCGCTTTTGGGGTTGGGGGGGGGGTTTGTTTTTTTTTTCTGGGTACCCGGCTCCCTGTCGTTAGTGGTGGTGGAGGGGGTGGTGGGGGCAATGGTGGGTAAGGGCGTGGGGTGTCGGGGTTGACAGGTTGGACGGCTTCAGTTCGGTCAGATCCATTGGAGTCTGCTTGTGGGGAGTTGGCGACCAAATCGAAATAAGCCAACGGTTGCCAGTATAACGGTCCTGCCAGTAGTGTTTGTGTTTGGAACAGCAGCCGCAAATGATGTTCAGCGCAAAGATGAACACGCCGAGCACGGTGCAGATCGCGATGGTGACGTAGAACGGATTTAAATTACCGTGAAGATGAACTTTGAAGTGGGGATTTTCCAGATAAGCAACTCGTTCGTCTATCGTTGACATGACATGGTACACCATTTGAAGCACCGAGCCGCCGCATCAATGCCGTTCTTCGCTGCCCTGGCCTAGGGGTGGCTTTGCGGTGGAAACGGAAATTGGCCAATTTGCTGCTGCTGTCGTTACTGTAGTGGAGTACGGCTTTCCGTACGTCCGGAGGTGCATTACAGTTAATCGTTGAAGCGAACAGATCCGGAAAAATAACACCGAAAACCCACCGAGCTCTAATCGCGATCCAAGAACGAAAGATTAAAAAATGAAGCTTCGCGAAGTTCGTTAATCAACTGACTCACATCATCAATGGGGCTATATAACGGTACTTCGATACATTGTCCATACACATAACTTTGTGGTGCAGATTGGATCAACAAACGCTGAAATTTTGATGCCGACTGTTCAGGTGATACACGGGATTCTTTTTTATGCATTGAATGACACTTTTATCGAATTCGTTTTTGAGCCTAGGTTGGAACTAGTTCCAACCTGCGATACCCGAACTTATTACCAATGCGAACCTCAATCCGATATGAGTTACAATTAAAACCATTTACACTGACTTTCAACACACAACAAGCCGACTCAATTTTGACACCCGATCTAGGTTGAAACTGAATCAAAAAGCAATTCGCTATTAGTTACGAGACTTTGCGGTGGAGTGACAGAGAAAGAAAACTACCGCCATGTGTCACGCTAGCACTGGCATCTGCTTATGGGATGTCTCCTTAGGAGTGAAGAGCTAACAAGCTAACGTGAAACTCACCATAGAAGAGAAACATCAGGTTGGGGAAGAGATGGTCAGATAGATATTCACCAGTGGGCGCATATGGGGTGAAATGGTCATTTAACAGTTTTTCAATAGTTACAGGCTTCAAAAAATATGGGTTCCATGGAAAACTATACTCTACAGATTGAAAGGTATCTGATAAGCAAATAAAAAAAAATCCACAAGAAAGGTCTATTCTGAAGATGGTATCCACTTAGTTATAGACACTTAGAAACATAATTATTATTTAAGATTTTCGGTAATTTTATTATTTGCAGCAACTTCTTGCATTGAATATTGTGAAAAAAATTAAAACTCATAAAACATCGATTTTATCTTTCAAAAAATCGATGTTGTCAAACATCGAACAGAAAAGATCGGATGAAAAAAAGCGATTTATCGAGGAAACAATATCGATTCTGCAAAAATCGCATCGATATCGCCCATTCCTAACTTCGATCCAAACACTGAACATACAGAACGAATTTCATAAGATGTGTCCACGGAACTGCTGGATAGTTAAAAAAAAACCTTGAAATTTTTGTGTCTTGTGAGGTTTCCTAATCAGCAATGTTTCTTTTGTTTATTTTGTTGTTTTCATTGCGTGATTAAAATTCCAGTATGAATTAATTTCAGGTAGATTATCTTTTATAAGACGGTTAGTGCTTGATTTGCAAGTGGCATATGATTGAATAAATCGTATGAACGAATCCAGGTTGAAAAAAGAAGAAGACACCGAGTGGTGATAAATCTGACAGCTCCCATGGTAAAGTATAGGACGAAAATTTTATAATGCTTCTAAGAAATTCAAATGAAATTTTAATTAAAAGCGGTTTGTTGTGTGATGGAAGAAAAATCCAAAACTGCACAATAGAGGCACTATTTTTATTTTATTTTCATTTTGTTGAAAATGTTTTCAGATTATTCTTGCATCCAACAACAAACCGCTTTTAATTAGAATTTCATTTGAATTTTTAGAAGTATATTAAAATTTTCGTCCTATACTTTCACATGGAAGCTGTCAGATTGATCACCACTCGGTGTCTTCTTCTTTTTCAACCTGGATTCGTCCATAGTTTGCGAATAGGCCAAAATTTACGGCGCAAATTTTACCCGATGCACGGTAATTCTGAAGTAGTCATTTTTTGAAAACATTCTATGCATTTCAATGAGCATTCTCCATACGTCAAAAAATGCCTAGTTTTTAATCCCAAAAAATGAATACTTTTAAGTCCTTAGTTTATTCCCGAGCGATAGAAAAAATGCATAAAAAAAGGTTATCATCAAAGTGAAAATATCGATTTGTTTTAGTTGACTGAATTTGTCGGAAAAAGAGTGAAAATAAAAAAAAATAAGTTCTTGCAAACCAAACCTGTATCCAATATCATGGACAGGCTACGAGGCACTTATTAGATCATTTAAATTGATCTATATCTATTAAAACCATAACCGTCGCTTTCTCAGAAATGAAAACTTTCTTCAGCAAATCATCAATCCCAGCAAGAAGAAATATGTTCTTCCTTTATGGTGTATTTTCAAGTGCGGGTTTTTGAAATAAATCGACACGGAATGTCGTTGATTACAAAAACAAGCAGATCCGAACTTTTGAGATATTGGGGCTGAGTTTCTTATCTTCACGGTAAATCTGAAGTGTGCAATTATAACTTCAAAATAGGCACTTTGCTTGAAGACTGGAATTATGCATAAAATGCCTAAAAAGGTTTTATGCAAAAATACCTAAAGAGGTTATACGTCAAAAGGTGAATAAATTTTAGGCATTTTGCAGCATGTGAAAAAGATTGGAAACTATGCATTCCTAAAACGTGACTGTGTATAGAAACTAGTCATTTTATGAAATGAAGATGTGATAAGAAATTCAGCGCCAATATTTCAAATACACCATAAGGTTTCTAAAAAAATCTTGCAGTTGAGATTGTTGATTTGTAGGAGAAAGTTGTCATGTCTTTCAGTTATAGTAATTGTTTACGGCAGATCCGCCCTTGTGAATCGTTGGCACTGAACTAGGCTTATAAAATGGATCCATACAGATTTGAGTTTATTTAACACTTATAAACTACATTTCATATAGTGTAACAATATACATACAATACGGTCAGCGAAATGGCATCAAATTCCTCAAACATGTAATAAGTTTGTGCGAATTTTTGACGTGGAGTTTGAGCTCCAGCACATAACCATCAATTTGGGCACCGCAGCCGGTGATAGGACACTAAATATCTTTAGAATCTTTATTTTTATTAAAATACAACAATAACCTTTTAATACTGGGTCCAAGTTTTGCTAGCAAGAACCCAATTTTTTTATTTTCCCTTATTTTTAAGGCAAAGTCAACTAGCACAAATTGATGTTTTCACTTTGTTAATAGCATTGTTTTTATGCATTTTTTCTCTCACAATAGCATTTAAAAAGGACTAAAGCTTATTTATTTTTTGGGATTAAAAAGTAGGCATTTTTTGACATATGGAGGATGTTCATTTTAATGCATGGAATGTAGTCAAAAAATGACTTCCTCAGAATTACCGTGTAATCTTCATTTTATAAAGTGACTAGTTCATACACACAATCACATTCTAAAAATGTATAGTTTCTAATCTCTTTCACATGCTGCAAAATGCCTAAAATCTATTCACTTTTTGACGTATAACCTTTTTAGGCATTTTTGCATAAAACCTTTTTAGGCATTTTATGCATAATTCCAGTCTTTTAGCAAAGTGCTTACTTTGAAGTCATAATCGCACACTTCAGATTTACCGTGTGCAAGATTGAGGTATTTTCCTGAGTATTTCTCTGGTATTTTGACTATTATTTGCAACGCCTATTCGTTGGATTAAACTGCATTTGAAGCTAGATTATACCTGATTAATCGAATTAAACCCACGACCGGCAACACAAACGACAACAGCGACTCGGCGAATTTTGATTTGACACGAGAAGCCCGCACACGCTGAAAAGAGTTTATCCAAATTTGGGTTCATGTGGTATATTGTCGAGATATAACATTTTTTTGAAAAACATTTTTTCAATTAATTTAAAGTATATTTATTATGTTGAGGAATAAGTGTTGCTATTTTTAATTTAAATTTGCAAAATTCGGTTCCGTGAAAGCAAACAATTTTATACATGAATATTGCACCCTTCTTACAAAGTAGTGTAACCAAGAGTGTAACAAATTTTTCACCATACACGGAGAAGATCTAAAATGCTGAAAAGCATAATATATATCTCTTTCTACGCTTTATTCTTTTTAAATCACTGTAATGCATAAAAAGTATGCATTGAATCAATATACTTTATGCATTGCAATACATTTTAGATAATTATTATTTTCCATGCATATTGCGTTACCGGCGTTATATACTTTAGTCGAGGCGCCCACTGATGTGGTGGAAGTGTGGTATCACATAACATGTCAAAATATCGAGTCAAAGTCTTGTGGCGTGAGGCGAACGTCGACGAGATATTTTGGCATGCTAGTAGATGTCACACCTCCGCCACATCAGTGGGCGCCTCGACTTAGGGCACCTCCAACCCTGCACAATGGCATTAAGCCGGTTTTATCTGTCAACTAAAAAAGGTGATAAAACAAAAACAGGATTAACTCGCAGTTTATAGAGGTATAAGCGGACATTTCCAGCGTAGGAGGAACTGGTGTTCTACAAAAACCATTTGAGCCACAGGTTAATCTAACAGGTGACCATAAACCAATCCGCCAGACTTGTCTTATCTCTTTTTGCAGGATATCCACAGAAAAGGGGGTATGCCGCCGCTCAGGAGAAACGTGAAAATATAACACACAGAAGCACCCGAGAACGATCAGATATAACGATTTTTTCTCGTTCTTTTTTTCATTTTATTTACGAGTTTACGGTGATTAGGTCATGCCGGACTATTTTGGGTGCGATACAACTGGCGTTGGATGATCTGTGGCTTGATGGAGTGGTCCCATGCTTTTGTTCGATAGTGCTAGTTACATACTTTCAGCTTATCGATAATTTATTTATGCCAAACATAACATCTGTCTAACGTGCCTTGCTCAAACAAAGAGGCTTCAAAAATAGTGAAGATTCACTATTTTTGTAATACTTTTTTACCTATCCGTCGCATCACGAACAAGAATTGACAGATTTCACATAAATTTTACCATAAATACACAATTTTGTTTGTTCGCCATTAATAGATTTGCTTTATATTCAAATACTTTTGAGGGGAAGATTGCTTCTGATCATAAAAGGAAAACTTTGCAGTTGCCGGTCGTAATTTGATTCTCGTATCTTATGAAAATTGTACGGTTGATTGCCTGAATGTAAGAAATCAATTGGAAGATTTTTTTTTCAAAATTGTTTTTCTTTTATATTATTTATAAAATCACAAGAAAAAAAAAACATCCCAAAAATAATCCTCTTAAAATTTTTATATAAATATGCATTGCAATGCACTTATGAGATTTATGCATTGGAATGCATATATTTATTCAAATATGCATTGCAATGCATATTTTTAAAGTATGCATTGGAATGTATAAATTTGATAAATGCATTGGAATGCATATATTTGATTTATTCTTATCAATGTATAAACCTGGTTTATTCATTCCAATGACTGGATAGATCGAATATGGTTTTAGCATAGAATTTATGCCTTCTAGTATATTTGTTTTTCTCCGTGTACGATAAGAAAAACGTCCATTAATTACCTCACGAAAGAGGTTCATTTCTAAACGGAACCGAAGTTTGTAAATTCAAATGAAAAATAGGGGGAAAATTTTTTTTTTTTTTTTTTTTTTGGGGCCTTATTGTTGGGTTGGGGGGAAAAAATATTTTTTTTTTTTTAAAGAAAAGAATTTTTTTTTGGCGGGGGGCGGGGGGGGGGGGTTTTTTTTTTTTTTTAAACCCCTCAAACAACAAAACAAAAAATCTTCCCGGAGAAAAAAAAAAGGGGAATTTTTTTAAAAAAAGGCGGGGTTGTTGTGTATGTAAAAGATTATATATATTGGGTGGCGGTCCCTGTTTCTACAATATACCACATGTACCCAAATTTGGGTAAACTCTTTTCATCGTGTGTTGCGTGCTTCCTCCGTCCTCAGGGGCAATCCATATACCACGTGGATTGGATTTGACCGATTTCTGACACCCCTTCCTCTTGCGTGGACAATCATTCATAACAAAATTCCATAGGATATATGGATCGTGGACACTTGCCAATCTCCTCCCCTCATCCAAACTGTCCACGTGGTATATCGTGGCCCCTAATGAAGTGAAAATACCTGAATCCTACATCGAGGCAAAATTTGCACGGTATATAATGGGAGATTTCGCAAACTTTATTGAACAGGGCAAGTATTTAGTGCCAAATTTAGATACTGAACAAAGATCGAAAGCGATGCAAGTTGATGGATTCAGATCCAAAAGGTGAAAAAATATTTTTCAAAGATTAATTCACCAACGTGAGATTTTTCGATCATCTCGAATCTCGATTTGGATGTTCCGCAGCCCCACCTATTACTAATGTTAAACTTCCACAACAATGATCTGTACAGTATGATCAAACAGTACCGGGGATTTGTTAATAAAACAAAACTTTCTGAAGGTACGAGTTTCAGCTCCTTCATCGCGTTCTTTGATATTCTCTTTTATTCTCGGAAATCATGTCTTTAGCAACCTTCTTTCGATGGTCTTTCAGCTCGTTCGGAACAAGTCGTGCGGTGATCCGTTACATACCCAAAATATGACCAACAATGTGCTGAACCGGTCCATGTGAGATGCTGAGATCATTAGCCATATCTAAGGCCACACGGTAATTCTGAGGAAGTCATTTTTTGACTACATTCTATGCATTTCAATGAACATCCTCCTTACGTCAAAAAGTGTCCAATTTTTAATCCCAAAAAATGAATAATTTTAAGTCCTTTTTTTGTTCCAGTGTGATAGAAAAAATGCATAAAAACAACGCTATCAAGAAAGTAAAAATATCGATTTGTTCTAGTTGATTGGCTTTGCCTGAAATACAAAGTGAAAATAAAAATAAAATTGAGTTATTGCAAGCAATTAGATCATTCCGATTGATCATTAAAATGAAATTATTTTTAAGTTTGAAATAAACTCAAATCTGTATCTGTATTCCGCCACCTTCTTAGACCAGTTCAGTGCCAACATGTCAGAAGTGTAGATCTGCTGTAAACAATTACTAAAACCGTCGCTTTCTCGGGAATGAAAACTTTCTCCTGCAAATCAACAATCCCAACTGCAAAGAAAAACATTTTCCTAGCTTATGGTGTATTTAATTTGCATGTGTGGATTTTTGCGATAAATCGATAGGGAATGTCGTTGATTGCAAAAAATGCAGATCCAACTTCATTTCATAAAGTGACTAGTTTCTATACAGAAGCACATTCTAAAAACGCATAGTTTCTAATCTCTTTCACGTGCTGCAAATGCCTAAAATTTATTCACTTTTTGACGTATAACCTTTTTAGGCATTTTTGCATAAAACCTTATTAGGCATTTTTGCATAAAACCTTTTTAGGCATTTTATGCATAATTCCAGTCTTCAAGCAAATTGCCTACTTCGAAGACATAATTGCATACTTCAGATTTACCGTGCAGGCGCTCACTGATGTGGCGGAGGTGCGGCCTCGGGTGTGGCCTCTGCTAGCATGTCAAAACATCTTGTAGATGTTCACCTCACGCCACAAGACTTTGACTCGATATTTTGACATGGTATGTGATACCACACCTCCGCCACATCAGTGGGCGCCTCGACTAATGCTCACATGAGGATTTTCAAGCACAGTTTAAAAAAAAAATGCCACGCATTCGTCGGTATTCGTTGTTGAAGGGCGTCCGAAATGAGGCATCTTTATAAATGCTTGACTGATAATGTTAGATATAATGGGTTGAGCTCAAGTGTGGGTTACAAGAACAGAAACTATGTAGACATAAATTCTTGCAGCCTGAACTTACACAACTCCTTATTTTGAACATAGACTTAGGCTGTGTCCCAATTCACGAATTAATTTTAGTTTTCACTTAAACTTGACAAATGGAAAATAATCGATTAAGTCTGCTACTTGTGCTGACTTATTTCTGACAGACAAGAACTCAATTTTGACATACATCTTATCGAAAGTTTGTTGATCAATAACAAAGCGATTTTAATCGATTAATCGATTATTTTCCATCTGTCAAGCTTAAGTAAAATTAAAATCAATTCGCGAATTGGTACACAGACTTAATCATTTAGAGTCCACAGTTCCTTCTGAATACCTTGCTCAGCTGAAGAACACATGAAATGAATTTCTAGACACAGTTTTGTCTACTAGAAGATCAATAATTTTCATGTAAATATAGAGTAAATGTTAAGCAGTTGTCATCGATCAGCAATCACACTGTTTCAACATTTATATGTTATCTTTATTGTACACACACATCCTTAAATCTGTAATATACTACAAAGGGGAACCTACGCTAGACTTAGTTGTAAAATCTTGCTACAAGATCTCTCGAAAATATCACTTTCTTTGGTGTTAATTGCTTTGGCAGTGATGTCTGCTACTGCTTTGGTAGTACCTGACTTGAAAATTGTCTTCGCTGTGTTGTTCGATTTCATTTATTCACACAAATATTGAAATCAATTTATCCTAATCTAAAGTACACTTTTGATTCGGGAAAATTCAGACTAATCGACTACGTCTTACTGGAAGCATACCGCTCCAATTTCTATCCAGAACTGTTGATTCAGCTCACCGACATCCCGTACGGCAATATCGATTACAGGCAGCCTCGTAGGTTTATCCGTCTTATAAGTTAGGATCGTTTGAGCATAGGTAGGCGTTCGATGCTGACACTCGTCCAAAGCGGCATCATATCGTAACCTCTGGGGACCCTTCGCTGTCAGCTCAGCATCGTTCCATGCTAGGAGCTTCAAGCTCTGACGGTAGCTGTTCTTTTCTTTGTTGAAATACGCTACACTGTTTTTGCAGTGATAGGTTATATTTTGCGAGGCCGATCCCGATAGCAGTTGCAGAAATCCGATTTGGTTACTATCAGCCTTATACGTTATTTTCATTCCGGTTTCCATCTCTCCTAGCCACACTTCATGCTCATCGCCAACGTACTGCAGTTCCTTTGTTCTCAGGGGTTGCGGGAGAATACAAGATGATCTCTTCTCTGCATCACAATATACCAGAATAGCATCCCGAACATCACCTTCATTCGGATCAATCCAGTAATGTCCAGATTTGAACTCTGGGTAAGCAGCGAACAGGTCTCTGCACGTTTTGGCAGGTGATGATTGATTTCCATCAGGTTTCTTAAACGTACCGAAAGTGGTCTTGAGGCGCTCATAAGCTGTTTCCACTAATTGCCGTCTCTCATCTTCGGTAAGCTCAAACACTTTGTTAAGCTTCATCGGTTCATCGCCTTGGTTTGGATCTGGCCCCTTGGTATTGCTGAACTGTCCATGTCCAAGCAATGCAGCCAAAGCAGCAGCATCATACCCAATTCCATCACCTGGTGGACCAGGAGGTCCCGGAGGACCCGCTGGACCCAGTGGTCCAGGTTTCCCGTCATTGCCAGGCGAACCGCGTGGTCCAATAGTACCCAACATGCCTTGTGGACCTGGTGAACCATCTCTACCTGGAGGACCGCGTGGTCCAGCTTCTCCAGGTTTACCAGGTTGACCAACAGATCCAGTATCACCTTTGTCACCAGGTGAGCCAGCAGGACCTGGCAATCCTTGCAGACCAATTAAACCACGATGACCTTTCACACCCTTCGCTCCAGCTTCTCCTACATCTCCCTTTGATCCTTCTAATCCTGGAGGTCCAGGTTTTCCACGAGGCCCTGGAGGACCATCGGTACCTTGAGGACCTGTTTCGCCTCGCAAACCTCGTTCGCCAGTTTGACCGATAAGACCTTGTGGTCCTGGTGGACCAGGTAGACCAGGAGAACCAGACAAACCTTGACTGCCAGGAGTACCAACCGGCCCTTTATCACCAGTTCGTCCAGCAATTCCAGGTGGACCTTGTTTACCAGGCGTGCCTTCAACTCCAGGATCTCCAGCGTGACCTTGAGGTCCAGGTGGTCCTGCAACTCCCATTGGGCCCGGTGGTCCATCGTTTCCAGGTTTACCAGCTTGCCCCGTTTCTCCAGCAGCACCACGTAGACCTCGAGCCCCAGGTTGACCTGTTCATCGCATGAAAAATAAGATTGTTCATGATGTTTTGTCAGAATCATAAGCATGGACTATTTCTTACCGCTTGGCCCTGGAAGACCAGGCATTCCACGATCTCCATGAGGACCTTGAGGTCCTGGATTACCGGGTGGGCCTGCAGGGCCATCGCTGCCAGCTGAACCCTTGATTCCTTCTGGTCCAGGTTGCCCGGGCATTCCTAGAAATTGAATAAACATATTATTTAAGAGCTCTGATAAAAATAAGAACATGAATTTTAGGCTGACCTTGAGTTCCAGGATTTCCTGGTCTACCAGTGTCACCTGGATTTCCCTTGAGACCAGGAATTCCTGCTGTTCCGGGTGGGCCTGGATTTCCTGGTTGACCCTGGAATATTTTTTGTTATTTGTAACTGATTTCTGCCGGAAACAATCGTGTATCTTACCGCTGAACCTTGGTCGCCAGGTCTTCCTGGAGAACCCATCGATCCTGTTTCTCCTCGCAATCCAGGTTCTCCACGAGCACCTTTGCTGCCAGTCAATCCAATTAAACCTTGAGGTCCAGGTTCTCCAGGTATTCCTGGATTGCCACTATTTCCTTGTTCTCCTTTCAAACCCATTGAACCACGATCTCCCTTTGGTCCAGGCAGTCCACTTGTGCCTTGTGGTCCTGGGAATCCTTGTAACCCTTGTGGTCCTACTGGCCCACGCTCACCAATTGATCCAGGTGTTCCTGGCTCTCCTGGAATACCGGGTGTACCTGGTTCCCCCTTTTCGGCAGGCTCTCCCGGAGGACCCGTTGGACCCATGGGACCTTGAAGACCTCTCTCACCCTGTCGACCAGCGGCACCTTCAGGACCTACAGGACCCAAAGCTCCACGTTCTCCCTTTTCACCAGATGGACCTGGAAGACCTCGCAGTCCTGGCATACCAATCATACCAGGTGCTCCTTGGTGACCTTTCATACCAGCTGGACCTGGTGAACCCTGCCATAGGAAATTAAAAATCAATTTACGTTCATATCACCAATAGATTTAATATTTACCGGTGGGCCATCATTTCCTTGAGCTCCATGTTCTCCACGTAGACCTGGAGTTCCTGGTGTGCCGATTGGACCTCTTTCTCCAGGGAAGCCACGCTCGCCTCTAATGCCAGGCTGACCGGCTTGACCAACTGGTCCTGGTTGACCAGTTTGGCCATCTTTTCCTGGTGCTCCTGGATTACCGGGTGTTCCCGGTAGACCTTGAAAACCTCTTGGACCTAAGCAGGATTGGAAAATCTATTAATATATAATGTTGAGGATATCTAACAACATCTTCTTACCTCCAGGCCCTGGAGGACCACGATCGCCATCATTTCCAGGGGGACCTGGTGGTCCAGGAATTCCCGGAGGTCCATCCTTGCCAGCATCACCCCGAGGTCCTTGTGCGCCTGGTGGTCCAATATCACCATCCTTACCAGATTCTCCGGGAAAACCTGATAACGGAATACGATGTATGTTTTATTTTGTTAATAAAACATATATTTTGTTTTTACAGATCTGTCACATTTACCTTTATCTCCAGGAAGACCTATCGGACCCGGAAGGCCTTGCAACCCTTGCTGACCTGGCTCTCCAACCTAGCAAAATCTGTTTTTAAGTTAATGCTACATAATAAAAAGTTACTGCATACCTTTCCATCGGCACCCGCAGGTCCACGTTCTCCTGGTACCCCTGATTTTCCTTGAGCCCCTGGTCTACCAGCCATTCCACGCAAGCCTTGTATACCCGGTTGACCTGGAGGTCCTGGGTCTCCTGTTGAGCCTTTGTTACCCTGTGGGCCAAGAGCACCTCGATCTCCACTTTGACCTTTCACACCTTGGGCTCCGTCTGGTCCAGGTAAACCAGGAACTCCTGGCAAACCTCGCTCACCCTGAGGACCGGTCAAACCAGTGGGACCTTTCATTCCACGCTTGCCTCGTTTCCCTTCCGGGCCTACAGCACCGGGTAATCCTCTTGGCCCAGGCACTCCAGCTTCACCTTTAATTCCAGAGTCTCCTTTGTAGCCTCGTTCTCCCGGTAATCCCTAGGTGGAAACAAATTATATAGTACTTTTAAAATAGATTGGTTGAAATTTTTTTCTTTACAGGCTCTCCTTTGATTCCCGTTTCTCCGGGACTGCCATTCGAACCTGGTGCACCTCGGGGTCCAGGGAAGCCAGGTTGGCCAGCCATACCCGGTGCACCACTCGATCCCTTTTCACCAGCAGCTCCATCCTTTCCTGGTGGGCCGTTCAAGCCAGGTTCTCCGGGTTGGCCTGGTCGTCCTGATTCACCACGAGGGCCTTGAGGACCCTGACTGCCTAATAAGAAAATTCTGAAATCAGATCAGGGACAGTCTGGTCAAACGTTACAAACCTTTAGGTCCTTGTGCTCCCATGTCTCCTTTGTTTCCAGGTGTTCCGGGAAAACCTGGTGGGCCTGATTTTCCAACTGGACCTGGTTGGCCTGGAGGACCGGCGATACCATCGATACCTCTCAATCCGGCGGGCCCTGGTGGCCCTTCTCGACCTCTTTCACCGCGTGGTCCCGCTGGTCCCTAGTTTATAGTGAAAGTTGAAAGTTTATCAATGTTGCAAATGAAGAAATTTAGGATCTTACAATTGCTCCTGGTGCACCAATTGGGCCCATGGACCCTACTGAACCCTTCTCTCCGGGAGTACCTTGATCTCCTTTTGGTCCATCTTGACCTGGTAGTCCTTGATGGCCTTTGATACCAGGAACTCCTGGTAATCCAGGTAACCCTCGTGGACCAGCCTGTCCAACGCTTCCTTGTGGGCCTTGTTCACCATCATCTCCCGGGGCGCCATCTTTTCCTGGTGGACCCGGCAGACCTCGTGGGCCTGAAGGACCTGATACGCCTGGTGGGCCAGGCTCACCAGGTTCTCCTCGTGTTCCCTGGAAGCCTTGTGGTCCTGCTACACCCGATGGACCAGGAGGTCCACGTGGACCTACGGGACCAACTTGGGCTTGCATGAACTGGAAATTGTCCGGAGCAGGTCCCTTATCGGAACCAGCCATGGATTCTTGGAGCTGCTGCGTGTAGAATGATAAATCAGGTGGAGGTCCTGGTGGCCCTGGCATTCCGGGGACTCCTGGTGTTCCCGGAACTCCAGGTACTCCTACTTCTCCAGGAACTCCAGGTTGTCCGGACGGCCCCAGAGGAATCCGGTTACCAATTTGAGCGGCATCAAATTCTGGAGTTTCCGTCGTCGTTGTCGTTGTTGTCGTTGTTGTCGAGGTGGGTGGAATGATTTCTACATTCACCTCGGCCTTGATTTTAGGACAATCGGCTTCATCGCAAACGACAACGCTGTTGCGACACTGGCATGTGGCGCAACCTTTGTAGCCCGATTGGAACTGATCCGTTTCTCGGTACCATTTGCCCTCGTGATAGCACGTGAAAGGCTGTACGATCGATTCCGGTTCGAGTGGACTCACACTGACGGTGATGTGGGGAGCTGGAACTTCACCACGCGGGATTTCATCGTCTGGCTGGCGGAAGGTCGATTCCGTGCGGCGAGTTGCTGCATGGGTGAAAGAAGAAGAAATGAGTCATATTTGAGAAAAAAAAATAAAACGATTCATCATTCATTCGGAGAAAGGAAGGCTCTATAACAGATTCGCGTTGAACTGTCGCAGAAAATCTAATATACATGTGCATATAGAGACAGTTAACCAAAATTTAGTTTTATTGATAGAACCGAGATTTATAAAGGTACTACAGTCATCCTACTTTAACTCGATAATTTTATTGGATATACTGACTGCATCTCTAGAATGTCTTTTAAACAAACATAGATCTACTTTGTCTATCATACCGGGAACGAAATGCAGTTTCTATTCATACAGTTACCAAAAAATGAAATTTTAGCATTTTCAAATGAAGGTATTCTTTGTACAAATTGAACGTTGCCGTACATTAACTGAACTTTTCACTGAATATTTTCGCCTGTTCTTTCTTTCTATCTTTCAAACCTTAGAACTTCCTACAATTAGCATTTAAAGGGTCACTTTTTGTTCTAGTTGCATTTCCACATTGCTGTGAGAGTTTTCAAAAAAGCGTCGGGAGTTAAAGGTTTCAGTTGATGATTTTAGTGCAATAATCTTCTAGAACCGTTGTGATTTTGAAAAGTTTTCATAAGATATCATATTTACAACATTTGAATTAGGATTGTATGATACATATCCCTACAATATATACAGAAATTCGCATTTTCTTCATTTTCAACGCGTTTATATCCAGTTAAAAGTCATATATTTAGTTTATTGTGATTTCAGGACTGTATAGTTAATTATGGTTATTTTTGTTTTTCGGAGTTTAAATTATAAATAATAAAAGTAATATTACTTAGTTATATAATGATCAAATAACACTAATATTTGTTTAGTTGTTCGTTGACTTCACGCATTTTCTTCTTAATGTTCCCCATCAAGTTTTGAACAACTTTTTCATCGATACTTCTTTTGCTCTCATCAAAGCCACCAACAATTTTTAATGGCAATTTGAAAGATTCATCGCGTTCTCTATAAACTTGATTCCGTTTTCGCGATACCAGCCAATTATGGAACGCGCATAATGGCAACACGTTCAATCAATCCAAAACAGTGTCTGACCTATGTGCATTCATATGAGTGGTAACACACGTTTTTGACCGGCACATTTCTTCCGGTATATTTCAGATTAAGTGAAAAAAGGTTAAGAATTCATATCGAATCAGCGAATTGCTTGCCAAACCAGTGCTTTCTTTCCAAATTTTTGCCAAAAAATGACTTTTAAGAGGTTGGTACACCCGTTCCTTGCTCTACAGGGTGGCAAGGGTTGCTTTTCAGTAAAATAAATGTTCATAAAAACACAACGAAAGCTTGAAACTCCCACCTTTTTCTTTCAAGATCAGCCGTACACAAGGGGTTTCTCACATGAACTCGATCAAATTTATTAGTTGAAATCAATTTTAATTCCTGAAAGCAAGTGAATGAAATTAAATTCGCCGCATATTGAAATGAATCAACTTGACACAAAATACGCTGTGGTTGAATTTAGCAACGCTTTGTCTTAACTCAAATGTCAAATCGGTGCAACTAACGTAATGAGTGTGTTGCACAATTGATCAAAAGTACTAAAATGGAATCCTTCGCTTTGAAATGACTAAAAATCTATTGTAATTCACTGCGCTCGATTCCAATATGACATCCCATAGCCGTAGAAGGATCTGTAACGCTTCGCAACTGGCACGCATCGTTTCACGAGGTAAATTGTCCCAAAAATTGATCAAGAGTTTCTTGAAAGATTCAGCAGTGTGACCTTTTGTGTTTCCAATTTTACTAAGCATGTATCCCCAAAGAAATCTAAAGGATTGAGATCTGGCGATAAGGCAGGTCAATTCTTGTGATGATATGAAATAGGGTCAATTTTGGTGACACTACTCCTGTGTGCCAATTTATCTTTAGAAACAACTGCAAGCTTCACTGCGTGTACTCTATCATTCTATTGATTGTGAGTATCTCGCAAAAACAATTTTTTTTCATCGAAAAAGAGGATATCACAATCAGCGTGCCTTCTTTTGTTTTTCTGTAAATCCGTGAATTCACTTGATTTTAATGCGCTTTGAGTTTCAAATCATGCGTGATATTGAATTTTCTGGATCGACGAATGGACAATATTCAGAACCTTGGTCAGCGCTCTCCCTGATTGTGTCGGATTCCGGCGAATTTGCTACATTATGCGTTTCACCAACATTTCGGTCCTAACCGTTAGATGACGTCCATGCCTTTGTTAGATTTTGTACGTACCCGTCTCGTTGTATCTTTTTATGGTGTGGAAGACAAATCTCTCGTTCACGCTGATATGTTTAAGCCATAGCATGATGTCACAAGGTCTATATTTCTTCAAATTTAAATTTACTACCAGCTTCCAGGTTGGCGTCCATGTTTATAGCATAACCAACACAAACAATCTTACAAAACAAATCACATCTGTCGAATGCCAGATGATTACACGTACAATGAAAAATATGCAAATATCGGTAAACAAAACTGTACAATAGATAAACTGAGACAAAAAAAAAAACCTGACCGCAACCTTTGCTACCCTGTACAGTGTAAAATAGTGCCCCTGAAAGCATTTTGTAGTCCAGCTCACCACATTTTTCATCAATAATATCCTTTTTGATCAAAATTTCTCCGTAAAACTAACAAGCTCTGGTTTTCACTGAATTCGCTTGTAATTTGCGACGTTTGGGAAATTTAGAACTCCTTTTTTTTATTACTGAACACAAATCTTTTTGTTTAAATCTCATTAAGATGGACCAGGTTTTTGGCCACGACCGGATACAACCTGCAAAGTATTATGCATCCCAAATCGTGTAACCGAATTTGATCCGCATGAACGCTTACTCGATCCTGGTTTGCCATTTTTCCCGTCGTTAAACCAGTTTCTGTTAAGTATTTGGATACTATCGTTTTACGTTAATCTTCTGTCAACGCTTACATTGTTGAAATAGTAATTTCAGATGCCGAGAACACGTGTTAACAGCTGTTAAATAAAGCCATTGTCTTTTTGCAGTGCAGCTTGAAAGCGTATCCATAAAAAAAAAACATTGGGACATTGATTTTGTCCAGATTACATCAATTTGTGAAACATTTACAAAACGCGAGTTTTATCGACAGACCCAATTCTTGATCCATAGGCCCATGTTAGAGCCATTTATCCTAAATAAGAACCTTCTCCCGCTCTAAAAAAATGACCCGAATAAGTAAAGCGGCTAAAGCTCCATGTTGATTAAAAAGTAAAACCGTCTATAGGCACCACATGTGGGCTATCCGGTTATGACCGAATTCACGTGAGTTTGAATGTTTACTTCTCATTTATGAAGAACGCTCAAACTTTTCTCTTGATACCTCCCATTAGATTCTGCGCAATTTTGTCCGTAACCTTTTGTGGTGCTGCAGACCAAATTTTCTCGAAACAATCAACAGAGCTTGCTTCTCTTCCATCTTTCTTAAGATGCCGCTTAATTATTGCCCAGTATCTTTCGATAGGACGCAGTTCAGGGCAGTTAGGGGGATTTTGGCATTTTTCGATAAAATCGACTTTTTCCTTCTTGGGCATCTCCAACGTAGCAGAAGCGTAGTGAGCAGATGGCAGATTCGGCCAAAACAATAGAGGATCCGTATGCTTTTGGTAGACGGATAGAAGCCGTTTGTTGCTGCATTTTTTTTTGTTATTTTCACCGTTTATTGTGCCCGTTGTGAAATATGAAGAACTCTTCAAACCACAGGAGCAAATGGCTTGCTGCAACAAAACGGTACGGATGTATCGCACATCATCATCATCATCTGCTCAGCGTTGTAAACTTGCGGCTCCGGAAGTGTACTGGTATCCAATTTGACGTACAGCTCGTCGTCCATCAAAATGCACCGGTTAGGCTTTTGGAGGAGAACTTCATACAAGTTCCGTACCGTAGAAGCTTCGTGACCGAAGAAGCATTCGGTGAATCCGTCCTTTTGGGTGCTTTCTGCTTCTTGTAGTTTCTGATACTGTAACGCTTTTTGATATTCTGCACAGTTCCGACGCCAATGTTCACTTTTTTGTTGGCAATTTCACGAACGGAACCCGGTGTATGTGATTTCAAAAGGCGTATCGCTGCCTGCTCCTTTGTCTGGTTTGATGCCCCCCTTTTGCGTCCAGATTGTCCGGTAAATCTTCAAGAGAACACGTGTCTCCAAATTTCTAAACAATCTTGAACACTGCAAATTTAGTGCACTTCACCCTTTTTTGCCAATTCTTGAAACTACAACTTTTCGGAAAACCATTTGTGCAGAATTAATCTGTGAGTTGATAAGCTAATCTGACCCATCGTTCTAAATTTCTCACTTTTTTTAAAAATTTTCAGGTGTATTTCCAAAGTAAACTATGTTTTTACACACTGATCGAAAATTCACAATTTTTCGTTAAGTTTTAACCCTATACCATTGATAAACAGGTGTACACTTTCTTTAAATTTTGCGCGTCTTTACTTTCCATAACACCCTTCTATCATGTTATAACTCCGTAGTCTGAACAGTCCATAAGTTGCCCTGACCACTCATTTAATAGGCGAGCTCCAAACGATTTTTGATATTAAGATTGAAAACAATCACTACACTCTTTTCCGTATCCGTTTAGCCTCACGATGGACATTAGGCCATATGAATAAAAACGAGTAATTACTCACAAGCGAACCAGTTTGAGTAAAGTAAACTGTTTGAGCATTTGCTCAAATTCGTATGAATAAAGTTGTACTTTACTCGGAGTAAGTTCGAATTTCGAACTTAGCAACTCTGTCAAAAAAAAATTCTTGTTTTTCTTAGGTAGAAAAAAGCATTGTTGGTACACAAAAAAAAAATGTCTGAAATATCAATACGGGAAGATGTCTGACGATTCTTTCAACGAGGAGTATCTGGAGGATGAACTGAATCACAGTAAGTATATTCTATTTACCAATATTACAAATATGCTAACTAGGGTAACTGCCCCCAAATTAATCTCATTGTTCCTTTATTCATCCTACGATGAATCAAACAATTGGCAGTTGAAGGATCGGTTTCGTTTTCTAATAATGTTTGCTTACTTTAAATAACTACAACAAACATTACTAACTAATCCTGTCACGTGTATATCGTTTTATTTCAAGTAGGATGAATTGCAAAGTGATGAGATTAATATAGGTACATCTTCCCTATATCTTATTTTCTTTCTTTTCATGGGGGGGAAGGGAAAATGGAAAACAAAAACCAAGAGGCAAAAAAACTAGTGGAAAAAAAAACTGTGGTACGAAGTTTGTGGATATTCTGGCATCCTTTGGAAAAGCTCTGCTGGGAAAATCTCAAACGATGAGAATTTAAACAATTTTGTGATTGTTGTGGTTTAAATCAAACAATGCAAATACATCGTTTCCACAAAAATATTTATTTGTTACTTGGATTTCGGGATCACCAAAAACACTTCATCCTTTGTTTATATGATAATGCTCCTCCTCGGGTTTCAGAATCATCTTCTAAAAATGTTTGTGCAATAACATTTTCTCGAAAAAAAAAACCGGTAGAGTTGCTTGAAGTTATCATCGTCTTCTTCTCGTCATGTTTTATTAACTTTCACTGAACGAACAAAGCTTTGATAAACACTGTTTACGTCAACTACCATTGGAAATGATAAAGTTACAAAACCGCCCACGTACATTTTATGTTGTTCCTTCCACGCAACACACGATTCTTTTAGTTCGATTTTAACTGAGTATGCTGTTCAGGTGACTCAAAACTTTATGAGCATTTACTCAGATTATTCTTTTTATTCATATGGATTTGGATGTTCGAAAAGTAAATACTCAAATTCTTGCTTTTGTCATATCGACGTGAGTAAATGCTCAAGTAAATGGTTTGACGTACGCATTTGAGCAAAGTAAAAGCTTTTACTCACTTTATTCATATGACCTATTATCTATCGTCTCCAAAGTTCTCAAGATTTCTAGGAAGGACCAGGAAGCTTATAAAGTAAATATGGGCTGGGAATTTCTTGACAGGTAAGTTGAACTACAAATAAATTTAAAAAAAAAACACTTAAGCAAGTATATTTTCATAATACAGCAACTGTCTACCCCTAAACGTTAACAACATATAAAGTTTATTCTTTATAAAGCTCTTAAAAAAAGTTGTGTTTTAAATATAAGACCACACGTTTATTGTATTCTTCTAAAATATTCTATAAAGTTACTTAATATATCAAAATACTAATTTTTGATGATAATTGCGATAATTGCTACAACGCGCATATTTGAAAAAAATAGCTGTATTGCAAATCCAGAAACCCATTTCAGAAAGTCTGGAGAATCACGCAATTCTGAGGCTACTTTTACATACAATAAGTCCGTGAACATTACCGATATAATTTGGACAAGGGTACTACACACTTCCAGATTTGGAAATTTAAAATGTTTAAACCAAGCACGTAAGTAGTTGGTACAAGGTGTATCTGATAGTGGTATCCGAAGTTTTTTTTTAATTATCTTGACAACCAGGTGACAGATGGCCATTTTAGATCAGGTTTTAGAATCGTCAGTCCAGTACAATATCAACCATGAATCATTTCAGCACCAACATTTGATTAGGGCGAATTTGCTTTTGTAAACAAACGCTTTGTCTGCTAATTTATCTGAAGTTGAATACAATTCCTTCAAATTGAATATATCAGCGGATAGAGATAAAGCTTCTCTTCCTTAAAGAGTGCTTAATTTGTATTTGTGACCTTTTGTTCTGGAGAAAATGACTACGAAAGCCATTGTTTACAAAAGCAGATTCGCCCTGATCTAATGATTTTACCAACAACAATCTGAAATTGAAAAAAAATTATTTGCAAAAACCTCCTCTGTTACGCTGACTCAACGCGCGTTCAGAGCGAAGTATCGAAAGATCAATGAAGCACATTTCACGCTGTGTGGCTTTGTTAATTCGCATAAAGCCGCTTTTGGGGCACTGAAAATGCTCAAATGATCTTCGAAGAGCCGTTGAAAAGCCCCAAAGTCACTGTTTGGTGCGGTGTTTGTGCTGAAAGGGTCATCTTATTCTTAGGCGATAACGGCGCCACGGCAACGGTCAATCGCGGGCGAGATGCCAAATTTAACAAACACAGTACGGGACCATCATATTGCTTCAAACATGGCACTCGGTCTCGTAAATTTTCAGTTTGACGGTCCTGGTTGCGAAAAGTATGTCGCTTTTCAAGCCACAAGTGCACATACCCTGGAAAACCACATATGTTTTTGCAAACTTCGACAGTTTCATATGTTCGAAACTGTCTGCCACTTTTCCCCTTCCGGTTTTACGTGAAATTCCTGCCCAGAAAGCTGTTTGAAGTCACTCCCACTTCACTTCAAATTGACCAAATTTTAATCGTACACAGAAAAAAAAAGTTTATTTTTATTGTGATGTAAGTATTAATGAGTGTAAAATTGTATTTTAAACCGCGAATTACATGAAATATTTCTTTGGAAGTTGTGCTGTCGTATACAATAATTTTAACATGGTTTGAAATATCTCAAAGCTTTAAACGACTTATAATGTAGACTTGGAGTTTATGTAAGGCTCCATTTATGTGCATGGTATTGAACCAAAATATACCACTACGAGATTACTACCTAAACGAGATTTGTAGCACCCTTATCAAACAGAAAAGGTTTATTTATTTATTTTTAACTGGAAGGAAAATCTGCAATCTGCGGAGGACACGGTGTGCCCGTACTTGTGCAGATACTGTCTAAAGCAGCCATGGCCAGACATGATCTGCGTCAAGTTGACTTCCCCGTGTCGCCGACCGACCCATGCGGATATCTCCGGAATTAGTTGGTGGCTCCACCGACCTTTGGTGGAGCTATTCCATTCCCTCTGCCGCTTGACCATTAATGCGGTTTTAGTGGTCTTACGGGTACCTCTCGTGCCTCGTTGTTCGAAGCACTCTAAGCCCTCTTTTATGATGATGCCGATGGGCATCATTCCCGCTAAGACGCACACGCTCAAAACACCCTCTCTTTCATTTGTATTACTGTCCCTTTTTTTCTTACGGGGAAAGTTACTCAATTTTCGAAAAAAGTGGATCAAATCAATTTTTGAGTAGATCCACTTTTTACGAAATTTGAGTAACATTTCCGTGTGAGGAAAAGAGAAAGGAATACGCTGACCACTCATAGGCACATTTAGACCCGTAACGCTGGTAGATCACCTTTTCGTGGTGCGTTACGGGGTATCAGATCTACCACCGAACCTAGTCCGATTGATTTAAACTAGGGAACATATATGTTTTTGTAGTCAACGGAACATATATTAGTCCTTATTACATTGTATGTCTTGTGAAAATGTCTTGTCCGACAATACTCGGATTGTCCACCGAGGATGAGCTTGGAATAAGAAAAACATATTAAAAACAATATTAACAATATTATATTATTGAAAATAATGGGATATTTCATGTAAATTTTAGCCATATAACGCCTGAATCTAGCCTGTTGTATGAAAGATAGCAAACATTGTTGTATGGCGTATGAAAGATTGCAAACAATTTTTTTTTTTAAGTCTCCCTTGGTGTGGAATTAAACGAAGGCAAATTTTACGCACCTGTTAATTTTTTTTTCTGTGTAGTTTGAAGTGGTTAGGACTAGGGTTCTGATGCATGGTCAATATCGGAGTCATAGTTTGTTTTCTTTTCAATTAATCCGCATTTGACTGATAAAGGGGCGCGCCTTTGAAGAGTGCTCTCACTCACTTCTTCTTCTTTAGCATTTCAAGCTTATTGCATTCACCATTAGCTTATTGCTTACTGTTCTAAAGGCACTTCCACAGTTGTTAATTGAGAGCTTTCTATGCCAAGTACCATTTTTTCATTAGTAGTGCTTGTGTGGCAAGTACAATCATACGCTATGCCCAGGGAGTCGAGAAATTTTCCTTAACGAAAAATTCCAAGACCAGACCGGGAATCGAACCCAGCAACCTCCAGCATGGTTTTGCTTTGTAGCTGCGCCTTTACCGACTGAGCTAAGGGAGGACCCACAAAGGGTTTAAATAGCGGAAATTAAAAAAAAAACTCGATTCATAGCCAACAAAACAAACAATGACAACTGTAACAACACCGAATACTTGATAATTTCTCAATAGTGATGAAGTAACTCGACATGGACTAAACAAAAGATACGGGAAATACTACAATAGATCAAATGACTGGTCGCAATGGTTTATGTCCCGAACAGAGAGAGAAAGAGAGAGAGAGAGAGAGAGAGAGAGAGAAAGAGAGAGAAAGAGAGAGAGATAGGCACATTAGCCTTTGCGTACTTTCGAGCTTGCCAAGGTAGCTCTTAGTGTGTTTAGCTTCAAGGTGGTGGCCCATGCCAGCCCGCCATACCTGAGGACAGAGAGACGCTGGCCAGGAGCTTTCGGTTGCTCCTTTGTGCCGCTGAGCTATACGACATCATATGGGATAGTGCCGTTATAGCCATAGAGGCTTTTTTGCAGGCGCGGTCGACGTGGTTGATAAAGGACAGCTTATAGTCGACCATAACCCCCAAGTACCTCAGGAATCGCTTTTAGCTGATGGTGCAGTTACCAGCATTAATCGTCGCCCTTTGCTTCGGTTTTCTGTTATTGACCACAGTAATCTCCAAACGGAAAAAAATGCGCGCCCAGATCCGTGAACTACAGTCATGAATTCGAAAACAAGCAAAAATATACCGTGAACTGAATCACGTAATCATGAACTAAATAACGTTTAAAGGAAAAAATCCTCAAAAAGTGAACTAGTTCACGGTCCGTTTTCGTTTTCGGAACGCTTTTTTTTCTATGCTAAAAAAGTCTCCTGGAGCGCATGCATCCCTCGACTATGTCAATGGACTGTGTGGCAGTTAACTCCACCTTCACCATAGACTTCTAGGGTGATGTCGACGATTTTTACCCCGTTAGAGAACTTCAACCTCCACACTTCAACATACATCGTGTTCCAGAGCACCGAACCCAGGATCCCCGCCCCTTACGTTGGATTGCCACCTGTGCCGTACCCTCCGTTTACTTCGACAACTTGTTGAGGATTAACATCTCCAGCACCTTACCCGTCGTATCCAACAAGCAAATCGGACGGTATGCCGAGGGATCATCCGATGGCTTCCCTGCCTCAGCAGGAATAGTAGCAACTGGCCTTTCCAGGCGTCCGGGAAGACACTCTCGTCCAGACATCTTTGCATCACCACCCTGAACATTTCGGGAGCCAGCAGAATAGCCGTCTTGATGGCCAAGTTCGGTCTGTCTGCTGGCCTTTATCTTTAGCGCAGTCTTGGCGGCAACTAGCGCCACTTGACGCTGAACAGAAAAACTTTAGAAATAGTTAACTGTACAGTAAATGTAATCTGCAGAACACCAGGGATGCTTTGTAGTAAGTTAGATCAGTGAATTCGCACAGAAAAAAAAATGAATTTTAGCAGACGCGTAAAATTGCACCTATGCAAGCCAAAGCAAGCATAAACAACGAAATTGTTAGCAATCTTCCATGCAACAGACCTGATTTTAGCGATATCTGGCTTAAATTTACATTAAATAGCCTATGAATTTATGCCAATTCGAGCATTCCCTTTATGTGCATTAACGCACAATATTCAATGTTTTATTTCAAACTGTACACCTCACGTGGACTTTTTTTAAAATCATTTTTCATTGTATGACTTTTCAGTTACCTGAAGATTCCAGCGGTTTTTTTCTTCTTCATGCTTGCCCTTTAACCACTGCGTCCAATACTTAGGAATATTGTGGTATGACCCAGATTTAATTTAGTGCTAATCAAGTATCTAACCACAACTAACATTTGGTAGACATTGGTAGATGTAGCACACAATCCCAGTTAGGCTCGACTCGTGTTATAAAGCCTAGTACCCTACTGAGATTGCTTTGCCAAACTTCGGTAGGCTCTAGTAACCCTTTCCCAAATATTGACATCCTTTTATTGAATAGTGCTACATAACTGCAAAGTATATGTTCGGCTGTTTCATTTTCAAATTGACAAAAACGACATTTGGATGATTCAATTTTTCCAATTTTGTTTAAGTTATACTTACTAGGGCAGTGACCAGTCATCAGACCAGTTATTACCATTAGATCCGTTTTCCCCAAATTTAATAGAATCCAGGCATTTGCTGCACTAGGTTTTATGAACCTTTTTGCTTGCCGGCATGTATCCGTGGCATTCCAGTTGGATTCTACCAAGGACATTTCCCAGGTTTTAAGTTTCATCCTCAACGTACACTCAGGGACACCACAAAAAAGTTCAGAACCGACGAATTTCGAAGCAGAGCCTTGTCTTGCTAGTCTAACGGCACTTTCATTTCCTTCAATTCCACAATGGCCGGGCACCCCGGATAATATAACCTTGTTCCTACTAGCCAGTTGTTTCAGCAAAAGAATGCATTCCCACACTAGCTGCGATTGACATGTGAATGACTTTAGCGCATTTAACGCTGCTTGACTGTACGAAAATATACAGATCTATAATTCCGTTTGATGCATAAATTAGCACATTCTATTATGGCTTGAATCTTTGCTTGAAATACAGTAGGACTCCGACTCATAGGTATGACCATGGTGATACCAGGGCCAAATAACCCCGGCTCCGGTATTCTCCCCCATCTTGGACCCAACCGCATAAAAACAATAGATCCTGGACGTGTGCAAGGCCCTCCAGACACCCATACATAGCAGCTTGGTTTAACCACTTTGAAGGAAACAACGTAGTTGGTCTTCGTTGGCATCCAATCTTCAATTGTTTTTATATCTGAGTTCAAATTGAGGTCCTTCATGATTTTCAGATGTCCTAGCAGATCTCCATCTAGTATTCTATTTTAACAAATAAACAGCAGAGCACTTTTTGCTGCTTGTAGTTTCACAACTTTATGTAAAGGTAGCATATTGAGGAGGGCATCCATTTTCAGCGGTTAGTTTACAATATTCAACTATGTTGTAGTAGAGGATTCTTTCTGCTACACAGATTGAAATTTGTAAAACAGAAAAAAATAATGAATTTTAACAGACGCGTAAAAATTCCCCTCGATTAATTTCATGTCAAAGCTAGCGTAAACAACGTTATTGTTTGCAATCTTTCATACAGCATACAACATATTTGTACGGAATATTTGGCTATCTTCCATACAACAGACCTGATTCCAGGGATATCTGGCTTAAATTTACATGAAAGATCCCTTTAATTTATGCCAAATCTAGCATTCCCTATATATATATATATATATATATATATATATATATATATATATATATATATATATATATATATATATATATATATATATATATATATATATATATATATATATATATATATATATATATATATATATATATATATATATATATATATATATATATATATATATATATATATATAATATATATATATATATATATATATATATATATATATATATATATATATATATATATATATATATATATATATATATATATATATATATATATATATATATATATATATATATATATATATATATATATATATATATATATATATATATATATATATATACATTAGAAAACGCAGAAAATTAAATGTTTCTTTCTATCTGTGTACCATACACAGAAAAAAACAATGAATTTTAACAAGCGCTCCTCGTTTAGTTCCAAACCAAAGCAAACGTAAACAGCGAAATTGTGTGCAATCTTTCATACGCCATAAAACATTGTTGGCAGTCTTCCATACAATAGACGTGATTTAGGCGATAGCTAGCCTCAATTTACATGAAATATCCCATTAATTTCTACCAAATCTAGCATTCCCTTTATGTGCATTAGATGACGCAGAAAATTGAATGTTTCTTACAAACTGTGTGTATAAGTTGAGGACAGAGGGGGGAGGGTACCGTGGAATCTTCAGTGGTCTCGAGAAAGTACGAGGCATCGTGGAAGTTCTGCAAGTAGTATACGAAATGCGCTCTGTCCGTTAAGAGGTTCCATCAAAAATAAAAGATTAAGAGATATAATGGTATGGTACACAGATAGAAAGAAACATTTAATTTTCTGCGTTTTCTAATGTATATATAGGGAATGCTAGATTTGGCATAAATTAAAAGGATCTTTCATGTAAATTTAAGCCAGATATCCCTGGAATCAGGTCTGTTGTATGGAAGATAGCCAAATATTCCGTGCAAATATGTTGTATGCTGTATGAATGATTGCAAACAATAATGTTGTTTACGCTAGCTTTGACTTGAAATTAATCGAGGGGAATTTTTACGTGTCTGTTAAAATTCATTATTTTTTTCTGTGTACTCAGATAAAAAGAAACATTGACATTTCTGCGTTATCTAATGCACATAAAGGGAATGCTAGATTTGGCGGAAAATAATGGGATATTTCATGTATATTTAAGCCAGATAACGCCTAAATCTAGCCTGTTGTATGAAAGATTGCAGACATTGTTGTACGGCGCATGAAATATTGCAAACAAATTCGTTGTTTATGCCTCCTTTGGCTTAGAATTAAACGAGGGGAAATTTTACGCGCTTGTTAAAATTAATTATTTTTTTCTGTGTACCATTAAATCTCTTTATCTTTTATTTTTGATGGAACCTCTTAACGGGGAGAGAGCACTTTTTGTATTACTTGCGGAAATTCCCCCCGGTGCCTTGTTTTTTCTAAAGACCAGTGGAGCCCCGCGGCCCCCCCCCCCCGTCCTCCTCTTCTTATAATAATATTATAATAATTTTTTTTTTGCGTCATCTAATGCACATAAAGGGAATGCTAGATTTGGTAGAAATTAATGGGATATTTCATGTAAATTGAGGCTAGCTATCGCGTAAATCACGTCTGTTGTATGGAAGACTGCCAACAATGTTGTATGGCGTATGAAAGATTGCACACAATATCGCTGTTTACGTTTGCTTTGGTTTGGAACTAAACGAGGGGAAATTTTACGCGCTTGTTAAAATTCATTATTTTTTTCTGTGCAATATCATACTAAACCGTAGACACCCCATCCACCAATGTCTAGATTACTACCACATTTCTAAGCTTTCCGCTGCGTCAAGTAATTTTGGTCCCGTAGGTTTGTAAAAACATTACTATTATTATTGTAAATGATGCCTTATTAATATAAATAAACAATTAACAATATTTCCACAGTCAAGAACACAGATATTTATAGCTCTTTAACATGCAACTCAGAATGGTAGTTCAGGGTTTGTCGAAAACTTTGTGTAGCCAGCATTTTAGTTTTAGGTAAATTACGTTTCATTAATATCATGTGAACTGCGTTGATCACTAAAGTTTCTGACAATTATATCTTGAAAACTGTGGTAAGAGTTCAAAATGAAGTCTTTTCAAGTAGCAGAAGCCGTATGTTTCATAATTATTGTAATGTAGGGTTTGTTAGCCGTAAACCACTACTATATTGTAATTTTCGCAAAATGTTGGGCTTATTGGCTACATGGATATGGTTTACCGGCAGTTTAGATAGAAATATCATTTCTGAATGGGATGAAAAGATCATAGAAGAATACAGGGAAATCTCGAACTAGAAAACTTCTTCCCACGTGAGAATAACCATCCCTCACTCCCACTTACCAGTATCGGCATCGTAATCCCGCTCGCCATCACCGTAGTCGTAGTTATCGTAGTTATCATATTCTGAGTACGCCGGTGGTGCATCAGCCTGGGGTCTCTCCTTCGGTTTTAGAGCTTTCGTTTTCAGCTTACCGACTTTTTTCGTCTTCTTCTTCACCTTCTTCACCACCTGACCCGTTCCATCGTCTTCACATCGCATCTGGTCGACTAGTATCACAGTTATCAAAAGCAGCGGCAGCAGTGCCGTATGCTTGATTCGAATCTTCATTTCTGAGCTAGCAGTTGCTTACGGCAGCAGTACGTACACTTAGCACATTGTTTCTGAATTCACGAACACTTCCTGGTGGTGGCGGGGCGACGAAGACGGGCTTGCGTGGGCCAGGGACGTTGATCCTGGGGAATAGAACGAAACACAAAATTTTGCACTAATCACACACTCGCATTTTTTTTTTGTTAGGTCAGGGTTGATAAGAGCCGGTCTAAACCATTCCAGCTCAAGGAAACGCGGAACAGCCGAATTGAGTAATTTTGCGTTTATTTCTATGCTTCACTGATAACACGGCTTGTTTTAGGATTTCTAACCAGCTGCTGCATCTCGAGTTTTTGGCGGTTATTTATGTGTTCCTTTCACATGCTGGATGGTCTAATTATGGTCTATTAAAATTATGTCACTATGCGAGGGAACTCATTGATAAGGTCTTAGAACTTTCATGATAATTTCACAGTTTTACAGCGCGGAAAGGGTGAAGTTAAATGCGTTTTGATTTTATTATTTTCGACGGATTTCTATTATTTCAGCGATGTTTCACTAGTTTTTCATGTTAAACTTAACCAAAGAGCTATGCATGTTTGCATTCACATAAAAATCTATTATCCATAGAAATTAAAATCATTTCCGGTTATCCAAGCACGTGTTTCCAATACACTTCGTTTGAAAATGTGTTCAGCTAACACTAATTCAGCAATCTAATCCAACTGGAACACTCACTTCTTCCAGATATCCCTTTTGGAAGAAGACAGGAATCACTGCTGCATCACTTCAAGAAATCCACTTGGTCACCAACAATTTCCTGCTTTCACTTTAATCACTAGCCGAGTCAAATCGCCAAACCGCGCGCGCGAGGAGATCCAGAACAACTGAGTT
Source organism: Aedes koreicus (assembly GCA_024533555.2). NCBI lineage: Eukaryota > Metazoa > Arthropoda > Insecta > Diptera > Culicidae > Aedes > Aedes koreicus. The sequence goes on from JAHHFK020003985.1 coordinate 73,006, forward strand.
TGTTCTCGCGCATGAGGAGCTTTTTATAGCGAGAAATGCGCCAACGCATGTTCATCTGTGACTTGCTGGATCCCAGATCGCCATCGCAGACTTTTCAGGCGGTTGGTGTTGGCGAAATGAGAGTGAGGGCGAGATTGAAATTTGTAGCAATATGATTACTATTCCATACAATGTTTAGTATAGCGAAAACGACAGAATTTGGGAAGCCTTTGCTGTTGAAACATATCCAAGGGAAGTTGATCACGTTCTTGTGACTATTTGGTTCGCATCAAATTGTAGACGTTTTCATATCCGAATGCTCAGATTGAAAGCTTCTGACGAATTCACTAAGCCACACAATCAAACCAAAACTGTGTTGGACATTTTCACTCAGACTAATGATCTTGCTTAACTTTGCTTGCAAATTGTGGCTAATCGATTAAGCAAATGTTTACCACCAACAAGAGTGCACCAAAAATGCTCGACTTATGCTAGAACACCAACCATTTCTAGCATTCGCCTCAAACCCGCGATGACCTCATAACCCATTCGAACGGAATGATAATCGCTAAAACATACTTTGCAAAACAATGTTGAGCACGAACAAGACCTATGCACAAACCGTTCAATTGCACTAAATCGAGTCAATCGAATTGAAGTCCACCGGCAATTAGGAATAAAACGCACCCTGCTCTTCTTTTACATAGTATTCTTGGTCCCAGTTCGCACTCATGTGCAGTCTAATTAATGTGCGTCCCTTGCATTCATAACCACCGCAGCACATCGTGAATCTCAATGAATCTAAAAAGCATTTTTCACACGTTTTCTCACCACCCAGTTTTGCGTCCCGCTCTGCCTCACTTCAAGATGATTTCTTAGATCATTCAGAAGTTCTCGGTCTTCCTTATGGGGCCTCGGAGTATGTAAAAGGGGAGCAAGAGCATATTGCTTTTCGCATCATTTTGTCGGCAAACAGCAATTGGATCGTAGGGCGCGCGAAAGTTCTCAACTGATGGCGACAAGCAAAAGTGATAGTATCGATCACTTCATCAAATGGAAGTAGCGTGTGTGTTGTCTAGTGGAGCTCGAAACCAGAAGCAGGGTTTATGTATGCGAGGGTGGGATAACATCGTCTGATTTGTGTTGAAATTTATTAGATTGAGTAAAATGTCCCGGCTTCTGTAGCGTGGGGTCGGAAGAAGAGATAAGGGCATGGAACAGAGTAGACAGATCATCTCTGAAATTTTAATTTCAGATTCTCTAAAACTTTAATGAAATTTTTTGACTGCGCATAGCCAAGGCGGAAGAAACGAAATCAAATCAACTGTAACATTTAACTTGACATATATTTTTATACTATTTGAAATGTTTTTTTCCCAACATTTCAAAGTAATTTTCCCCTAGGCTCGTATTTTTTCATTCCATGTACAATGTATGGAAAAACAAAATTTCTTTAACTAGCTTTTCAGATGTGTGAGATTTAAAACTCGTACTCATACGACAGTAGGCTTATTTTGAAGATTTGTTTGTCAGCTAAAATTTGTTAATGAACATATCGCATACTCAACCCCGCGGTTTATTCCATGTAATTTTCACTCGTATTTAGAGAATAAGTTCATTGTTGTAACTGGTTTTCGACCCTGCGTTGCTTCTGGATAGTCGTCCCGAAGATCTGGAAAAACGAACAATAAATCGTTCAAATTTTTACTATCACAGTATAAGTACTCGAGGTCCAAGAAGAAGATCAGCCCTGAAGAGCCGCTATTGGAGGTCTAAGCGTAAAGGGTAAAGATCGTGGTCGTGGAAAGAAAGAGCTAGAGTGAGTGAGAGAGAGAGAGAGAGAGATGCCCTTGCGCCAGGGCTAGGGTATACTACTAGGGTATACTACAGCTATAGTATACCCTACCCACAACTTGTTAAACTTTTTACGATACAGAACCCGACATACATTAATCGCGTCAAACATCGAGGTCCACTCTTTATTATCGGTTCGCGATTGGCGGTTGGATATTGGATTCCAAAATTACGGCCTCAATCGATTTACAGCCTTTATACGCCATTCATGATCTTAAAGTATACATATTGCAGGGTATTTTTAAGTATCTCCTGTAACATACGCTGCCATTCTAGGTTACACAATGGTATTGAACATTATTTACAGTCTTTATATGTCGTTCATAATCCAACAGTATTCATAGTGCAGGTTTTGTTTTAAAAGTATTTCCCACTCTTTACAGGACTGAAGCCGCCATTTCCTAAATGGGGTCAGTAATCGATTTCTGTTATCAAGTCGCCGCCTGCGCTCCAAAAATATCCATTTTGCAGGAGATTTGAAAGAATTTACCATTTATCCAAAACAGAAGCTGCCATCTTGGATTCCAAAATGGTTTCAGACATCGATTTCCAACCATTCTACGCCATTTCTGGTGTAGAAATATCGATATTCCAGGGTATTTGACAGTATTTCTCACTTTTCCACAACAGAAGCCACCATCTTGGATTCCAAAACGGTGTCGGACATCGTTTTTCAGACCTGATCCAAAAATGTCAGTTCCTGATCCAAAAATGTCGTGAGCCAATTCTGGACTATTAGGGTACATGTCCCTTGACTCCGCCTAATGTGCAGCGATCGATTACAATTTTAATCATAACTCATAGAATAATTGAGCTAGAAGCAATATTCAACTAGTTATGCCTTTGCTTAGAAATGTTTATTATAGACTGTTCCAGAAAGTATAAGCACACTTTCGAAATAACAAAAAAGTCATGTTTTTTTTAGTTTTAATAATTTTATTTGGCAAATCATATTTGTATTTGTGTTTTATATGATATTTTACTCTCGTTTAATCAAAATATTTAATCATAGCCAAGCCTCCTAACTTTTCCTCGAACATAACTCACTAGCTTTTGCACAGTGGTACTTCCCACCATTTTGACCACTTTTGACCAATCTTTTTTAAATTTTTGGATGTCGTCCGCTGGTTTTATGAATTTTCGAAGCTTTGCTTTGGTTAAAACCCAAAAAGTCTCGATTGGCCGTGTCTCCGGGCAGTTCGGCGGATTCATGTCTTTCGGCACGAAGCATACATTTTGACTTTTGTACCATTCTAAAGTGTCCTTTGCGTAATGACATGACGCCAAATCAGGCTAAAACACTACTTGACCTTCGTGCTGTCTGATCATCGGCAATAATCGCTTCTGGAGACATTCCTTTACGTATTTCTGAGTGTTCATCGTCTCCGTTGTGATGTACGGACTAGATGTTTTACCACACTCGCATATTGCCTGCCAAACCATAACCTTCTTACCGAATTTTTCGGTAAAAGTTGCCTGTTTTGTAATCTAGTTTCACATACGTTTCATCGTCCATTATTATACACCCAGAATTTCTACACAATAACGAATCGTAGAGTTTGCGGGCCCGTGGTTTCACGGACGCGGCCTGTTTTGGGTATTTTCTGCTTCCGGTATGTTTATAGCCCAAGTCTTTCTTTGGCACGCATGACGTTACTCGACGAGGTTCCTAGTTTTTTCGCAACATCCCGAACGGAAGTTGCTGGTTTCGCTTGTAGGCATCCCTGATCTTTTTTATCGATATCCGGACTAACAGGACCGGATTTCCGACCACTCTTCGGCGCATCTTCAAACGTACACTGTTCTCTATATTTTCGAATCGCAGATCGTACCGCTCCGACGCTTACACCCTCTTCCTTGGCCAATTTTCTCAAGGAGAGTCCGCTCACAGTGCACCATTTGTGCACGATACTTTTTCGTTTTTCCGGAGTAAGACCGCGCATTTTGATAGGTAACACTAAACTGAGCACTTTTTGATGCTATGTCATTCAGAAATGTGCAAACAGAAGGACGCAGCCAAAGCATGTTGAAATATTTCATTATATTCAAAGTGACCGTTAAAATAAGGTGTGCTTATACTTTCTGGAACAGTCGTTAAGACGTTTAATGTTCAGGATCATCGAAAGTTAACCAATTAACTTTATTAAGTGAAAAACTTTCGACGAGTATGGATGTGATGTCGGTCCATAAGCCCCAAATAGGGTCTATTCGTGGATGCAACTTCGTCTCGTCGTCGTCACTAAGCATTCTTGTTCAATAGAATCGAAGTAAAATATATTTCTATTATCTTCTTAGGCATTCCATTTAAAGCTCTAGGCGCTATACTCAGCACCAAATTTCACAAAACAAATTAAAATAAATCTTCTGTATTACACCCAAATGATTTACACAAATGATCAATCAGATATACCAATAAAACAATAAAATTCCTACTATATACATTTAATTAATTCGGTTTGTGGAATTCGAGAGCAGTAGTCTGCGTTTACGTTTTCTTTCGTAGATTTGAACACAACATCGAAATTGAAGTGTGCCAAATAGTCAGCATAATTGAAAAAAGCAAAGCGACTTCGTCGGATGTAAGATTTGACTCAGCGGTTGTTATCTGTGACACGTGTAAATCGTCGAGCGTGCAGGTGGCGAGAGCCTCTTTATCTATCTGTGGATAGCGCTGCTCGGTGGGAGACATACCACAGCTTGCATAGGCGATCGGTCTTTCCAGGTCACTTTCCAGTCTGTGGGAGAGTACAGCGCCTTAGCCGGTTTTACGGGCGTCCGTCGCCAAGATCAAGGGAAGGATCATATTGCATCAGGACCTGCGTCGGATGTTCCGAAACTCTGCGTCAATGGATAGATGGGTATATGCATCCGTCACTTCCAGATGACAGAAAATACTTGCTCCCCTAATTTGCTGGAAGATGGATTCGATTTTGGGAACTGGGTGTTCGTCGATGATCATCTGGGGGTTTACTGTTGGCTTGTAATTTCCCGTGATAGGCAGCTTTCCATGTTTCTTCACTACAATGTGCGTGGGGGACGCCCACTCCGAGTAGTCGACTCTCTCGTACACGCCTGCAGCTAACTTCTCGTGGAACGTCACGAGATTTGGCGAAAACTGGAACTGTCCCCGGTTTCAGATGCACGGATGCAGGAGGTCCTATCAGCTTGCCGGAAGTTTCACTGAAGACGTTTTTCTAGCAACTGTGATAGAGACTGTTGTTGATGCTCCGGTAACGTAGAATAGGTAGGTACAAGTGAATGCACCGCGTCACCTTGAGTGAACAGCTCGTTTAGGTCCACCTTTCTCGCAAATTGGGCAATCCACTCTCTACCACACAGCAAATCATAGTCACCGGACACGACGTACAAATCCAGCTTGCATGTTCTCGTTCCGATGCTGACGTTGACTGGCAGACGACCCAAACACTGAATTTTGTGACCAGTGTAACTGGAGAACTGACGGTCTGTTTGTAGTAGTGTGAAGCAGGGTTTGATCGTCCGTAGTTTAGCTTCACTGATTATTCCGCAAGGAGCTCCGGAGTCCACTTCCATATCCAGCTTGCGTCCATCGATGATGACGTCGATCACTAGCTTACTAGACGTGGTGACGGAATGAATTTTGACCAGTGACTGCACGACGTCCACTTGCAGGGTTGGTTCCTCCGATTGTACCTGCGAGGTGGATTGATCCTGGTATTTCCGGTTTGCTGCTCTGCAGACTTTAGCGATGTGGCAGTTTTCTCATCATGGAACTTACACATGATACGACGATGATTACCACCACATCCACTACACACACTCTAAATTTTCGCTGCGGTTTGGCTTGTGCGACTTATGTTGATATGACGAGGAGGAGCTGCTTGGGTGCGCTCTCCGTGTCTTCGGCTCATAGCTCAGCTTGTTGGTCGCTTCTGGAGTCAACGATGATCTAGGCCGTGTAGTGAGTAGCCTCGAGGATATGTGCAACTTCAAAAGCGTATTTGAACGTCGTGGGTTTCTTGGCGATAATCTCGTCACACATCTCTCGCGATTCTAGGACGTGCTCGATCAGCATCCTTCGAGAAATTTGCCATACTCGCAACACTCAGCACCTTGTTTGAGCCTTTGAACAAAGCTTGAAACTGACTTGTCTGTACGCTGCACGATTTCCCTTTGCTTGGTCAAAGCCGTCGACTAAAGTTTTTCGAAGCTCATCATACGGGACATCTGCCGGATTCCGTGGACTCACCAGGAACTTGATGGCATTGTTCAGATCCGTACTCATATGCACCCAAGCATAATGAGCCACAATACGCTCCTGAGGGATTTTGCTCAATTGCATAGCCCATTCAAAGCGGCTGAAATAGTCCGACACAGAGGTGTTTTCCGAGGAACGACACTCGGAGACAGAAAACGAAGGTACCTTGGCGATTGGCGCTGTCTCGGCTGGGGCGGAATTCACTGATGCCAAATTCGCGATGGAGGATTTCAAAGCATCAGCTAGCAGCTGCGTTGGAGGTTCCATTATCTCCGGGGTCGCCCTTGTGTTTTTCGCGGAATCGAAACGTACGCGTTTTACTTTTGACCGGAAAACTTGCCTCTGAATACCACTTCTGACACCAAATATTGTGTTTTCAAAATTTCAGAGGTAGAGGAAACAACGATGAATACAGTTAAAAACTTTTATTCGTGATACAAAATAGTCATACAGACTAAAACTAACAAAATACGATTTCCGACAAAAGGCGATACTACTTGCTCGTATTTTAACTTTTTATATACTGAACGGCTGTGGTTCCAGGTAAAATTAACATTCGAAAGTACATAGGCATACATACACAAGACTATAGTTGATGCTTTCTTGATGCTTGATGGTGGGTTCTCCCTTAGCTCAGTTGGTAAAGGCGCAGCTGCAAAGCAACACCAAGCTGGAGGTGGCTTGGTTTGGTCTGGTCTAGGAATTTTTCGTTAAGGAAAATTTCTCGACTCCCTAGGCATAACGTATGATTGTACTTGACACACAATCATACTAATGTAAAAATGTTACTTGGCATCGAAAGCTCTCAATTAATAACTGTGGAAGTGCATTTAGAACACTAAGTTGGTATAAAGCTATAAGCTAATTGTGAAAGCAATAAGCTTGAAATGCTAAAGAAGCAAATAGTTGATACTTTCGCAGGTTAAAATCCAAGATCTTTTCATAGATTTTCTTATGTCATTGTTATATACAGGTATTGAGACCATCCCAAGTAAATATTTTAGTTTTATTCCAGCCGTATAGCACTTCTCCCGGCTTTGTTGATAAAACTAAATTCAAATCTGATTTGTCTACCAACACCTCCTCTATGATTTCTTAAAGCCAAAATTTGTACAAAGTAGCCCACTTTATAACCGGTTATGAAAACAAGTTAATAAAACCAATATAAGACCATACAAATTTGCAAATGTTCTAGTGAAAGACTTTATAACCACTTGAGAACCTTCATAAAACCTATTGGCTGCCATGAAAACCAGAATACGGCCAAACGACCACAGCTGTCAAACTTCACTGTAATATCGTGGTTGATTTTTATTATTCTGCTTTGTTCGATTCTCTGCTCTTCTGATTCATTTAGCAGTAAATAATATCCAAGAAAAAAGTTCTAGTGTTGCGGGAAATTTGTTTTGATAACAAAATATCCAAAACAAATTGAGTTTTTTTTACAGCGCATCATGCTCCAAATCATATGCGCATTCAATTTTATGGTGAATATTGGCACGATAAGAGCCGAAAATTAACGAACATCGGAAATTATGCGAGTTTAAAACAACAAAACCAAAATGAAAGCAAATATATTCGATAAATTAATCATGAATTTCCTGTAAATTGTTGGAATTCTATAAGGTAATCTAAAAGAATGCTAAAATTGGTTTCCAATCTACAGTTCACTTACATTACATTTAAAATTTGGTGCATTGATTTTTCCACATTTCAGTTATTTCTTATGTTTCAATATATAAATTTATTTTCGTAATTACTACTTAAGTCATGTTTTTTGCCGTTTTAAAACCACATTGACTTCCCTCAATGCCAATGTGCCGTTTAATGCATTTACTGGAAAAAATGGTTTTAAAATGCTAATATGAATGTGTCCTAGAACGGCATTTCAAAACAGCACTTTACGAGTTAATAAAGTCGAAATAAAGGGTGATACGGTCAAAATTTGGTCAAGGGAAAACGCGTGTAAATCGGTGAAATCGTTTATTTAAAAAATCAAATTAAATTTCTTTTTCAAGTTCAATTAGTATAAAATTCAGGAAACATATTCAGTTAGGCTTCTGCTTTTCCAAATCCGAATTGCCGGGCCTTACGCTTGACCCCTGCCATCAGATTTTGTACAGCCACCTTGTCCACCTTCTTCGCCGCAGAAAGCCAGTTTGCCTTGAACTGCTGCTCGTCCTTAGCTGTTTTTTTGGTCTTCTTTAGGTTCCGCTTGACAATAGCCCAGTATTTCTCAATTGGGAGGAGCTCTGGCGTGTTGGGAGGGTTCTTGTCCTTGGGAACCACCTGCACGTTGTTGGCGGCGTACCACTCCATGGCCTTTTTACCGTAATGGCAAGATGCCAAATCCGGCCAAAACAGTACGGAACAACCGTGTTTCTTCAGGAAAGGCAGCAGACGTTTATTCAAACACTCTTTCACGTAAATTTATTGGTTGACAGTCCCGGAAGCTATGAAAATGCTGCTTTTCAAGCCACAGGTACAGATGGCTTGCTAAACCAGATATTTCTTTGCGAACTTTGACAGTTTCGTGTGCTTGAAAATATCTGCCACCTTTCCCCTTCCTTTTGCCGTATAATACTCCTGTCCCGGAAGCTGCTTGTAGTCGGCTTTGACGTAGGTTTCGTCGTCCATTACCACGCAGTCAAACTTCGTCAGCATCGTCGTGTACAGCCTCCGGGATCGCGCTTTGGCCGTCGTATTTTGTTTATCATCGCGATTTGGAGTCACTACCTTCTTGTTAGTCGATAGTTCGACTCGTTTTTTGGCTCGATGCACGGTTGTAGACGATACACCCAGCTTATTTGCGGCATCTCGGAGAGATAGGTTAGGGTTTCGCTTGAAACTACCGGCAACTCTCTTTGTCGTCTCAGCGGCTTCCGGTTTTCGATTTCCCCCCGATCCAGACTTCCTGGCTGTCGACAAACGTTCCCCAAACACTTTAATTACATTTGTAACGGTTGATTTGGCAACTTTTAGCGATTTTGCCAACTTTGCGTGCGAGTAGCTCGGATTTTCGCGATGCGCGAGCAAAATTTTGATACGCTGCTCTTCTTGCTTGGACGGCATTTTGACAACTGAAGAGTGAATTCCAAAATCAAAATAGGAGCAACATTCTACACACACACACCTTCAAAATGAGGGGTGTTCAGGTTTTTTAAACGCAAAATTGAAAGAAATACGTCAAGTTGATATTGACCAAATTTTGACCTTTAACACCTTTTATATGAGTTAAAGTAATTTGAAAAATCTAGGTTTGAAGATCGTTGTAAACAAGCTGTGTAGGTCCTCATAAACCTGACTAAAATATGAAACCTATTGAAACCAAACTGATCTCTAGTGGCTTTCATAAAACCTTAATAAAACTTAATAAAGCAGAATGGTTTTGGCAATGTACAAGTTTCGCCTGAGTAGACATTTTTCGGGATGATTTTCTTAGGCGTCCCAGTTTCAAGTTCCACCAAGAAACGTCTCTGTTTGAAGTCGATTGCTTAAGGCCAGGTTCTCATTCAAAATGTTGGAAAAATCGATTTATTTTATTGCATTTTTTGAGAGGTATATGTGCCTAAAATGTTGGGGCAAAAAAAATTTCGATCCGGAAAGTACAAAAGATTCTACAGCGCATTATTTGAAGCAGTGTCACGGCCGCCGCGTTTAAACGTTTAAACTTTAAACGCGTTTTTTCTCGAAACAATGTTTTTCAAAACTGCAAGCACGATTACAAAAAAAAACGGCTCGGCCAAATAACTTCTACTTTTGACCCCGGATTAGTAAAAACTATTTATTGGAGCTTGTCGATCTTATAAATGTATTTTTTTTAAACATTTTTTTTATACAGCCTTAAATATTGAAAATAACACGAAAAAACGATACCCAAACTTAAACTTAGCGCCAAATTTTCAATTTTAAAGCTATTAAAATTTCGGTTACGTCAGACTCCGACAAATTTAATGCAGAATAGACTAATGAAAACGATTTTTGATTCCAGCAAGCGTGTGAGCAGCTACAATGCACGCAGATGGAGAACTACCATCTAGCTCCAAGTGACATTGCGGGCGCCATTTTTTTTTTGTAAACAATTTTTGAAATAAAATCTAAACTTTATCCTTTGACTCAAAAAAAAAAAAAAAAATTTCCAACTTTGCCAATTTTTACCTCATTTTAATGAGAACCTGGCCTTAATTGACCAGCTACTGTTATAAGAATTAAGAATCGCTTCATCCAATTCTTGAGAAAAAATTTCCTGACTCGATTCAATTTTCATGTCATTTGTTTTAGAATTCAACAGTTCTATGTATTGATCCCAGTTAGTTTTTTTTAGGGTTTCTAAATGCCTCTGCCCTATTGAAAAACATTATGATCAGACAGTGAAGTTTCATCTGATACACGCATATTACAAATTTCATCAAAAATTGCAGAGTTGCACAGTATCAGATAAAAGACTTTTTCCGTATATTAGAACATTAGAGAATGTTGGGTCTTAACCTCTATTGCATATATCTATGAACTATTTAGTCGAGCAGTTTTCACTACCACCCGAACTCCGAAGATAGACATCATTTTGAGGTTTTTTCTTCAGGAGCCCCGAGATTTTTCCCTTATTAATGCGTTTTACAAAAACTCTTTGATTAAAGTCCAACTCATTGAATCAACTTTTTAGCGAGACTGTGTAAAAATAATTCAGCGCTGGGTTCATTATTCTATCCGTGTGCCTCTATGTTCTGCCCTACGGTGCTATAAAAGCTAGTTGGTTATATGCTTCACCATGAAGCTTTATAACGATGAAAGCTCGAATTTCCCCTTGGGGGCTGTTTGCGTTCATTGCCGTAGTGTGTCACTACTGTGAGTAGTAGCTTCATTAATCAATCATTCCTTTATGTTCGTTGGATTACGTTGAATCCAATAGATAGTATTGGATTTCTAAGGGTTTGATGGCGGTAAGCTCCAGTAGGTATTATCCGTGGATTCAATTCCGATCTTGTAATTCGGGCTGATTTGATGTTACTATCGGAATCAAGCAACACGATGTCCAGCGATAATTGTGCAGGCCATCAAATCAAATTGTTCAAATTGTTCAAAAATCAAATTGTTCATTAAGACGGTTTCCCGCTTAAATGGTGATTACAGGAATCCACGAGGTATGGAAACTATCCAGTAGAATTAAATATTGCAATGTCAGTCCACACTAGACTGGCCCGAAGTGAAAATAAAGTTCAATATTTCAACAGGGCAGCCCGAAGTATAACGTTATTTGGTGAGAAAATCCTGTCAGCGCTTTGGTGAGCGACGAAGTTGGTTTCAAAAATGTGTGATTTTTTTTTCTAAAATTTATTAAAAAATGACCTTGGATACATTAACAATTTGGGGTAAAAACCTTCCTTTTTCTTGACATGGTAAATGGCTTAAAATTCTAGTTACTATAAAAATGAACAACTCCGAAAAACAAGTTATATAGGTCATTTCATACACTTTTCATAGTAGCAAAAATTCTACGTCGACAAAAATGCTTAAATCAATTTTTTTCAGATTTTGAGCAAGGTATCAATTTTCTATTTCAATTAAAAAAAATCCTGATAAATAACAGTGAATTTGAAACCAAATTTTATGAAGACTCCCTAGAAATACATACAATCATTAAAAGATTATTAAACACTGTGTTTACTCTGTGTAATGGCCCGGATATCCAAAACCTATAATAAAACCTGAAACACTATCCTTGTTAAGAGCTCATTCAATTAAAACAAATATTATGGACATTTTGTTTTGCCAACAGAGAAACCCGATCCCACCAATTAGAACGTTAATGTTATTGGATAATTTTCACTGTTTGCTATTTTATTTCATTTTCATTCATTTTCGCAGATGCTCCAAGTAAGATTATTGTCACCAAGCGAAGTAATAATTATTCAACTGATTGGCAATAAGCAAAGATTAGATAGGCGGGTTGCATCTTATTCTATTGTACAATATCTTATCAAAAGTGATTCGACATGCATTTATTCCTATCGGTTCCTTACTTTATGGAAACACAGTCGATGGTTACAACGGAACAATTTACATTCATCGTGGTTTTCACTATTACTCCTAATACTCTAAGTTGCTTCTAGAAACATTGTTGTCTGGCTAACGGCTTGTATATTCAGTCTCGTTGAACATGTAATCTTTGGCCATAACACATACTCAGATCGATTTCATATCAGTACTGGACAATCGAACACGCGTAACATGCTGACGCTGCATCAAATCAAAACACACGAAAATAATTGCCAAACACTGCACGCTGTAGTAATTTATTTTCACAATTTATGTACCGGACAGAACACCATCATTTGCCAATCAGTTGACAAGTTTCTTTATCGCCAAGTAGACATTGTTGAGACTGGTAACTGAAGATGGAGCCAACCATGCACTCCAGCTGCTGCACCGCACCATTGACACATCGGAAGTACTTGGAACAATCGCTCGGATGGGGAAGATACTCCGTGCTGGCATTGGAACAAATGATATCCGATACCGAATTGTCATCCGTTCCATTGCTTGGATGCTCTTCCTCCCGCACACAAGTGCTGTCTTCGATGCAGATCAGTCTTTGGAGATCAGGTATGAATCCTGGACTGCTGCATCGAAAACCTTGATTGTAAGCTCCGTCTAGACACTCAAACTTGACGTTACAGCAACTGGGTGACGACATCCAAAAAGATCCACTTGTTCCAGCGCAATAAAGTGTGGGCTCGTCTCTAGGAAATGTGTCGCAAAATTGTGTGTCTCCGGTAGTTACGGTTGAAGCTGTAGTCGCAGGGATCGTGGTAGTCGTTACACGCACTGTAGTGGTCGTCGTAGGTGCTACAGTACTGGATGAATCCACACAGGAAGACTCTTCGACACATTTCATCGCAGTTTTGTCCGGTATATATCCAGATACACTACACCGGAAGCCTTGGTAGTACACACCATCGACGCACTCCCACTTAACGTTGCAGCAGGTCGGTGAGTACATCCAGAATGAACCTTCGGATCCAGCACATTCGTTTTGAGCTTCCTCGTCGGGAAACTTCGCACACCAATCCAAAGCTTGTCGATCTTGACGTTCTTCTGAAGCACTTAATACAGTTTGTAATACCATGAACAGCAGAATTGGAAAAATGACGCTGCTTGCGTTCATTGTATGGAATAATTGAAACTTCGCCTTGCTGCCAAGTAGCTACTTTGCGAAGCGTAGTGCAACTGATGCGGTGAAAATATCATTCTCCAGACGTCCAGGACCATCATTATAACAGCGACTGAATTCATAGACTGACCAGTGATTGCTCTTTATTTGGCATCTTATCTCAATGTTTGACTGGCCGGTAGTGTGTGGGTGAAATATGGTAGCCCGATGACGTCATCATTGACCAGTAGGTGGTCTGGTGGGTTGGTGAGGGAGCAGATAATGTAGTGGGTTCGGTTACCCGTTTGTTTTCAATATATTTAGGGTAGGAAAAGGTCTCGATTTCCCGGGGTATTGAGTTTTATTAAACATGCAAACAAATATTGAAAATCGAATGCGTGAAATATCTGTTGTTCAATGTGCATGTCTAGGTTTTGTTTGGAAATCATACAATATGACGAATAGTACTACCAGCAAAAGTTCGTATGGCATTTATTTTACGTTTACAATAGTTTATGTCACCACATAGGTATCTGAGAAATCTACCAGGTATGTTATCAGACACGTTTTTGCAACTACCCTTATCGTGTGATAATGGAACTGCGTATGATTTTTTCAAAATAAAAAAACGCTCTTCATTTAGGGGTTTTAATCTAATTTCCACCCTGCCGAGAACAGACACTTCTCATTCTGTTAAAAAAAAAAAGATTGTCAATGATCAAACAATGCGCTTTGATCGACTTTGTTACGTTATATCTTTTGAAGCAAATGACCACGTTCAATGAAAAAGATTAGTGTTTATGATAGATAACCCTTGGGTTATGGGGATTATTGGTCAATTCCTTATCAGTCACAATTCATCGGAGGGTGTCTTATTGTTTTTTTTTTGTCTGTATTATGGTGATTTTCAGCTTTCTGGGCTGGTTCATCGCTTAGTATCTTATTGCGAAATAAATACACGGCAACGAGATCGCAAAGAACGATAACAATTTGATTGTTTATTCAAAAATTGTTTATGAACCAAGGCTTGTATTTGGGGACTGTTGTGCCTTATGCAGTTAAGGTATACAGTCCAGTAGAACGAAATGATGTATCCCAAGCAAAAAAGGGTTTGTTTTTAAAAAGTATTTATGGATTTAATCAACAAGAAGAAATAACCTTAAGATGAGGGGCTGTTTGGTTACGAAAGAAGCTAATTAAGTCTTATTATCTTCTATCTATCTTCTAGCCTATATCTATCCTAGCGAGTGTAGTTCCGCCGGCAGTAGTCGTCCATACAACAGACGTGATTTAGGCGATATCCAGCCTCAATATACATGAAATATCCCATTAATTTCTACCAAATCTAGCATATCCTTTATGTGCATTAGATGACGCAGAAAGTTAAATGTTTCTTTCAAACTGTATACGGAACGTCCGTGCCTGTGGTTGATGTCCATTGCACAGGTGACCTCTAATTCATAATGTCAAGTCACCTCTGGTTTACTGTGCCAATTATTGAATGATTAGGAAGGTCTAACAAAACCCTAATAAAAACGAAACCTATGGAGTATCAGGGCATATACAAGGTATACAAGTATACAAGGTGGTTTTCAGACCTAGGCTGGTTCACAACCAGAAGAAAGGTTCACAGCCACCATACATATCGCACTCATCAATACAGGGGTCAGGACCAACGGGTTTACTTCCCTTCCAAAGGATGACGTGACCAGAGATTTTTTTCGCCTCAGAGAAATCTCACCGACTTTGGCTGGGATTAACGTCAGACCCATCGGCGTATTGTTCCAAATCTTAAATTTTCCCTAAAAAAAATCGTTCAATTAATGATATGATTCACAGTCACTGGCCACATCACGGATGAATCCGATAACTTGTCGATATATGAGTAATGTCGTCCTACACTGAACATTAATTTTAGTTTATATTACGAAATCGAAGGCAGGACTAACGAACCTATTCGTTGTTTTCTGCAACGAAACTGATTAGTAATTATTATGAAGCCACTTTCGTAATTAATGCCACACGCGCAACTGTCCAAAGCACGAAGCATTTGTTGACACAGAAAGAACATTCGTGCATTGTACAAAACAATACAAAAAGCTACGAATATGTTGTTGCAAATTAAAAGAAACGTTTTTTTGGTGGTTGCATGGATGACTGACGGATCTACTATATCGACTCAAAATGTAATTGAAATAACAAGCGCAACCACGTGGAATTGTCCAACGTTTTTTTTTAATGTTTCTGACATGGGAGTCGATCCTGTATTTGTGAAAAGAGCTTTTATTGAATCCGTGGTGAATCGTGAAAAGATACTTGATTAATGTGTATGATGCACAGATAAAAAGAAACATTGAATTTTATGCGTGATCTAATGCGCATAAAGGGAATGCTAGATTTGGCAGAAAATAATGGGAGATTTCATGTAAATTGTAGCCTAATAACGCCTGAATCTAGCCTGTTGTATGAAAGAATGCAAACATTGTTGTATGGCGCATGAAATATTGCAAACAGTTTCGTTGTTTACGCCTCCTTTGGTTTGAAATTAAACGAGGGGAAATTTTACACGCTTGTTAAAATTCTTTATTTTTTTCTGTGTGTTATAACTCTCGACAGCGCTTTAATTTTTATTTTGGGACAGAAAAAAATAAGGAATTTTAACAAGTGCGTAAAATTTCCCCTCGTTTAATTCTAAGCCAAAGGAGGCGTAATCAATGAAATTGTTAGCAATCTTTCATGTGCCATACAACAATGTTCGCAGTCTTTCATACAACAGGCTAGATTCAGGCGTTATCCGACTTAACTTTACATGAATTATCCCATTATTTTCTGACAAATCTAGCATTCCCTTTATGTGCATTAGATAACACAGAAAATTCAATGTTTCTTTTTATCTGTGCACAAAGCAAGGGAATGCTAGATTTGGCAGAAAATAATGGGATATTTCATGTAAATTTAAGTCAGATAACGCCTGAATCTAGCCAGTTGTATGAAAGATTGCAAAAAATTTTGTGGTTTTTGCCTTCTTGGGGGGGGTTTTAAAGGGGGGGAGAATTTTTACCCTTTTTTTTTTTTTTTTTTTTTTTTTTGTGGGGTGTTTTTTCTCTTTTTGGGGTTCTTGGATAAAAACGGGGTCCATTTTCTCGCCATCGGAAGTAAGAGGAAGGAAGGGGGGAAGTGAATAAAATAAAAGTATTAGAAAAAAACTTGGATAACCAAAAAAAAAAAAACGGGCCAATAAAAAAAAAGGAGTCAAAAGATGTCGGAAGCTGCTTAAGCAGCACGGTGATTACAGGATCACCACATCCAGCAAAATGATCGGGAGTATGGAGCACATCATTCTGATATTCCTCGTGATAAAATAGCTTTTCGAAGGTTCCAAAATGTTTCAAGGATGATGGTTTGGGAAAGTTTCTCCAAATCTTTGAAGGTTCCATTGCTGTTCATTGAACCTGGTGTTAAAATTACCAGTAAACATTACATCGATAATGTTTTGAAGAACCATTTGCTTCCCTTCGTCAAGAAACACTACTAGAATGCACAGTACTGCTTCCAACAAGGCTCATCGCCGTCCCACCAGACAAAAGCCACACAAGCCTGTATAGTGGTGCACAGATAAAAAGAAACATTGAATTTTCTGCGTTTTCTAATGCACATAAAAGGAATGCTAGATTTGTCAGAAAATAATAGGATATTTCATGTAAAGTTAAGTCGGATAACGCCTGAATCTAGCCTGTTGTATGAAAGACTGCGAACATTGTTGTATGGCACATGAAAGATTGCAAACAATTCCATTGATTACGTCTCCTCTGGCTTAGAATTAAACGAGGGGAAATTTTACGCGCTTGTTAAAATTAATTATTTTTTTCTGCGTGCATTAGATAACGCAGAAAATTAAATGTTCCTTTCTATCTATGTAAGCAACACACAACCGTCATAATTGGTTGCAGCAACTTGATTATGACTAAATTGAGTCACATTCGATTACATCTACATACGGCAAGGATGCGAATATTGTGTTCCAGCAAGACGTAGCCCCTGCCCACACGTCAAAGAAAACACAAATGTGGTTGAAGGACAACATGCCCCAATTCTGGTCCAAAGATATGTGGCCACCTAGCTTTGCTGACTTAAATCCTCTAGATTTTAGCGTATGGGCGAACATTGAAGCACGTGTTTGTGAGCATCCTTACTCGAACTTGGACTCTCTACGGACCTCCATTACAAAGCATTGGAGAGCATAGTCAGATTTAGGACTCTGACACCACCTGGAGAGTGTGAACTTCACAGAAAAAAATAATGAATTTTAACAAGCGCGTAAAATTTCCCCTCGTTTAATTCTAAGTCAAAGGAGGCGTAATCAATGAAATTGTTTGCAATCTTTCATGTGCCATACAACAATGTTCGCAGTCTTTCATACAACAGGCTGGATTCAGGCGTTATCCGACTTAACTTTACATGAAATATCCCATTATTTTCTGACAAATCTAGCATTCCCTTTATGTGCATTAGATTACGCAGAAAATTCAATGTTTCTTTTTATCTGTGTTGTTAGTGGAATACCTGTTACTTGAAAATGAGGAGAAAGATTAGTAATTTCCATTTAATTCCAACTACCTTTATTGCTTATATTTCTTCTCATTTTCTAGTTATATTGTTAAGGTCTGCAAAAGCTTCAGGCATTGTCTAGAGGCGGTCATAAATGCAAATGGCAGAAATATAGAGTGATAATAAAGCATAGTCCTTAACAATTATTTTATGGTTTTAAAGATTGTGTTTAATATTGATATCCCATAAATAAAGATACTAGGTCGTATGAAATAAACAATGTTTGAGGCTCATTATATTCTGACACATACTGCAAAATTGTTTTTAGAAAATTTTCCTTCTTTTAAATATGAGTACTACTTAAGTACTAAACTACTTAATCGAAATCGCTGCTTATATTGGAGTAAGTCAGTAAGTAAGTAAGGCAGAGCTAAGTTATTTGAAATGTACTTTTGATTTCATAAAATGTGCTTTTTTTGTGGAGACTTGAGACTTTGAATAGATGTTCAAAAACTACATCCGAACTTGAAAGTTTATGAAAAGTACATGAGACACATTTCTTAACTTCTAATAATTGACATTTCTTGAAAATGTGAGAAGGTCCGGGGAGCCAAACACCCTGCAAACATGCCACTTACCACTTAGAGAAAACCATCAGGCTCGGTGAATGTATGCGTTACACATTTAGAAATTATGAATTTTACACGGGACGTAATTCATGTTTGTAAAAAGTCGGGGAACGTAAAGAAAGATTTCGTGCAAAATTATGTCTCCTGAAACTGACACACACGCAATTTGACGAAAGATGTGTTTTATTGAATTGATTTTCTCATCTCTTTCAACTCATTCTTATGTGCTAAACGACACTCGCATGTCGGTCTCAGGGGACAGAAATTTACATGAAATTTTGGTAGTGTGTTCTATATAACGTTAAGAATGATAATTTCAGCCATGGGACAACATCACCCTCATCAAAATTACCTGCTGCCGATGCTGAACTCTGGCAATACACTTTCTAGAGTATTCATTATGTGACTTATTCAACAAATTACTAAAAGCCTGAATAAAATGATTGACTGACTGGAGATACAGATGCCTATTGGAAGTTCAGTTACCATTTTCCACGTCGCTAACAGTTTGTTACAATTCTAATTAAATAAGCCAGTCCTAGTGAAAGTAATGTTAAAAATAATATTCCTCCTGTCGTGTGTTTAAGCACCATGCGCAAGAGCTTAATCTGCCATCTTTGGCCTGTGTTTTTCTCCACAAAAACAATGAATTTAAATATGTGAATTTTTTTCCTCAAAATTCTACTTCAAACATTCCAACCATTCCGTTGACGTAGCTCAACAATCACCAAATTAACATTTTAAAGTTCATTTTCCAAACTTAATCAAATCCCTCGAAAATCCCCACCAGTCAACATTAGAATTTATTAAACTGCAATATTTTACAAATCGAGGATTTGAATAATTTTCCACTTTGCGACCGCTAATAGTTTTTCGCTGCCAACAGCGACAGCAACTACAACAATAGTAAAAAGGACGCGTTGGTTGCAGCGCTCAGCATCCAACAGATTAGGTTGCGTGATTTGGCGATTATCAGGAGTATGTGCGAAAACTTCGAGGTTCCGATTACAATCGGCCCATTGTTGGTGCGATCCGATGCAATATAAATAATGTGCCATAATTTGATAAATTAGCTACCGAATAAATATTTATAATTGCACTGAATAATTTATTCGATATGAATAGGAAAGAGTGTACTGTTTTTGTCGCAGCTTTACTGCATGTTGGACGTTAATCCGAATTTCATGCTGTTTGGTGTTCGTTCAGCCCCGGCGGCATAGCTCTAAACACTTTGAATTACAATATTTTCATTGGGAATAGTTTACATGGCACTGTGGGAGCCAACACCGCTGCCTGTGATCGATCTGCTGAATGGAGATTTAGTTTACCCCCATGGGGAGCATGCAATGAGGACACAGTAAACAAAGTTGTGTTATTAAAGGTATACAATGTTTCAGTAGGCAAACATAAAGATTTTTATTCATCAGGTGATCCCGTCACTTAACAGGTACACATTAATCATGAAGCGAGAGAACATAATTTTTCCTGTGTTCATCGTAGCCGCCATTGAATCAATAACTTGCAGCCATGGTATCGATGGTTTTGATAACAAATGCGTCGCTTTACCGATGGATGTTGCTGTTATTACCTTGTATTTTGCGCGGATTGCTCCCTCAGTTCCTGGAAATGACCGACGATCGGAAGGCACACATGAGGATGGTGACATGGAAAAACATTTATCCTTTTACTTTGGCCTCACGGACAGCAGTCAGTATCGGTGGACGTTACGTGCTATACCGACACACATGCAGGACCTCACGCTCCCTATCTTCGTCCGGAAGTGAAAATGAAGCCGTTTATTAAAGCTTTGATGTCGCTTCAAATATAATATGGACATTAATTCACCACAAGCGCGCATAAGCTTTCAGTCATGTGTAACCAACAACGATGGCCTCCTCGTATCGGTTCATCGTCAGTAGCGTGGGCAGTTTTGGTTTGAAAAAAGAGAAGGATGAAGGTTTGTAAATAGGAATTTATCATTGACAATAAGATTTTTGATGCTGTATAAGATTACAGGGAATTTTTTATAGCTACCATAAAAATGGAGGGTAAAATTTTTTGAAATTTTGACTGAAACAAGTTAAGAGTGCAATGTTTATGTTGGCCAAATTACGAGATGGCATCCGGTGCATCCGAGAAGAGCAGATCCACGAAAAAAATATGTGCGCCGTCGTGGAAAATCCGACTTTGTCCCACAGATCGGAAAACACATTGGGTTTCATCATTCGACGGTGTTCCGAGTGGTGAAGTCATTCAAGGCGACCCACGGGCGGTCAGCGAGCGGAAAAACTGAAGACAGCTGATCCGGTGAAGGCAACGAAGGTGTTAAATCTGTTCAAGCGTCGACCGAACCTTTCGATCTGCGAAGTGGTTGAGAAGGTGGAGGTTTCCATATGGTCTGCCGGAAAAAAAACGATGAAACGTGCTGGCTTCCACATCTACAAGTTAAGGAAGGCACCAAACCGGAACAACAAACAAAACAAGCTAGCCAAATTTCGCTCGAGAAAGCTGCATCAAGAGTGGCTGACGAAACGAGACTCACATCAATGCGAACACAAAGTCTGAAAAGGTGAAGAAGAAGAAGGTGGACAAATTCGCCGAAGGCCATCTGTGGGTGTGAAAAGCTGGGCCAGCCATACATCACGACGGATATTATGAGTGGGCAAATCAACCGAGACGAGTGCCTCCAGAAGCGCCTTCTGCCCGTCCTGCGGTCTCAAGGAAACGTGGCGCTATTTTGGTCGGATTTGACAAAATGCTACAACGCGCAATTGGTGTTAGACTGGTTCAGATATAGCAATGTGGTTTCGTACCAAAAAACTTCAAGCCACCGAATTCATGTGGGTCATCATGAAGGTCAAATTTAGCAAAACACCTAAACTATACGAGAACGAGCTGACTTTGATGACACAGTGGGTAAAAGTATCAAAAGCAGTTGGCTCCACAATTGTCCAGAATCTTGAGTCCTGTCAATGGCAAAATGCTACTCGGTCATGGAGTAGAAACCTAACCATACTGTTGTAGTTTAAATTTTAATAAATTCCAATGAATTTTTGGCGACTATTTTTGTGTGTCTCATTTTTCTCGAGTACAGTGTTTAATGGTGACAGAATTGAGGCAAATGTCGTTTAATGTTGTGGATATAGAATTATAGCTGGGAGAGCGTGGCAAGTATCATGGATCCTGCCAGATTGAATCAGTTCAAGAAGGCGTTTTTTTTTCTAATAAAAAATTCTGGGTGTCATTGTCACTCTTCCTCTTTTGACCAGAAATAGTGTAAATGCACAGAAAACCAGATAGATAGGGATTGCTCACAGCAAGTAAGCATACATACTGATGTGATGAAATATTCAATATCTAGTACAGATTCCGAGTTATATCAAATCTTAATTTTGAGGTAATGGCTGCCTTCGAGAATGCTTCAGCATAAGCCCTTATTGTACTAGTTCACTAATTCATTCTACTTATAGACCAGTACCGGCGCAAGTCGCGATCTTCGGACGATGATTAGTTCGACAATCGTTGGTAGAGACCGTGTTTACCTCTGCAACTGATGCGAAGAGCAAAAGACTGCACATTATTTTTAAACCTAGTGGGGATAGAATTGTGTCAACCGTTCACAACCGATGCTCAAAGCAAACCAATATAATAAGGCGTCAGTGATTTAACATTTTTTTTTAAAGTTTATTTATATGTGCAGGCTCAATCGTCCCTTGCGCTGAACTGGTCAGGCTTGACGTGCCCCAAGGGCTCAGTAGGGATTTTCTGTCAAGACCCGAAGCTAAGAGTCAGTTTCATCGTGGTTTTTTTTTTATTTAATCATTTATTTGTCCAGGCTCAATCGAATCAACTTTACAGAGCCAAATTTTCATATTTTTATACATCATTTATCTTAAAACTAAAGTAAGGGGGATAAAACCGATTACTCGCGGACGTCTCGAGGTTAATAGGAATTACAAATTACGGATGGGAAAGAGGGTGGGAATTTAAAGTATGGTTTACATAACACATTAAATTTAAATCCTACATTATCTAAACACTTATAACTATACAATTTATGGTTTTCTTTTTACTTGAACATTTTTTGAAAAAGAAAAAAAAAACACACACACATACACAGATAAAAAAAAAACTTAGAGTAAACATACAGGTTAAACTAACTACAATCTAAGGCTAATGTTAGTCAAAAACACATAAATGAGTTTCATGTACTCCAAATCACGTACAGCCAAAATATCTCGAACTGGCACATTGGGTTGTCTACCTCGAGCCCGAAGGGAATCACAAAGCTCAGATCTGACTCCACGATGCTCAGCACAAGACCAAACAACGTGATCTGCGTCCTGATAGCCTTGTCCACACTCGCAGAGATTGCTGTCGCTCAGCCCAACGCGGTATAAATGAGCGTTCAAAGAATAATGATTGGACATGAGGCGAGACATGACACGAATGAAGTCTCGACCCACATCCATCCCCCTAAACCAAGATTTCTTCGACACCTTTGGGATGATAGAATGTTGCCATCGCCCCAAATCTCCTTTACTCCATTTATGCTGCCAGCTGACGAGTGACTGTTGACGAAAAATAGGAAAAAATTCGTTGAAGGCGATTTGTCGATCACAAATATCGCCTTCCATAGCGCCCACCTTTGCAAGCGAGTCCGCTTTCTCATTGCCCGGAATTGAACAATGAGATGGGACCCATACAAAGGTGATGATAAAATAACGCGAAGATAAAGCACTTAGAAGCTCCTGTATTTTCATGAGAAAATACGAGGAGTGCTTTACCGGCCTCAATGAGCGAATAGCCTCTATGGAACTGAGACTATCCGTGAAAATGAAGTACTGATCCGGTGATAATGAGGCAACAATTTCTAGCGTAAAGTGTATTGCCGCTAATTCAGCGACATATACGGAACAAGGAGCTTGAAGTTTACGATTGGCGCTATAAATTTCATTAAATATACCAAAGCCTGCTGACTCCTCTATCAAAGATCCGTCAGTGAAGAACGATTTAGTGGAATCAACTTGGCCAAACTTTGCAGCAAATATTACCGGAGCAATCATAGGACGATGATGCTCTGGGATTCCATGAAGCTCCTGCTTCATGGATAAATCAAAATGAACCGAATTGTCGAAATCGGAGAAGCAAACACGATTGGAAATATTCGGCGAAGGGCTGACATCCTGTGTTATGTACAAATGGTACAAGGTCATGAAGCGGGTTTGAGCATTCAACTCAAGGAGCTTCTCAAAATTTTCGATCACCTGGGGGTTCATAACTTCACACCTGGTGAGGAGCCGGAGAGATAATTCTGAAAACCGATCCGAGAGTGGCAACATGCCAGCCAGCACTTCAAGACTCATGGTGTGAGTCGAGTGCATGCAACCTAACGCGATACGAAGACACCGATACTGAATACGTTCCAGTTTAATGAAGTGCGACCGAGCCGCTGACTGAAAACAAAAACTACCGTATTCCATAACCGACAAAATCGTTGTCCGGTACAACGTTAGAAGATCTTGTGGATGAGCTCCCCACCAGGTCCCGGTAATTGTGCAGAGAAAATTGACCCTCTGCTGGCACTTTCGCTTCAGATACTCTATATGGGATCTCCAGGTGCACTTAGAATCGAACCAGACCCCAAGATATTTAAATGACATAGAATGAGTTATCGGCTTACCCCAAATTTGAAGCTTCGGTTGTGCTGGGTTATGCTTCCTAGAAAAAACTACCAACTCAGTTTTCTCCGTAGAGAATTCGATACCTAGCTCTAAAGCCCAAGTAGACAAATGGTCCAAGGTATCCTGTAAGGGTCCTTGCAGATCGGCCCCATTGGGTCCCGTGACAGACACTACGCCGTCATCTGCAAGTTGTCTCAACGTACAGTTGTCACTTAGACAACCATCAATGTCTTTGACATAAAAATTATACAAAAGAGGGCTTAAACATGATCCCTGGGGGAGACCCATGTAGCTAAATCGTGAAGCTGTAGAGGTTCCATGAGAGAAGCTCATATGTTTCTCTGACAGCAAATTGTACAAAAAATTATTCATTAATGGAGAAAAGCCACAAGCGTGGAGTTTATCTGAAAGAACTTCAACAGATACTGAATCAAAAGCCCCCTTGATATCCAAGAATACAGAAGCCATTTGCTCTTTTTTAGCAAAAGCTAACTGAATATCCGTGGAAAGTAACGCGAGACAGTCGTTCGTTCCCTTACCCCTACGGAAACCATATTGAGTATCTGAAAGCAGGTTATTCGTCTCAACCCATTTGTCCAGACGGAAGAGGATCATTTTCTCCAACAACTTTCGAATGCAGGATAACATCGCGATGGGTCGATAGGAGTTGTGGTCGGACGCGGGTTTACCAGGTTTTTGAATGGCGATAACTCTCACCCTTCTCCAATCATCCGGTACAATATTGTGTTTCAAAAACTGATTAAACAAGTGCAACATGCGCCTCTTTGCGACGTCTGGGAGGTTTTTAAGCAAGTTGAACTTGATCCTATCAGCTCCTGGAGCCGTATTGCCACACGAAAGGAGTGCGAGAGAGAGCTCTACCATTGAAAAGGGTTGGCTAATCTCATCTATCGAATTCTCGGTTTCACGAGGAATGATCCGTGCCGGCACAGAATCTGGACAAACTTTTCGCGCGAACTTGAGGATCCATTGGTCCGAGTACTCCTCGCTCTCGTTGTTCGTAGTTCGGTTACGCAATCTTCGCGCCGTATTCCAAAGAGTACTCATCGACGTCTCGCGCGATAGCCCGTCCACGAATCTTCGCCAGTATCCGCGTTTCTTGGCCTTGATGAGGCTCTTAAGTTCGCGTTCGAGAGCCGTGTATACTTCGAAGTGCTCAGGTGTTCCACGTCTACGGAAAACTTTAAACGCGTCGGACTTTTTACGGTAAACCTCGGTGCATTGCTGATCCCACCATGGAGAAGGAGGTTTCCTGCGAAATGACGTCCCTGGAACTGGTCGAGTTTGAGCTTGAAGCGCGCTGTCTATGATCAGGTTGGAGAGGAAGTTATATTCCTCCAGCGGTGGAAGCTCTTCTACCGTCGTTACGGCTTCGTCTACTGCTGTCCTAAACTTTGTCCAATCGATGTAACGGGTAAGATCATACGCGACGTTGGTGGATTCCGACGGATTGAACCCGGTGGCAATCGAAATTTTTATGGGCAAGTGATCACTACCGTGGGGATCTTGAATCACATTCCATGTGCAATCCAACGATAATGAATTCGAGCAAAGTGTGAGGTCTAATCTACTGCCAACTGAGGATGTACCAGCCAAACGTGTTACTTCTCCATTGTTAAGAATTGTCATATTGAAGTTGTCACAGAGGTCATATATTAAGGAAGACCGGTTGTCATCGTACAGTTCTCCCCAGCCTGTACCGTGAGAGTTAAAATCTCCCATGATCAACCGCGGAGAAGGAAGGACCGAACACATATCTGAAAGTTGTTTTCGGTTAATCGAGGCTCTAGGAGGAATATAGACAGAAGCAATGCAAAGGCTTTTATTTTTAATAACAGCCTGACATGCGACAACTTCAATACCTGGAATAGGAGGAAAATTCACTCTATAGAAAGAGTAGCACTTTTTGATCCCCAAAAGTACTCCTCCTCCACGTGAATCCTCACGATCAAGACGAATTATATTGAAATCATGAAAAGGAAGATTGATTTCGGAAGAGAGCCATGTTTCACTAAGAGCGAATGCATCACAACCGGTATTGTGAGTTAAAAATTTGAATGATTCCAATTTAGGAATCAAACTTCGACAATTCCACTGTAGAACAGTGATCAAATCCCCGACCTCATTTGGAAAATTATCCATCGAAGGAGATGATTGCTGCAAGGAGGGGCCACTTAATTGTTAATTGCTTCAAAAAAGTCTTCACTGTTGGAAGCATTGCCAGGACAATGCTTTTAAGAGGGTCAGAAATTTCGAGGTACTTGAAGAAACCTTCGACAATGTCATCAAATGAGAACAACCCACTTGAAGAGGGGGCCTCTGTTCTTAAAATAGGGACTTCAGGGGTTTTGGATGTCCCCGGGAGAGATGGAAAGTCCTGGGTGTAGTTAGTACTACGGAAACCAGGAGGAATTGTTTTTTCCTTTTTTCCACCTATTTTTGAAATGGGCAAGCTGGTATCGGGCTTCTTTTCAGCAACTTTCCGTGGGCGGACGCGTCTTCGCTTCCTTGAAGCACCTTCCGGAAAACTGACTGATGTTCCCTCTTCAGCCAAATCAAAGTCAGACTCGTCATCTGACAGAGGAGCAAAGGGATTTGTATTGGCATTGGGTGGTGGGGAGACTTTTTTCACCATTTCGGCGAAAGATTGCCTGGAACGCTGTTTTAGCGAGCGTTCTAATTTCTCCCCGCGTTGTTTGTACGCTGGGCACGACGAGAGAGCATGAGGAGGAGTTCCTTTACAGAAAGCGCATTTTGGTGTGCTGTCTGCGCAAGCGCCATCCTCATGTTTCTCTCCGCAGTTGGAGCAGCGTGCCTTATTGCCGCAATGGGAGGTCGTATGTCCCATCTGCTTGCATTTTTGGCAGATCATGACCCGAGGTACAAACAACCGCACAGGTAGTCGAAGTTTTCCTAACTCGACGTATTGAGGGAGGGCTGAGCCAGAGAAGATCACGCGAAACGAGTCTGACGGTGTGAACTTTTTTGGTCGATACTGAGCCTAGTTGGCGCACATCCAGTATCTGAACTGGGGGAAGCAGGGGATTCTTAAATCGACCAACCCCCGCTTCAGCAGGATCTCAGGGGTCAGACTCGTTTCGGTGACCACACCTTCAATTTCAATACCCCGAGCCGGGATATACACTCTATATTCTAGTGTAAAGAGCTGGGAGACAGCAATCTCATTAGCTTGCTTGAGGTTGGACACAACGACCCGAAGTTTATTGGGTCTGACTTTAATAATCTCGGTCACGGCCGAGAATCGTTTGGTCAGATCGTTCGAAATTTGATAGACATTCAGAGGTTTCGATTTGGGCTGAAAATAGACAACCCATGGACCAGTTGAATCATCTGGATAGGCCCGTGACCGGGCGACATTGTGAGAAACCTCATTATTTGGCGGCATGGATGAATCATCTTCCGACAAATCATCCATGTCGCACCCGTGGGAGCTTATGATGCCCAACCACTTACGCAATTATCTACAATCAATCACAGATAAACAAACTAAACCTAAGCACACAACAAACTAAACCTAAGCACACTCTCTTACACACTCTCACACACTCTCACACAATCACACACACTGTAGAATTAAAATGTATTCAGGAGAAACAAAAACTTATCTTATATGTTTCACTGATCTGCTGCTGCCCGTCAACGAATGTGCTGCTGCTGCCGAGCGACGATGTGTAACCCCGTGTACCGGCTAGACGTGGAGCTCAGCGATGATGACAATGATGACGATGATGATGATGATACTGGTCGGTGGTGGTTAGCAGATGAACGAATGCACGCTACACCCGATGGACTGCTGGTGTGCGTGCCGTATAGATGCGGGACAATATGGCTTTTCGATCGTGGCAATATTGCTAATTGCAATTAATGACGTTGTTGCACTGTTTATCACACAATTATTTCTTTTAAAGGATACCAGGACTCGGTTTCACTCGCGATCGCGAAAAAACAAAACTGAAGAATTGAAACAACTCTTTAAAAGCTTCTAAAGCAACGGAAAGCGGACCGAACGAACTGTACCGTTCGCTTGTTCACTGGGGAATGTTTTCATCGTGGTTATATCACATTAATTAGTTTTTCTAATGTAGTTATCTACACATTTTTTCAGCATTTCGGCGGGGGGAGGCTGGTGGGGGTGGTTTTCAATTTGACAATGGGGGGGGGGGGGGGGGGGCGGGAGGATGGTGTGGAGGCGGGTTTTTTTTTCTTTTCTCTTTTAATTAATAATATTAGCTCACATTGCGTCTTCTTTGCTTTTCAATTTACTTTTTCTTTTGGGGGCGGGGGGAGGAGTAAAATTTAAATTCTAATTTTTTGTTTGGTTTGAACATTTTCATTAAAATTCTATTTCTGAACTTCAACTAGTATTCCATAAACGACTGGCATGTGATTATAAGCAGTATAGGATTGTATTGAAATATATGTGTTTAGTGGAATTATGAAAAGATATTACATTTATTTCAGAAACCATCGAACCGGCTCTTCGGCCACTAAAACTGCTCTCTTCGACCTATAGAATAGTATGTTGATTCTCGAAAAATAAAACAAATCAAATATCTTTTCATTGAAATTTTATCTTTATAGAAAGGACTGATCTACTCTGATTTTCAGCTTTTTCATGGCTATTTATATATTAATACATATCCAAATTTTATTTTTCACTAACTATCCAGTAGCTGTCAGATATATTTTGCCAATATATATATATTATATTCTATTACGTACATTACATGAATTCATTCCAAAAGGTAAGGGGGGAATACAGGGTGCCAGACGAAGTGTAGGCTGGATGAGGGATTCGTGGTTATCAGGCCCAAGTCATGGATGACAATTATGCCTTCCTTGATGGAAATCGTCAGATCGAGATCAGCGAAGGTCTAATTGTCTTCCGAAAGTCTACAGTGAGTTTGCTAACCCTATTTTTAACAAACCACCAGACGGAAATCCTAATGTGTATTGCTTACTGTTCATTTCCTGTAATAAGAGCGTTTCGTTGGAAGAAGACTCTCTATCCTTTCTGTGGGTTTCGTGTAAGTTCTTTTGCTTACGGGTCCACACCCCCGTTTTTGGCCCTTCATACAACGGAATAGTGAGGATTACAGATATCTACAATTTGATCTTGCCATTAGGAGGAACTGTACGCCATGCCAAGTCCTGCACTGATGGTGGCTTCCTATCACATCACATCACATCACATGTGCAGGCTCAATCGAATCAATTTTACAGAGCCAAGACTATAATTTTTTTAAAGTAGTAGAACCGATTACTCGCAGTCGTTTCGAGGAAAATTGTTATTTAATTTTATCGATGTGAAGAATGAGATAAGAGTTTTGCTGAAATGAATCAGCCACAGGCTGAAAATCTCTCTAATAAAGAAACCTAAGCTAACCTTACATAAGAGTTTCGAACATAGTTTTGTTTTCTTATATCTAGAGCTTAAAATTACACTATTTAATTGGAACATTTTACAAACAAGAAAAAACCTGAATTCGTCCACCTGTGCTGAGATCTGACCCTTCTTACGAAATTCAATTTATGAGATAATTCTTGGTACAAGGTCTCATCATGAATTCCGATAACTTTTCCATATATGAGCAATTTGATCGAAGGTAGTTGATTTGGCCATCAAGGATCTATTAATCTATTAAGATGTCTCATGTGGTTTAAGATATCGATTTATAGGTTTTGGTCTAAGTCCGGATGCACTTAATGTGTTTTTGGTCCTTCATATAACACCGACTGTACTTCTTTTCAAATTATCAATTGATTCGAGGTCTTAAAAACTGGGTTTTTTGTTCAAATCTGAAATTGTCCATTTCCGCGGGGCGCGTGCTGCCTGCTTGGTCGTGGTAGATTTCATGTGTGAACTCGCTGCCACATCGACGTTCAAAAGTACCTGAACAAAATAAACAGCTTGTTATGATCACTAGAAGATGCGATGGGGGATCATTGCCCTGATATTCCCAAATGTGACACGTAGTAAAATGTCTTTTGTCTTCTATAAATAAACGTGATTGAATTGAGTAATCGAGTGGAATCTTATCGGAAATGATCTCTCATATGCATCCGTCGAACCATTTTGAATGGCCGTTGCTAAAATATCACCATGAATATCTCACTCATTGCATGTTACCAATTACTATACCTTCTTTCCTTCCTCCTTTCTCCTGTTCTCTTTCCTATCCCATTATCGCGAGCAATACCACGTGTCAAGTACGTCGTGTGACTAGATTTGCATTACTGATTTAAGCTCTTCATAAGCAGAACACCACACAGAAAAAAAATCTGAGTTTTCATTGTGTTGTACAAAAAATCGGAGTTTTCATTGTGATCTACAAGACTATGTTTCATTACACACGAAGCATCAACTTGCATGAAATAGTTCTGACAAAGAAGAGCTTTTGCACACAATATTATCCGCAATGTATGCAATGTCCCAAAACATCACACGATGTATAATGTAGTATTTTATGTTTTGTGACGCTCCATTTATGTGCATGATATTGAACAGAAATTCACACTACTTTTTCGAGCTGTGCAGGATAGCCACCCCGCTATCGTAAAGGAGTCTGGGTGTGGACCCGGTGGATCCCGTAAAAGGTTTTAAGACACTTGAGAGGTGGTAAATGCTCTCAAAAATGCGGAGAAAAACAGATAATGTAATTGTGATCTGTTTTGACCCTACATCAAAGTAAGATTTCATTTATAAATGTAGAACGGTATTAGCCCTAACCAATGTTACTTTCGAGATCAAGTGATGTGTGTCGTCCGAGTATCAGGGACACTCTCCAGTCCCTTCGAATCTTGGAGAGGGTTACGGCAAGGTGATGGATTGTCGTGTTTGCTGTTTAACAAAAATTGCGTTGGAGGTTGTGATTCGAAGAGCTGGGATAGACACGAGTGGCACGATCTTCAGGAAATCTGTCCAACTATTTGGCTTCGCCGACGACGTTGATTTCGTAGCACGTAACTTTGAGACTATGGCGGACTCGTACATCAGACTTAAGGCTGAAGCTGGTAAGATTAGGCTTGCGATTAATGCGTTAAAACAAAATACATGAAGGGAAGAGGCTCCCGAGAAGACAATGTTAGCCTTAACTACCACGAGTTCAGATCGCCTGCTGAGAAATACAAAGGCGCATTATGGCTGGCAATCGTGCCTATTTTGGATTCCGAATGACGCTAAGGTCGAAAAAAGTTCGCCGAATTACAAAGTTGACCATCTACAAGACATTAATTAGACCGGTAGTTCTCTACGGTCACGGAACATGGACATTGCTAGTGGAGGATCAACGCGCCCTTGGTGTCTTTGAATGAAAGGTGCTGTGTACGATCTACGGTGGAGTGCAGATGGAAGACGGAACGTGGAAGAGGCGAATGAACCA
The DNA here is from genome assembly GCA_024533555.2 of Aedes koreicus. Classification (NCBI taxonomy): domain Eukaryota; kingdom Metazoa; phylum Arthropoda; class Insecta; order Diptera; family Culicidae; genus Aedes; species Aedes koreicus. The sequence continues at coordinate 104,511 of JAHHFK020003985.1, forward strand.
CGAATTGCATCAGTTGCTGTGAGAACCTCCCATCGTACACATCGCAAAAATCGGTCGACTACAATGGGCTGGGAATGTCGTGAGGATGTCGGACGACCGCCCTGTGAAAATGGTTCTCGAAAACGAACCGACGGGTACAAGAAGAAGAGGCGCGCAACGAGAATGGTGGATCGATCAAGTAGAAGGCGACCTGCGCACCCTCCGCAGACAGCGAGGCTGGCGAGGTACAGCCATGCACCGATTACAATGGAAACAACTTCTGTGTACAGTAGAGGCCACACCGGCCTTAGTCTGATTGGTAAGGTAAGCAATGTTTCTTTCAGCAAAACTTTCTAACTCAAGGTAAGCAATCAAATGACCACGACAAAATGTACTAAATTCCATCACATAACATATAACGGGAAGAGGAAGAAACCATCAGGGCACCCAAGTGAAACGATTTGGACAGTTAGCATGGGACTGCCTCCTCCCTATTGTAACATTTCGCGGAACGAGGGCGGGTTCTTCGACCCCATCTATCAGGTTTATTCTGTCAATCGAGAGCTCGAATCTAATGCTGTGAGTGTGAACTTGTGTTTGGATGTTTGGAAGGATATTCTCTTTCCTATATTCGCGGGTTTCGCGCAAGTGCCTCTGCTTACAGGCCCGCCCAAACGCTTTTGACCGTTCATAACCGGCCGTTGATGATCAAATCGTTTTTCAGATCATCACACTGCTATGGAAAGTTACCTTGCTACAACAGATGGTAGTATCATCATCATCATTAATCTGAAACTGTCCATTTCCTTGGGGCTATGATGCAAAGTACCGGATCTTGGACGTTGAAATGGTGTGCAATATAAATTTTCAGCTGCTACGCATCATCCCTGTGCTGAAAATGATTAAAGTTAGTAATATTTAAACAACTTTTAAGAACCATTCACCTCCATTTTAAAATCCAAATCAATATCGGGTTTTCGGAATCTTCACACAACACGCATTCCGAAAATAACCTTTTTGTTGTATATTTAACATATTTATCTGACATTAGCATCTTGGATTTTAAAAAAGGGGTCAAACATCAATTTTCAGTTTCTGCGCATCGTCCCTGTGCTGAAAATAGCCATATTGTGTAATATTTGATCGACATTTTAGAACCAAAAACAGAGGATATCTAATTCACAATTCAGTGTAAGAAAGGAAAAAAAAAAATGTGAAGAGACAGTGGTTATGTTTTTGTAAACGAGATAAAAGTAAACAAAAATCGACGTGGACTCGTACCATGGACGTTCTTATCCCTTGGATTGTGGCTTTACTCTCTAGACAAATACTGGTTATAACATTGCAATAACTAAAACTATATAAGAATCGCTCATTATACGAAAACCTGTTTTCTACTGCCTTTATACTTCTACTGTGTAAGATCGAGGCAAGGAGATACTTCGAAAGAAAAAAAAAAAGAGGCAAAGAGATGTCGTGATTGATGGATTAAATAAAAAGCTTACCGATAAAGGTGAACGGTAGTATACTTAGAAAATGATAAAAAAAATGCAAAAACTCATAACATTGTCGTTTGGATTATTGGCTTACATTTTCAGCGATGTTTATTTTCGATGCATGATAAGGTATGCACACCAAAATTTACCCAGTGTCACTTGACTACATCCATCCTATCAATATATAGTTAAAACTAATACAGCTAACGAAAGTTAATTGTGTTTCTCACGTCTAAAATTGAACGCTTTGTTGATATTTGATCTTTGTTTTGCAAGTTAATACGAAGGAACAAGTAGTGCGTGAAGAAGATACTGCACAAAAGTGTTGAAAATCCGTCACACCATGACATATCACTTGGAATCTCGGATGATTGATCGGAAACGACAACTTCACATTCGGAATTCACAGCGGAATGCAGTAAGAATGATTAAGCGAAATTCGAACCATTTGCTCCGCGATGTGGCCAAAACAATTCAAAATGTTCTTCTATGCTTCTTATAATTCTATTGTACAAAAAGTGAAGAAAGCGGCAGGCTATAAGTCTTTCAAGAAAAATAAAAACCCCGATCTGGAACGAGAAACAGGAAGGCAGTGCAGAAACACGAACGCGTAAACTGTACGACAGAATTCTGACAAAATTGGTACTGTGGAAATGGTACGATGGTGGGAACGGACGATGAAGTGAACGTCAAAACAGCTACCTGGTCTTGAGTTTTATACGGCACTACAACGTGGCAAATTCGATTACTTTTAGTCCAAAAAGTTGCCGAAGTTCGCGAAAAAGAATGCGGTGTGGCAGGCTATATGTAGTTGTGGATTGAAGACCGAAGTCTTCATAACAAGGGGTACGAGAAATCAGCAAGTGTACGTCGAAGAATGCCAAAAGAAACGGTTTTCATCCCTTTCATCTTCATCCAAAAGCACACTTGTTCTGTGTTGTTTCGGCCTGATCCCCTGGCGTCTTGTCATTATGGAAAAGTGACTCAGGCATAGTATGCGGAAAACAACGTCAACATTGTGTCAAAGGACTGCAATCCTATAAACACCTCAGAACATCGATCAATCAAAAGATATTGGGCAATCGTGAAGCGAAATCTTGGAAAATCGAAAGGCAAAGCCAATAGGGAGAAAGATTTTGCTAAGAAGTGGGAAAAAGCTTCCAACCCAGCTGTCAAGGGAACTGTGCAAAACTTTTTTGGTGGAATTAAACGAAAAAAGTGTCCAGCACTCGACACTGAAGAAGTCTGTAAGTCGTACACGAAATAGGTCGATCTGTCAAAAGATAAGCTATCTGTAGTGGAATTTAATGGAACTTGCTCGCGTTTACTAGGGATAGTTTAAAAAAGTGTTTCAGTTTTTTATATTTTTAGGAAAGGTGATCAAGTGAAGTGTTAATTTAAATTTTCCTTATTTTTCAATTAAAATTGTTCTACTAATACGCTCGCAAAAGTGTTTTAAATAAAAAGTATTTAAAAAAAAGAAGAAAGAATAGTGCTAGTTATATACACACAGTAGCAAAAAAAGCCGAGCCAAATTTTGCTTCCATAAACCGTCATATTCAACCTTCTGTAACTTTGTCAATTGTCAATATTTTTGACAGAACTATAAATTATGTATTGCCTTATGTGACCAAAATTTCATGTTGATAAAGTTTATAAATTTGAAGTTTTGATAACATATGTCAAAAATGTCGTTTTTGGACAAACCAATTTCAAAAAAACGTATTTCTCTTTTTCACACGGTATTGCTGAAATCGGTGCAAAAAAAAAAGCCGAGGCGAATTCTACTAATAATACTGTGTAATACTGTAAACATAGTTTTCAAAACCAATACATATTTTAAAGATCTTCATGGGTTACACTTGTTATTTCGTCAATATCAAGCGTAACAAATCATGGGTATTAACAAGTTGAATTCGCCTCGGCTTTTTTTTTGCACCGATATTTCAGCAAGGTCAATACCGTGTGAAAAAGAGAAATACTCATGTTGGTGGGTCAACTTTTACGCCAGCTGTGGTCCAAACCACTTGATGGAAACAGTTCGAATTTCGTGCACATAATTTCCTATACTTTTTTAGGCTGTGCTGAAATTATTATGCTACCTAAATTTTTCACAGAAGTACATATTTTTGAAATTGGTATGTCCAAAATCGACTTTTTTGACATATGTTATCAAAACTTCAAATTTATGAACCTCGCTACTTTTAGTTTTGGTGACGATAACATAGAATTGGAACAAAACTTGTATGCGAATAATATCGGACAGACCTATAACATCGCATGAACTACTTTGACAGCTTAGCGAACTGTCACTCGCTGTTTCTCTCTGGGTATGAAAAACTAGTGAACTAGTGGAAACTTCAAACTAAGGTAATTCATAAACTATCTTGTGCGGTTAAAAATAAAATTTAATTTTTACTTTCTATGATCGGAACATACACGGATTCTGGGTCTGCGCTAGACCGAGCGCTACAAACTGGTGATGCAGAGGAGCTCCCTACCATCTGATTGCAATGGCGCCTGGCACCAAGAAAAAAAGGAAGTGTCGGTCCATTGCATTATAGTACTTAATGGTGGATTCTAATCTCTTTCTTTGTTTCTTTTAGGTCTACTCATCACTTAAAGTTGGAAGAAGACGAAAAACGAAGCTCTGGGAAAAATCCGATAGTGATACGATGGATAGCTGTATTCAGCAGTTACGACCGCAACCAAAATGGAGCATGCTATAAAAGCTCGAAGGAAAAGGAGCCATAATATCCCCAAGCATTATCGCAACATGGTGAGGACAACTTTTACTACTAACATAACTTTTAAGTAAATTTAGCTTGTAATAAAACTTTCGATCTGTTTACCGTCTTGTATTCTACTTACTAACACTATGCCAATATATATCCTAGCCTTTTTATGGCTAGGGTTATGTCTACCTCGACGTTTTTTATTTATCTACTGGTACATTTCCTTGGTAGACTATGTTATAGCTTTCGAAGAGATGAAGCAAGTTGATCAAATTTTCATAAGAATGTTTGGGGTGATGTAACGTTTTGCGTTCTTGTTGTTAATTATTGCTTTGTTTGTCTTGTTTATTATAGATTTGTAGAATAAATAATTGAGCATAAAATTAATCTCATGATGTTTTAATAATAAATCAAAATGCTCGCGTTGATAAAATCGAGCTATCCATGTGCCCATTTTGTGTTTGTAGATGTATGGTATAAAAGCTGCACTTTTAAGCTGAATCTGTAATAGGCGGTTTAAATTCGCCATGCTTTCCGTCGCCATACGACTTGGACATGGTTTTTAAATAATGCTCTTAATGAATAATTAAGAGTAGTCATTTTGAATAATTGAATAGGGTTCAGATTTGAAAAGAGGCACAGTTTCTTGGCTCAGACAGTTCTTCCTTTTGATTTTTCGCTAAGGCATCGGCTGGAAAGCAGAAGTGCGCGATTAAAGTTAGTTACGTTTTATTTGGTTCAAGTACAATCTGTAGTGGACTGAGGTCCTTTTTGAATCGCCAATTCTGATTGTGTTTTTTATTTTAAATAATTCTACGAAAAAAGCTGGAAATATTCATCGTCTATCAGTGACCATCCAAGGCTCCGTCGTGGTGCTAATTGAATCCCGTCTAAGGATCATCGAGGCCCGTGTGTTTCGTGAAGGCCCGCCTCAAGAAGGCAGTTAATCGGAGAATCGAGTGAAGTCACCAAAACTAAAAGTCGCGAAGTATCTCCCATCGGTCGTCCAAAGCCGAAGGTGAGGTCCCTCTCCGTCAACTTTGTGGACCGGAGCAATCCGAGAGCTCGTGCCGTCTCTTGCACGCTAAGAACCCGATCCAAAACCGAAGGATAGATGTGTCACCGATCCCCGCTCAGTGGAATGGATAGGTGCGCGAAGCCGGGTCGCTTTGGGTATGTGTGCCTCTATTCATAAGGGCGGATCGCCCCGGGGACAGAAACGGCTTTCAAACGCCGCCATCACTCTCGTGGAGCAAAAATCGGAAGCTTCCGTTCCAGCCACCACTCCCTCCGCACCTCTAGCTCGGCCATATTGCACACACGGGTCCTTTCGTTGTGCACCATTCGCAGCGGACATCCTGGTGGCAACCATTGCACCGCCGCCATTTCGTCGCCATTTCGTTGAGCAAGCCGCAACGGAGTCATCGATGTACCAACGGGCCCCATCAGTCGTCGAGTCTTCGGAAAAACCTGCGCAGGTACGTTTAGAGCTAAGTTACATGGCCATGTTTGCTCTTCTCTTTCATTGTCGTCGAAACCGTCCAGCATGAATAAACGAATCTAGGAAATAAGAATAAATTCGATGAAGTTGGGTTAAAAGTTTAGTTGCGTTTAACGCCAATTATCGGGAATAAACTACTCACTAATTTCGGGGGCTTAATTTGTTCGTTGATCAATTTGGTAGACGTCCCTTTGCGGTCCCTAAGATCTCTCAGCTGATGGAAGGAAAGGAGTTTTAGCCTGTGTTGAAGGAATTTCGCCAATTTTCTCCCAATAACCGTTCAAGGGTTTCCCCGGGGCGAAAAAATTTTTTAAGGGGGGGGAAAAAAAAAGGGGGGGGGGGGGTTTTTTGGGGGGGGTGGTTGTAATATTTATTTTTTATAAGGGGGGGGGGTTACACCCTCATTTTGAAAAAGTGTGCGTGTATTTTGATTATGAGACTAGCACTTCAGTTATCAAAATGTTGTCGAAGGAAGAGAAGCAACGCATCAAAATTTTGCACGTGCATGGCGAGAATCCAAACTACTTTCACGCCAAGTTGGCAAAATTGTTCAATGGCTAAATCAACTGTTACCAACGTAATAAAAGTGTTCGGTGAACAGCCAGGAAAGCTGGATCGGGGGAAATCGAAAGCCGGAGGCAACAGCGACGACAAAAAGAGTTGCCCACTGTTTCGAGCGGAACCCCATCCTCTCCGCCTGAGATGTCGCAAAGAAGCTGGGAGTGGCGCCTTCAACCATGGATAGAGCTAACAAACGAGCTGGATTGTCGACTTACAAGAAAGTGGTGACTCCAAATCGCGACGATAAACAAAACACGTCGGCCAAAGCACGATCGCGAAAGTTGTACACGACGATGCTGACGAAATTTGATTGCGTGGTACAGGACGATGAAACTTACGTCAAGGCAGACTTTAAACAGCTTCCTGGACAAGAATTTTATACGGAAACCAGACGGGGAAAGGTGACAGATATTTTCAAGGACATTAAACTTTCAAAGTTCGCGAAGAAATATCTGGTGTGGCAGGCCATCTGTACCTTTGGCTTGAAGAGCAACGTTTACATTGTGACTGGAACCGTCAACCAGGAAATTTATTTGAGCGAGGGCCTACAAGAACGTCTACTGTCTTTCCTGAAGCGACACAATTGTTCCGTTCTATTTTGGCCGAATTTGGCATCTGGCCATTACGAAAAAAAAGCCATGGAGTGGTATGCTGTCAACAACGTTCAAGTGGTGCCCAAGGACAAGAACACTTCCCACACGCCAGAGCTCCGCCCAATCGAACAATATTGGGCCATCGTCAAGCGGAACCTTAAGAAGACTCAAAAAGCTGTTGTGAGCGAGGAACAGTTCAAGGCAAACTGGCGTTTTGTGGCGAAGAAAGTGGACAAGGAGACTGTAGAAAATCTTATGGCAGGTGTTAAACGAAAGACCCGGCAATTCGCATTCGGTTAAAAGTAATATTTCTCCTGTATTCTGTATTAATTGAACTTGAAAAAGAAAAATAATTTGACCTATTAATAAAAAACTTTGATCGACTCATACACATTACTGTTTGACCAAATTTTGATCGGAACACCCTTTAGCTCTTTAGTTATTCCGATTTACTACTGAACTTAAAGCAAAATGTTTGATTTACCTCCTTAAATGTACCCCCGTCGGTACACGTAACTGTTGGCTCTCCTCATTGCATCCATTCGGCGCTTACCATACATATCGTCCTTCGCGCTGGCGATCGGATGCTCCTCTCGGTTCAGAACGTGAACATAAAGGTTATCGCATATCGACGAGAGCTTATGATGTCTTGCTTCAATTCGTCGCTGTACAGTTGGAACAGATTTGCTCGCTATCGCCAGCATTATCCAACGTACTGAATGGATGTGATAGTCAGGAAATCGCGGGGAGGGACGACGATACGTACAAACTAGGGCTTATTGTGTTGATTATAATAATAACGATAGCATTGATCATTAAAAATTTATCAACATTCCCCGGAGCAGACGATGAGATGACAACGGGAGGTCGGAAATCAGCTTTGGCGAATTTATATCGCGGTGATAGTCTGTTTTTGTTGTTTGCGGCTTTAAGCTTGTGTAGGTTTCAGCTGATAAATTCAACAGCATGCCCCAAAGCTTTGATAAGGTGGTAAATTATTTAATCGATGTCAAATCGAAACACGCCCTGCGTGGCAGAGAGCGTACAGAGCGTGTGGTGTTTGTTGACGGTTCGAAGGTTCGTTAGGTTATCTAGGTCGTGGAACCAATGTTATTCATTGTTGGGGAAATAATTGAATACGAACTTCAAAGGTGTTTCTTTTTTTCCTTTCTCTTGAAGGTTTGCTAGTTCATTGACGTATGGATTGACTGATATTGACAAATAGAGGATGGCAGCTGATTAAATTTTATGACTTTATTGCAGGAAATTACAGTTCACCTATAAATGACATCAGTTGAGATAGGACGGTTAATCACAGCTAATCATATACCGAATGCAGCTTGCAGACTTCTTTGATTCCAGGTAGACAAACCGCGAATGGTGCGTAGTAAATGTAGTCTTCCAAGCAATCTCGAATAATGGCCTCACCATCACGACAACTGATATATTTAGTACAATCACTTGGATGTGGAATACGTCCATTCACTACAATGCCACAGTTGATTACAGGCTCCTGCGTCGTCGGAGATTCGGTGGTAGAAGTATCATCTTCGCCTGTACCACCTCCGACGTAGGGACAGGTATCTTCAGTGAATTCTTCACAAGCTCCCTTTTCCGCATTGAATATATAACCCGAAGGACACAGGTACACATTCCATATGGATCCAAAGCGGCAGTTGTATGCTCCGTTACAACACGACGGGAAGTAGTCCCAAACTCCTTCTTCTTTCTCGTTACACACTGCGTTCGACGGGAAATCCTCCTGATAGAAAACATCACACCAACGTAGTGCAAATGCAACCATATCGGATCGTTTCTTCAGTGCCAGCATTGCTCTGGAATCAACGACAATCTCACCGGCGGTGGCATAGCCAACCAAACAAATTAGAAGCAAAATTCGGCTCATTTTTCTCTGCTTGACTTCGAATTAACCCGCGAATTGTTACTGAGCTGTGCAAATAGACAACAACTGATTTTATAGCGGATCTTTATGTCTAATCGGAAATTTATGATCGCATTCCGGAGTATCTTTCACGTCACAGGCGACACGTTATCAATGCGAAATTGAAGGCAATGATTCAGGATACATATTTCATGGTGAAACTTGGTGGTTGCTAAATTTTCAGGGATATGAGTGTTGTAAACTAATAATATGATGATATCGAATGTGGGAATTTCATTTATCTGGTTGATTGAAAAAGGTGTGGCCTCTGTTGGCCAATTGATTTAAATGCGGAATTTTAAATCTTGAGTCATCATCAGTAACGTGGAGACGTGACACATTTATTATTAGCTTTAAGGCTAACAAGTACAAGAAAAAGTTGAGTCCAGATATACGACCTAGTCAACGACCTAGTTTTTTTTTCATTGCATGAATTGAGGATCATGTTCAGGCCAAAATTTCATCTTATTGGATCAAAGTATCTCTACTTCGTAACAATCATTCTATGATAATCAGAAATAATAATTGCAAGCCGTAAATCTCGCTTTCTTTCCAACAGACGATCTTTTTCCTATCCTGTTCAAGTTGCAGCAAGACATAGTTGCGTGTTGCTTTTGTCATGACATTTGCAGCTGGCGACAAGTCAGAGTTGCGGCGAGTTTGTTTTAGGAAATTCTTTTTCTTAGATAGGGCCTTAGTTTAATAATTTTTGATTCATTTCAATTTGTCTGTTGAGTTCTTTTGGAATATTACGCGCTAGGTATAACAAAAGATGGATAGCTTAGATTGAACGTGTGCATTTAGTAGTCACCACGTTTATGACTTATGGCGCCACAAGCTCAACAAAAAAAGGGTCGCCTGAAAAAATGTGAAGTGACTTATATTGTTTTTATGGTATATTTGATATTACGGAGGACCTTCATCATCTTGTGGGCAAACAACTCTTACACAAAGAAAGTAACTAGAATGGCTTATTTTTACTTTTTTTTACTTCGTGTCGGCCGGATACAATCGCGGAAACATTTACAAGACTCTGACACTTCTGGAGAAGGGAGAGTCCATCGAGCGGAAGCCTAACGGCCGTCCGACCGTTTTATGCGACCGGAGGATTCAACAGAAGCTCAAACGGAAGACGGAAGGCAAGGGGGCCTCTTCTTTCCGTGCGCTGGGCCGGGAGATCGGTACGACCGGCCAAACGGTCAAGAAGTATTTGGCCAAAATGGATATCCACATGAGGAAGTGTCAGTTCAAGCCTGCCGTGTCGATTAGACTTTTTTGCTACGTAGCATTCCCTGTGTCGCGTCTAGTTAGGTATCTAGTTTAAGTAGTTTATGTTAGTTGAGCATTTATTTATATTACAGGCATAGTTATTACGTTTTGTAGCATTTAAGGCCTGTACTCGAAAAAAATGCACCATTTTTATCCGTGTGTAACTTTTTTGTCCGTGGGTAAAAATTGATGAAAATCCGAGTAACTAGTTTGGAGTGAATTGGTGTTCAAGGTGTTTAAGAACGAGATGGAGTTGAAGAAAGAATGGATGAAAGTGATCAAAAAGGTCGGCTCCACCATTGCTTAAAATGTAATGAGGGGTCTTAAGGGAAAGATGCGGGCTTTCAGCGATGGAAATGAAATTGAATAAAGTAATTATGTTGAAATATTACACATATGTATTTGTTTATTCCCTGAAAGTTTTAAGAAAATCCAACTTAAAATAAATTTTTGACGAACACTTTTGTCTGGTCTATTTTTTTCGAGTACAGATTTCTCATTTTATACACTTTTAGGATCCTTACTAGCTAGCTAATATTTATCTAATTATTTTTCATTTTTAGAATACTTATACCCATTTTTGACAGAAGTAAGGATTGAGTGAGCGAGCAAAGTGACTGGTCAGAAATATCTCCAAATACTACTATAAGAAACTATAAGGAATGTTCATTAAAGAAAATGGACACCTGTTCCTCAAAGAAAAATATTTTTGCGAGCAAATTCATAAGTTTGCCTTCTATAAATGAAAATCAACATACATATAACCGAATTCACGTGAGTTTGAATATTTCCCTCTCATTTCTGGAGAACGTGGACTTCTCTCTTGATACCTCTTGATACCCTAGATTATGCACAACTTTCTGCGTAACTTTTCGTGGTGCTGCAGACCAAATTTTCTTAAAGCAGTCGACAGAACTAGCTTCTCTTCCACCTTTCTTAAGATGTCGCTTAATTATTGCCCAGTATCTTTCGATATGACGCAGTTCAGGGCAGTTTGGCGAATTTTGGCATTTTTCGACACAATCGACTGTTTCCTTCTTGAGCATCTTCAACGTAGCAGAAGCATAGTGAGCAGACGCCAGATCCGGCCAAAACAATGGAGGATCCGTATTTTTCGATAGATGGGTAGAAGCAGATTTTTGATGCATGCTTTTCTGTACTTTTAACAGTTTATTGTGCCCGTTGTGAAATATGAAGAACTCTTCAAGCCACAGGGGCACGGCTTGCCACACCAAATCCTTTTTCCTAAATTTTTATTATAGTAGAAAATAAGAAGAATGATTAGTAATTTCCATTTAATTCCAACTACCTTTATTGCTTATCTTGAGAGATACGCGTATTTCGTCTACAATGTGCAGACTTCTTCAGTGTCGTGTACTAATACTCGACTGAAAAAGTCAAAAATCAGTCGAGTATTAGTACACGACACTGGTAACCAGTTTTTTACACACTGATCGAAAATTTACAATTTTTCGTTAAGTTTTCACCATACCCCATTGATAAACAAGTGTCTTTAATGAACAATCCTTACTTTAATGAACAATCCTTATCGGCAAAAGCTGTTCTCAGATGCTGATTATTGTCGCGTTGAAGTGGAAAGGGCAAGACGTGAATTTGAGCAAACCAAACGGGAGCATATCTGGAAAACTTGGAGAGAGTTCTTCAGAAACATATACACTCAGTAGCAAAAAAAAAAGCCGAGCAAAATTTTGCTTCCAAAAAACGCCATATTCAATCTTCTGTAACTTCGTCAATTATCAATATTTTTGGCTGAAAATTGGACAAAATTATAACCAATGTATAGTCCTTATTTGAACAAAATTTTATGATGATAGATTTCATAAATTTGAAGTTTTTGAACATACCAATTTCAAAAATCCGTATTTCTGTGAAAAAATTAGGTAAATACGGGTGAAAACAAGAAATACTCATGTTGGTGCGTCAACTTTGACGCCAGCTGTAGTCCAAAGCACTTGATGTAAACAGTTCAAATTTTGTCCACATTATTTTCTATGTTTTTAGGCTATGATGACATATTTAATATGGTACCTAAATTTTTCACAGAAATACGGATTTTTGAAATTGATATGTCCAAAAACGACTTGTTTCACAAATGTTATGAAAACTTCAAATTTATAGAATCTATCAACATGAAATTTTGGTCAAATAAGGTCTATACATTGGTTATAATGTTGTCAAATTTTCAGTCAAAAATATTGATACTTGACAAAGTTACAGAAGGTTGAATATGGCGTTTTTTGGAAGCAACATTTTGCTCGGCTTTATTTTGCTACTGAGTGTACAGTACAGAACCATACCAAAGGTTGAGAAAAACGTTAGAATTTCAGAAGCTTAGCAAGAATCAAAAGTGTCGAAAGTCGGTTCGGAATAGTGTAGCAAAATTTAAATAGCAGGAGTCGTCAAACTCCGTGGTGGAAATCCAAAACATCCCATTGCTACCTGAATCAGGTAGTGACATTCCCGCGACATCCAGAAAATTCTAAATGGATTCAGAAATGGGTTGATGGAATCAACGTAGAACTTCTGAAGAACGCACTGAAGGAGTTTATGGATGAAATGCGAAACATCATCAGATTTGGATCATGCATCTTGACGGATTCACAAACATGGAAATCAGGCGGAAGCTGTCACATTTAAAGTTGAGCAGACTGTTTGTGACAGAACCATAAAACGTTTCAAGGATACTGGCACTGTTGTTCCTAAGACGAAACCCGGTAAGAAACGCAGAATACGCACTCGCTTAGCGGTCAAAGCAGTTGGCAAATCGCGGGCGCTGCTTAAGACGCACCCTGATAGTACCATATTTTTTTCGGATGAAAAATTGTTTACTTTGGAAGTGTCTCTGATCGTTTTTATTTAAATTATCGTTTACATGGAGCAACTCCCCGTGAAAAACCAGCTGACAAACGAGAGGTTGAACGATACTAATGTGCTTCTGCGATTATGATTTGGGGTGACATATCGTCAAAAGGCAAATTTGCCTTGTGCATAGATAGCGGCGGTGAAAATAAACAAAGGGTATTATTTATTTACGTATTAATACATTAACAAAGAGAACCTACATCCCTGTGCTGAGAAACTTTTTGGAGAGGAAAGTTTTTGTTCCCAAAAGAATTCAGCTCCAGCGCAGTGGTGTAAGCAAAATTTACCATGAAATCAGTTCCTCTGAATGGCCTGCATTGTCTCCTGATTTGAGCCCACTGGACTTCAGTATCTGGAAATACATGCTAGGAAAACTGGACGACTTGTAGCACATGTGTTTGGACTCATTTAAGAAACGTTTGGTTGAGATTTGTGATCAAATGCCGGAAGAGGTTTTGCGTGCGGCCTGTAACAATTTTGAAAAGCGTCTTCGAGCCGTGATTAAATACAAAGAGGAAGATTTGAACTTTACTAAACACAATGTATGTTTAATTCTTTGACCTGTTACTTAAATCGCGTTGCGTGAGAAATACTAGGAGGGGTGACATGTAACCTCTTTGACTGCCAATATGCGATGCTAATGCAAAAAATGTTACAGCGCCTTGTAGTCCGTTCATATTTAGTCATACACGCCACATTTAATTGCGATACTGCCCATAGTTTTGTTTTAACAGCTGATTGTTCTTGACGTTTTTGGCATCATGTTGACTATGGATAAAATTTTCGTTCTCTCATAAAACATTATTTTTTGAGAGGCAAAACGGCGAAAGAAACAAAAGAAAAGTTGAAATTATGGGACAAATGCTTCGTCAGATTACACCGTTAAATATTGGTTTTGAGAGTTTCGTGGTGGCCGCAACTCCACTACCGATTAAGACAGGCCGTTCGATGCGGTTACAGAGGACAATGTCAAAAAAGTTCCTGAAATGGTGTTGGCTGACCGGAAAGTGAAGGCAGATGCCACAGAGATTAGTACTGAGCGCACAAGCCATATTTTGGGCGCGATTCTGCAAATGAAAAAGTTACCCTGCCGCTGGGAGCCACGCATGCTCACTCCTGACCAAAAACACGAACGCGAGAGCACTTCGAAACAGTGTTTAGATTTGCTGATGCGGAATCGGAAGGACTTTTGGCGTCGATTGGTAACGTTTGTTGAAACCTGGAACCACTTTTACACACCAGTGAACAGAATGAGTGCCCGGCCATGGACTGAAGCCGGCACGAGTGCTACGAAGTGTCCTAGGGAGGCTCAATGGGTCGAACAGATTTTGGCGTCGGTCCCAACCAACATCAGTGTCGAATAACCGGTTATTCGACAATAATGTTTTTTTTGTGGTTTTCAGGGATTGTCATGGGATTGTCATACTCTTCGTGGGCTACCTCGAAAAGAATAAAACCACCAATAGCGAGTATTACTGTGCATTATTGGAGTGATTGAAGGCCGAAATCAATTTTGTTTTTGTAAGACAATGCGCCGGTGCACAAGAGCATCACAACCACGGCTAAAATCAAGGACTTATGGTTCCAATTGCTTCCGCATCTACCGTATTCACCCGATTTGGCTCCCTCGGACTATTATCTGTTCCTTTACCTCAAAAGATGGCTCATCAATAAAAAAAATTCAGCTCACGCGAGGAAATCATCGACGCCGCGGAGGAGTATTTTGCAGACCTTCCGGAAAATTACTTTTCGGACGGGATTAAGAAGTTGGAAAATTGCTGGAATAAGTGTATCGAGCAAAAAGGGGACTACATTGAATAATTTTTTTTTCTTCATTCTCAAGGAGGTAACTTTTCACCCCATCTAGTAAAATCCTGTTTAAGTTTTGTAACAATTTCAAGTGGTGCCACCCTGTATATTAAAAAAAGGTTGACGAGTCCATGGAGGAGTTGCCATTTTAACAAACAAGATTTTTATCAAACAGATCTGTGGAGGACCACATCTTCACATCAAAACAAGTTACAGAAGAGTGCTAGAACCATGGTGTCACTGTCTATGCATTAGCTCTGCATATAACGAAAGCATTTGATTCAGTAAGCCAATAAGTGATACATCAGTAATTGAGGCTCTCTAATCGTTGAACGTATCAAACTACTTGAAAAAAAAATAGAATGATAGATTTAGGCCTTAACAAATATACCTGT
The DNA here is from genome assembly GCA_024533555.2 of Aedes koreicus. Lineage (NCBI taxonomy): Eukaryota > Metazoa > Arthropoda > Insecta > Diptera > Culicidae > Aedes > Aedes koreicus. The sequence continues at coordinate 119,674 of JAHHFK020003985.1, forward strand.
GGCAGAATCAAAGAACCTCTAAAGATACAAAAAGTAAGGGTGTAAAACAAGGCTGACTATTTATAATAGTACTGCACTGGATTATGACTAAATTGAAGGCTATTCACTCGGAAGTAGAACTAGCGGCAACTGAGAACACCACTAATCCGTACATTTGTAGATTATCTAACGATTTTGGGTGATACCCTACACAGAAAATAAATCTGAAAATTAATTATGATGTACATGTCATGCCGAGCACATTCCGGCATTTTTAGACTCTTGAAATCTTCTGCTTTGTAGTCACCTGTTGTTGCGTTCATTGTTTTTTTTTAATGAATTCAGTCCACAGCCGTCTGTCAAAATATTCCTGATCGTTGACTGCGACATTCGTAGTTCTTTGGCCATCTTTCGGCCAGACTTACCAAGATTTCGTTGAATTCGCTCTCTCACTCGTTTAATGACTTCCGGCAACCTGACAGTGCGTTCACGGCCAGGTCTGCAAGGTATTTTCCAAGAACCGGTTTCTTTGTTTCGTTCGTTTATTCCGAATGGTTTCAATTTCATGTTTCAAAAACATACTTATCACGAGCTCCCTTTTCGCGTCCATGATTACGACTAGTCTCAAAAGAATGAATATTCAAAACGAACTTGCAAGCCGTGTTTACGTTTGAATACAATCTAAATGAAAAATGTTCAAACATGTCTGTGATTAACAATGACGTCTATATAAGGTCTGGGGCAACGCACTGCTTGCTTGTATTGGATGCAAAAATAATGTAAACATTACTGAGCTAATGAGTGATGACGTAACACTAATCAACTCTCTATGGGCGTGCATAGGTCCAGGTAAAAAAATCGCTTCAAACGTGTATTATAAATGCTGAATTGTGGAAATAATCATGATACACATGCCATTTATTGAGCAGAAGCATTTCCTCCCGGTAACATGGGTAATTAATAGTGAATATAACTGAATTTAATTGAATTTTTGCCACATTAACTTTCAAACGCTGGGTCTTGACAATCGAGTTGCGTATAGAGCTAATTTTCCATCATCGATAGACTGGAATCGGTTGAAAAGTTAAGTTTTATAGCGCACACAATAAACAATCACGCAACGAACGAATAAAAAAATAGTATGACGTAGCACTTTCCGAGCTCTTGTGTAGCGTGCGCAAGGGGTTCGCTGGTATTAGTGCCATAAGCGAATTTTTCTCATTTCACTAATATTGTTGTGGCTACTGGGCCTACCCATCCAAATACACAAGTATGAGAAACACTGACAGGAAATACCACTCACTCTGTATAACATATAAAACTTAAGATCATCCTTGAAATTTCCAAGTTTTGTAAAATTGCCTTAAATATAAGGTTTATAATGAAATGGATAATGTTAAAATTATCTGATTATTTTTACCTCGGTTTAGTACAGTACAAGGTGAGGAAATATTATCCGTGTTTTTTTTCTCTCAGTTCATAGTTCGGATTTGTTAGATGTTTCATTTGAATTCGTTCACACGTAGTGTCACAATGAAGCCAAATCTATTCCGAAGTGCAGTGATTGAGCTAAAGCAAGCTGAGCAAGGAAAACATCCTGTGTTTATCGCTAGGACATTGAAAAGCCTATACAAACAGTTCGAGATGCTACAAAACGATACAATAAGCTTGAAAATTTGGAGGATCGTTCAGGAAGAGGCAGAAAAAGCATACTTCGTCAAAGGGTTAATCGAAATTCTAGACGGTCAATCCGAAAAATGGCGGAATCGTTGAAAATCAACCCCAAATCAGTACAAACTATTCTTCATGAGGATTTAGGACTACGTTCTTATAATTTTTCAAAGAACCACTTCCTAAATAACAGGATGAAAGACAATCAGTACCGGAAAGCAAGGATTTTGTTAAAGTGGTTCGGTAATGGACGTCACTGTGGAGCAATACCACAACCACCAAAACGATCGCCAGCTTTTGCTGAAGGGTTACTCTAACTGTTTGACTATAGCCAGATCACACCATCCAGCTTCGGTGATGGTTTGGGCGTGGCCGGGAATTACTGCCTGATAAAACGCTTTTAATATTCACCGAGAAAGGCGTCAAAATCAACCAATCAGTCTACCAGAAGCTTCTAAAGGACACTGTAGCACCATGGGCACGTACACATTTTGGTAAGAACAAATTAACGTTCTAACCAGATTGGGCACCATCGCATGGAGAAAAAAGGATGCTGGAACTCTGTAACAGGCTTTTCTCGAGATATTTGACCAAAGATGAATGGCCTTTCGACACTCCTCACCTAAATCCAATGGATTACTCCGTCTGGTCCATTCTAACCAAAGCCTGGGATGCTATACCTATGGAAGAATTAGCGTCCATTGTCGATGACTTCCCTAAGCGAATTGAAGGCGTGTGTAGTAGTCAGAGGAGGACATTTTGTGGACGATTTAAATATTACTATTTATGTTAGTGTGTCTTTATTTTCCATAAATGCATTGTTATTCAATAAACAATGCATAAAGTTATGACTAAAAAAGTCCACACCTTCCTTCCCTGTAGATTCGCAATATTCCCAATATTCTTTTTGAATCCAACTTATTTTAGAGAATCATCTTTGCGGTTAACGTAACGCAGTTGGCATGGTCGTTTTGTATCATGTATTTGATATGCTGCATGCACCAATATTGCCAAAAAAAAAAAATGATTGGACGTCATCTAATCCAATTATTTCCAGGATCATTTCGCGTTCTGGCTACATTTGTATTAGATTAGGTTAGATTAGTCGCCATGTTGGCGACATTTGTTAAACTCCTGCGACCTTCACTTTAACTAATATCGAGCTATCTTTGATGCCAGTACTGTTTTAGGTGAAAGTTGTTTTTTTTTAAGACAAATGTGTTAACATGTGCTCTGGCAACACGGTTTCCATTTTTTGCTGCTGTCTGATGACGGCTAAGACCATAGTTGGTCCATCTTGCTAAGGTTTCCATTGCACCCCTCGGTTATCCAAATGAGCCGATCACCATTACGATCATATGGCATCTATTGTTAGAACGCTCAATTGTTTATCAGGCGAGTAAATTGTACAGCCATTTTCTAACTTGCAAAGCCGACATACATTTCAAAAGGTAGCTCCTGTGCGCCCTCGACGAGAACCTTCAAACGGTAATATTTTTAAACCTACTCAAAATCCATGTACAAACAGTGACCCGGTTATAGCGAGAGTTACTCATCTTGAATATTAAGTTGACAGCAGGCAATAAGCTAATTATTAGCAGTGAGCTTGGAATGCCAAGAAAGAAGAAGATTGTTGCAATGGCGTTCTCATTTTAGCTACGATGCAAAACTTACTTTTATAATAGGACACAGTCGAAGTAAACGTGCCAGTAACTGCACTGCACTAAGTCGGTACACAAACCAGACGACAGTAGTGTTTGACAATGATATTGTCACAGACAAATGGCCCTGTACTGTGAATCGCAGCAACCACGATTACATTTTGTGGCTCTATCTTAGTTAGCTTATGCGAGATTCTATTATGTTTAAAAATAATCAATTGTGCTTGTTGAACCCCACCCTTGAAATAGTTCAATCTGTTTGTCTATGATATCATGTCACATAATCCTTTCGTTAGTTGTCAAAGCATCTCATTTGAGTACTTTCTTCTCGGTGGCATGTGATGCATTGTTGCAATATCTTATTATTTTTACAATGTGCCTGGTACATGACTCTTCATCAGACATCAGCTCAAGGGTTTTTGATGCCCTAGTCATTAATGGATTTATAAAAATAAAAATCGGGAATATAAAATACACAATGGATCGCAATGGATAAGTGTTATAAAACGTAAAATATATTAGCTCAACATTATTCAGCTTCAAGGTTCTTGAAAAAAAAATCGGGGAATATATATATTTGATAGTTCATCAAATGCAGTTATATTGTCGATTAATCGCAATCAACAATGCAATAATAAAACCAAAATAAATCGTGTTATGGTGTTTCCAATACATTCGGTCTAGTAACCCTCAGCCCAATTCACCTATACCAAGCAGTCAGTAATTGTGTTGCAGTTCATTTGTCTTCTTTCATTAATGAAACTAATAGCATTAAATGACACTTGAGCTCAAGATACAAAGCAGCTTTCAAAACATTTTGAAATTATTGCTAAAAGTACCATACCCAAGGGTAAATCGTAAGCACTTTCTCCAAATTGTATTACATCACAAATTACTTCATCGGATGCTGGAAGCAGACCTACCTGTATAGTGCAGTGATAACCGCAGCTACGCCAAAACCATGCAACAATAAGGACCGCGCAACATCCCCGAAACTGGGCGCGTGTATCAAAGCCACTTCCCGGAACTACGAGGATATAAGTGGCAAATATCCGCAGCAGCAGCAGTGGTGCAGATTCATGTGTGTGGATGCATTCTTGCGCGCTACCATGACAGCATTCCGGTTCCCATTAGCGAACCTCTAATCAGAGTAGAAGACTTCCTCCGGTGGTGATGGCACGGTAGCAGCGCCAGGGCTTTGTGACGCACAAACACACCGGGAACCTAATGTGTGTATGAGGAAAGCTTCTAGTCTAACCGCACGCCATTATACTGTCTCTCATAGTCATAATTAAGTGAACTAGTCTAACCTAACCAATCAACAGAGTCACCGGGCTCAATCCATTCTGGAATACTGATGTAATATTAGCATCAAGTATCACGTTTAATTAAACTTTAATTGCAGATCGGTAAACGAGGCAAACGCGTTGTCAATGGTAATAAGTCTTCAATTTAGTTTCAATATTGAGTCAATATAATATATTTGCAATGATTAAAATGCTAAGCCTCCATACTTAGCATTTTAATGATTGCAAATATATCATACTGACTCAATATTGAGAGTAAAATTGAAGAATGGTTGGTATTTTTCATAATACTGCACAGAAATTCCACACTTGTTTCAGGATATTTGCCACACTCTTTGGTTTCGAGTAATATAATTTGTGCCGGAGGTATGGACGAATCGAAGTTGAAAAAAGAAGATGACACCGAGTGGTGATAAATTTGACAGCTCCCATGTTAAAGTATAGAAGAAAATTTAAAATGCTTCTAAAAAATTCCAATGAAATTCTAATCAAAAGCAGTTTATTGTATGATAGATGAAACATACAAATCTACTCAATAAAGAAATTTCCAGCAAAATAAAAATGAAATAAAAATAAGGCCCCTATTGTGCAGTTTTGGATGTTGCATCTGTCATATAACAAACCGCTTTTAATTAGAATTTCATTTAATTTTTCAGAATAATTTTAAATACTATTGCGAGAGATATGTGTATAGAGTTTATCGAAAAGTAGTTATAAACATTTATGCACTTTCAGGACGCTGCTGACCAGTTTTTCTAGAAGTCTGACATGTTGTGGGCCACTGCACCTGCCTTTTGAGGTTCCGCTTGGCGATTTCCCAGTAGCATTACATCGATTGAGGTTGGGGACCGTTTGGTCGGTTGATATCTTTTTCAACGAAATCAACCCTGTAGAGTTGATCTGGCCTAAGAGGCTTCCGATATAGTGGAGGTAATTTCTTCCGCAAGCATTCATTTCGGTAAATTTGAGCATTTCTTGTTCATTTTTTGTAGAAAATAGATTATCGCAAGCCACATGTGCAAATTGTTTGCCAAACGAACACCTTCTTACCGAATGTTTCCGTCGCAACAATCGTATCTGCAATTGAGACACTCTCTTCAACCGACTCTTCAACGTTCTCCAGTCACGGCAATGTTCTGCAATCCTTTTTAACGTACGTGTCGTCGTCCATGGGAAGCACACTGCGAAGGATTATCCAAAATTCACTTCTGCCCGAAGATTGCTTTGGTACTTTCTTCTTCCTGTATGTCTTCAAATAATTTCTTTTCTCACTCCGCTGTATCATCCCGATCGCTGTATTTGTTTGCCAAATCACGAGTGAAAGCTTATTTGTTCTCTTAAATATAATCGACGACGTATTGGTCCGATTCGGGATTACTGAAAACGGTTATTCGTTCAGTTCTCGGCAGATTCTGCAGGGTGCTCATCATACTTTCCAATCCCTCTTTTTCTACTTTCTGGATGTACTTTGACCTTTTTGGCAATCTGATTGTACGGTACATCCTTTTCAGTACACCAAGTGTGCATAATTTTCTTCAAGGTCAATCCGTGACATTTTGACATGTAAACAAAACGTAACACGAAATCACGCCAAAATAATATACACTTGGTTAAGCTCAATTACGTATCAAATGTTTATAAATACTTTTCGATACACTCCTTACATCAAGTCACCAGGAAAATCGCAGCAAGCCGTGCTTGGAAACTGACGTGTTTTGTTTTTGCTGCATCCTTTTCGCGAAAAATAAAATCAAACATATATTCGTAATTCAGTCTAATCGAACAGTGAAAGCATTCATCACGTGTTTTGTGTAAGATGTAGTGAATACAATCGATTCCCTCCCGAAATTTGTGATGGTCGGTAGTTTTTCCCCGTTTTTTTTTTGTTTTTTGTGCTTTGCCCCCGCACCCGGAGGAAGAGTTAATATCAGCTTAATTGTGTTTGTTAGTGCGGTTAATATTGTGCCACGCGAAGAAAAATGATTAAATTAGAGTATTTTTCCGCTTTTTCGCGAGTGAATTGATGATAATAAGCAGTTTAGAAGTCGATATAGAGTCGCCTCATTGCGGCGGATTTATATTATTGACAGAATGTGGAGAGAGAAAAAAGAAAACCAGTGCAAAGTAGCAAACGGCCATTTGCTGGTCACAAGCAAACAACGAAGTTAACGCGCATGCGTGCGTGAGTGACTGGTATATAATTTCAGATGTACAGATGGAGAACGGCAGCAGCGTAAATGCACCCTTCTTTTTGGGGAAATGCTCCTTAAACTTTGGAAAAATGCTCCTTAGGTGCGTTTGCCCGGTATAATGCAATCGGAGGTATTTACCTTCTGGTTAGCGCTTGCCGGTTGTTTAGACGGGTTTAAGTTGAATTATGGAGAGTGTGAGCTGTTTAGTGGAATACCTGTAACTAGAAAATAAGAAGAATGATTAGTAATTTCCATTTAATTCCAACTACCTTTATTGCTTATCTTGACAGATACGCGTATTTCGTCTACAATGTGCAGACTTCTTCAGTGTCGTGTACTAATACTCGACAGTCGAGTATTAGTACACGACACTGAAGAAGTCTGCACATTGTAGACGAAATACGCGTATCTGTCAAGATAAGCAATAAAGGTAGTTGGAATTAAATGGGTTTAAGTTTCTTCAAGATTGTATAGCGGAGCTTCGCTCTGCAATCTTCGGGGGAGTTTTTGGGGGTTTTAATTTCTTTTTGGGGGTGTTTTTGTTTTTTTTGGGGGTGTTTTTTTTTTTTTTTGTCTTCTTTTAAAAACAGAAAAATAAAACACCACAAAAAACAATCTTGAAGAAACTGAAGACCCGTCAAAACACCCGGCAAGCGCTAACCAGAAGGTTAGTACCTCCGATTGCATTATATCGGGCAAACGCATCTAAGGAGCATTTTTCCAAAGTTTAAGGAGCATTTCCCCAAAAAGAAGGGTGCGTTTACCCTTTGCCGATGGAGAACTGTGAAGTTTTTTTTTCTTTCGTTGCACAATGATTGTGATTTTCAAGTGATTTTTTTTCTCAGAAGTGCTCCTTTTACCTGTGATTATCGTTGTATTGCATTTGTGCGCGAAGAACTAATTGAATTCGGGCTGTTCCATTCGAAAAGGATGATGTGAAAATATTTGCCGAATAACGGAGTGTAGAGACATAAAAGCCTCCTTTAGCATCACAGGGAAGCCGTCCAAATGAAGACTGTATATCAGCAACAAATTCCGGTGAGGTCTATCTCATTATAACTAAATTTGAACGATACTACTAAATACGTGCCATCCTCAAAACAGTAAGATTTGATGATGGAAGTGTATGCACAGTACCTATATCCATTTGATGTTTGTACTGTGTCTATGCGGGGCTTGTTGTAAGTGAAAGTGACCTCGGAATGGACGTGAGTAACCAGGCATTCTGAAATGGGTCACTGGAACCCAACAGAGCTATCACCTTCCAACTCCCGGGCTAAAAGTGTTTGTCGATTCGACAACAGTTCGTTTAACTGCAACCATTTTTCTTCCATAAAAACACTGCCGGACGGTGGGCGTTGGATTGTATATACACACACAATATACACGCACACTCCTTACATCAAGTCACCAGTCATTAAATGCTGTCATGTCGGGTTAAGTTTGGTTACGAAACCCAATAGTTTGGTTGGTTGGTTCATGTCTTCCAATACAAGATCACTCCGGCACGGCACTGGAGTTGTGACATGAAGCCAAATCGGGCCAAAACAACGGTTTTGATCGTGCTGTCAAAAAAACCGCATAAGCCGTTTTTGGAGGTACATAGGCACATCTCACAGTTTACGGTGCCTCTGCTCACGAATTGTTCACTTAGTTTGCCACTAGTGAGTATGGTTTGCCCAATCAGTTACTTTGAATCAGTTACTTTTCATTAGCTTGAAACGGTCATCCACAGCAAACTTGTCCTTACTCGTGAGATATTCCTTTCCCGGCAACTGTTTAAAATCCACTTTGATGTATGCCTTATCATCAATGAAGCATCATCGGTATTTCGTTAGCAGCTTCATATGGAGTTTCTGGGTACGCGTTTTTGCAACACTTTACTGGCGTTTGTCTCGATTTGGAAAATTTAGTACCTCCTACGTTTTCAATCCGGTTTGTTTCTTAGCTCTGGACGAAACTTGGCGAAACATAAAGTTTTTTGGCCAAGTCCTGCGTCGAAATATTTTCCACTTGAAACGAGCAATCAGCGCTCTCTTGTTTTCTCACTGACAACTGACAACTCTCTTGGAATCTCACTGACAACTCATAACTAAGCGGATGTAAACAACACACTCTAAAGAAAAACTGTGCAATATTTGGGTAACTTCGGTCAAGTATAAAAAAAAGTACGCAAGTTTGGAAGTGTCGCAAGCATTATCGAATCACCCTTTAACACGTTCCTTGATTTTAGTCTTCTTTAGTATTGTATTCTTCTATTGTCACAATTTAATTTTCTCGTGCAGTTTTTGATCACAATTTAACTGAAAAGCTGAGGAACAATTATCCTTGATTTTGCATATGGGTGTGTATGAGAAAGTCTGCGGGGGAAAATTCTGAACCAGGGTCGTCTGGTGGAAAACCGGGGCCATCGAGCATTCGTTGCTTGGTCGAGAGTGGCTGAAGTCATTGGCCGTTGACTGGAATAGTGTGCTACAATCTAGTTCCGTGAACGCGATTCTTCCTGCAAGTACTACCGCGGCGTAACAGCTATTTTGCAAGTTCGTCGATGTGTTTGAAGATTTAATTGGAAGGATCCCGACGGTGCGGCCAATTTGCGAAAATTCCGTTTAATTTGAAGAAGGTCGTGGAGCTGGGAACTGGACAACTTGGCCAAAGAGTTCTTAAGAAGGTGGATCAAAGTGAATGAGCGACGCCTATCGATTCGTCAAAGAAGTCGGAGAATTGAGTGTGAATCTGCGGTGACTATAAGCAAACTGACAGTCCGTTGCTGATGGTTGATCGGCATCCGTTGCTCATCGTGGATGAACTTTTTTCGTCACTTACAGAAGGCGACAAACTCTACAATATCGACTTGGTGCAGGCGTACCTACAGCTACAGGTAGCGCCGGAAAATCAAAAAATACTGACTCTTAGTACACATTGAGGTTTGTATTGTCCGAATCGTCTGTTGTATGGTGTGTCATCGGCTCCGGCGATATGGCAGCGTCCAATCGAAATCATTCTGCAAGACATTCCGGGTGTTTCCGTATTTCTGGACGACATCAAGAATACGGGACCAAACGTTTAGGTCCACCTGCGTCGTTTGGAAGAGGTTCTACATAGGCTGAGCTACCATGGTATACGAGTCTTTACTGAGTTGGGCCGTATTGAGTCACTTGTGCCCAGATGGCTCAGAGAGGCCGATTCAGTTCGTATCTGAGACACTTAACAGTACACACCAACAATACATCCAAGTTGATAAGGAAACTTATGCGATTATCTTTGGCGTCAAAAAGTTCTTCCAGTACTTGTACGGTCGCATGCAACGACAGATGACAAATCTGTGAGCTGTTTGATCCAGGGATTGAAGCATGGACAAACGGTTTATGCCAAGGACCGCTTCTGAATAAATCAAAGTGAATCTTCTTCAACGAGGACGCTTGCTCCGTGGTATTCGAGTGTACGTTCCTATAGTGCTACAGAGTCGAGTTCTGGAGGAGCTTCATTCCACCCATTTCGGCGTTACAAGAACAATGTCTCTTGCCAGAGGATAATGCTGGTGGGTCGGGATGGACAAACAGATCGAGGAGATGATTGCGAATTGTGTCGACTATAAGTCTGTTCGACTGGAATCAAGTAAGGTGCTGGGAACCTGCTACGGAACCGTTCCAGAGTATACAAAGTTACATTATAAATTCAATCATATTTAACGACTTTCTTGGAAGACTAAAAGCCATTATGAGATAATCATGGGATATTTTACATCATGCACACTGTCCTGGAGTTCAGAACTTAAGATCTGCTGTTGTAACAGTAGCTTTTTTTTTGCTATACAAAGCTACGATATGTATTCATAATCATATTGAATGAATGTCCTGAAAGACTAACGGACATTATGAAATAATGTTGGGATATTCTATGTCATTCAAACTGTCCTAAAGAACAGTTTGGATGACCTGAAACTAACATAGTTATCCTATGATGTCTAAGGACGTTTCAAAATATTCATTGAATATGTTTAAATATTTATCGTAGCATTGTATAGCCAAAAAGGCTCCGGTTACAACTATATATCTGAAGTGCTGAACCGTAGATCAGTTTTTATGAACTTGAACATCCCAAGATAATCTGATAATGACTAGTGATCTTACTGAAAAATAACTGAATGTGTTTGAGTGCATATCGTCACCTTTCATAGGTTATAAAGCTACTGTTACGACTGTACATTTTAACTTCTGAACTAAAGGGCAGTTTTGGTGACCTAGAGCATTCCAAGATATCTCATTATATCTACCTAACTTCAGTTGGTGAAAAACATATTGTTACCTAGTTTAGTCTAGAAACTAAAACTTCGGAACTCCAGGATAGTTTGGATATCCTAGAACATCCAAACTATATCTCATAATGTCTGTTATTCTTCCAATATATTCAATGAATATGTTTTAATACACATCGTAGCTTTGCATTGCCCAGAAAGCTTTTGTTACTACCGTAGATTTTAGTTCTAAACTCCAAGACAGTTTGAATTACCTAGAGGATCACAAAGTTATAAAATAATGACAGTTGACCTTCCAAAAGATTCATTGAATATGTTTGAATGCTTATATAGCCCAAAAAACTACTATTACAACTGTAGATCCTATGTTTTGAACTTAAGGACAGTTTGGATAGTGGCATTATATTTTTTGGCGTTCCACACTATTGAATGAATATTGTTAAATACATTTTGTCTCCTCGAATACTCCAAAAACCTATTGTTGTAACTGCAGATCTAATGTTCTGAACTCAACGACAGTTTGGATAACCTAGATCATCCCAGTTTATCTCATAATTTTTTTTTCACGTTCGAAAATATTCAGTGAATATGGTTCAATACGTAGCGTAACTTTGTATAGCCCGAAAAGCTATAGTTACTACTTAGTTGTTAAGCTCTGAACTCAAGGACAGTTTAAATAACCTAGAACAACTCAAAATTTTCAAATAATGACTGTTGACCTTCCAAAAAGTTCATTCAATATGTTTGAATACATATCGTAACTTTTTATAGCCCTCAAAGCTACTGTTACAAATGTAGATCTGAAGGTCTGAACTCAAGTGCATTTTGAGTAATCTAGAACATCCCAGATTGACACAAAAAAGTTTAAAGTTTATCAAAGAGAATTTGATAATACGTATACCATATTCTAAAACAACGCTTTATAAGGCATTTATTTTTTCTGCTGAAATTCTTCATATTCAGAATTTACTAGGTCGTCAATTCTCGGATAGAAAAATTCATGGAGACCATCTTTTTCAAAGACAGTGTACAGTTTTATTCAGTCTGTGATTTTATACAGTCATATTCCTTTTGGGGTCATATATGAACATTTAGGCCTGAAGGGGTTAAGGCGTTCTAACAGAGTTATCAGAGCCCCTCAAAGACTAAATTTGTAATTTTGCTTTGTATAATTTTCTTTTTGACGCAGATCACATTATTTGGTCTTGTGTTGAGCATCGTGGAGTCAGATTTGCGCGTTATGATTCTCTTTGCGTTCGAGGTAGACAACCGAATGTACCGGTTCGAGATATTTTTGCTGTACGTGGTCTGGAGTTTATGACTCTCATTTATGTGTTTTTGACTAACATTAGCCTCTGATTGTAGTTAGTTTAACGTGAATGTTCAGTTTTAGTTTTTTTTTTCTAAATATCTGTGTGTGTGTGTGTGTGTGTGTGTGTGTGTGTGTGTGTGTGTGTGTGTGTTTTTTTTTTCGAAAAGTCAAAAGTAAAACAAATGTTGTAAAGTTATGAGTTATGATGAGACAATTTAGAATTAAAAATAAATGTGTTATCTAAACCATACTTATAATTCCCACCCATCTTCCCATCAGTTAAATTGTTATTCCTTTTAACTTTGATTTGGCCGCTAGTAATCTGTTTTACCCCCCTAACTTTAGTTTTAAGATAACTGATGTATATAAATATGAAAACTTTGTTCTGTAAAGTTAATTCGATGGACCCTGTACAAACAAATGATTTATACAAAAGCTTTCTTTTTACAAGGGGGAGAGCTATTATACTTTATAATACCTAGATATGTATTTCATTTGCCATACCTCCTCAAACTTCAGTTGCATACCATTATGTATGAGTGACCTTGCTACTACTGTTTATTTTATAAAGAGGACGCATTTGTAACGCGGTAAAAAGCAGAAACTTTACTCAATTTTGATGGAATTTGCTTCATCGTGTAATTCAATACACTGATAGACGACTGTCATTTTTTATCTGAGTCAAAACAGTTTGAGTATAGCAAAATGAAGTGAATTGATAAGGACACAAGAGTTTTGGTTATTCAAAAGTACTACGAGGGACTATCTTGTTGACATATTGCTCAAATCGAAGGCTGGTGTGCACAAAATCATAAAAAAGTCATCAGTCCGTCAGGTTACCAAGAAACTGGGATTATCCGTTTGATTTGTCCATAACGTCAAAAAGAAAACACCAGGACATACAAGAAGCAAAAAAAAAGGCCAAAACGGAGCGCGGAACAGCTGGAACGAGTCAAAGAACAATGCTGGAAGCTCAATAAAAAGTTAAGCAAACATCGCAATTGGTTCATTTTTATGGATTGTTTCGTCATCCATGGATTGGGATTGGATTAGTAAATTGGACACAACTACTCTACCGCGGCGGAAGTTTTATAATACGATTGTTGGGGAAAACGTACCTGATGACAGAAGAACGATCGGAATGGAGTAGTCCGGCAAAAAAGTTCTTGTGTTGCTTATGTGCCAAAAAAAGTTTGCCATTTTTACCACTGGGACCATCAAAGGTGAAGTTTATCGCAAGGAATGCATAAAAAAAAGCGTCTTGTTCCTTTGTATCGTGAACATAACGTCCTCCTACTGTTCTGGTTTGATCTTGCATCCCCTCACTACGCTTCTGCTACGCTGGATCTGATGAAGAAGCACGGTATCAATTTTGTGCGAAACGAGGATAATCCACCAAATTGTCCTAAATTGCGTCCGATCGAGTGCTACTGGGCAATAATTAAGCGGCACCTCAGAGAAGATGGCAGAGAGGCACAATCTGTCAATGAGTTCAAAAAAATGTGGTCATCTGCTTGCCAAAAGATATCGCAGAGAACTGTGGAAAGGCGTATGAAGGGTAATCGTTAAAAAGTGCATCAGTTTCATATCTAGGAGCATTTTGATGAAAATTATATGTTTTCCGTAAAACAGAGACAACAGTGATAATTACACAAAGAACCATTTTTGAATTTGATTACTAATAAATAGAACATCTGCAAAACAAGGTGTCCTCCTTATGAACAGTCCTTATTGATTCCATACTGAAAGCAAAAAAATACAAAATGTGTTTAGAACAAGTCCGTAATTTTAATTATGCATCCGATCCCAAATAACTTACTGGATGCAACGCCTACATATCGTATTCATCATCATGTGGACAGCGACCAACGGCCTAGTTTACTTTCGAAGGAAGATGTGACTTTTTGGCTTAGATAAAGATCTGTCCAGTTAGAATCCGGAATCACTTGTTATGTTGCAGCGGCACGGAAAGTGAGTAAATTCTTTTACAGCGGTTCGTTCACCTAGGCGCCCACTTTTTGTGGTATAAATTTCACGGTGTTTCGTGCAGTGAGTCAAAAGTTATTCCAGATGGAAGCCGAGAGGAGAGAAAAAAAATCTGCACACGTGGTTCGCAATAAAAATCGCAAAAACGTTGAAAATCGCCAAATCAACCGTGTATGATGTGCTCAAACGTTTCAGGGAGCAAAAGAGCGTGGATCGAGTGCCTCAAGGTAAGCGTCGTAGTGGAAAAAAAAAATCGCACAAAAATACGGTGCTGCTCGCAGTACCGTTTAAAGAATTCGTTTGCGAGCAGTATATCGTTCTTATCGAGCCAGCAAGCAACCAAACAGAACGTTGAAGCAAAGTTTCGTCATCAAAACTCGAGCTCGGAAATTGTACCAGCAGATTTTGACAAAGTACCAAGGATGCCTGCTCATCGGCGATGAAACCTACGTCGAAATGGATTTCGGACAGCTTTCTGGCCAAAAATTCTACATGACGACGGCACGAGGAGATGTTCCTGTGAAGTTTAAGTTTGATTTTATGGACAAATTTGCCAAAAAACTGATGATTTGGCAAGGGATATGCAGCTGCGGAGCGAAGACCAAAGTGTTCGTGACGAATAAGACGATGGACTCGAAGCTGTACAAGGAAAAATGCTTCAAAAACCACGTACTACCTTTCATTAAAGCCCATAAAGGTCCCGTGATGTTTTGGCCAGATTTGGTGAGTTGCCACTACAGCCGGGAAGTCATCCAGTGGTACCGCGATAATAACGTAGATTTCATCGATAAAAACATAAATCGACCCATTTGCCCGCAGCTCCGGCCCATGGAGAGATTTTGGGCAATAATGAAGCGGAAACTTAAGAAAAGTGGAAAAACGGCTCGGGACGCGACACAGATGACCAAAATATGGAACAAATGTGCCAAGGAAGTTGACTCCGGAGGTGTGCAGCGTTTGATGGGAGGAATAAAGAAGAAAGTGCAAATTTTCATTAGAAACAAAAAGAAATGATTAGTATTGATATTTTTTACTTTTAAAACAGTAAATTAACTTTGTTTCGATGTATTAAACTTATTTGTACGTCAATTCGTTACCGAGATACAGATAATTTTATTATTCCGGATTCTAAATGCACATAGATTTAAATCCCACCTGACCTTTGTTGGAATAGAGGTCAGACTCACTGTCGACACTGCATTTGAAGTCGTAAGTGTAACTTCCAAGTAGCATTACGTTTTCCTCTACACCATCGGCACCGGCATGAGGGGAATTGATCTTGATGTAATTTCAAGTCCTAGGTCAATAAGCGTAATTTTTCTCTATTCATATAGCAATCTGATAGATCAGTACAAATTTAGTTCTTATTAAAACAATAAATCATTGCACTTATAAGCGGTTTATGGATTGTCAGTAGAGGATCTGTAATACTAGTGCTTCAGATTCCTAATCATTAATACAGGTAATTAATTAATCTGGGAGCGTCCATCTTCTTCCTCTCTTCACACTAAATCATTTTAGCGGACAAGATCCCCGGAAATTTTACAAACGAAAAGCAAAACAAGCATCTAACTTGTACGTCAAACACGGCAAAACAACTTTGTTACAATAATTAATGAACCTTTGTTCGAAGAACATAACTTTCCACCATTCAAGAAGACGTTTCTACCTCTACTCTGCAACAAAACTAATCAAACCCACTCCAAAGTTTCTCATCTTACCCAACAATCGTGTTGATTTATTTTCTACTTCACGTCTAAACTAGCTACCTATTCTGGAAAACTATATTCCCATTGGGTAAAATAAAAAAAAAACTTCCATTTCCCGGAAAATCACCAACATCGCCATGTCGAAGAAAAAAAAAAAGAAGCTATAGCTCACAAAGCTGCTCGCCAACTGCCAACATCAGGTGTTTGCTTTTAAATTGTGTTGATTTTTCTTAGGGATTTTTCCGCGTCTATTCATCGCCACTGGTCGAACACCACATCTTGGAAACCGGAAACAGAAACCCACAAGAAAATTAATTAAAAGTGACTGAAAACAATAAATGGAAGTTGTACAACAAAAAGAACGAGTGGAACGCAAAGTTTGTGTGCTCGGATTTTTCCTATTGAGGCGTTGCTTTAATATGGATGTGGAAAAATGATGTAAGGAACTGTTGGTGATGTGAAGTACAACACACTCTATAAGAACAATAGTGGAAATGATTTCCCAGAGAGTTATAAAAAAGGAGCCACGAGAATGTATTCCGCAGTTAAGTCCACACGGGAGCTCTTTTTATTTGCCAACGTGTGTGAGCGCAGTTGCATGTCTGGAGAACACAGCTCGAAATGGATTTTCAGTTTGCGCTCTCCGCTTTGCGGTTGGCGTGTGAAGTTCCGGACAAATAGTTGCGTTTTACCAGGATTTTTTTTGCTCACCCAAACTGCGAGTTATTAATGGTAGTCTGCGTCTGACAGTTGGACACTTGTAACAAGAAATCTCACGGCAACCAGCAGATTGAGTCTCTATTGTAGAATGCATTTATAGTGCTGTTTAGTTCTATAAAAGTTCCAATGGATCAGTAAATTAAGCCATTCGATATGTTTACATCTTCATATTCACCCTCTTCATGAAATATTATCGTTGATGCATGTTGAGGAGGAACATCATAATTTCACGTGGGCTCTCCCATTTATTTTCGGAAAAATTGGCGGGATGTGCGTGCAGTATGTTGAGTCGACTGCGCTCCCCCTTCGAAAGCATATCATACAGAATAAATTAATGATGCCGAAGTTTCCGTGAATCATTGGAAGCCCATTAGAGAGCTTACCTTATTCCAATTATTTTCATCAATAAATCATTATCCTCTCTAGCAGCCATGAGCAGGATGTAAACGGTATCTTCTGAATCCGAGATCGGGTTCACGTGTCTATCGCAACACGAAAGATAGGTAAAAGTTGTGCACGATGAAATTCGGGCAAATGTGGACAGCAGTAATCTTTTGGCAGACTCGAATGTAGCGAATTTTCAGAGTAAGTTCACATTCTGGATTTATAAAATGTCAATATACTAAGCTCATACTTGGAAACAAGCGCCTGTTTACATAGAAATGCTTTTTATGATAGCTGAATATCGAGACTGGGTGGATTTACCTGTAACTTTGTTTTAATAAACAGTAACAGAATAGATTTTGTTTTTACATGCATACAAGTATATGATGAAGTCATAATTCATATATCAGGATCATTACCAGATAGAATAGTTTTGTTTTTTATTTCTTAATTCTTTGCATTAAATTTACGTGAAGAAAAACTCACTATTTAACTCATAATATCAGGGCAGATTATATCCATTTTATAAAAATAGCGAGCTTCTACCTCACATTGATCCTGATTATTCGCTAGGTA
This sequence comes from Aedes koreicus, assembly GCA_024533555.2. Classification (NCBI taxonomy): domain Eukaryota; kingdom Metazoa; phylum Arthropoda; class Insecta; order Diptera; family Culicidae; genus Aedes; species Aedes koreicus. The sequence goes on from JAHHFK020003985.1 coordinate 137,429, forward strand.
AACTTTACTGTACTTGGTGCTTAGTGCACATCATTACTGATTTCAAAAAGCTCTCCTTAGCATCGATCCTATGTTGTCACTTAATGAACAACTTGTATAAGCTGACACAACCATTAACATACTTATTCGATTGAAATCTTTCACATTTTTGATAAAGGCGTCACATAAGAATTTTGGTATCCTAAGAAAAAATACCGCGTCCAGTGTTTACCGTATACAGTCCATAGATATTTAGATCGGGTTTCATTAGAGTAATCGAGAAAGGCTAAGCGAAAACGAATATGGATATCGGTGGAATTGATTTGAATTGAAATAAGGTTTTCAGATGGCTTCTATTTTACAGCAAACCCAGACTCTATCAAACTGCAGTTAAAAACAAATCACTTCAGGATGCTTGCACACTGCTTGAAATATAGAAAGCTCACAAGACGCAATATGAAACAATTGTTAAATGCGATAATGTTTAATCTCACGATGAAACAAGAAATTTTTAAATACATGTACGCCATCATTTTGGTTATAAGCTTAAAGTGTTCGCTAATAAAAAAAATTGCAAATATCTACCGATGACCGTAGACCGTAAATTGACCATTAGAGAAATTGTTGTTGGTTGTTCTGGGTTTCTTTCCATAGTTAAAAATTGATAATAAACCTAAAATTCAAAAAAAAAAAAAGCAAAATGCATATCTTTTTCTTTCAACAAATTTTAGCCACAAAAACTAAACATCTAAATGCGCATTTTCATGACTTTCACTGGGTAGAGAAAATTCATTCAGAAAAGTTTCTGAAGAAGCCAGTTTTGGTGAATTTTCGAAACATTGATAATTTCCAAAAAAAAAAAACACATCTGTTCGATGGCAAATTATGATTTTTGGGTCTATTTGAGCAAAAAAGGTGCTCCCAATTAACTTCCCAAGTATTACCGATTTTGAGATACACTAAATTTAATTTTAATTAATATTAAAAACTTACTCTCCATCAGCAGCAAGTGATGTTCCCAATTGTACATGCAATTACCAACAATTTACTCTTCAACATCAAGACAATCGGATGAATTGCTAGAATGAATTTTCACTACACAGTATTGGAAGCTTTATGTTTACCTGTTGGAATGTATACCTGAATTACATACATACCTGAGGTAGAAGTATTATCGTTTGGGTATATAAGTTAAAACATGAGGGGTCTAGTTCGGATCAACGCGACATTACTGTGTTTAGACACTAATTAAATTATTGAATCAATAAGTAGCCCTTTTATAAGTTTTCTTCTATACTAACACCACTACGCACTACCTTCTCCCATATAACTCGATGATGGGAAAATGATGATCTGTTGGTTCGTCACTCGTTCCTGGGAATAAATTGACGGGTGTTTTTAACGAGACGCCTGGGAAAATGCTGATTGATCCTTTCAATGATGCATCTGCGATCCAGGAGTTCGATCCTGAGAATGTTGTTGTTTTAGAAGTTGAAGAGGTTGTTGATGCTTTGGTAACTTATATATATATATATATATATATATATATATATATATATATATATATATATATATATATATATATATATATATATATATATATATATATATATATATATATATATATATATATATATATATATATATATATATATATATATATATATATATATATATATATATATATATATATATATATATATATATATATATATATATATATATATATATATATATATATATATATATATATATATATATATATATATATATATATATATATATATATATATATATATATATATATATATATATATATATATATATATATATACGTTGTCATATTACAAAGAGGATCATATTGGAATCATTTGTGACATTAAGTACTATCAAGGCATTCTACAAGATTTCCGAAGTGTTGTAAACTATTTCTTGACACACTGTGCTAAAAAAACATCCGTAAACTTACCGAAAAAGTGATCGATTAACTGAACTCAATGGGGTGCAAAGTTCGTTTAGACAAATCTTTGTCAATGTGTCAATTGTGTCGATTATTCAACAATGTGAACATAAACATCTATAATGTTGCACAACTAGTTGAAGAACCAGAACCACCAACAACGGAACCACAACCATCTGGGTCAAGGAACTATCTGGAAGAGCTACGGCCAGCTACATCAATAGCATCAGCTTCGTCTCAGGAAAGCATTACACTGGATTTTTCGATTCTCCATAACGTTGAATAGTTTAACGCTGGAATAGCTGGGATTAACGTTTCACCAGTTTCTTGAAAAGTTCAGCTTACCCCCGAAAGAAATACATGGCAATTAACGAAGGATTACGTAAAGATATTTTGGGTTTCAAGTTTGATGGGGACCAGAATCAACTGAAGCAAAACGCTCCAGATTTCAACAAGATGATCTCACAATTTCAGGAAAAAATTAACAATCCAGAGTGTACGAGAGATAACAAATTGAGGATTTTATCACTGTTGTCAAAATCATGTAGCATTCAGAATGTATTGAAAGATTTTGACGTACCTATATATATTTGGTGAAGCATTTTCGGGAATTAAATAGAGAGAGGAATCCTTCCAGCTCTGAATGATAGGATTGGTCACGGTTTGGACGTAGAGGTAAAGAACAAAATTCAACAGTTCTATAACAGTGATTTTGTAAGCAGAGCCATGCCAGAGAAAAATTCAAAGAAAATAGTAGAAACATTGTGTGCTTCAGCTCCTTTGCCGCATTACGCCCACATCATTGTAAATTACTTGGAAGTTCTGGTTTACATAATATTTGCGTTTGTACCATCAATGAGAAAATTGAATTGATAATACATCCCCTGAAAAATTATTCGTTCGATAATGACTCAAACCTATACATGGATAAAATATTATGCAATACAGAAACTTGATCAAAATTTTGTTATCTTTGCGAATGCGATCGTTGTCCAACCCACACAGATTTTGAAAAAAAAATAAGACAGAATTACAGGAACGTTACTTATTTGATATAACTTTCGAGCAAAGGATTTAAACAGATCGTTGCAATCTTGAAACAGGTTGATGAATTTGTATTGTACTTTTGTGGAAGTTAAAAAAGTTGCTAACCCATAATTTTATCAAAAATCAACAGTTTAAATTTTTTTGGCAAACAAACTCTACTTTGAAAAAAAAAACGGAGAAATTGTAGTAGTTTGTAACTCTTCTGAAAATTATTCATATGTGATTCAAGATGCTGCGCAAAGTAGTTATTGGAATGACGATCAGGTTACAATTCATCAGTTTATCAATTATTGTTCAGTGTCGGGAACGCTTAACAAAATTGCGCTTGATTGTCATTTCTGAGGTTTTCAAGTACTAATGCGGTCCAAGTTTTCATTTCAAAATTGAAAGCCTTTGTAGATATTAATCCAAACATAACATTGATGCTGAATGGCATTTTTTCGCCACATCCCATAGAAAAGGACCGTGTGATGCGATTGATGGCACATTGATACGAATGGCTCGAAATGCAAGCCTATCTTTAGAACATGAACATCCAATCAAAAGTGCAGAGGAGTTATATTTCGGCCAACCAAAAGAATAATCATTATTTGACAAGAATGTCGTTTTGTTATACATAACCAGAAAATTATGTACAAGCAATAAAAGAGAGGAGAAATATCTTTTAACAGACAAAAATTATTAGTGGTACACACAGATATCACTTTTTTGTTCCCATTTCAGAGAATAAAATAAAGCTTAACTGTATTGAAATGATGATACGTCTAGCTTTCATGATGCTTTTAAATATAAAAAAATTAAAAAGAAAATAATTTAAAAATTGTTAAGATTTTTAACATATTAAAAAAAGTTGAATTGTTAACACTGTTATGCTATTATCTCCACTTTATTTTATGAAAAGTTTATTTAATCCAACATCCTTACGGTAACTTTCAAACAGTTCGTCCGATTGTCTGAATGTTCTCGAGTAAATTGTGTGCAATATTATGTAAAATTTGCTACACGACTTATTGCTGATAGAGAATCACGGGTCAGTTTTGAATAGGGCGAAACAAATTAAATTTGAAATATCTCGAAAACGGTAATACCTAAAAAAGTTAATTTCGTGCACCTTTTTCGTTCAAAACTGGCTCAAAAATCATAATTTGCCATTAAACAAAGTTTTTTGTTTAAAACTTCTCCATCCATTTGAAGTCGTCAAAATGCACGTTAAGATGTCTTGTTCTGTGGTAAAAATTTGATGAAGAAATAAATACATGCATTTTGGTTTTTTTTTTTTAAATTTTAGGTTTCTTTTTACCAAGAAATTTTGTTTTTCGGTCAATCTAAATTTCTCTTTATAAACCTCTATTAGTTTTCTACAATTCGTTCTCAGACAATTTTTTCATAAAATCAAGAGTTTTCGAGTTAATATTGTTTGAATAAAACTTGTGCAACATTTACGACCTCTTCAAGAACATACTTCAAAACTTATCTACTGCATTTGCGAGACCCTCTTAGTTTCAGACTATGCTACTCAACGCACCGATTCCATTGTCCATAGACAATTCCATAGACATCAACTCTCAGCTAGTCTGAAATAGTCTCTGATGTCACATACGGCTCTGACCACATTCCGCATTCGCAGATAGCTTGACAAACCATTGCCTTTTTACCGAATTTCTCGGAAATTTTCGGCATCATCGATGTCCTGGCCTTCACGCAGGGTGTAATATTGATCTTCTAGAAGCCTCTTATAGTCAAATATAACATATATTTCATCATTCATGACAAAACACGCCGATTGTCCACACGCTAGACCGTCATACAGCTTCCGATCCCGCGGTTTAAAAGTTGCAGCCTGCTTTTCACTTCGTTTTGGTATCTTCTGCTTCTTGTAGGTTTTTAGATGGTTTCTTGCCTTGGCACGTTTAACGTTCCTTTTAGAAGTAGCAAGATTGTAAGCAATATCTCGAATAGAATTGCTTTTTTTAATTCGAAAAAGCCATCATGATCTTTCGGTCCATCAGTCCTGATTTTCGACCAAATTTCGGTGCGTCCGCAAATCTACAATCCTCACCAAACTTTCGGATGACATTTCGAGCCACTCCGAGTTTAAAATTTTCCAGTTTCGCCAGTTGACTTAATGAAATATTGGGAATAGAGCACCGTTTTCTGCACAATCTGTTCACGCTTTTCGGGAGAAATGCTTCGCATTTTGATAACTTCTTTGCAAAAAATCCATTCCAACACTTGACCGGATTCGGATTCCGAAAACAAGTTATCAGAATGTAAACAAAGATAAAGAGTGAAAATCGGCTTTCTTAAGTCATCCGGTGTCGTGAAATTTCTTATAGAAATCGTTCATATACTTTTTTACAAATTATAAATCCTTTATTGATAAATTGATAAATTAATTATAATACATGAAAATCTATCCATCTATCTATAATATATATGCTCATTTTACCTCTTCCATATGATTTTTTTTTATTTGTCCTAAAACACATCACAACTTTTTATGGCTCATTCCCAATTTTTTGCCTGGATTTATTTTCTGCTCTCTGGAACCCATTTAGTTTTCAAATGGTGTTGTTGAATATTTCATGGGAAAGTTTTCACGATATCAAATTATTTTTGAATTTAAAGATGGGTAACTGTATCTACTACCTAGGACATTTGAGTTTTTTTTATTGTGGTTATTCAGTTATTTATTGCTCATTTTACTATTTTTATGGGAAAATCAAATAAAAATTCCAAGACACATGCGAGTAGTTTAGTGCTCAAATTATATCATTTGGCGGAAATAAAGCCATATTTATTCGCACATATACTAATAGCTGTTGCTTTATTTGACAGATTTACCGGTCACAATTAGATTATCCAAAGATCATTTCTCATCTATTATTGCTCATTTCTAAATTTTTAATGCTGATCACACATTATTTGTTGGCACCGGCCTTAATAATTTAGTGGCACTTCTATCCTTTTTTTGTGCTTTTTCTGAATTACTAAGTGCAGGTAAATATTTTAGTCGTTTGAGAAATGCGCGTCAAATTCATTACAACTGTTGGAGTGGAATGTAACAATCTTAAATGAAAGACACATCCCCTCCTAGACTCCGGTTGGCTGTCCACTCCATTGTCCAATTGCAACTTCAATGATGCCCCAATGACCAATGGTGCACCCTTCCATTCCAGCATTGAAATATTTTAAATCAATGAATTATAAAAAGGTTCATGCAATATATAGCAAATAAAGAATATAATAAGGAAAAATATATTTATAGAGTGTAAGTAATTTTATACAGCAAAATGGGTAGCCTGGGCTGAATAATGTTTTAGAATTGTACACCTTTCATGTACACATTTCTAAAATAGGGATTTCCTTTCTGCTGGTTCTATGGAGTAATAACATTAGGATCTTTTCACAGAATTATACCCAGCGAACTCTGTGTTAACAGTTAATATCAAAATGATGGTCAATAGATGTTAAAATTGATAAAATTTGTAACTTCAACAGTCGAGCCTGTAGAGAGAAATAATAAACGAGCAAGGAAGCCTAAGCGGAATTTACGTAATATATACTTATTTCTGCCGCAGATTCAACTGCAGCTTCTTGTATTCAAGGCACTAGATACTTCTAAATCATAAGAGGAAGAAGAAAGGATTAAAATGATCATTGGACACTAAAGACAAAATAATCTATAGTATATACAACCTATGAAATGAAAATAATAAAATTATGTTTATGCTTATATATAAATCACGAAAAAAAAGTAATGATAAAAATGTTTATGGTAATGATAAAAATAAAATCAATAGACAATGTCATACAAATTAATATATATAATACAGTAAAGGGATATTATAAAATGAACTGATACCAATTCTTTTTTAATTTACGTGTCTGCAGATTGTTGTCCTGCAGCAATTGTAGAATAACTTGCGTATCCAATATGAACCTGAAAATTTATACAATATATCATAGCCATGAGAAAGAAAAATTTAATATAAAATTATTTTACAAAGCTTGGTAATTCCATGGATGACCTGAAATAATATATCATATTTATAAAGAATAGTATAGCTTAAATTTCGATATGCTGTTCCGTTTCCTTGCTTCGCAATAATCATTTTTAGTGGGTCTCGTAGTACCTATTTTTTTATTTTAATTAATATAATTAATTCAAATTTAATAATATACTTTCATTTCATATCTCAACATAAAATAATATAATGAAGTAATAAAATATTAATATGAGCACGACAGTTAACGATAAAAGAATGAATATCTGCAAGTAAGCTGGTCATCCTCTCATTTTATTCTTTTCTTCTTCTTTTGCAGCTACTGTAGTATTAACCGTTGATATCTAGTAAGATTAATATTTGTATCCAGAATAATAATAGTAATAATAAGAGAACACAATATATTAATGTACACAACATATCTGACATCCATTAGTCCAAAGACATCTAATGTAAACGATATGCTGAAATAATTAAAAACCAACTGAGCCTTTAATGCTAATAATGTTGCTCCATGCTCATAAGGTAAATGGTTTGGAACCCAAAGATGACAAACCGTGCTGAAATTATAAATTGAATGTAAATGTTCGGTCCCCCTCACTTCGCTCAAATTGACAACATTGCCCAGGCTACGCCACCAGCGTCTCCGTATTTCAGCTGGCAGTCTTTTGTGATCATATGACTCGTGAAGGCGTGAGGTAGGAACTTGTGAGGACCAGAGGTCGGTCGGTTTGAAGTTGTCAACTCACCATTTGAAGCCCAAAAAACACAGTGAATTCATGTTAAAAAAAAAAACACAAAATAATCAGTTCCTCAAATGAAGTACTTTTAAGTACTTTATGTCGTTATTTTTTTTTCTAAAGTAAGCTGTAATTATGCTCTAAAAGCTGGTTAAGAGTTTTGGATGGACACTTTTTTTTTTATTTATTTTTTACATTTGGTATATTTTGATCGATTTTTGGATCTTTATCAAATTGCTTATATTTTTGTAAACCGATACGAAAAATAGATTTCACGCGTCACTTAGATTTTCAGACATGATGGCTGTCAGGCTTTCTTAGTTCTGTTTGGACGCTATTGAAACGAATCAAATTAACGCTACTCAGTGAAATTAAATGGCCAACAAACCCGATGTAAAATACGATAAAGTTCACCGAACTTCTTTGAAATGCATGCTGCATGCTGAGGTTGAGTCCTTCTTTACGGCAAGCAGATGAACTTGCAAACCATTTTTTTTTAGATACAATAGAATAAAGCCTTCTTTTCAATTAAAATAAAGATACATATAACGTAATAAATGTGGAAGTTGTTCGCTTTAATCGTTTAATTAAATCTCTCGTAAATCTCTCACGCAAATTCAAGTAAACCGCTACATAAATCAAAAAAGTGTCGAGACTCTTAAGAGAATGGCAATAAGAGCTAGTTTAGCAAAGCAACATGAGAATCCTATAAAAATTGCTAGACAAATGTTTGATTGGGTACGTAATCGCATAGAGGAAATTCAAACAAGAATGACATTTTGTTATGTATCTACGGAAGAATAGGAAAAAGCTGAAAAGTATTTTGAACATATTTTCTAGAAAGCAAAACCAATTCCTCTCAAAAACTTAGAGTGCTCAGAAACACTATTCTCATATTCCAATATCAAGTAACCAAGTCACTGTAAAAAACTTCTCTAATTCCAAGGATAAACCTAACATACATATTTAATGTATTTTAATAATCTCTTTCAAAAAGTCAAAAGGCGATAAAGTGAACCTAATAGTTTATTTGTGTTGTTAAAAGCTGTGTTTGAATCGATAAATAGGTTACGTTACATTAATTTCCCTTCCTTATCTTAGAGTGTGAGTGTATGCATGGATGATTAGGAGTGCTTGGGTTGCATGAATCTACGTGAGTGTGTAACTAATTCCGAGTATACCGCGGGTATTTGGTTCCAAAAGTTAACGTTAGTTAACTAGTGATAAGTTTGATTAAGGAAAACGTAATATCGAAAAGGTGTAATGAAATCAAATAAACCATTTTATAGAAAGTTATTTTAGAAATCCTCACGCAATTCGTTGATCAATATTCAATATCGATGATAATTTTGTCGTCCAACATTCATATACGGTGCCCATACCAGTCGTAGTCGTAGTTTGTTTTTGCAGTTTGCTGGAAGGCGGTTCACTCATAAGTCAGCACAATTTACTGTTTAACATCATTTTCTAAGTTTCGTCTCCCATCTAGGTAGTGATGGTTTCCAAAACTACAGCGTCTGCCTGACTATTGGTTTAACTTTACAAATAAGCTCACTTAATGGTCGAGAAGGGCTCTAGTTATTGTAGCATTATTTAAGTTATTAAAGAGCTTCCATGTTTTCTATCAGCAAAATTTCAAATCTATCAGCTAACATTCAAATTCTGAATTAGTTGATGTGAGACGGAAATCTGAACCTTAAAATAGGACCAGCCCACATTCTCTCCACTTTTTCGAGACAAGGCAAAATAACCTTGCAATGTAGTGTTCAAGCTCAGAAACATGAACGAGAAAACACTACAAAAACCAAGTGGCCTCTTCTCAGAAACCATGGTCAAATGCTACTTAACCTGAGCATTCATTTATTAGATTTTTTTTCTGTCTCCATCGCCGTGGCCAATAGTCCACTTAGGTAGAAATTGAACATAATGGACAATAAATGATTTAAGCTTCCACAAGGATTGCCTAAATGCTTCTCGTGACAATTGCCTTAATCTCCATCATCGTTGTCGGTTCTATACAGTCAAAAAGAGCAACTTTCATTTCGATTCCTCCGGTCCTCTTATCACAAGTGCCAATACTTGGGCACGATTTTGATCCGATTCTGCATCGTTCGTACGTTTAATCTTATTAGGACTATAATCCCCGGTGAGGTGGGCTGCTGACTCAATTCATCCAATTTCTCGAGGAAGAAGCTGAAACGAAAAAAGGAAACTAATATCACAGCTTTTGTATCGCACACGGCACACGTCTATTGGTCGCTTACGAGGCCAGTAGCAGGATAAATCAAAAATTGCACATTCGTTACTTGATTGTTGCCAGGAGGCTTCTCGTATCTGCGTCAGAACTCACCGGGAATAATTCCTACAACGACATCGAAATTTATAAGCTTCGGTACAAGTGTAAATTGCAAGTCAAGGCGGTTGTCCAAAATTGAAGCGTTTTCTGTAAATCCAATTTCGAGCGCTTTCACTCAAGCTGAGAAATTTGTTTCTATGACTCACCGTTGTCGACGTTGCTGGTTCCTCTGGGGTTGACGTGGGAAAGAAAGATGCCGGTTTGCTCTTGCCATACATCCTGAAGGTGCACTAATGCATTTCGTTCGTGCTGCTACTGTCCGCCCGCTGCTGTTGTGTACACAGACTGGTGAAACTAGGATAATTGAATCGTGGTGTGCTACAATCGGGATTATATTGTACAGCTCGTGGAAATCACACGACTTTGGGGGTTTGGTTGGGAAAGAGGGGGTTAACACTTGAGGTGAGGCTCGATGCAACCCAGCCATACGAGACAGACTGGTACAGGTTTAGGGACGAGAGAGGAAAGGATGAGGAAGTGAATAAATTTGATGAAAATTGAACTGCTTTCGCTCGGTTGCTGATGGTGCAGCTCTCTTGGAGTGCTTTTCGGAGTAGTAGGAAGTATGTGAGAGGGTGAGCATTGTGCAATATCCGCACTTCACCCTATGTACCCAGAGGATTTTGTGGGAGGTGGGATCAGGAACAGGAGTGGATCAGATATTTCTACAAAATGTGTTGTCGGTGGTTTACCGATGCGCTGCTTCCCACGACATGAATGTTGTAAAGTGTTTACATTGCCTCTGAGTAATAAAGATGTTCTGCTGATGACGTGAAATACGAAGAAATATATGTTTTTGACTATTTCTGTGCTTCGGTTGATGTATTTAGATTAGATCGCACGTTTGTTGAGGGTATAGTTCTCGTAGTATTATTACATCTCCCTGAAGATATCGATCGAAGTACTTTTTCGTCAAAACTGATTATTATTTAATTCTTTGAAAAACAGTTATCATCATCTTCTGGTATCAGATCCCATTTAGCCACTAGACGTGTCTTCAGTTTTTTCAACTTGCATGTTTTCTAAAGTAGACCCTTGCCTCTAACATACTCCATACAGAAAATGTGAATTCCAGCCAGGTGAGTTCGCAGGCCACTCCGTGCTAGAAATGAATCCAGGGAAATGTTCAGCAATCTACAGTTGAGTCTGTTTTGTTTTATAAGCCGGTGCGGAGTCCTTCAATGTTAAAAGTGGAAAGTTTTCAATGGGCCTGAAGTTGGGACAATTAGGCGTATTAAGGGTTTTCGGAAGTAACTGAACTCCGTTCTCATTAGACCATTGCTGTACTTTCCAGCTGTAGTGACAACTCGTAAGATCCGGCCAAAATGTAACCGGACCATCAAGTGATTGGATAAAGAGCAGATTTTTTTTAGAGTGGCTCTGCGCTCACCCCCACATTAAAGAGCTCTAGACTGAGCTTCCTGGTAGCGAGCACTCCAAAATCAACCATAAACTACGAAAAACAACAACAAAAATTTAATAATGGATGACAATATTTATATTTGATTGAACAAAGCGACTTAACAATAAAACAACTCAATAAAATTCAACAATTACAATATATATATATATATATATATATATATATATATTAATACAAGAAATTTGAATGAGTTTTTAGATGGATCAGATCGTGATATTGAAATAAAATATGTGTATTCTTTATTCAAATTTTGAAATTCTCATAAACTTGTCCCAATTGTTTTGCTTTAGTTTGATCATATTATGGCTCACCATGTTTTAATAATCGTCAGTCATTATGAGGCTAGATTTTTCTGAGAAAGTTTATTGTAACTATTGTTCAAAAGGACGAATAACTCATTTGAGAAAAGTCGCAATTTAAGATTCAGATCTACTGTAATCAGATTCTACTGTAAATTTCCATGCCAAGTAATATAAGGGTTCAAAGCCATTTAGCCAAATATCTTTTAATCATTTGCTTCCAAACAACGTCTCAAAAGTAAAATAAGAATATCGTCATAGAAGGCCCATGTCCAAAGAATCAAAAGAAGGTATCTTTCGGAGGAACTGCATATTTCTTCAAGATTATAAAAAATAATAACCCATTCTGTCTAGCTGTTTAACATAATACATATTTCCACCTAAAATCAGGAGTCTACAATTTTATCAAAACATATTCATACTTCTCATGTATATGGGCAAACGGCCGAATACCATATTTGCATTTTTGAACATAAAAATTTCGTTTTTTAGTGAATTGATATAGTTGAAACTTAATTAGAATGCTGATTTGAATGCTGCAAATGCGCACACATATTGATAAACTCTAAATGTAATAAGTCTAGAATATCGGGATGCTATCTAATGCGTTCGAGAATGTTTTTTTTTGTTTGGTTCCTTATTTCCTTTTTTAGATGTAATGCGTTTGAAAATACTTTTTTAGATTCTTATGTCCTTTTCTCTGCAATATATTTATGCTAATAGACAATTTTCGGCCAAACGTCCATTCGGCCAAACGTCCATTCGGCCAAACGTCCATTCGGCCAAACATCCATTCGACCAAACGTCCATTCGACCAAACGTCCATTCGGCCAAACATCCATATGCCAAAGATCCATATGCCAAACGTCCCACCCCCGTAATATAAGGAACACCAAGGTTATTTGCTGACGATACGGCTTTATTTTACCCGCATTTTAACTTGCTTGTATAAAAGCGGATTTTCGATTGCTTCAAGAATATTTCTCAGTTAATTTCCTCTCATTAAATTTGCAAGTATATGATCACCAAGGAAAGTTCTTCCACAAGTTCCCATTTTAGCTATGAACGCTGACCTAATTGAGAAAGTTGACTACTTTAAATATCTTGGCATATATCTGAATTCTACCTTATCGTGGGACAATCACATAAATTAGGTTGCAAGTAAAGTATCTTCTATGTGTGGAGTTTTAAGACGGGTTAGTGATTTTCTCCCTCGAAAAGCTATGCTTTGTTTCTACTTTGCACATATCCATTCTCATTTGAACTATTTGGGTTCAATTATATTACTTGGCATGGAATTTTACAGTAGAATCTGATTTTAAATTGCGACTTTTCTCAAATGAGTTATTCGTCCTTTTGAACAATAGTTACAATAAACTTTTTCAGAAAAATCTAGCCTCAAAATGACTGACGATTATTAAAACATGGTGAGCCATAATATGATCAAACTAAAGCAAAACAATTGGGACAAGTTTATGAGAATTTCAAAATTTGAATAAAGAATACACATAAATATACATTTAACTATTTTATTTCAATATCACGATCTGATCCATCTAAAAACGCATTCCTGCCATGCATTAAAACGTGAAATATTTGTTCTGCACTTCATCTGCGCATAGTAAACTGGAAGAGATTTTAGCTCTGGTCCATTTGGCCAAACGTCCATTTGGCCAAACCTCCGTATGCCAAACGTATCATGTTTAAGAGAGTCAAATGCCTCTTTCAGATCAAGAAACAAGGCATCCACTACTTTTTTTTTGAATCTGTTTCTTCTAATATTTGATCCACACGCTCAGCTATAGCTACAGTGGTACTACTACCATTACGAAAACCATATTGCAAACTATATAGTGTGTTATGTCTGTCTAAAAAAATATCCTATGATTATCTCGAGTATTTTGTTGAAAACTGACAAGGTTGGTATGGGTCAATAGTTATCAGTTTGGCTTTGATGTCCTGGCTTAAAAGTAGGTACCACTTTAGCAGTTTTGAGACAGTCCGGATACGAACCTGTTTGAATTATCTCAGATAGAATTCGTGAAAGACAATCAGCATTATTTTAGTTGTAATATTATCGGTACCTGGACTTTTGTTAGGTTTCAGATCATTTATCACTAGTATAACTTCGTTTACAGATGCTGGTTGTAGAAAAAATTGAGTCAGCAATAGAATTTATATTACGTAATGGATTATCCCCTGTGACATTTAATTTGGCAGCCAATTGTAAACCAACTGTTGAAAAATTCTCATTGAACGCTTCACAAATAGATTATGAGTCAGTAATAGCAATGCCATCAATGGTCAATGAGAATTTAGATTTATCCGTAGATTTACCTAGTATTGCATTAATATTCTTCCACAGTTTGGAATGTAGCGTGTTGTTTAGAAGGTTGTCAAAATAACTTTTTTTGGCTTGTTTTTTATCTGCATCTTCTTTTTTTGAAATATGTTTGAATAGTTCCGCTATTTGTATGTTATCTGGATCTCTGCGATGCCTTTTCAAATAATTGCTCTTAATTTTTATCAGTGTTCATAGGTTAAAGTTCATCCAAGGGCAGTGTGTATTTTTGATTCGAGCTGTTTTAGTAACAGTTTTAGTATATTTTTTGAGAATAATGTTGTATTTCAAAATTATATTTTCCAAACATTCATATTCATTGCGAACTGGTCCAACGCCTTCCAAGCACCTTTTAAACTCAGTTTCAAGTTGCTCATGGTTGATTATATTTTTCAATAAAACCATTTCCATTCAACCCTTTTATTTTTTTTTAGTTCTTTTTTCGAAAGATGTCTTTGGATCAAGTCCATGGCCGAGTTAATTTTCTGAACTGACAGGAAGAAACGTAAAATAAATAGTGCCTTCAGATTAATATTATTACAGATTATCGTAGTCGTAGTCACTCAAATACCTTTTTGGGTATTTTCGTAACTTGTCCGGGGATGAGATTCAAACTCGTGACTTTGGCGTGAGAGGTATCGATGTTCACCAATACGTCGGGGTCGCCCCCTAAATATTAAATAAATTCAACCCAATATTCAACATCACATTCTGGCAACAAGCCTTGATGCGAGAAGGAACTGATTAAAACATTCCCTGGGGTACACGCGTCCAAGTGCAAAATATGCACAGGAAAAATTTAGGCGAACTTCTTCAGTAAAAATGAAAAGTAATGAATTAAACGCGAGTATCACGTTAACACATTCCTACCATTTCCTTATTGAACCTGCATTCGGATGGGGCCGGCCTCTGTTTTGCCTTAGTTTGGGATCACTGCTTTCTTCGAATTGGAGATGTATGGTAGTTTCAAGCAGCATCTGTTGAATCTTGGTGAGTGTGAGCTTGTAAGTAGAATACCTGTAACTAGAAAATCAGAAGAAAGATTAGTAATTTCCATTTTATTCCAACAACCTTTATTGCATATCTTGACGGATACGTGTATTTCGTCAGCAATATGCAGACTTCTTCAGTGTCGTGTACTAATACTCGACTAGTCGGAATCTGTCTGGTACTAACCTATCTTCTCATTTTCTTGTTATCTTGTTGGTTCTCTGTGTAATTACTTGGTTAGTCAAAAAGTTTTGAAAGCGACATCTATGGAGCAGTAGAAAAACCAAAATTTCTTCGCCATTTTAATATTTCATCTTTCTTAAGAACGTACTTCATTTCGATCTGTCAATTCATTCTTTGTTAACAAGCCATTTGAAGTTGACGGGTCAGTGTATTTTTTAACAATGGGAAAATCCGAATATCGTTCGGTGATTAAATTGTTTGTTTTTGAAGTTTTATCGGCTACTGAGATCCATGCAAAGATGGTGAAAGTGTTAAATAAGTCTTCTCCTTCATTTCCAACCGTTCACGATGGGTTTTGGAGTTTAAGCGTGGCCGTACAAGCGCTGAAGACGATCCACGCTCAGGACGTCCGAAAAGTGTATCAACACCAGAAATCATAGCGAAAATACAGGATATGGTTTTGGAAGATCATCGATCGACTGTGGAGTTGATAGCTGACACCATTATCTCAGATGGAACAGCATCGCATATTTTGGCTGAAGTTTTGGGTTTAAAAAAAAACTGTGTGCACAATGGGTGCCGCATTTGCTAACAATGCAACAAAAACCCGTTCGACTGGGACTTTCTGAGCAACATTTGGAGCAATTTTGAAAGGACAAAAAAGAATGTTCTGTGTCGATTCATGGATGAGACTTAGGTCTACCACCATGATCTTCAATCAAAACATGAGGCTAAAAAGTAGTGTGAACCAGGCAGTTCGGCTCCGAAGCGAGTTCGTGTCCAGAAATCGGCCAAGAAGGTGTTAGTGTCAGTTTTTTAGACAATCAACTCTGATTATTATCGTGACCTTTTGGACCAGTTGGATGAAAAAATGTGAAAAAAGACCCTGTTTGCAGAAAAAAAAACATTTTTCATCAAGACAATGTACTTGCACACACATCTCAAAAAACCATCGCGAAAATCAGTGAATTGGGGTACGAATTGTTGCAGCATACACCCAATTCGCCAGATTTGGCTCCCTCTACCCATAAAGCAGCTGGCAACACCGCAATTGTTATGAGTTAAAGCTAGGAATTATCTCCGAGTTGAAAAAGCAGGTTGCATGTTTGTGAGTATGAGGATTGTATTAGTTAGCAAAAAATAAGGTGACTAAAACTCTCTTTGCAACAATGTTTTTGATGACAGAAAATAGTAAACATACATCAATGATCTCAGCAAGCCGTGCTTAGAAATTGACGTGTTTTGTTTTCACGAATTCAAACAATAATTCGTAATTTAACTCAAACTAACAGTGAAATCATAAAATCTTCGCGTGCTTTGTGTAAAACGTAGTGAATACAATCGATTTCCTCTCGAAATGTGTGTGTGTCGGTAGTAGGGTAGAGAACGGCTTAATCAGAGGTCACTATTTTAATCAGTTGTTAGGAAATAGGTCTATAACTCCGACATTCTCCAAATTATTGCATTTCTAATGATACGCTCATAAGCTTTATCTATTGGGCCAATAATTCGATGTATGAAACATGATTGATTACCAATTTATTACTGTCATTTTGAAGATTTAAAATACATCATCTAGAAACCATCAGTTTCTGACCTGCTGAAGAAGTTCGCTCAAATGTTGCTTTTGTGTATTTTGCATTTGAATCGCGTGTACCGGAGAGCATGTCTTCATCAGCTCTCTCCCACAACTAGGCTTGTTGCCAGAATGTGATGTTGAACATTGAGTTAAATTTATTACATATTTAGATAATCTGAAATCGCTATTTATTTCATGTTTCTTCCAGTCATTGGAGGTTGATATATGCTTATGATTATATTGTCCATCATCTGGCACTATCATTTGCAATAAAAAATATGTTTTGGAGCTGTCCAATAGTACCCAACGATAAATAATGCTTCGCTGTTGAGCTGCAGCTATGGCATCACTGTTGCTTTTGAGAGAACCCATGTTTCCTCTCTTCTTTGTTAACCATGGATATAGCGCACCGGTAATGTAACGTGAAGCCTGCTGTCTCTTGCATTTGTTTGTTTTTAAACGAAGCATCCCGTTTGTCGTCACAGTCGCTTTGGCTAAAGATCAATGACAAACTAAAAGTTTGGTCGTGTACGTCTGTCTCATAACCTGCTAGGAGACGAGTTTGTGGTCGTAGCAATCGACATGTTTTGGTTGATTGTTTTCGAGAGCGGATTGGTAAAACGAAGGAGCGGGTTGAGGAAATTGACGTTTGCAGCAAATCGTCACCCGGATTATTTCATTTCGCCTTCGCACACATGCACAGAATCGCACAATATTGTTAGTTTATGTACCGATTGAGGAGCTGAAGAAAACATTTTTGACGTAGGACTACCTTTGTGTTGTTAATACTGGGGTACACGTTCGAATTGCGAAAATTTGGAGCGTCACGAAAAATATATAGGTTTTGAACGTTAATAACTAAGTCATTTCACGATCGATTTACAAAATGTTTTCACCAATCGATCGGGACATTTTCTACGCTTCGATTCCAATGTTTAAATCTATTGATTTAAAACATTCAACTATTGAAATTAACGCAAATATAAGGTAATGTCTTATAATGTCGATTTTTTCAGAGTAAATTTACCAAATACACAGTACTTTTCTAGCACAGATTTCATATTTAAGTAACGAACGTCTCCTAGGCAGCCATGAATGTTATATAAAAGGTAAACCTTCGCATTTTGAATTAGTGTTATCGGATCGTGCGACTTGATCGAAGCGGCTCTAGTGGAGGAGGAGTTGCGATCGCCCTGCGCTACAACATCAACTGCCATCTACTTCCGAGCTTCCAGCTGCAGTCTATCGAAGCCATCGGAGTCGAGGTCGAAACTACCGTCGGCCCTATCACCATCATCGCGGCCTACTGTCCCAAGCAAGCCAGTACCACCAACGGAACAACAACGGCCCTACGAAACGACATCCGTAAGCTAACTCGGAGGCAGGGGCAGTTCATCATCGCCGGCGACATGAATGCGAAACACGAAACCTGGGGGAACACCCGGCGGAATCGGAACGGAATAATTTTGCAGGAAGACCTGGAAGAGGGACATTACACCGTCCTGGGCCCGGATACTCCCACCCGGTTGAGCAGATCCGGGGTCCATTCGACAATCGACATCTTCCTCACCAACATGGGGAACAACAACGCCCAGCCGATCGTACACCAGGAGCTCAGCTCGGACCACTATCCGGTGGTGGCCGAAGTTGGCTCCTCGGTCAACCGGCATCGAATCACCAGTCGGAACTACCATCGCGCCAGTTGGGATAGGTTCCGACAACACGTTGACGACAACATCGATTTCGACATGCACCTTGATTCGGTTGATGACATCGAACGCCAACTGCAGAGCATCGAGCAAGCGATCTCCCAGGCCCGGGAGCAACATGTACCGGTGATTGATCAGGTGAGCAACTCTGTACCCATTGATAGACCCACTAAAGATTTAATACAATTGCGAAACGCCATTCGAAGGCAACACCAGCGAACTGGTTTGCAAACGCTAAAAAGTCACTGTAATCGAGTGACAAAAATTACTAAGGCCAGAATGGTGGACCTCAAGAATAACAATTTTGCCGACAAGATCCGCTCTCTTCCAGATTGTGCAAAGCCGTTCTGGAAGTTGACAAAAATTTTAAAAACTAAGCCAAGGCCCATTCCACCATTGATCCCACTAGACAGCAATGGCTCTAAGGATCGCTTGATAACTCCTGCAGAGAAGGCTCCTGAGATAAGTCAACACTTCGTCAGCTCCCACAATCTCGGACATAACATCGTCAGTCCACACGAAGCTGCCGTTAGCGCGCTTATAAACAACATCGATATAAGTCCCAACGACTTCTCGGAAGAGTTAGAGATCTCAGCTGACGAATTGTTGACCGATATCAAAGCGACTAAGAACATGAAGGCCCCAGGTTTCGACAACATCATGAACTTGGAGCTCAAGCAATTGAGCCCCCAGTTCTATGTCCATCTGGCGTTGATTTTCAACCAATGTCTCCGACTTAGCTACTTCCCCTCGTGTTGGAAGTCAGCTAAAGTCATACCCATCCAGAAACCTGGGAAAGATCCTTCATGTTCTAGGAGCTATAGACCAATCAGCCTTCTCTCAGGACTATCAAAGCTGTTTGAGAAAGCGATCCACCGTCGGCTTCTTTCATCTGCCGACGAGCTCAACATCTTGCTCGACGAACAATTTGGCTTTCGACGTGGTCGGTCAACAATCCACCAACTTAATCGAGTCATCAACATCCTCAGGCGGAACAAGTCTGTTTCGAAATCATCTGCCATGGCACTTCTCGATATCGAGAAGGCCTTCGATAATGTGTGGCACGATGGCCTGGTGTACAAGCTAAAACAATACAATCTTCCTATCTTCTTGGTGAAGATAATTAAAAATTATTTGTCGGACAGGACATTCCGTGTTTCGCTGCATGGTGCAGTTTCCGATGCGCAAGAAATCTCCGCCGGCGTTCCGCAGGGAAGTATACTAGGTCCACTTCTGTTCAACCTTTTCACCTCGGACATACCCCCGCTCCCGGAAAATGGATCTCTGTCGTTGTTCGCCGATGATACCGCAGTCGTCCACAATGGTAGGGTAATAAGAGCGCTTACAGCGAAACTGCAGCGAAGCCTGAATGTTCTGTCAGAATACTTCACCGAATGGAAGATCTGTATCAACGCGGCAAAGACCCAGGTCATCCTATTTCCACACTCCAACTCTCCCAAACTTGTTCCGCCTGAGGATTGTAAAATAAGCCTAAACAACACAACGGTGGAATGGGCCAAATCAGCTGTCTATCTTGGCATTACAATAGACAGCAAGCTTATTTTCAGGGAGCAGGTTGACAAAACTGTCACAAAGTGTAACGTTCTGTTGAAGCTACTGTACCCATTGATCAACAGAAGGTCTACATTATCCCTGAAAAACAAGCTTGCTGTCTACAAGCAAATCATACTTCCAGTCATCGAGTACGGCATGCCAATCTGGGAGGGTTGTGCAAAAACACATCACCTGAAGCTTCAGCGTATGCAAAATAAGTTCCTCAGGATGATTCTGAACACCCCTCCGAGGAAAAGAACATCTGAGGTCCACCGTCTGGCTGAGATAAAAATGCTCGATGATCGCTTTAGTGAGTCTATCAATCGGTACAGGGCACGCTGCCTGACATCGGATCACCAGATCATCCGGAATCTGGTTCCCCACCCCTAGGATTTTCAAATTGTAGCTATAGTTTTAGTTTAAGTAGGTTATCAAATTTTAAACAAACAATGCCCCAAGGGCTGATCTGAAAATTAATTTAAAAACATAAAACACAGGAAACACATAAACACATAAAACACACTAAACAAAGCTGAAGAGCCCATTGGGCTGAAACACTTAAAAATTGTAAAACGGTATATAAGACAAAGAAATGCAAAATAAACAAGAATTTTACTACATTTTGAATTAGTTTTTCAGTGGTCGTGGAGCTGTGCAGAGTAGGATCTGCAGTTGGATCGTAGCCGGCAGCAGCACTGGCGAGCAGTCGTTGCCCAGAGAGGCGTTGGTGCAGTTGGCTATTGTTGCCGATGCTCCCGTCAACCTCGCTGCGAGTAACATGGCTGCTGAAGCCTACGATTTGGCGGGAAAAAGCCGCCCGTGACAACGAGACAAGAATCAACTATCCCACGTCACCTGAAGATGGCCACCCGCAACGAAAAGTAGCTGAACCAAGAATACCAAGAAGAAAGCCCAAGTTCAATCGCGAACCATGTTTCTCCTCCATCAACTAAATCCGTCCTTTTCAGGACGACCAAATCAATTTTCTAGTTAAAGAGTTTATTTGGTTAAAATTTTCTCTTGGGCTGTTTCAAATTAATTTCAATCACCGCGCCCCGACTGAACATAGCATTAATTAAACGCTGCGTCGACAAAGATCGTTGAACAACCAACGAACGAAATTCTAGAACGGATAATTCGAACCGAACTGCGACACTTCAGACCGACCATGTGGTTGAGTTCGTTGTAGTTCCTAGTTGTGCATAGCGGATTAGTTGCTGGCGGTGGCAAGCAAATTAGAAATGTTTCGGTTAAGAAAATCATCTGTCTAGCGTGCAGTAATTAAAACTAATTATTGTTTTTACTAATACTACTGAATTTCGTCCCCTTTGGTGCAATTTGTATCACATTGCCTTCGTTGGTACCGCCTTCTTTCGTGCACTAGCATCCGACCCCTTTACCTCTGCTCTTAGCAGAACATTTTGATTCAGTTTACGACAGTCGTTAAGCTGTGCATGGTCTTAGGATCGCAGTTGGCGGCGGCGAGCAGTCGTTGCCCAGAGAGGCGTTGTTGCAGTTGGCTGTTGTTGCCGATGCTCCCGTCAACCTCGCTATGAGAAACATGGCTGCTGGAGCCTACGATTTGGCGGGAAAAAGCCGCCCGTGACAACGAGACAAGAATCAATCATCCCACGAGATGAACCAAGAAAGAAAGCCCAAGTTCAATCGCGAACTGTTTCTCCCCCGTCAACTAAATCCGTCCTATTCAGTACGACCAAATTAGTTTGCCAACTGAAGAGTTCGTTTGGATGATTTTTTTTCTCTTGTGCTGTTTGAAATTTCCATTACCGCGCCCCGGTTGAACATTGCATTGCTTTAAACGCCGCGTCCCGGAGTAAATGGCAAAGCGCGTTGAACAACCAATGAACCAACAGATCCATAACTATCTTCTACGCGTTAGAGATAGTGGCCACCGCGAACTACAACCGGGGCCGTATCATAATTAAGAGCCACCAAATGCTTTCTAGAGAGTGTACAATAGAATTTTCTTGGCTCTTTTCTGGACTGACTTAAATCAATTAGCGGATGGCCCTGACGTGTATGGGAATTCGATTGCTGCGTAGTCCTACGTCAACTTTGCGTACAACCCCATTGGGCTGTCCATTATAGTTTTTGACGTAGGACTACGTCTGTGTTTTCAATACTGGGGTACACGTTCGAATTGCGAGAATTTGGAGCGTCACGAAAAATATATAGGTTTTGAACGTTAATAACTAAGTCATTCAACGATTGATTTCCAAATTGTTTGCACTAATCGATCGGAACATTTTCTACGCTTCGGTTTAAATATTTCAAACTATTGATTTTTAACATGCAACTAATAAAATTAACGCAAATATGAAGTGATGTCTTATAATATCGATTTTTCATAGTAAATTTACCAAATGCACAGTACTTTCCGCGCACAGACTTCATATTTAAGTAAAGAACGTCTCCTAGGCAGCCATGAATGTTATATAAGGGGTACACCTTCGCATTTTGATTTAGTTTTCCGGCGGTCGTGGAGCTGTGCAGCGTAGGATCTGCAGTTGGATCGTAGTTGGCGGCAGCACTGGCGAGCAGTCGCTGCCCAGAGAGGCGTTGGTGCAGTTGGCTGTTGCCGATGCTCCCGTCAACTTCGCTGCGAGAAACATTGCTGCTGAAGCCTACTAGTTGGCGGGAAAAAGCCGCCCGTGACAACGAGACAAGAATCAATCATCCCACGTCACCTGCAGATGGCCCCCCGCAATGGAGATGAGATGAACCAAGAAAGAAAGTCCAAGTTCAATCGCGAACTGTTTCTCCCCCGTCAACTAAATCCGTCCTTTTCAGGACTACCAAATTAGTTTGCCAACTAAAGAGTTTATTTGGTTGAAATTTTCTCTTGTGATGTTTGAAATTAATTTCAATTACTGCGCCCCGGCTGAACATAGCATTCATTAAACGTCGGGTCCCGTAGTAAATGACAAAGAAGGTTGAACAAACAACGAACGGAATTCGAGCCGAACTGCGTCACTTTAGACCGACCATGTGGTTGAGTTCGTTGTAGTTCCTAGCTATGCATAGCGGATTAGTTGCTGGCGGTGGCAAGCAAATTAGGAAAGGTTCGGTTAAGAAAATCATCCGTCTTGCGTGTAATAATTAAAACTAATTATTGTGGCGCAGTAATTGAAGTTCGTCCCCTTTGATGCTATTTGTAACACATTGCCTTCGTTGGTACCGCCTTCTTTCGTGCACTAGCATCCGATACTTTTACCTAACAGCTTTTAGCAGAACATTTTGATTCAGTCTTACGACAGTCGTTAAGCTGTGCAATGGCTGTTGGATCGCAGTAGGCGGCGGTGAGCAGTCGTTGCCCAGAGAGACGTTGGTGCGATTGGCTGTTGTTGCCGATGCTCCCGTCAACCTTGCTGCGAGAAACATGGCTGCTGAAGCCTACAAGTTGGCGGGAAAAAGCCGCTCGTGACAACGAGTCAAGAATCAATCATCCCGTGAGATGAACCAAGAGAGAAAGCCCAAGTTCAATCGCGAACTGTTTCTCCCCCGTCAACAAAATCCGTCCTTTTCAGGACGACCAAATTAGTTTGCCAACTGGAGAGTTCGTTTGGATGAATTTTTCTCTTGTGCTGTTTGAAATTTCCATTAACGCGCCCCGGCTGAACATGGCATTGCTTTAAACGCCGCGTCCCGGAATAAATAGCAAAGCGCATTGAACAACCAATGAACCAACAGATCCATAACTATCTTCTACGCGTTAGAGATAGTGGCCTTCTCAACCATCGTAGAAAATACAACCGGGGCCGTATCATAATTAAGAGCCACCAAATGCTTTCTAGAGAGTGTACAATAGAATTGTCTTGGCCCTTTTCAGGACTGACTTAAATCAATTAGCGGATGGCCCTGACGTGTATGGGAATTCGATTGCTGCGTAGTCCTACGTCAACTTTGCGTACATCCCCATTGGGCTGTCCCTTATAGTTTTTTTATTTCTACGAATGAACAAGATAGTGTTATTAAGGTAGCGCCCATGGGTGAGATATATCTGATTATAACTATATAACAATAATTATATTTTCAAATAATACTTAATACGTGCCTGGTTTGGAAATTTTACATTTACAAATCTGGAAGTGTGTTCCAGTATGATGTCGGTAATGTTTACATGTGGGGCTTATTGTATGTGAAAGTAATCTTGAAATGGGCGTGACTCTCCAGACATTCTGAAATGGGATGCTGGATCTGCAGCTATCACTTTCTAGCTCCCGGATTAAAGCTGCTTCGAATGGTCACATGGAGGATTGTTGAAAACAGATTTCTTCCATAATACCATTGCCGGCCAATGGGTGTTAGATTGTACACACACACATACACCCACACACCCAGACACACCCAGACACACACACACACACGCACACTCACACACACGCACATACACACACTCACACACACTCACACACACACACACACACACACACACACACACACACACACACACACACACACACACACACACACACACACACACACACAGAAAATAGTAAACATACATAACAATGAAATTTAATGAATGTCAATACTGGTTGTAGGGGTTTGCAGCACTTTCGGCAAAAGGATTCAAGACAAATATACATTTTCAAACAGTTTCAACGACGTTGCCAGGTGATTAGAGAGAAGTATGTCTACGTAATTTAGTGCTTTTGATGAAACATTTAATGAAAGTGGATATGAAAGTTTCAGTAACTCCTTCAACGATATGGGCAAATAGATTTTGCTATGCTATGGTATCGTCTTTCTTTCTGATTGAGCTACAAAAAGAAAATTTGTTTTAATCTTATTTAAAATACTTAACCAATTCACACGCATTCTTATTTTACCAAATTTTGTAAGAAACACTCTTCAAACATTATTGAGTTATTTTAAGTATGCTGAAATCGGTGAGATAAGTGTAAAAAAAAAAATTCGCAAAAAAAACATGCATTTCCCCCTGAGTACGTGGATGCATAACCAGTTATACTTAGGCTAATGATTTTTTGTTCTCAAGTCGTTGCCTACTGCCATAGTCGGTTTGAAATCGTTCTATTTTTAACACACTTATCTCATCGATCGAGTGTGTTTGTATTGCTCTAACATGCTTAGTTATAGTCGATGTGAAACAAACACCACGCGTTGTGTTCTACATCAAACATCCTAATACGAGTTTTCCAGTTCTAATTACTCATATCCGATTTTTCAGTTTTCCAAAAAAAAAAAAATCGGCGCATATGGTAAACACCCGAAATGCACTGCATCAACTGAATTGGACTAAAATGATAATCTGGTCTTGGGTCAATTATTTGACTAAATATCTTTTCCGCCGGTAAACAAATAATGAGACATTTGTATCTTGAGTGTCAAGCCCTTTCGAACTGAGCAACCACAATGATAAACCCTTTTCTGTGTTCTCGACTCTCAAGTGGTACCACTCCTAGATCAAAGTGTCAACCGTGCACTGATTCCAAGACAAATATTGACAGTGCAAAATTATTTCAACTACATCGTTTGCACTGAAGCTTCGTTTGGTTTACTCGGGGTTTAAGGCTTCGGTTCGGTTAGAAAGGGTACACAGTTGATTTTTTTGCTCTTTGCTGTCGGTTGGTAGCTTGGTGTCGCTTCTAATGGACAATGTGATATTGCAGAAGGGAAAGTCTACCGGAGGGAAAAAAATGCTCGCTGTCCGGCTGTGTGAAACCGAAAGTGAAAGAGGGCGTCTAAACGTGGGAATGAGCCACATTGTCCGTTCCTATCCCGGGAGCGGAAAGGCAGAGTGCATAAATCATAGCAAAGAGGAGAGTATGCACAAACAGGGTGCCAAACGAGCCCTTTATGACGTTGCTGATCATTGTATTTATTGCTAAAAGTGATAGTTTCGTTAGGATGTGATGGCAGAGATAGAGATAGATGGAGGATGATATTGGATTTCAGTTAAAAAGAACACTGTATATGCCTTAGTTATTAATGCTGTTATACAGAATTCCCTCAATCAGTAACCATATCAATAAAAATGCGACAGCTCAGAAACATTTTCAACAGTAGGCGGGTTTAAATGTATGATCGATTAACTCACTGTTCTTTGTTTTTGATTGTAAATAGGCAGCTTTTATTGACACCCGCGCACTTTTATTCTACAGCTACAGCACAAATAAAACAAACACAAAAATAATTAAAGGTTATAGGTAAAAAAAGATAAAACACAAAAGTTGTTGAGTATTACATTGAAGCGACTGCAACCAGTTATTTTCATCAGTTGTGTAATGTTGCGCTGAGAGAGATTATTTGCATTTTCAAAAATGTATTAATTGTGATGTGAAATTTTCACAGAACTTGCTATCCAATATTGTACTGTTGTCTAACCCAGAACTGTCGTTTGATTTGCTGCCAGAAGTAGTGCATTTGGAGCTAACAAAATCCATTGAAATTTCACGAGATCAACAAACGGTGGAAGCACTGTATCCAGCCAAACAAATCAAAGTGCTCCCGTCGATGCACTTTGTTCGACTAGGCGTCGACGGTCGTCCTTTTTGTAATCGACAAAAACACTTTCCGGGAATGTGTACGGGAAGTGCATGTGTTTTAATTAAATGTTGTTTTGTTTGTCCACCGCTGCTGCTTTCGCGTGCCGGAGTGTTTTTGTGCCGCGTTTGCAGACGATGATGCTGTGTAATGTACGTGTGTAGCTGAAGGGTATTCGTAAACATGAATAGTTGGTGTAGTTGCTGTGTTTTAGGTTGTTTTTCTGCTTACTATCGATAGCCCCAGTAGTTATGTAGTATTTATAGCGCATAGCAAGGATAATCACTCGCCGGAAGGAAACGTGGCTTGGTGATGTTTGGTGCTCCCTGTTGTTTACGTATTTCGATACGAATGGCTGGGATAGGGTGTATGTGAAAATTTTAAAGGTGAAGCGGATGCGCCATTTGGTTGGCTTGTATAGATTTACTAGGTATGGGTGATTATATTCATGGAAAGAAAGGTTGTAAGTCAGTGTTGTAAAATTATTATCATTTCTTTAGTTTAATTTTCCTAGAATATCAACTTCTTTGAAATCAAACTACGGAACCCGTTCATTTCCGATGTTACTTTTAACGAGCATTAATACTTCGCATGCCCCATTTAGTGTTGTTGTTTCTTATTTAATTTATAAAAATCGAGGCCAAGTACTACCACTAATATTAACAAGTTTTCCATCAGGTCCAAACACGACAGGTGAATAATAGTGAAGTCTGTGTTAGTAACAGTCATGAAAAAAGAGTGCCATCAATTTTCTCAATGATATGACTTTACTTCTATTTTTTAAATATTATAGAAGGAGTTATAAGGAGCTATTTTCTTATTCATTTAAATAATGCAACCAATTGTTTTGAAATATTTCCAATCGATTGACAAAAAAGTTGAGAAATCTAACGAGAAATGATTGAGTTATTTACTTTTAAAATCTGACCACTTTTCGTGACGCTGCCATTTTTAGTTTTTCCAATCAGTCCTCCAAGTTGTTACAGAACGTAGGCTCAATCGAATCAAATTTATAGAGCCAAGTTTTCGTTTTATGTATACATTAAATTTAAAAAAAATCTTAAATCGAATTTAAAAGGACAGAACCGATTACTCGCGGTCGTTGTCCGTTCTATATCACAAAATCTAGACCCGTGAAAAATACATCTTTTCCCATACCAAAGACATTAATTGAAGATTGCCGAACCTAATATTGGCTATTTATGACAGATTTTTCCTGGAAACGCTTTATAGCACTCTAATCTTTCATAAAAAATATGTCGTTGTTCATTTAATGTTTAATAATAATTCTTTAACTGTATGGATATTGTCAATTTTCTTTTTTTTTGTATCTTGATTATCGATATTTTCAGCCTAGAGCTGGTTTATACCCTGTCATAGTCACTCAAACACCTCTCTAGGTGTTTTCATGACTTGTGAGATTCGAACTCGTGACTTTGGCGGGAAAAGTTTGGCTCTACATTCTTGCTAGAATGAATAGGCCCAAGATATGATGTTTGGAAGTCAGAAATTTTGGATTCCAAAAATTCTAACTTGAATCAGAAAGGGTACATTATTGTCTGTTTTGTTCATCATAATGTTCATTCAATGTAAATGTAATTAGTCACAAGATATGATGTTTGGTAGTCAGAAATTTCAGATTCCAAAATTTTCAGCTTGAATCAGAAAGGGTACATTATTGTTTGTTTTGTTCATCATCATGTACATTCAATTTAATTTAGTTGATAAAACAATAGTATAGTTGGTAAGTACTTATTATGTGGTATAATACAAATTGTTATGATGATAGTGTCCTGGGTAGCCCTTTGTACAGTAGTTGTTTTTATTTCTTAATTATTAAGATTTTGAACATCGCGATAGTTTATATTCCGTCGTAGTCCTTCAAACACCTTTTTTTGAGTATTTTCATAACTACTACGGGGGTGAGATTCAAACTCGTAACTTTGGCTTGAAAGGTGTGGATGTTAACTACAGCGCCAGGATCGCCTGCCTATGCACAGTAGATGAAATTAACACGAATTTGAATTTGATGTGCTATGCCACTAGTAATTGTTAGATTGAGTCAAACTTATTCATCCAACTTCTATCCAAGTAACCAAAATTTTGGACATAAGGGTTATTGTGGCGTATTCAGCTTAAGGAGGGATCGTGGATTAATTCCATGCAACTTACTTATTAACAACAGAACTTTAATGTTTGCATACCATAATTAAACTTTTTACAGCATGCTGACCAACTTCCGAAGTAACTCTAAAGTTTACAAAAAGTTTGCGTGAATTCTTTTCAGCTTAAATAATAACTTTTACTCAATGCAACAACAAAAATATATTCTTATTAATAGTTCACGTTAAAACAGAATATGCTAATTTAGTTCATTAACATTTACTTTCCACCACTCGTAAATCCGAGTCCTCCTCGTTCGGACTGGGATCACTATTCCATAATTACGATATGCAATTTCATTTGAAATGATTGAAACTGTAGAAAAAAAAGTGTCTAAAAAGACATTCTCTGAACATTGCAGACTTTGATAAAAACATTGATCAGTATTCTGAAATTAAAAGCTCAAAAAGTACATGCATTACTCAATCTGAAGTTTGACGTTCACTGAATGTACATTTAGTACCCAAGCATCACAAATCTGCCATAATTTGTTTCAACAACTTGTTGGTGCTTATTCAGGTGCGCAGTAAAAAAATCTGAATTTTAATTGTGATGTTGATATGCAGAATTTCAAAATTTTTACTTACATGAATTAGTTCTAACAAAAACGAGGTTTTGCATACATCATTATCGACAATGTATGGAATGTTCTAGAACTTTTCACCAGTTATAAAGTGAATTTGTATGATTTGGGACACTTCATTTATCTACATGATGTTGAATTGAAATTGACACTACTTTTTCGAGCTGTGTTGACAAAAGTGCGTAACCCAAGGCAGATACATTTATCGAAATTTTTTAATATCACCATCATATCAACAACCAAGTAAAGTCATTGACAGTGAATGCACAGTTCCCACTTAAAAATAAATCAGTTTCACTTCAAATGTATTTAATGATAATAAAATACTCGACTCATTTATTTCCATTCTGTTAGAAAAACATTCAATCACATTACGAGCTTTTTCGATGCTTTATGTTTCTTGTTTCTCCTGAGTTCTTAACTTTACTTGATCCTACAATTAGGGAAAAAAAATCAACATAAGCCATTAGCTTCATTGTGAACATTCAGGCTGATTTAAAGAGAGATTATGTTTCAATGAACTTTGTTATAGATATTTTGGATGCTCAAAGCAAATTTTTCGGTAACTGTTTTGTGCACTCCAAAGAACATTAAAATAGGAAGTAGAAACTTTTATTGAACTTTCAAGTTAGTATTAAATATATGCTGAACTTAATGGAGTGTTTCGACTATATACATAGTGTCATGTCAAAATGATCCATGGAATAAATTTGAACCAACTCAAACTTCTGAGTTTGTTTGTCAAGTAAACTACGAACTCTAAGTAGCTTGGGTAGTTTATTACCTACATCATACTTAACCGTGGCCTCACTGCAATGCAATCTGTATAGAATAATTGTGTTAACCTTCCGTTTATACCAATTCATTCATTCACCAATTACAGTTTCATATGTTTGTAATAGACAAATGTCCCAGAGTAAATAGCAATGCAGACCATCGCTCAGCTTCTTGGTTTGGGTTAACATAATGATGAAAAAACAGTTATCATCTCAAGTTTACTGCCCTGTAGTCCCTTTCCGGAACTAAGTTGGCTTTTCCTGAGGAGGTAAGGGAGAAGAAAGTGGACAAATTCGTCAAAAAGTTCTTGGTTTGGAGAGATGAGCCAGCCATACATCACGACGGGCAAATCAACCGAGTGCATCCTGAAGCGCCTGCTGCGCCTGCACTTCACATTATTTCAGGCGACCCTTTTTTTGCGCAAGAGGCGCCATTAGTGAGAAACGTGGCAACTACTACACTCTTAATTCACACGCTCATTATAAGTTAAGCAGCTTTTGTTAAACCTAGCGTAATATTTCAAAAGTATGCAACTGAAGGGGAGGGGGTTTGCCGGAATGCGTTATTCCAGCCCAAACTATAACAGAAGTGGGATGATGACTCCTTGAAATACTTCCATGATTTTTGGAAACAGCATGAAGCAACTGCCGATCATTTTGGTGGTTGTGATGCTGCTTGATTGTGAAAACCTTTTTCATCGGTGAACAGCACTGACCGATAGAGGCCCTCGGATAAGCGGTTCAGGAGAACCTTAGCTTATCTTAACCGGTTTGCTTTCATGGTGTCATTCAAGTAGTGATTCTTGCACAGATCATATGACTGAAGCTTCAAATTGTCGTGAACTATGGCTCCAACGGAAAATTTTGAAATTTTCAGTGATTTCGCCAACTTTCGGATGGAAATCGAAGAATTTCGCTTGATTCGTCGCCGAATAATCTCGCGCATTTGTGGAGTTCGAACGGTGCGCTTTTTTCCTCTCCCTACGCGGTCATCTAGCGTTCCAAGCTGTTGGTATCGTTTTATTGCATCACTCACTGTAGATTTTGCCATATTCAGGGTCTTTTCAATCACTGAAACAGTTTTTCCTTTTCGAAAAAGTTCATTTACACCTGCGCGCAACTCATTCGGCTTCATTTTGAATGAATTAGAAATCACAACTGTACCAAACTTACTGCGTATAAAGACAATGGGTCAAGATGTTAAACCATGTTGGTATGCTTAGTTTAATCCGCTTGGTTGTGTTGAGGCATGCCGACAAAGTCTGTACGGATAATTTGCAGACATCCTGTAGTTTTACCGTGGACAAACGGTAAAATTAAGTTAAGCAAATTGAAAAGTAAAATATTTTTTGTTTGCTTTTTTTTTTTTTGGGGGGGGGGGTGGGGGGGTTTTTGGGGGGGGGGGGGTGTGTATTTGGGGAAAAGGGGAGGGTTTTTTTTTTTTTTTTTTGTTTTTTGTGAAAAAATAAAAAAAAAAGGACCCCCCACTTTTTCACAAAACAATGGGGGGGGGGGGGGGGGGGGGGCGGGGTTTTGTGGTTGGGTCATCTCCTCTATTCCCCTCCTCCCGTCCGGTTTCTTTATTTAAAAAAACAATAATATTTTTATTATTAATTTTTTTTTCAAAATTTGAAGACAATTCGATTAAATATGAATTTTTGACGACCATTTTTTTTGTGTCAATCTTCAAACTTATTCAGCTGAAATTGTTCGTTGGAAAGTTTGTAAGGCAACAGAATATTTTGTAAGATATTAGACACGATATATGTACAATCTATAATTTTTTTGCCATTATTATCGAGCTCTGGGAGCCTAATTTTAGTAAGACTATGATTTCCCTATACATGCAAACAATATTTTGTGGGTGATCAGATTCACCCCGAAAGAACAAGCTCAATTTCTTAATTTCAATGCTGTTGAATACCAAATCAGAGTATATGGTTTGATGAGGCTCTAATCTGCACTTGTTTTAAAGCATTGGATATTCTTACATAATTAACTATTCAAAAAAAAAAGAAGTTATAATCAAAATAAAGTGATCAATTCTACCCGAACTCACGGTACTGTAAATATAATGAGACTTTATTAGAGTACCAAAATATCATCGCATTTTGAACTTATTTTCCGCCTGCTTCAGCAATTAACGCTTATTTATCATTAAGGGAAAATAATTAAGAGGAATATTTTTTCGTGACTCAAGTTCAAAAATGTTTGTTTAACCAAATTGTGCAAGCTTAACAAGGTGGGTCCCATTTCAGATCCACCCTACTAACCGGAGCACTGCGATGAGCACAAGCACATCTTTCATCCCCTTCGATCAATTAAATTACTGCGTTCGTGCGTGTGTTTGCTGGCGACGAGGCTGGAAAGCTTTATGGACATTTGCGAAGCCGCCGTATTTCATCTATTTTATTGAATGGCGTACAAACACGCAGAGAAAATATCTATAGGGTGCGAAATAGAATACAAGGGGAAACAGAAAAAAAATCTCCTTTTTGCTAGCTGTGTGTATCAATGAAAATCGAAGGCAACAACGGCTTTCCCGAGGAACGGGAACGGGTATAAATACCAATAAATTTCGGAATGAACATAATCGATTAAAAAGTAATTTTTCATGCGAAATGGTCTTGCCGATGGATGTTGGTAGATTTGGTAGTACAATTTTCCCGATGGTGTTTTGGCGAATATGCTAGGGGACAGATTAGGACTGTTGTGACACGCATTGCTGGGTTATTTGCAGATTGTGTCGCTGATTGGCTTATGCACAAAGTTGGAACGGAAGTTTGAATGTTCTATGGGATAAGTTGAACACAGTAGGCATTTATTTTGGGTTTTGTAAAAATATTCGGTTTTAGAATCATTAAAATGCAGAACTCAATATTCACTTTCACATGAATGGGTATGCATGAAAAGCACTTACGGACAGTTTGTGTTTTCGCTGCAAATTAATGTTGACCTTTCGAGGTGGGGATCACTTTTTATAACTCTAGCTACACGATGTTCGGAAACAATTTCAGTTTCCAGTTGTCAGTTTTCTCGGTGGCCGTTAGTGTCGTACTGAATGAATGGCATAAAAACGGGCAATGGCAAAAACATTACATGGTAAGTGTTCCGTGTATTTTTTCACCTAGTTCTTGTCGCAAGTGTTTTCTACCGCATTCAGTCTGTGACGGTTTTCTGACGGGGTAAAAATAATATGTTCTCTGTAGACTTGACAATCAACGAGGCTTCGTTATGTAACCGGCTAACATGATTTCAGGTGAGTTTCTGTTGTGTTTTTTCCCTACCAATCCAGGAAAATGTGGCATTTTGATTAATTTTGATGTAGGTTAAAAGCTCCTGCTTTTTCATAGTCTGGAAAAAAAAATATTGATAGTGTTGTTTGGAATAAATACATTCTAGAGAAATTCAATTCAGCCATGACAATCACAATCTCCCAACCCTTCGAGAAAGTCCATGGATACTTTGTGTAATCACGTTGCGACACCAGCTCATCGCCATAGGTGTCCAGAGTGTGCCATCATTGATAGGGGTGCCACCGCCAACACCACAGGAGACTGTTAATTCGCTGTGCTGCTCTTACTGCGGATCGTGGGACGCCAATTCTAGGTTGCAATTCCCATCATCGGTCGCCGTCTGGCGACCGGGTAATGGTGTCAAATGGAAACAAATTAAAAATTATAATCCCCGCACCGGATGTGACACTCACCCTTTGTGCTGATTCATTACCGAAAACGATGCGCGGCGGCCGTGTTGTTGTTTGCCATGGGCGGCGTGCGGCGGATTTTAAATAATTCTGGCCAGTTGTCTCCCGTGGTGATGAACTGCTGTCAGTAGATTGTTGAATGGCTATATGGATTGATGCTAATGAGAAATACTACACGACTGATTCAATGAAGACCGAATATGATGCATTTTGATAAAAAAGTGAATCAAGTGTGTTGAAAGTTGGTTCAAGTACTTTTCTTTTTTCTCATCATCTGAAGCTTACAGCTGATTACTATTAGTTTATTGCCTACTCTCAATTTAGTGTGCTGAGTGCATTTTGCATATCATTGCATAGCATAGCATTTACAGTTACACAATATGGTAGGTAGTAAAGATTAAATATACTGTTAAGACAACTATCACATCCGGGCCCGTTGTCAATCGATAAGAAACTCTGGGGGATGATCCCAAGTAACACAACTTATTATGTTAAGTCCAAAAATTCATCTTTAAGACAAGGCCTCATGTATTTTTCTAGCATACATAACTTATGTTTTGTCTCGTATATAACCAAAATAGCGCTATTATTTGTCGTTTTTGAAATATCTTTTAAGTCACACAAGAAGTTTTTAATACAAATTTTAAGACTAATAATACGTTCTGAAGATGATTTGAATAACATGTTTTAAATATGATGATGTCTTATCTTGGTAGTCTATAGCATCGCAATAACAAAAAGGTTATAATCAAATAATTCTAAAGTAAAAACAATTGCACAAACGAATGAACATTACAAACCGTTCAAACGTCCTTCGCTCGTTTTTAACTTGTATCTCTCAATTTCACAGCCTGCCGTGACGCTAAACGGAACTATCAATATTTTCTCTTCAATTCTCTTCGTTCTAGCAATAAATTACTGTCTGCTTCTGACAAATTTCGTCATTACAAACTAGTTTGAGAAATGTCAAACCAAAATAATATATAAGGCTACTAAGGTAAGGTTATGAATTCTCATTAAACACAGCTCATGGTCAAAAATGGTTGCCAATTGGCCAAATCGATTATTGAATAATTATCATTGTTCCGAAGGTGATTAATGCCCACAACGATTAGTAAAACTTTTTATGCGAGGCAAGCGATATGGTGCATCTTTTTAGTTTACTCTGGTTATATTTATGCGCCATTCTAAAGACACAAAAATGCAATCGAAAATTATGCAATTTGCTTGCATTATGCAATATAAAGACTGGACTCGGAAAAAATGAGATACACAAAAATGATCACCAAAAATTTACTTGGATTTGTTTGGTGTCTGCCTTGATATATGTCTCGTTGTCATGACGAGACAGCCTGGCTTGACCAGCCACTCATGGTACAGCTTCCGCGCACGCAATTTGTCAGTCCGGTTTGGCGCCTTCGTGACCTTAAAAACACTTTGCCCAGCCCGCTTCATGGTCTGCTGGACGAATCACTTCGACGAATTGACCTTTTTGGCCACGTCTCGGGTGGAAAGGTTCGGGTTATTCTTAAAGTACTGCCTTATCTTCCACGCCTTCTCTGGGTATTCCGCTCGATGGTCTTCGTCTCCTGGAACATCTTCACAACGCGGGACACGGTGGAATGGTGGATTCCAAGCCTTTTGCCGATCCATCTGTGCGACTGACCAGGATTATCGATCATCGCGCCCAAGATTTGCTGGCGTAGCTCTTCTTGTTTCGAATGCATCTTGAAAATACTTGATAGATCGTGATAAAATTTTGCACACATAAACATAACATTCTAAACTAGTATTACCCAACATTTCATTAAAAGTTACACCCAAAACAAAGTGTCGCATTTTTTCCGAGTCCAATCTTTAGTAACATTCCTGTAGGAATCATCAAAATATCGTCATGTTGGTTTAGACATGACACTGTTGATGAAAAGTATTTTGAAAAAAATAAGAAAATGGTCATGATTCTCGACCACTTGTTTTTCCTTGCTTAAAATTTGTCAACATATGCACCTAAATTATCAACCAAAAAAAAAAACCGCAACTTTCGAAATTGTCTGTGGTAATTATAATCCTATTTTCAACCGGCCCTGTTATTTAGTCCATAGTTATGGCGAGAAGTTGAAATTGAGTCTAATAACATGCTCCCGATGGTTCATCGCAAATTATTTGAGTAAGTAATTATAACATCATAATATCCTTATTTGAGCTACTTCTCAATGAAATGTCATTTGGCCTCGCATTTGGCTATAGATCTTCGAGAAAAATTGACGTGTCTTGAGGGCTGTCACACTGAATCAACTGCTGATGGTGGTTCTTACTGCATGCAGTTCCGAAAAGTATGTTTTTATACCATGTAGTTTGACCAATTACAAACCGTTTCTATACTTTTTGATCGATTTGAAAAATGTGTAATGAAAGTTCATAAAAAAAACTCACCATACTCATAACAAACCTTACTTTCAAATTCAATCATTGTTTACATCTGGTAGTTTGAAACTAATTGAATTGGCTTGTGATGTTCATGCGTTTTTGCAATTGTTTTGCTTCTGTTGCTTTTTTTACT
Organism: Aedes koreicus; assembly: GCA_024533555.2. Lineage (NCBI taxonomy): Eukaryota > Metazoa > Arthropoda > Insecta > Diptera > Culicidae > Aedes > Aedes koreicus. The sequence goes on from JAHHFK020003985.1 coordinate 173,912, forward strand.
TTTTAATAACTTGATTTTAACCTGTTTGTTATTGTGATGCTATAAACTACCTACATAAGACATCATGTCGAAAGCAAGTTATGCAGTGCATCTTCATAACTTCTTATGTGACTGAAAAGATGTTTTAGAAAAATCGCTTTATTGTGTGCTGTTTTGGTCACCGACTACTTAGTACTACAAGAAGTGGTATTAGACGTAGCTGGGTAGCTCAGTAGTTATAGGGTAACGGAATGTAATGTCAGCTTAGTTCCTTCATTCGACGATAATCAGCAAAATCATGTTGCTATCATGATGACCGATTTATTCCGAAGCTGTTGAGACATGATTATTCAATTTAAAGTTGTTCACTTCTGCGTAATTTTCGATTTCCTGAAAATCTTAGGCACAATAATTCCACTGGTTAAGCTGAACGGATTATCTTTACGAACTTCGAATGATCTTAATTTGGCAAAATTGAATCGATAAACTGAGTAACGCTGCCTTGATGCAAACATTTTATAAACTAACTGTTTAAATTTATGAAATAACAATGATTTAATAAGAAAAGCGTGGACTCATTGTTGGGGAAATTTTTTTTTCTATGTTCCCACAAATATGGCCTGTTGTATTAATAACGTGGTACAAATATTGTTATTGGTAATATTTTCAATGGAATTGTATAAGTTTATGGTTGCATATTATTCAAATGGTTCATCTTAAAAAAATCAAAGAAACAAAATCAGTGTAGAGTGTTTTATAATGTTTTCATTATCGAATGACCGATTAATCATTTGCGAAAATCAATCAAGTATTTCAAAGCAGTTTTATGTTAGTTTGTTTTGTGAAATTTTGTGTTGGGTTGAGCGACTACAGCTGGCAAAGCCTTAAATCAGAAAATCAGACAAAAACCATTCGAAGGCTGCATTTAACAATTAATTTATCGAATGGGACGAAGGTGCATTCATGAATCGATCCAATTTGGTGCTTGTGCACCGACATTACATCCATATCCCTCAAACATTTCTGACTTTATCAAACGAGTTGTGCAACTTTTTGTGATATATACTATCAAATGTCTTAATAAACTTCTCTTATCAAGTGTTCTACTAATTGAATATCACTAACAGCTCAAATACTTTGAGTTAAAGAGAAAATGTAATCGATCAAAATTTTACGTGCATTTTTTTCTGATGTGTTTTCCGATACTACAAAACAATTATTATCGGAGTAATTCATGTTTGACCCTTTACTGGAACTGTATCTACAGCAATGCCATGGTTTACGACGAGAAGTTTGCCGAACATCGGTGTTTGTAGGATACCGGGTATCCGGAGTGTCCGGAGATATTTTCTCGGGTCCTGAAGCAATGCCGAAAGTTGAGTTTGGTAGATAGGTGCAAGGCGGTTGAGCCAAGAATACGGTGGAGGAAATTTTGATCAAACATCCGCCGGAGTAGGTAGCAGGTTGATTCATTGTGCAATTTCACTGATTCTGATAAATCACGGAGTAGCAATCATTGATACGTGCGTGCAGTCAGTCAAGCTAAACTAAGCTAAGCTATTTATAATAAAACATTTAATCGATCGTTGCATATTAGGCTGGGTCAAGGTTTTTTTTTGTATGGATGTAACATACCCTACATTCTACTTACTGGTTAGAATGAACATTTTATGCGTGACGTACTCAATGGACATTGACTTCTGGGTCAACTGACTTAACCAACGAACGGATATTTGATGTATTCTCAAGACTTCCCCAGAATGAATGGACGTACCCAGTTTTCAGTAAAAATACTACACAAGTGTTGGAAATCCAATTTTTATTGGATATACGGTTAACATTAGAGAAGCACATCAGGTTAGTGTACTCAATTTATTTATTTATTTATTCGTCAACAGATAAAAATGTTTATCCCAATGACAACTAGATAAAACTTAATTACATACAATAACTAACACATACATCTTCGGAAACAACGCTTATTAACATCACGGGATACATTAAAATTAAACACGTTATAACAGCTGTTGAAAACGCGACACATGCTTAGCACAGGTTCGTGTTTGCCGTAGTTGGTCCTTGAGTGCCGGTTTATAAAGAAAGATTGTAAACGTAGGTTTCGTCGTCGAGTGTTGATGTTCAAGAGACCAAGTAAAGTTGAACAGTCGATGTTTCCCTGAAGGAGGTCACCAACGAAACACGCTTTGGCCACCATACGCCTCCCTTCCAACAATTCCAGGCTGATGAGCTTACACCGACTTTCATAACTTGGCAATCTGCGAGGGTCTTGCCAACGAAGATGTCGCAAAGCAAAGCGTATAAACCTTCGCTGAACGGCTTCGATCCTCTGGACTGCATTTTGGTAGAAAGGGGACCAAACGACAGCACAGTACTCCAAAAAAGGACGAACCAAAGAGCAAAATAGTGCCTTCAGGCAATAAACGTCTTTGAAGTTTTTTGCGAAGCGGAAGATGAATCCTAACTGCGATGAGGCTTTAGAAACAATATAGGCAATGTGATTCTCGAATGACAGTTTGGAGTCGAGCATTACTCCCAGATCCTTGACTGTTGTTTCACGTTTCAAGCGTGTTCCTCGAAGGATGTACTCGTGGAGATACATCGCACGTTTTCGGCCAAAGGAGATAGCCGAGCATTTGGATACATTTAAGGACATTCTGTTGATCCGGCACCAGTCGTCGAACACCTGTAGTTCCTGTTGAAGAAAATCGGCGTCTTCTGGACATTTTATGACGTAGTACAGCTTTAGGTCGTCCGCGTAGGATAATTTCAGGCATCTGAGGACCAAGTTCACGTCGTTCATATATAACAGGAAAAGAAATGGACCAAGGTGGCTGCCTTGCGGAACGCCAGATGTTACTGAGAAGCTGGACGAGGCATAATCTGAGATCTTCACAGACATAGTTCTACCAGTCAGGTATGAGCGGAGCCAGTTCAACAATTGATCGTGAACCCCCATTTTGTCGTATTTGGAAATTGCAATCTGATGGTTCATTTTATCGAAGGCCGCAGAGAGATCTGTGTATATGGCGTCTACTTGATGACCGCGTTCCATTTCGCGGATGACGAACGATGTAAATACGGTGAGGTTGGTCGCCGTCGAGCGCTTGGGCATAAAACCGTGTTGTTCAGGAGAAATAGTATGTGAATAGTCATGGACCAGCCTTTGAAGAACAATTAGTTCGAATAGCTTAGATACAGCACTTAGTGCAGCAATCCCACGATAGTTGGTGACGGATCGTTTGCATCCCTAACGATTGTATGCTAGCTGGCGCACCTTTTTGCGAACGTTCTTCATGAGATTCTGCACAGACTTCTTAGCGACAAGTTTCGACACTTTCTTTCAATCTATTTCAAATTGTTAAAAGGTATCTGCTGCCAAGACATGTTTCCTAAGATGTGCCTTCGTCAATGCCCAAGGTTCATCATTTGATCGAATTTGCGGGCAATTAGGAAGGTTCATGTCCTTTGGAACGAATGAAACATTTTTGGTGGTATACCCTTCTACCGTTGATTTCCCGCAATGGAAAAACGCAAGAACTGGCCAAAATAAGGTCTGTATCCGCAATAATCCGGACACCTCAAAACATGAATAAAACATAAATTTCGCATTATATTTCCGTCGTAGTTGTTTATTTCAAATTCATGGGATGTGTTTTAACAATTCGTGAAGACAAAACATAGTTATTCGGTATTTGCATGAAATTTTCGAACTTTGCGCTTAACTCCATCCATTAGGGTTTGTACAGACTCTTCTGAAATCGTAGAAGCCGTCTTTGTCCAAATTTGCTGGAAGTGTTTGATGTCTTTGATTCCTTGCTTCTTTCCAGAAAGCCCAATATCTCGCTTTCTGATATATCTCCTTGTTGATTGTGCCTGTAGTGACGAAAGATTTACTCTTTTTGCCACACGTGCAAATTGCTTGCCACACAAGGTATTTTTTGGGAAATTTCGATGCCTTCTTCGTTCTGAAATGCTCAGCTGTAGCATTTCTGGCCATAGCAGAGTAAAAATCCAGCCATGGAAGCTGCTTGAAATCCCCCAGGACATAAGTTTTATCGTCCATAACAAGGCATGAAAACTTCGTCAAATATTCGCAGTACAAACGTCGAGCCCGTGATTTTGCTGCCAAGTTCTGTTTGTCGTTGCGATTTGGAACTGTTTTTACCTCATACGACTTAAGTCCCAAACTTTGTTTTGATTTTTGGACAAAACCAGGCGACATCCCTATTTTACGAGCCACTGTTCGAATGGAGAGATTTGGGTTTTTCGTTAATATCCTTTTCACCTTTCGGTCCATGACAGGATCAGCGCGCCCAATGTTCTTGTCACTTCTCGGTTTCCTCTCCACCGTCAAACGTTCCGAAAATGATTTGAGCACATCGTGAACAGTGGATTTAGGCAAATCCAATGGTTTTGCAAGGTCCCGTATTGACAAGTCAGGATTTGCCGTACGCCCGTACAAAATTCGCTCGCGCACTTAATTTTCTTTCATCACCATCTTGAATACTAAACATGGAATGTAAACATCAATCATAGTCTTTTTCATCATAGACTTTCAGCTAAACCACATTGAAATTTGTTATTCCTACGTGCAATATTTCAAAAGTTACAATGATTTGAAGGTGTCCGGATTAATGGGGATACAGACCTTACAACAGAATTCCACAGAAAGCCACAAATAGCCTGCCATACCAAAATTTTCTTATCTTACTTCTCGATATTGAGACGAATATTGTGTCCCAGGTAAAGATTTGTAGTCAAATTTCACGTAGGTTTCGTCATCTCCACGTGGGTTTCGTCATTATTCAGTTTGAATTCCCAGAAAGCATCGTATCGTACAACTTTCACACTCTGGGCTTGATCGATTCTGCTTTTTATAGGTTCGATGATTCAAACATTCTTTGACACTATGAACATTTGACTTCGAAGTGTCAACTTTTTTGGCCACATTCCGCTCTAAAACCTCATTTTTGTGCTCGAATGCCTTCATTATACGTTTATCAAAACGAGGGTTAGCAGGACCTTGTTTTTCGACCCGATGTCGGATTATCCTCAAACGTGTTATCTTCACTGAACTTCCTGATCGCTATTCGCACGGCTTTTTCACTTACTCCTTCCATATTTGCCATCTTCCTCAGTGACATTCCAGGTTCTGTACACCTTTTGTGTACACTAAATCGATGTTGTTCCGCTAAAAAACCACGCATTTTGAAACAAACTCTTGGAAACGATTAAACCGGTACACAAGTGCTGAGAGATAAAGGTAAACAGCAGGATGCAGCCATAAAAGTTATCAATTATTGTGAGATTTCTGTGTTTTTTTCACTGCGTTAAGACTTTCTGGGGCAGTATTTATAACTTCCAGGAAGGTATAGGGGTGTTAAATGAAAATCTAAATCCAGAGGACAGAACCAAAAATTGTGGGTGTTGATAATTAATAAGTAGAGGGTGTTACTTGTGAATTTTGACTGTACTGTTGAAAAAAAATAGTCACTGGTGTTCCATGTGTTAAGCCTTTAGGAGCTTTTCACCTGTACTCTCATAGCAGTTCATGATCAGGTAACATTAATATATATATTTTTGTTCAAATTAATTTTAAAGCTATTTAAACAATACTTTTATTTTCAGCATTCAATCGATCAACAATTAACTACAAACGATAACGATAACGTAGATTCGTTCATGGTGGTTTTGGTTATAAATTAATAGATTATTATATCCATTATTCGATTATTCGATATAACTGATCAATTTACGACGTCACTAGTACCCGAAATCTCATTTGGGGGGAGCATCCAATAATTATGTATGATGTATGATATGTACTACCACCCATTGTAGCACGGAAACTAAGTCCGACAGCAATGGGCTCTCCTCTCTGTTAGACTTGATCAAGCTTTAATAACCACTGATTATCCTAATCATGCCACTGCATGTAGGGCCAAAAAGGGGTTGGTGAATCGATATGCAACATCACTTATACGTATCCACAGGGATATAAAGAATCTCCTTCCAACAACAAGATTGAACAATTGGTCAAAAAAGCAAGCTATTTAACAGGAGGATGCCCCAATGGGCGGGGAGAAGAGCCCGCCCTCTATTCACAAACTGTTAGCAATGGGGAGTTGGCATTCCCACTCTCCCCATCCAGATTGCTTCAATCGGGTGCCCTGATGGTCCCTCCCATTCCCATGAAATATTTATATAATAGTGTACAAATATATGTATGTAAATGAAAAATACTACAAGCATTCGTATCAATTATATATGATCTTCGTTCGGTTGATCCTGAAATGCAAGAAATGTTGTATAGTGTTAAAGTGTAGAATTCTGTGGTTCGCACATAAGCACGTTTTCGTTCGTTTTCAGCGCTAGCAGCAATTCACTAAAATCTCGGTTTGAGGTATCCTGAAAAAGTTTGTTATATCTATTGAAATTTAATCATTTTATATTACTCTTATTTACTGGTCACTATTTGCTGCTTGATGCTGATTTTATAACCTCATCTATGAAATAAAATCAATAAAACCACAATTATCAATTATAATAATATTGTGAGTAATGATAGAGTAATGACAAGGATTGAACTGTAACATCAGACACAAGCTAAATGAATACAGCGCTGTATGAATCATATCCGCTCGAATTTGGTCTAATGTTCATTTGCAAAACGGTAATGAAAAATACATTCAATAATAATTGCAAAAGCCTATCACCGACTCCGTTGCCACATCCTGACATTCAATGGATTGTTACTGAAAAAATAAATAAAGATTAGATATGTATTAATATCCTCCTAGTCCGATGGGATCAACCCCGGCGTAGTGGTTAACATCCATACCTCTAACGCCAAAGTCACGAGTTCGAATCTCACCCCCGGACAAGTTACAAAAATACCCAAAAGAGGTATTTGAGTGACTACGACGGGAGATGAACCAGCCCGAGGCTGAAAATCTCGATAAACCAGACAAAAAAAAAAATCCTCCTAGTCCTGGAAAAGCTGAAACAGTATAGATCATTCCAAAAATCAAAGATGAAATTTCAGTAAAAAATATTATATAATAAGACATGTTGTAATATTTTTTCTAGTAACATTTCAAAGATAGCAATTGGAGTAATCGAAGAGTCCAGTTTGATGATATCTGAAATAAATGGCTAATTTAATAATAATACCACTAAACAACATATTGAAATATAATACTATACTGCTTAGAAACACATGCCAGTCTTTTATGAATTTTGGGAAAATAATTTTTTTTTTCGAATTATATAATTTCACGAAAAATAAATTGAGCCTTTTATGCTTGTCATGTTGCTCCAGGGTCGTACATGGTTTTGGAATGCAAAGATGATTCTAAAGCGTGCTGAAATTATTATTAAAATGAGAATGGAAAATATACAATAGGATTTAAAGGTACACGATCTTCAGTCGCACCCCCTCACTTCGCTATTGTCAGATTGACAACATTGCCCAGGCTACGCCAACCAGCGTCGCCATGTTTCAGCTGGCAGCCTTTTGTGATCATATGACTCGTGGAGGCGTGAGGTAGGAACTTGTGAGGACCGGGGGTTGGTTGTACCCTCCTTTGAAGTTGTCAACTCACCATTTGAAGCCCGGGAGCATCCAATAATTATGTCACGCAAAAAAGTTACTTTTTGCACACCCTCCCCTCCCCTGTTTACGTTTCTTGTATGGACCTTCACATGTTTTTGTATGGATGTAACGTTTTATCAAACTTCCCCTCCCCCCTTACTGCAATACATAATTAATGGACCTTCGCTAATCGATGATAGGAAAATACTGTACATATGTTGAATTCATTAGGGAAATATACTACAAGACATGACCTTTTATTTGTGTTCTTTTCAATAGTTTGCTATCAAAAACAATGTTGATTAAATATTTCAAGAGATACCTGAGACCATTATCGTGACGCTCCCAATTATAGATTTTTCAATTTGTACCTCCATATGTTGCCGATAGATGTTATCCAACATTAAAAATATTAACAGTTCTCATTACACACTTTATATGTAGTACCATCACTGCAAATTGAAGGATATAAGGATTGATTCTTGCATTTATTCTCCCAGTATCAAGGTGGAGGGACTCTTATTGAAGTAACGTTTGCTTATAAAAAATGGACAAAAACTTCCGATTTTTCATAGGTTTACTTTCACCCGCACCGACAAAACTACCCATGCAGCATCAATCATAGTAACCCATGAAACAGCAGACCAAATTTGACAGCTCCAGCAGTCGAACGCTAACCGTGATGGTAAAAACAGTGAAGCAAATCGAAAACGTTCCGGCATCTACAACATTTTGGCACTATTAGACAACAATCAGAGCATCGAAAGAAAGCCCGGTTTTGGGCGGACTTTTTGCCAGACAAAAAGTCAAAAAACAAAACGACTAATGTCAAAACGGTGAAAGGCATCCAGCATATTTAAATAAAGAAGCAAACTTGACTTCACCAATGTGGGAAAAAAAAAATGTAAATCGCTTTGTTAGCGGCCGTTTCATAACATGTTAATGATACGTCAGGGTCCAAATCTCGTCCCATATCTTCGAATATTTTATTGAATAAAGATTGTAAAGATTGACTCGAAAAAAATGCAACACTTTCTTTTGTGTATAATTTACATGGGTAAACATTGATGACATTTTGGGTAAAATTTATTTAGAGTGTTATGTTTACATGTGCAAAGTTTCGTCACAATCTGTCAAGTGGTTAACGAAATGGCGTCCAAGCTAGAAGTGCTTCGACAAAAAAATATGGGCGCCGTCGTAGAAAATCCAGGCCAGTCCTACAGGTGGATCGTGAAACAGATGGAAATCGACAATTTGACCGTGTCCCGTGTGGTAAAATCATTCAAGTTCAATCAAGCGAGCTGGTAGCGGAAGAAGAGCGAAGACGACCGACTCTGTGGACGAGGAAATATTCAGATAATCAAGAGCAACCTGATTCTCAATAGGACTAGTAAAACCCAAACTGAAATTATGGGAACTCTCAAACTGCTCAGCAAGTTTTTGAGCTTTTTCCACATTTATTAGCAATATTTTATCACCTTCTTTGAGCGCTGGAATAGGCTTTTGAGGTTTCTTCAAAATTTTGGAGAGTTTCCAAAAAGGTTTGGAACTCGGCTCTAATTTTGCCACATTATTTTCAAATTGTTTGTTCCTCAGGGCAGAGAAGCGTTTTTTTATTATTTTTTTTGCAAATCACGCCAGATAACTTTCATGGCGGGATCGCGTGTTCTTTGATATTGTTTTCTACGGATATTTTTCAAACGGATCAAAAGCTGAAGATCGTCGTCTATTATAATTGTATTGAACTTTACCTCGCATTTTGGAACTGAGACAGCTCTTGCTTCAACTATGGAAGTAGTCAGAGATTCAAGAGCATTATCGATATCATTTTTAGTTTCCAAAGGAATATTAGGATCAAAGTTATATTCCATGAATGTTTGATATTGGTTCCAATCAGCTCTATGATAATTGAAAGCAGAACTGTTGGGATTAGAAATTATTTCTTGAGATATTTCAAAAGTTATTGGAAGGTGATCCGAACCGAAGTCAGCATGGGTAACCAATTGGCTACAAAGTTGACATGAATCAGTTAAGACCAAATCAATAGTTGAGGGATTTCTGGCAGAAGAAAAGTAAGTTGGGCTGTTTAGATACTGGATAGTGTAATAACCCGCAGAACAATTATCAAATAGTATATTACCATTGGAATTACTTTGAGCATTATTCCACGATCGGTGTTTTGCATTAAAATCACCAATAATGAAGAATTTTGACCTATTACGGGTAAGCTTCTGTAGGTCACCCTTCAGAAGATTCTTTTGCTGACCTACGCATTGGAATGGTAAATAGGCAGCTAATAGTGTAAGTTGACCAAATTTTGTTTCAACAGAAACCCCCAAAGTTTCAAAAACTTTGGTATCAAATGAAGAAAGAATTTGATGTTTGATACGCCTATGAACAATTATGGCAACGCCACCAACTGAGCTATCAAGACGATCATTGCGGTGTACGAAATAATTGGGATCCCTTTTTATTTTATCACCTGGTTTAAGAAAAGTTTCAGTTACAACGGTAATATGCACGTTATGAACTCGTAAAAAGGTAAACAGCTCGTCTTCATTATTTTTAAGAGATCGAGCATTCCAATTTAAAATATTCAGTGTCTTAATACCCATTGCTGAATTTCAGGGTCATGACAATATTGTTTGCAAATTTTATACCAGTTTGAATTGCATCAAACATGGAGTTTGTATTTAACATTCCATTAATCATATCGATTAATGATTTCTGTAAAAAATCCATTTTTGGAGCGGTTATGCTACCTAAGTCAAAATCTTCAACATTTCTGGAAGAATTTTCGTTTCTACTGGCTGTAACGGCAGCGTACGAAACTTCATAACCTAGCTGTACATTGCATTACCCAGCAGGTAAGAATTGAGCATTGAAAGCTTGTGCTCTGTTTGTACTTAAGGGTACATTTGTACTTCGCTGACCATTGTTAACAGCAGATAGCAGTGGAAAATTTGACGGTTGGGCATTGTTCGTACCTTCCGGTACGAATGTTGGATTTCCTCCTCGATGACCGTTGTTAACAGCCGAGGAATAATTACCTGGTCGGGAACGTGAAGCGGTCCCTACCTGTTGCTTAGCACGAGAATTCAAGATCGCTTTGCGAGTCTTGCATTCCCAAAAAATGGATTTGTGGTTTCCACCACAATTCGCACATTTAAAAATTTTGGGATCCTTCACAGGACAGTTGTCCTTGGCGCGAGAGGAATTGCCACAATGCATGCATTTGCCATCCATGTGACAATTCTTTGTCCCGTGTCCCCATCCCTGGCATTTACGGCACTGGGTGAGATTCACTCACTCTGACATGGAGCATAAGGCTGTCTTTTTCCAATGCCTTAAGGTTATTCAGTTCATTTGATTTAAAATGAACTAAATAAAAATCGTTAGAAATCCCATTGCGAGAATCGCCAGGTCATTTTTATCACTTGAACTGGTGTAACTCCAAGCAATTTAATAATTTCTTGTTTGATCTCATCCAGGGATTCACCACTGGCTAGACCTTTTAGGACAACTTTGAACAGACGTTCTGTTTTGGTGTCATGGGTGAAGAATTTGATGCCTCATTGAGCAAGAAACTCCCCGAGAAGTTTAAATCCGATCAAGGTTTCAGCCAATACACGGCATTCACCCCGACCACCAATTTGAAAGGAAAATCTAGAATCTTTAATGAAATTTTTGAGTTCCTTACGGAGCCCATGAAAATCAGATGTTGTTACCACAATAGGTGGAACCTTCTCTTTCCCTGTATTAACTCGGGAATGCTTCGAAGATTTTTGTCTGACTGATGGATCATTCTCATCATCGGTAAGAATATCAAATTGATTGCTCAAATCAATATTGTTTGAAGGGGAATCCAGAGATTTTCCCTTTCTTTTGCGTTTAGGCGCCATATTCTCCAAAATGATTAGAATTTATACGTTTTCTCCTAATCAACTTCCAAGCAGATTCTACAAGAATCCGAAGGGTCAAAGAGAAATATTCCAAATCGATATCCAAGTCGGATTACCTCGCGTAGGGTCCAGACAAGGATCGAAAAGGAATAAGGGTAAAAAATAAAAAATGTGCAGGTAATGTTAAGCACTGAAGAGTGCTGTTTGATTTTGTTATAGCTTTAGGTAGCAAAAATACTTCCTTCAGCAAAAGAAAATAGAACCGCACGGCATGAGAGCTCGATGCGGACTGAAGTAAATAACGTTAAAAAACGGTAAGATCGGTATGTTCATCAATGGATTTTGATTCTAATAAGTTTAACACTTATTTTATTGCTTTTGTAAATTTACAATTAAAGTAAAACTTTTGTAAAGACATTTACTTTAACATGTCGTAAAAATAGAAATTGTTTTTTGAGCTATCCTTGAAAGCTATTTTTGTAATCTTTTCGTTGATAAGGAAATTTTTTTAATGTGTAAACTTGGGCATAGCTTACTAATTTCTAATTCAGTGGGAAGCAGTGAGATCTTAAAAATGTGGGATCTTCAAATTGTAGCACTCTTACAATAGAAAATGGAAACATTCAGTGATTCTCAACCTTCAAAGTCCGTGTGTAATGCAATACCCAACGAACGCATCCTCTGCCTGGTTTACCTAAAGAGACGATATCTATCAATTTCTCACATTGCTTGCCTTGACAACGTGTGTTCACAATCCGTGGAAAATCCTACTTCACCCCTTGTTGCATTCATGAGCCTTGGCTTGCACTGATTTTTAAGCTCATTTAATAAACTGAAAGCAGCTCTTCGCCGATTGCGCACCCTACTCTGGCAAACTGAAAATCACAGCATGGCTCGAGAATGTCCCCACTCAGTGGTGCAACAGGACGATATGACACATGCACGGGCTCCGAGTCAACAGTAGTTAAGTATTAATTTCATATAAAAATAATTGGTTGAAATGTGCACAGTCCAAACAGCAGTGGTAGGCGGTAGCCTGCCTGCGTGGAAGTAGTGCTCAACAGGAGCGACCAATGATACAGTGTCGAGATTTTGCCATTCATGTTTTACGCTATGTGCGTACTTTGGACCAAAACAGGGAATCAGTGGGTGGGAAAGGACAAGCGAGTGCACAAAAAAGACTTAATTCATAATTTATAATGATCCTTGTGCACATGGAAACAGTTTAATTATTCATACTTTTGTTTGTATGTAAAGTATTAAAAGGCACACTTTTGTGTCGTACACATGAAATATTTAACGTTTAATTTCGGGTTCTGTCGTGTTTCGAGAGTGGGCGCACGTTTTTCGCATGACTGAAGAATGCTTATGATTTTTAATTATCAGAGGAGATAAATTTCATCATCAATAGCATAGTACTGAGGGTGTCGTAAGGCAAAAATGATTTGATTAAAATGATTAATTCTTGCTTACATCACAATAGGGCGTATTTTTGTTGATCGATTCTCTTCAAGAATCGCGTTTAATTGTATTGAAAATATTCAACAGATTTCTGCCGATTTCTTTCCTTTCTTAGAAATCACCCAATGTAAACTGCCTTTGAAATTATCGCCCTTGCGTGAATTCGGAAGTCCCAAAAATAATCCGCTTTGGCAAAGTGCAAAACCATACAAAGAAACCTAGTGAACTTCGTCGAGGGTGGACATACAGTCGGCTGTATATTGATATCTTAACACACTTTTTGGAGCCAATCAGAAACACAAAGACGTAACCGCACACCTTTCACTGTCCTTCTTGTGGGACATTGCAATTCAATATCGATAGGAGTTGCTCGAATGTTTCCTCTTTTGATGATATTAGTATCCCAAGGGGTGAACTGTTTCCAGCTGCATTATATTTTCTTCAACAGACACGGTCAGACAGGTATGTAAACAGTATCGACCATTTGAAGTTGGCGAATGGGGTAGAATGACACACATTGATGGGAGTTCAATAATCGATGTGTCTGTGTTTTGCTCATGCTTGGACAATTCAGATGACCCGGGGGAAGCATCTTGGAGGGTACAAAAACGGATTTTCACCGAAACATGCATTTTGATGGCTGAACATTCATGATTTTTCATTAGTAGTCTACTTATAGCCTTGAAATGGACCAATGACAAAACCAAGAAAAACGGATCCGATTAACATAGAATTCTTTGTTCTCCATTTTTACTTCCATTTTTACGAAGGAGTCGGTGTAGTGAAAATCGTCAAGAAATGTAGTAGAAAATGTCATAATTTTACAAACCAGGGGGTCTCAACCCACACCACCCCCCCCTACCCCGCACTTTCCCACCCAGCAAATTTTTCGGCAGATTTTGATTTGATCAAGTTCGACATCTGCCTGTATTCAATTTAACACTGTCTGAAGGGCCAAAAACGGATGGGCGGACTCGTAAGCAGAGACACTTAAGGCTGGCCCAGAATTGACACGTTGCGGATGCGTTGACGTAAATTTGACAGAAAACCTATGGTGAAACTGTCAAATTCACGCAAACGCATCCGCAACGTATCAATTCTGGGCCAGTCATTACGCGTAATCCGCGGGATAGTGAGAATCTCCTTCCAATGCTAGAATCCTACAACCTAATGTCGAACAAGCCATCTAACGTGAGGACTTCCCAATGAGTGGGTAGAAGAGCTCGCCATCAATTCACGAATTGTTAATGACAGGGAGTTGGCATTTCCACTCTCCCCATCCAAATCGCTTCAATCCGGTGGTCTGATGGTCCCTTCCCAACCCTTTTTATTTAATGTATAATATAGTGATGTTCATATAATAATGCAGAGTATTTTTCTTTATAATAATAATCTTACCTTCCCTGGTCTACGTGGTTGTAAATAATATAATATGATGAAATAACTGAAACAATGATAGACATATGGAAATTATATGCTGCTTGGTGCCTCATTACAGCTCAATCATTGCTAGTTGAATGTAATTCCGGAATGTGAAACCTTTTTTGCCAAACCAATTCGTAATTAAATGAAGTATAAACATGCATTATGGCATTTAATTTTATACTAAATAACAAAAAATATGTACGTATTTATAACATGTGTGTCATAATCAGCAGAATTGAAAAGCATTTATTAATTTTAATAGTATCCAATGATCTAATTTAATAGAAAAGAACCTTGAGCTACAATGACAAAAAAATAGCTATGCTATCTGGAACAAACTTCCTTGTACCCTTGAAGTAGATAAAATTTAATTATTATTATTATTATTTTTAATAAATAATTTCAATGTGTTTTTAATAATATACAATGATGAAAATAATACGATGTTGCAATAAAATACTAAATAATGTATATATTTGGTGCGCAACTAAGTTCTCGCTGTTTTTTGATGAAAAAGAAACTTTATTTTGAAAACAAAGGTTACAAACGAATTATTCAAAGTTTTGTCCATCACTAGCTACGACTTTTTCCCATCTTTCTGGTAGAACGTGAATACCATTTCGATAGAACTGTTCGTCTTTTGATGCTATCCAAGAATCAAGTCTTCATATGAGTGGAATTGCTGACCAGTGAGACCATGTGCCATCGAACGGAACAAGTAATAATCGGACGGTGCAATATCAGGAGAATATGGCGGGTGGGGTAGGACTTCCCATTTGAGCGTTTTCAAGTAGGTTTTCACGGGTTTCGCAACGTGAGGTCGAGCGTTGTCATGCTGAAGAATCACTTTTTCGTGTCTGTGCTCGTATTGTGGCCGTTTTTCGTGCAGTGCTTCGCTAAATCGAATCAATTGAGTTCGATACCGTTCCCCGGTAATGGTTTCGTTTGGTTTCAACAGCTCATAATAAATAACACCAACTTGGTCCCACCAAATACACAGCATAACCTTCGCAGCGTGAATATTCGGCCTAGGCGACGATGTTGAAGCATGCCCGGGCAGTCCCCATGAATGTTTCCGTTTTGGGTTACTGTAATGAATCCATTTTTCGTCACCCGTCACAATGCGATGTAGAAAACTCTTCCTTTTTTGCCGCTGGAGCAGTTGTTCACAGACGAAAAAACAGACGAAAATACAACGAAAAAAACTCTTGGCTTCAAATCGTAAGGAACCCAAGTTCCTTGCTTTTGAATCATTCCCAACGCATGCAATCGCTTAGAAACGGCTTGGCGGGAAACTCCTAATCCTGAACCAAGCTCTTCTTGCGTTTGACTCGGATCCTCATCGAGCAATGCTTGAAATTCAGAGTCTTCGAAGTTTCTTGGCCTTTCTTCACGCGGACGATCATCAATACTGAAATCACCGTTTTTGAAGCAACGAAACCAATCACGACACGTTGTTTCACTCAGAGCAGCATCACCGTAAACTTTTTGGAGCTCTCGATGTGCTTCAGCCGCCGTTTTCTTCGAATGAAAGAAGAAAATCAACACTTCCCTCAAATGACGATTATTTGGCGCGAAATCAGACATCTTCAAACAACCAAAATATATAACACTAAACCAAAATCACTGATTTGGCAAAGTGGTTTGTTTACCATTTGTCTGAGCTTGGTTTATGACGCTTGAGATGTACAACATTCGACCAGCACTTACTACTGGCGCCATCTATTGCTAAACAGCGGGAACTTAGTTGCGCACCTAATATAATTATAAAATGCAGTCATGTGCCTCTTCGGCAGCGGTGTTAGTTACTTTAAACTCTGAAATAACGGAAATTTCCAATGTGATATAATGAAACATAGTTGATCTCCTGACAGCCGTTTTGCTAGGAAAATGTAAGCAAGCAATAAGGCGACATAAATTCCCTATTTTTTTTTTAAATCTTTATTTTACGTCGGCCTATTTCCTCACATGGTGACAATCACCGAATTAATTCCTTATGAATATGATTATTGCCTAAAAACGTAAATCTGAAATAAAAAGAAACAAAAATAAAAACAAGAGGAAATTTGATTTATCCGCTAACTTTTGTTCCCACTGGGCCCATAAATGATGCCTGTCTAATAGAAGATGTAGGATCAATGTTAGGTTTTGTATTTTTAATTGTCTTATGATAAAGAAGGGAAAAAAATGCATTAAAAACCATCGTATGTTTTCAGATACATAGCGTGAGTTAGGCTGGCTTAGACTCACAACGATGCATAAATGCGAAGCTGAAAATAGCATTAAAAATATTGTGAAGGTTTTGTGATAATATAAAATTATAATAACCATTACACTTGTTATGTCTGCAGATTGTGGTCCTGCTACAATTGTAAACGGACTTGCATTATCATAGCCACGAGAGAAAAAATAATCTTAAATTATTTTACCTGAAATTAGCACTGAAATTATTATTATCTGAAATTAGCACCGTCGGACCGTATTAAGAATACTTCCATTTTTCGTGGCAGGGTAAGATTTCAGCATACTACCTTACCGGGTCGGGCTGCCGATGCCAGGACAGACCGCACCTCCTTGGTGGACACAGACGCTCGGCACGCACCTCCTCAATCTAGCTGAAGTCAGAAGGACAACAGTGCCCAGGCTGCACTACCAGCTAAGTACGCAACCCTTAGCTGGCGGTCTTTGTCATCTCTTGACCCGTGGAAGCATGAGGTAGGAACTTGTGAGGACCAGGGCTATGTTGCTGAGACGCACGTTCCCTGCCCATTGTCGACTCACCATTTTGCAGCCCAGAAACGTAACTTTATATTATTAAGGAAAAATTCAAACTTCTATATGTTTATCTTAAAAAGTTATAGCATTTTGAAAATCCATTCCGGGTCATATTGACCTCGACACAGAATTTCAATCACATGAAAAGCTCATCCATAATGAAAGAGATCTACAAACAATTATTAAGTTCTTCGTTTTCGGCCATTCAGGCAACTGAATCAAGTAAGAATGAAAACGTACGAACTGCGAAGAAATTTCTGGTGCTTGCAATGTATTACAAAAAATTCTAGACATCTTGGAAGAAGTCAGGCTGCGGAGTCCTCATTACTCTTTCGACCAATTTTAATTGGGACATTATTAATCCTAATAGAACAAATTGGGACATTATTTCAACATCTAAATTTAATTTATTTGAGCATGTTTGGATGAAAGCACACAAATCAGGTGAAACACACGTTTTCGCCTCCGTGTATTTTCCACCGGACCATCCATAAAAGCACTTATGAAACCACTTATGCCGCCATATACCTCTCATAAGTTGCAGCCCCTGGCTACATCAGTTTATCCGGTGTTATAACACTGCATGGGACGACTGGTTGCTTGATCACCCATGTAGTTCGATGACAATTTATGACATAGCAGAATGCTAGGGCATTGCATTTTCGAAGGCGTTCACTACGTTGACCCCTCAACTCAATTATAATACATATGGTTTGAGTACACCTGGTAATATTAGACAGTTTTCAAAAGCACCGCCAAGAAACCCCGATCGCAAGTGAAAATTGTCAAATATATCTCCTAGTAAGAAAACAGTAAGACGCCCCGGCAAATACTAACAAATACATTGACAAGAAAAGATCATTCAGGAGCTCACTGAGCGATAGCAAAATCAGCTTGCAGCTAAGATCCAATCTACTAAGCGAAAAGGAGAGACTTCATCATCTCCACTTCCGGAAAATTCCTTACCGTCTACAGTGGCTGTGAATATCACAGCCACTTCAAGGAAACCTTCAAGTGACTTACGCAGGACAATCAAAACACGGAGCCTCAGAACACGTGTCCAGACGCAACGAAAAACAAGAGGAACGTCAGCTAAACTATGAAAACTGAGATCAATTCGTGATTCTTTTTCTTTCAAATAATTGAAATTAAGTGCCCAATATTTTTTCTTGAAATTCTTGAAATTCTTCAACAAGTGCTCTCTATTCGTAATTGTGAACAGAAATACGAATCACGAAACAAGGATCAAGTCTCCTCCATGGAAGCATAAAGTCTCCCCCAATTTTTGAATATGCCTATTTTGACATCGGTTTCGAAAAAAGTTGTATTTAAATCTGTGCACTATTTTATAATCATGATATGATTAATAAAGTAATTTAAATATTTCCTGAACAGACTCAGGCAAATACTGAGTCGAAATATTGTTTTCTGAATAGATATACCATATCCAAAGTAAGGGGATCAAGTGTGTTCAGTCTCCCCTCTACCTAGCGGCTAATTTTGTCAAAATCTATTTATCGAATTATAAACCTGGCCATATACCTACCTGGGTCCTCCCTTAGCTCAGTCGGAAAAGGCGCAGCTACAAAGCAATACTATGCTGGAGGTTGTGAATATCCGGGAACTAAGGAATCACCCAACGCGCTGCACTATACTTTAGGACGATCTTATCTCGTTCACTGACAGACAAGAAAAGGGGAGATGCTTGGTCATGAGTCTATGCCTACTGTGATAGTGATATGCCAAAGATATGCGTACAAGGTGGACCATATTTAAGGGACGTAACGGACGTGAATGGCAGTGTTGGCTATCTATCAACGTTGTACCACACACCCCCTTCCACCCAAGGGAAGAAAAGAAGAAGAAAATAATTTGGTTTTCAACGGTCAATAAACTCAAAATAGGATATTTTCTCGTTTTGAGTGTAAGAGTTAATTTTGTTTGCATGTAGCCCTGCATGAGCCCTCTTTTCGACCGAGACCTTGCTTTACACTTTCTTTCTTTCTCGCTTTGCGCAGTCCTATCAGAGCCTATAATAAAGGGCGATACGGTCAAAATTTGGTCAATATCAACTTGACGTATTTCTTTCAATTTTGCATTTAAAAAACCTGAACACCCCTCATTTTGAAGGTGTGTGTGTGTAGAATGTTGTTCCTATTTTGATTTTGGAATTCACTCTTCAGTTGTCAAAATGCCGTCCAAGCAAGAAGAGCAGCGTATCAAAATTTTGCTCGCGCATCGCGAAAATCCGAGCTACTCGCACGCAAAGTTGGCAAAATCGCTAAAAGTTGCCAAATCAACCGTTACAAATGGAATTAAAGTGTTTGGGGAACGTTTGTCGACAGCCAGGAAGTCTGGATCGGGGGGAAATCGAAAATCGGAAGCCGCTGAGACGACAAAGAGAGTTGCCAGTAGTTTCAAGCGAAATCCTAACCTATCTCTCCGAGATGCCGCAAATAAGCTGAATGTATCGTCTACAACCGTGCATCGAGTCAAAAAACGAGCCGGACTATCGACTTACAAGAAGGTAGTGACTCCAAATCGCGATGATAAACAAAATACGACGGCCAAAGCGCGATCCCGGAGGCTGTACACGACGATGCTGACGAAGTTTGACTGCGTGGTAATGGACGACGAAACCTACGTCAAAGCCGACTACAAGCAGCTTCCGGGACAGGAGTTTTATACGGCAAAAGGAAGGGGAAAGGTAGCAGATATTTTCAAGCACACGAAACTGTCACAGTTCGCAAAGAAATATCTGATTTGGCAAGCCATCTGTACCTGTGGCTTGAAAAGCAGCATTTTCATAGCTTCCGGGACTGTCAACCAAGAAATTTACGTGAAAGAGTGTTTGAATAAACGTCTGCTGCCTTTCCTGAAGAAACACGGTTGTTCCGTACTGTTTTGGCCGGATTTGGCATCCATTACGGTAAAAAGGCCATGGAGTGGTACGCCGCCAACAACGTGCAGGTGGTTCCCAAGGACAAAAACACTCCCAACACGCCAGAGCTCCGCCCAATTGAGAAATACTGGGCTATTGTCAAGCGGAACCTAAAGAAGACCAAAAAAACTGCTAAGGACGAGCAGCAGTTCAAGGCAAACTGGCTTTCTGCGGCGAAGAAGGTGGACAAGGTGGCTGTACAAAATCTGATGGCAGGGGTCAAGCGTAAGGCCCGGCAATTCGGATTTGGAAAAGCCGAAGCCTAACTGAATATTTTTCCTGAATTTTATACTAATTGAACTTGAAAAAGAAATTTAATTAGATTTTTTAAATAAACGATTTCACCGATTTACACGCGTTTTCCCTTGACCAAATTTTGACCGTATCACCCTTTATACACTCCCGTTTCATTTTACTCTTTGATTCTGTTTTTTATTCATTTCTAGGTCCATCGGTATTTCAAACAAATTTTATACCAAATTTGGACAAGCGTGTTTTATGTGGCCATCCCAAGTCACTGTCAAGTTTGCGACTTAAGAAATGTTGCTGACCGGACCGAAGCAAAACACATAAACGCTTTCAAAACAAAATTGCGGTTATCTCGAGCCGCTCCCAAAACAAACCTGCGGACGTCCAGACCCGCATTCAAGGAACAATCGCGGTCATCCCGAGCCGCTTCCAAAACAAAATCGGGGTCATCCCGAACCGCAGAAATATAAACTGTGACCATCCTGAGTCAAGTTAAAGGCAGCACTACTTTGCTTTATTACCATATTTCTTGGAAGGTTAACTGTGTCCACTATATTCCTTTTCAGAAATTGTGAAGTGAAATTAACGATGCTTGGGAGCCATTTTTTCCGACTTTTCACGTTCAAGAACATTTTTTTTTCAAATTTCTAAAAATTTCTGCAATGCGATGGGTGATTCCTCAGGACAAATAGGGAAGTTTAATATTATTCAGTTTTCTGCTGAAAATTCACTAGTCTGGCCGGATCGCCAATGTGAATATCCGAGAACTAAGGAATCACCCAAAGCGCTGCACTATACTTTAGGACGATCTTACCTCGTTCACTGACAGACAAGAAAAGGGGAGATGCTTGCTTGGTCATGAGTCTATGCCTACTGTGATAGTGATATGCCAAAGATGTGCGTACAAGGTGGACCATATTTAAGGGACGTAACGGACGTGACTGGCAGTGTTGGCTATCTATCCACGTTGTACCACACAGAGGTGACTGGATTCGATTCCCGGTCTGGGCTAGGGATATTGCGTTAAGGAAAATTTCTCGACTCCTTGGGCATAGGGTATGATTGTACTTGCCACACAATCATACTAATGCAAAAATAGTACCTGGCATCGAAAGCTCTCTATTAATAGCTGTGGAAGTGCATTTAGAACACTAAGTTAAGAGCAAGCAATAAGCGAATTGTGAAAACAATCAGCTTGAAATGCTAAAAGAAGGAATGTAACTACGAACAAACAAGCTGACAATAGATTTTGAAGTTGTATGAAAATGCGTGACGGGTTAGTTTTTTTGGGCATTATTCGGAAACAAAAACAAACACCATCGTGGAAATTTCAACAAATCAAACTTAGAAATTAGGGGACAGCAACAAATTTCTTTTGAAATTTTCGACGGTTAAGGACATAGTTTTTCCGACTTTTCCTTACAGTTTTCATCCATCATGACAATTTTTATGGGAAAGTTTTTTTTCATTTACTTATTTTCGTATTTTTGAGCATTTTTTTTTTCGGAAAAATATGAATTTGGAAATTTTGAATTTGGTGATGTCCGGGAAAATAGAAAAATTTCAATAGGGGGTTTTTCTGGGAAAACTGGCAACCCTGATATACTTTATACGTCGACAAAATTTCATAAATTTTTCAATTTTTGTGTTTCTGCTGAACTACGAATTTAAAAGCTATTAGCTGTTGCATTGTAAGTTCTATGTAAGAGTATTTATTTTTGCTAGAACTCTTACCCTCTTTTTTTCTCTGTTTAAGACTGCGACCAGTAATTTGATCTATTGTAGTATATCCCGTATCCTTTGTTTAGTGAATGTCGAGTTACTTCATCACTATTGAGAAATTATGAATTATGCGGTGTTTTTTACAGTTGTCTTTGTTTGTTTTGTTGGCTATGAATCGAGTTTTTTTTTAAAAGTTTCCGCAATTTGAACCCTTTGTGAGCAACACTCTTCAAAGACGCCCCCTTAATCAATCAAAACCTGATTCATTGCAAACAAAACAAACAATTACTCCGATACTGACCATGCATCAGAATCCTAGTCCTAAGTACTTCAAACTATAGAACATCAAATAGAAAATGAGAATTCACATAAATGAAGTCTAATCATGTTTCCCTTATTCCAAGCTCATCCTCGGTCGGTCAATCCGGGTGTTGTTGCTTTTCACAAGACATAAAATGTAATAAGGACTAATATACATTCCTTTCACTACAAAAAAAAAATATGTTCCCTAGTTTGAATTAATTCGGACTAGGGTTCGGTGGTAGATCTGATACCCCGTAACGCACCACGAAAAGGTGATCTACCAGCTTTACGGGTCAACTCTTACCCTTACGTAATGAGCAATTCTGTACGAAGATTATTTTGAGACTTCTTTTTTAGTTGGTCTCCCTGAAGGACCTTTCTTCAATAAATCATGACGATGCTGTACCGATGATTGTTAGATTCTCAATGTTTTTAAAATCTCACCAATATTTGGGAAATCTCTTACCTTCTAAGGGGTTGGGTAACTTTCACTGCTGGTAGATCTACTGAAATCAGTGCTCCTCGGACGTTTAGAAGAGTCATTGCTAGATAACATCTGATTGGTAAGTAGACCCGACCAAAAGGAAACAACAAAATTATTTCAAGTTGTGTTATTCAGCTACGCTGTTTTTTTTAACAGAGGTTGTTAGAATTTAGATCGCGGCTGTAGTTAAAATATCAAAAGTTATAACAAAAAGTCCTCAAGAGTTAACAACATTATAGCAAACTATGATATAGATATAACATAAACAAAACACACTTTGTAACAGTTTTGTTACGATGTAGCAAAATCATATCAGCTAGTGTTAGAATTTATTTATTTATTTGCACAGATTTTGCCTCGCAGGGCATTATATCTTAATTTGTTATAAGTATGTTATAAAATTATTTAGACGAAAACGTCTTTAACGAATTAATATCATAATCAGTTATTCGTAACAAGATTTTTTATAATTTTGTTATTTTTATGTTACACACTTCTGGTCGGGGAAGGGCTTCTGGGTCACTTTGTCAACTTGTGAGCAGCCTTTGAAACGCATTCCATCCGCATTGCTAGTTTGAGCTTTTTCAAAGCTGTCTTTTTTGTCCCTAAATCAAAGAGAAATTTGGCAAATTATTGTCAACACTGTTATATTTTTGTTGCCATCCTACATACATCACATACGTAATCAAGTCACCAATTTGATTTCTTCTTTATCACAATTTGTAGTTCCCAAAATTCATGACAACCACGAAAATCCATCATCACCAGAATTATTCTGTTACTTCATATCAGGTTCACCGTTTTCACGATCGCCTTCCATACTGCTTAAGGTATTAATGATAATAATATATGTAATTCTTGATTGATAAATTTCACTGAAAATTTCACTTAGATTATGAGTCCCTTACCATAGCCTAATATGCAGTGTCGGTTACATTTTTCATTGTTATCCATAAAGTAATTGAGCAGCAAAATATACTCAACTTGTTATTTGCGTGCTTAGATAAACTTAATAAGACGTTTGTTGTTCTGAACTTTGACAAATTAAACAACTTACTTTATTAGGACGAAATTTTTTGATGAATATGGATGTCATGTCGGCTGTAACGTTTTGCGTTTTTTTGTAGTTAATAATTTTATCATAAATTGAACAAATCTGAAATTTTAAATAAATGCAATAATTGTTATATAAAATCTAAAAAAGCGTGTGACTAGAAAATTGAGCTATCCTTGGGCCCAATGCACTTTTATGGAGAATGTTATAAAAGCTTCACTTTTATAGCATGGTGCTGAATTTGAAATAGGAGGTTTAAATTCACCATGCTTTCCGTCGCTATACACATCACTTGACGGGATTTTTAAATAATACTTCTGAAGAATAGTTAAAGAGTAATTCTTTTGGAAGTTGATTAGGACTTAGATTTGAAAGGAGGCACAGTTTCTTGGAGCAAACATCTTCTCCACTTGATTATTTAGCTAAATGATCGGCTGGAAGACAGAAGGGGAATACATTGTGTGGATTTGTGTTTCTTTGTTTAATGGACTGTGGTGCTTTTGAATCGCCAATTCTGCTTAAGATTTGTATTAAATCTACTTATACGAAAAAAGTTAATTATACGCAATTATGTGAGTGATTTAGCTTGATACTATTCTGAATTCTTTTGGACACGCAATTGGACATTCCTCATTTAACAGCAGTTTTCAAAGATCAAATTAAAAACAATACTTTAAAACACTGAAATGATCTTCTTTAGGAAACTCAACATTATAGTATGTCATGACCATATTACGCCAAAGTTAGTAACAACAATATTTCACTTGAATTGGGTCTAGGAGATAGGTTAAGGAAATACAGATTCTCAAGAATGTAATTCGCTATAAATCGAATAATAATATCTCAATTGCTTTAAGATTAAGTGATTATCACGACGTCAACATTAATTTCTCAATTTTAGCAGGATTGATGAGATATTTTGTACATATGTCGAGTGAAGGGGCTAGGCTGACATTGTGATAACCCTATGATGAAGATGTTTTGTGGTGTAAAACACAAGTTTCTGCGAGAATCTTTCAATAATTATAATCTAACCTTAATTTTTTTATGTGTGATAATTATTGTCCATGCCCAAATGGAAGGCAGCTTAAAATTAAACGCCCCAACTAATGAAACTCCATAGTGTCACTGTACTGGCAAAAAGCAACTGTTTCTTATGTTGCTTCCTCCCCCTGAGCGATGTATAACTGTGGTGGTGATGATGATGATGATGAAATATGAAACCTGGAGCCCTTTGAAACTCAGCCGACGTCCTCTGCTGACGGCTTTGGAATCCATACAAAGGTGTTAAAATCGTTTTAGAGCAGTAGAGTTTATGTAAATTACCGAAGGCGAGCCTTCCGCTGGGTGGGGGCATGTGTTATTCAACATCAGCCAAAAGCCTTTCCGCCAACGCATTATCGGAAAATGTGTTTCTTCCACCCCAAGCATGTAAATGGAGAACCTGTTCCCTCGAAACGAGGTAATGAGGTGAGAATTTTGCAGCCAAGCGTTTGTCTTTGAAGGATTTTCCCGGATTTTAAGCTAGCAGCACCATATTCTCGTATGAAATTGCTCCGGTAAGGTATCTGGTGGTCCGTGAACGATTTCAATTTACTGTGAAAATATTATGCTCGTACGATTGAACATTCCAGCAACATTAAGCAGGAGGTGCCGATAGCTCCGGTTTGTGCAATTAAAATTACTCGATTTAAATAAATGCAGATACTCGGAATGGGATCGTATGGAGGTTGGATTGATTCATCGCGCGAGATCCTACGAGATGTATTGACATAATTATAATCAGGAATACCACATTCATTTATTTCTGACCGAATCGGTCGAATGTGGTTTACCCTCACGATGGGACCGGAGATCAGCAAAGAGAATGTAGGAGTACATAAAAATTTATGTTTGTTTGGGTTTCGCATAGAACCAATCAATGATGAGGTTATTTGTTGAGTACAAACCGGTAGCACCGGTCTGCCTGTGTTTGCACATCCGCGGCCAGTGAAGCTAATGTAAATTTAACGCTGATCCTGTTTCCCGACAAACATTGTGAAAAATTGAAATAGTTTCAAAGAGCAGAGCTTATTTCTCGCCTGCCATTTATCGACAGTGCATGGTTCGCGTCAATATTTAATTCGATAAATACTGTTTTCACGCGCGGTGAAAATTCACCGGACATGTTTTTTTCGTCGGTAGTTAGCGCATATGTTAACAGGTGGTGGCACCTAAGCTGCGGAATGTGGGCTTGAAATTAGAACTGCTGGTTTGGTGTTTATTGTTCAGTTCCGTTTCGATATTTATGAAGATCATAGTATTAGCATAACTTTGTCATCTCCATCCACATGTCGACATTTTCTTGTAGCTCCAAATTGATGTCATGCTTTATAAACAACCGGAAACATCTTAACTGCAAATTCCATTTCATCTAAAAGCATGAATTTCTTTCAACCTTTTTTTTATAAAGTTGCCACGTGTACGACTGTGAAGTGGTTCGTTTAATCTTAGGTCCATTAATATTTCCTTTTAGGAAGCACAACAAATAGAAAATCCATTTCGTTGTTTTTTCAACAGTAAAATCGTTGCAGCTGTGACTCAATCAAATGTGTCAACGTGGCAAAAAAAGTTTCTTCCATCTTAAATAACAACAGTCCGGGTCCATTAAAATTTGAGGGTCATTTAAGCCGTTTCTAACGTACTACGGCTGTTGGAAATTTGCACCTTCTTTTGAAGCTTTTGTGTTTTTTCTTTCCGTTTACCCTATGAAAAACCCTTGATCTCGGTCTGTTTCTTTCGCAGCTGAACGCCATCAAATGTCGAGAAAAACGTTTCCAATAAATCAAAGGATCCAGTTCGATTCCGTATGTGACTTTGGGGGAATCCGGGTTCACCATTATTCCGATACACATGCTTAAGACTCTTTCCATTTGTCGGAGATTACTTCGGGTTCCTTTGACCGTATGGAAAACCCTCGTTAGTCCTTTGATGTTGCCAAGGCAACATTTCTTCAATAACTCACCCACATCACCAGGCTCGGGAGAGAATCCACCAAACGACAAAGCCCAGGGTAAAAACTCACTAATGTGTATAATCGTTCCAGTCATATATACAATCACGTCTGTGGGCTCGAGAAAGGGGACCGCTCGCTGCAAATGATGCCATCACATTTTCCTTAAGCGACAAACATACCCTCTGCATTGTGGTTTTGATTAGACCACTCAAAGTGAGAACTATTACTTTGACTCGCCATTTTCTTCAGGGGGACTATTTGGCTGATATTTCCTCAGGAGATTTGCCACCGTCGCCCGACTTGCTTCTTGTGACATACAAACAAATAACAGCTGCAAATATACGGCTAGGTAAACTGCTTACTGATGTGCTTCTTTGCGGATGGGTTTGGTTGATTGATTTTCTGAGAAATGGAATCAATTATGTAGCTGTGTATGACGCAGTTGGAAATTAAGTATGTGCGATGTAGGGGATTCAGGGATGTTTTGGAATGTTGAGAAAACTTGAGAAATAAAATAGTATTGTTCTAATGGCAGAAAGAGAAAAGTTTAGTAAATAAAGCAGAGAAGTTCAAAGAGTCAAATTCGCAATTCAATCATTCAGCAAACCTATTTAAGGAAGACTATACTTTGGCCTAAGAGCCTATTTTTGCACATCGTAGAGAATTATCGAATATTTAGGGAAGGTCCATTAATTATGTCACGCAGTAAGGGGGGAGGGTTTATTTTGGTAAAACGTGACAATCCATAGAAAAAACTTTGAAGGTCCATAAAAAAGCGAGACAAAGGGGGGTGTTATGAAAAGTCACTTTTTGCGTGACATAATTAATGGACGTTCCCTTCGAGGATTTAGATATGAAGATCTGATCATACGTTTGAAATGTTAGCTAAGGCAACAATTGATCAGTCAAAACAGTTCTAATTATGTTTTATATAACTTTATGCAGTGCTGTAAATGAAGCGTGTCCAGATTTAAATTTTTTATCATTAGATGAATATTATGAGCCCAAAATTTATACCAACACATTTATTTCACAACCTTTATTTTCCTCAAGTTCATTCCTTAACTTGGTGATCTCCTTCACGTCCAAGTTACGAACTCTTGATTTAACTGCTGCAATAATCGTTGGACAAGCTTTTCTTCTCTCGCCTTTAAGCTTTTGTCCAACTCTTTTTGAATTCTTGAACTGATTTTGATGCTCCTCTCGTTTTCCGACAATCAGCTTAATGAGATCAGATATATTCCGATATTATCAGATTTATGTCACGCGGCACCATAACAATCTTACGATCTTAAATCTGGCGAAAACAGGATTGCTTAAGCGGTATGCCTCAGAAGAGGTAACAGACGCTTTTTAAGACACTCTTCGATGTAAATTCCACTGGGCTTGCCATAAAATTTATTTTTCGCAAATTTTTCCATTTTCTGTTCCTTAAACTATGCTCCAGATTTCCTTTATCCTGGTGTAGAATTTCATTCAAGGCATTTGTGAAAAATCGGCTTTGATATATGTCTCATCGTCCAGCATAATAAAGCCAGTATGTTTGGTTAACACCGAATCATATAATATACGGGCCCGACTTTTCGCCTTTAGTCCTTTATTATCCCGACAAGCTTTTATCTGGGCTTTGTATGACTTCAGACCACATCCCACTTTAATATTCTGAACAGCTGACTTAGCCGCAGCAACATTCTTTGCAACATCTCTGGCCAACATATTAAGCTTTCTTGTGCACACTTTCAGCACATCTTTCTCGACTTGTTTTATATTATCTTTTTTGGCTACCTAATTGGCTTTATTCGGACTGTTTTAATCTGCAGAAACTTTTTGATTACATTTCAGACTGTTTTCTGAGACACAACGACCAAATTCGTGACAGTTTTCGGAGACCGTTTTGGATTTTCTATTAAAAATTGCCCAAAATAAGATTTCGCACTTTTTGTTGTAGCGACGTCATTTTGAAGACTGTAAATTCAAAGTAAACAACATTTTTGCCATGGCAAAGATGAATATCTCCACTGATAGCAAAACCCACACTGGTAGAAAATTGTGCGTGTACTCGGAGTAATGATTTGACAAAGTTAGAAAAAAACAATGAATACGGACACGCTTCAGTCGTTTCGACAATGGCTTCCATTGATGATGTATCTTCGAATTTCGCGGCTCACATCCAGGGCCATGCATTTTAGAAACTCCAAAATAAACTCGATTATTTCTTTCTTTCACGCACACTGTACAACACATCATTTCTATAACGCTACAGTGGCCGTTTTCAGCTTGAAACGAATGTGAAATTGAAAGACAGTTAGAACGAACAACACGCCATTCTCCCCTCGTTCAATGCAAAGGCTTTCGATGATCGAGTTGAAGCAATCGCAGTATGCCCTTTCAATGACGATCATTGACACTGTCACCTTCCCTGTCAATTTGATTTATTTGCGTTTTGTTACTTCCTCGATATATTTTCTAACAACAGTTATGCAATTAAATGAAAATTGAATTTAATTTCGTCACTTTTGGGATTTTCTGAGCCAAAAAATCTCCGGTTAAGTATTCCTCCGGAAGGGAAATAATGCCATTGGTTTAATGCCCATTGTTGATGGAATCGATATGTAGGGTGCAGTTCGTCTTGTTTGTGTAGCAAACAAGCCATAGGCTAAAAGTCACATAAATACGAAACAACATCAACAACAGACTCGCAATCAGCTGCATGAATTAGATGCTATTTTGATTCATTTTCCCTAATGTGCTCTGTTTTATATATTTGAGCATGAGCATGAGCATGATTGACCGCCCACGGATGCTACTCCGTTATTGCCAGATCAGCTGTTTTTACACAAAGAACTAATAGATAATGTTTGGGACTAACGCACATTCTCAATGTGTAAAAACTGGTGACCCATTATGAAGTAATACCGGCACCGGCCGCACCCGAATGCTGGTCAAGTAGTGTAGACGAGATACTCGCTTTGAAGGAAGCCTAGAAATTCTCTGCACTTCTACGAGAATTCACTGGGATGTTGGATAGTTGGGAAAAGGTTAGCAGCAGGGTTCGTTTTGGTTAACGATACGTTAAAAGTATGTAACTAGGACAATAGCAATAGACAATGATATTTTTGCAAATCGACTTATGAACGTATTCATTCCAAATTGTTGAGCTTCTACAATTGATATTTTTATCAAATGATATGTTGAGTTTACCAATAACCATAAGACTGTTGCTTGTTTGGGAAAAATATTATCGGCAAAGAAGATCATTCAATGTGGTCACTACTTATAAATACGGTTGAAAAATGTGTATCCATCCCAAGGGAAAGTACAAAAATCAACAACGAAAAACATAATCTTTGCGTAAACTTGATCCGGGTATACAGGGTCATTAGAATAAGATTCAATGCTGATTCTTGGAAATTGGATGATAAATTGGAATCAGATGTTTTTCGAATATTCTTTAATGTATGATAAACTGAAGCTATCTGACTCTGAAAAATCAAATCCCCTACACATTTTTGGTAGCCATTGGTAATCCCTTGAACATCCCGTGAAATATAATGTTTGTAAGAATAACCCCTTCATAACTTCCCAAGAAATTAATCTGTTAAAACTGGAAGTCCTTATCATGGAGACAACGTCCGGATGTACCAGCATCTGTCTGTTCGTGAGCATCCTTTAGTTTACAAACGCGTAATCGTCATACTGAAAAAAAACTTGTTTCAAACGCCGGCATCCTGCAAGCACTAGGCGTCAAGTCATCCGAACGCCATTTCGATCATCCGAAAGGGCTAATTGTTGTTGCCCAGAGGTTGCATCGGGAACCGCTCAATATAAAATTAAATGGCGAAGTTTTACTTGTTACAGGCTTCCGACTGAGTGTAATCGCGGTATGGTGGATGAGTAGATCAAGTACAAGGACGTTTGAATGACGAATTATGTTCGTCAAAATAAGAATTTACTGCCGTTGTTACTAATCTGCTTTGAAAAATGTAAGCCATTCAAATGAGTAGTCTTTTTTTATTTCCGATTGCTGTTTTGATTTGTGCGCCCGAACATTGATGATGGTTTGATGACCATTTCCAAATTATCACAGGTTGATTTTTGTACTTTCCCTTGGCATGGATACATTTTTCAACCGTATTTATAAGCAGTGACCACATTATAATGATCTTCCTTACCGACAATATTTTTTCCATACAAGCGACAGTGTTATGGTTATTGGTAAACTCAACATATCATTTGATAAAAATATCAATTGTAGAAGCTCAACAACTCTTATTTGGAATGTGTACGTTTATTAGTCCATTTGCCAAAATATCATTATCTATTGCGCATTATTCATTGCTCATTTTACCTCTTCAATATGAAATTTTTTAATTTGTCCTACTGCATCACAACTTTTTATGGCTCAATCCCAATTTTTTGCCTGCATTTATTTGTTGCTCTGGAACCCATTCAGTTTTCGAATAGTGTTTTTGATTATTTCATGGGAAAGTTTTCACGATATCAAATGATTTTTGAATTTAAAGATGGGTAACTGTTTCTACTACCTAGGACATTTGATTTTTTTTATTGTGGTTATTCAATTATTTATTGCTCATTTTACTTTTTTAATGGAAAAATTAAAAAAAAATCCAAGCCATATGCAAGTAGTTTAGTGCTCAAATTATATTATTAGGCGGAAATAAAGTCATATTTATTTGCACATATACTAATAGCTGTTGCTTTATTTAACAGATTTACCAGTCACAATTAGATTATCCGCAGATCTTTTCTCATCTTTTATTGCTCATTCCTGAATTTTTAATGCTGATCACACATTATTTGTTGGCACAGGCCTAAATGATTTAGCGGCACTTCTGTCCTTTTTTGGTGCTTTTTCTGAATTACTAAGTGCAGGTTAATATTTTTGTCGTATTCTAATTGTATTTATTCGAACGCTTACCTTGCATAAGTTTGTGAAATTCAATCTGTCATAACCATTAAGCTTATCACGTCTGGATGGGGTAGTGTGCCTTCTGGAAATGTGGTAATACGTTTTGGATGAAAACATAACAAACAGCCGTCAAAAAGATCTTTTCTACCGCGAACCACAATGAAAAAACTTTAGCATATAAGCAATTTTTACAAGACGATAGACACGACAGTGTGCGTGTGTTAAATTTCACTAAGCTTAATACTGCCTTTCATTCATGCGCTGAAGGCCAGACTGGCTGTGGTCTTGGGTGCAAGAGAGAGACAAATAATGGCAGCTTACCATCACTACTGTGTGTATGTTTTCTCCAAATGCTTTGTGCCACACCACTTCGAACCAGGGATGCCGCATATATTTTGTGCAGATTTTGGATATAGAATTCTGTATAAACAGATTACAGATTTTTAAAAAAGATACAGATTTAACAGATTTTTGAAAAATTTTCTTTTTCGTTGCATTTTTTTATCGTGTTTAAATAACCATGTCTGGAAATCTCATTGAGCCACCTACAGAGTTTGTCAGATATTCATCGATATACCGGAAGGATGGCCGCTTCGAAGGCATCAACCAAATAAACCTCGGTGGGCAACATCCATTTCAGTTCTATGAAAGAACTTCACCTTCGGTGGATAGCATCAATCTGTATAATTAACAGGTGTGTTTTTGTATTTCTAGTACGAATTTGTAGTATAGAGTCTCACCACAGCCGCTACAGCACGCTCTAAGTGATCTTACTAATGTCTAGTCCTACCTTACGTTTTGTCACATTGCAGATGTCTGTTCGAAGCGCTATTTTTATCAAGCCTACTGAATAACTTGACAAAACCACTAGAAATTCTGCAACCGCAGGCCTTAAATGATGACAAGGGGATGGACATTTTGCGGTAGTCAATCCAAGTACCCTCGGTGGACAGCATTCATCTAAAGAATTAGCTGGTTTGTGCTACTTCTTTTCATGTCTGATTCAAATACTTAGATTCTAAGGTTTGATGTTATACAAAGAATATAATATATACATTTTATTGCATCAATAGCATAAGCTACTACTTTCAAAGAAGCTATCTCCGTATTAAATGCCACATGCACAACTGTCAAAAGTTCGAAGCATTTGTTGGCACAGAAATAATATTCGTTCATTGTACGAAAACAGTATACAGAGCTACGAATATTTTGTTGTCAATAAAAAGAAACGTCTCTCTGGTGGTTGCATGAATGACTGTCAGATCTACGTTATCGACTCAAAAGGTAATTGGAAAAAAAGCGCTACCACGAGAAGTTGTGTGGCGTTTTTTGTCATGTTTCTGACAAGGGGTTCGATCTTTTATTTTTAGGAAGAAGTGTTATTGAATCCGGGGTGCCTAGGCCATGGTGACTCGTGAGATGTTACTTGATTAAAGAGTATAACTCTCGACAGTACTTTAATTATTATTTTGGGATAAATCAATGTTTCCCGCCAACCCCAGTATCAACACCAACATGTATGAGTACTATTGAAGGACAGCAGCGATTGGCTGGTTTTTGTGAAAATCATGAATTGTACACATTGTACAAAAAGGTGTAATGATAGCATTTCACCAGATAAAAACAATATGAATGTGTCATACAATATACGAGACATTTGTTATGTGTACAAAATCCATGTTTACGAAACGAGTGAAAGCTTATATATGAAAATAAATTTTCAGTTTACCGTTTCTTATACAAAATGAACAACAACAACATAATATCTTGATTTGAGGAGAAAAGCACAAATTAAAATTTTATTCTTATTCACAAACTTAAATATCTATCTATCACAGTTCACCAAATGAGCTACAATCTGATCTTCGTACGTTGTTTACTCGAAAACAAAATTATCTTACAAGCACACGCAAAATATTGTATTACTTTTATATTGAATATTTTCTAACATTGCCACACACTTGAAATATTCTACAGATTTTCGGTACCTTTTTATTGACAACTCAACAGCTAAACGGTCGGTAAACAATTTCTCAAATCACCGAAAAATCTGTGGAATCGCAAAGAAGTTATCTTTAAAAAGAAAGTAGAGAAGAGGTCGGACCTGGGATTGAACTGTTTATCTCCTGATCAGTACGTCAAACCAGTTACCACTAAGTCCCAAGCATTGTTGATATATCGCAAATTGAACCAACAAAATGGTTTTATTGATCTGAAAACCCATTTTCTTGATGTAATTTGAATTTGTTTAAACGCATAGAAGCGAAAATTTTCCCAAACTTTAACATAGAATTCTTGTCCTACCCAAAATAAGATTGAGTATTAATGCCTCAACTCGTTGCATTTTCAACATATTCAATTATTTCTTGATGCAATTTTAACATCGGTTTCAATCTTACATGAGATGAAGAGTTGAAAATGGAATTGCCTTTGTTTTCCTAGAATTACAGAGAGCCTATTCGTGAATCCTTTGTAAATCTTCATTTATTTTGCTGGATATTTCTACTGCAGACATATTTGCAGAATCGAAATATAACTGTGCATCATCAGTGAATTCATTAATTTTGCAATTTTTCACTAAAGCCTGTCCACGTTAAATTTCTGGCACTTTTCTTTCGGTGTAGATTTTGAACTATTTCACGGATCGCTGAATCGTTTCACTTATATGACAGCTGAAACTCTCCACTTTATTTCGTGGTACAACATGTTTACATTCTTGTCACCTTCAGTAAAATGGCGTCGAATCAAGTGGAAGTGCGCAAATGCATTTTGTACGAACGGCAGCAAAATCTGAATTTATCGGCCAAGAAACTAAAACTACCGAAAAGTACCGTGTTTTGTGTTTGCAAATCATTTGACCAGCGCTTGACTGTGGATCGTGACACAAATCGAAAAGTATGCTCCCGACAAATGGACAAGAAGGTGGTATTGAGAAAAATCCCAATCTTTCCCAATCATTAATGAGAAAATTCCCAATCTTTCTGAGCAAAATGTGGCTCGCAAAGTTGAGAAGTCAGAATCATACGTACAAAAAGTGAAGCAGAGGCAAGGACTGAAGGTGTAAAAAGTAAAAAAGGTGCCTAACCTTGATGACAAGCAACATTTCACTGCAAAAAGTCGTGCTAAGGAGCTTTACACTATTTTTTTTGTAAAATGTTTCTTGTTTCATAATGGACAACCAAACATTCGTACTCGAAGACTTTAAACACCCTCCGGGTCTGGCTTTTTATACCACAATGCAAAGGAACACCGTGGCCGAGCATTTCCGGAAGCTGAAGATGTCCAAATTCCCGAAGAAGTATTTGATTTGGAAGGCCATATGTAGTTGTGGTCGAAAATCTAAAAGTTTCGTCTCTACCGGCACTATCAATAAGGCTGTGTACGAGAAGGAATGTCTGCAAAAGCGGTGTCAAAAACAGCCAGTCCACCAAACTGTCAAGAACTTCACCCAATAAAGAAGTACTGGGCTCTAGTTAAGCGGAAACTCTTCAAAACTAAGAAGAAAGCAAATGGTACCGATGATTTCTAGAGAAGATGGAGAATTGTCACGGCGGGCGTATCTGAGGATACCGTACGGAAACTGATGGCGAGTGTACCGCGAAAGTTCGAGAATTTTACAGAAAGAAGGATTAACATCTCTATCAACTGTTTCTAATGTAGATATAACTCTATTATTGTGAAAAAAAAATCGGTTTTGTTGAATCCTGTGTTAATTTGTTTTGCTGCTAATATTTTGGTGTCCGAACTTTAACGTTGACAGGCTTCACTTCAACCAGGTCATAAATATATAATGAGAAAAGAAGAGACCCGGGGAACTCCTGATGTGATAGGAATAAATTCTGAATAAACTTCGTTGTTAAATACAGTCTGCGCACGAGACTTAAGGTATGATTTGACTAGATTCACAGCGAGATTGGAAAACCTAAACATTGCTTTTAATTTATGACATGATACCCTATGGGAAACAGTGTCAGAAGCCTTGGAAAAATTCAGAAGAATAAGAACTACTAAGAACTACGAATCGAGAAACAAACCGACATCATCTAACACCTTCAGCAAATTTGTTTTGGTGCTATGTTTTGAACGATTACCAGATGAAATAACATGATAAACCAGCTTCATATCATGTTATTTGTCTCGACGTAGCTACACATATCCTTTTTAACAAGTTTTTTTTTTGAATATTTTTGATAGTGTACATAGAATGCTTATTGGTCATAAGTTATCCAATGAGCTTGAACTCTGCTTCTTTTTTATTGGTATAACTTTGTAATTCTTCCACACATCAGGTTAAATACTAGTTGTTATTGAATAAATGAGTTATTGTCTTAATTATAATTGGCGAAATGACCTTAAAAAATTAATTAGTACAAGGCCAATTGCGTTTATGTTTATGGAATACATTGCGTGAACAAGGTCTGATTGTTCTACCTGATTGAAGTAGAAGGGATCACTATTATTGACATTTACATCGGTAGAATAATCTATGTTATTATTAGATCAGAAATAATTGCAAAAAGCATTATTTGCCCCATTTTTTGTCCTCTGTTCGGGACATAAAGGGCGAACACGAAATTATTGCGACACATTCAACAGGGCATAACTTTTTTACCATTGGGTAAAAATCAACCAAATTTTGCACACTTTCTCATTGATGTGTATTGTTTACATGCTGTCAAACTCGAAGTCGTGTTTTTCGATTCAACGGAAATGGAGGTGAACCAATGCGAGTCGAGAGAACAAATTCTTTCCAAACACCTGGAATTTCCTGACCTGTCGCACCGGCAGTTGGGAAAAATGTTGAACATTCACCATTCAACCGTCTCCAGAGTGTTGAAGCGGTTCCAGGAGCGGTTGACGTTGGACCACTGCAAAGGAGCTGGAAGAAAACCGGGACCGAAGAACAAAAAGACGGAGGGAAAGGTGAAGCGGATGATTAAAGCAAATCCCAACGTCTCAAGCCGTGATTTGGCTAAAAAGATCGGCATGTCGCAGAGCTACGTCCAGAATGCAAAGAAGAGAGCTGGACTACATACATACAAGGTACAGAACTTCCAAAACCGCGATGAGCGGCAACAATCGACGGCTAAAACTCGGGCACGGAAGCTCTACGAGAAGTTGCTGACAAAATATGGCTGCTGTGTGATGGACGACGAAACGTATATAAAAGCCGATTTTAAGCAAATTCCGGGGTTGGAGTTTTTCACCGGCAAGAGCAAGCTCTATGTGGACGACAAATTTAAGAAGAAGAAAATGTCGAAGTTCGCCTCCAAATATCTCATTTGGCATGCCATCTGCTCTTGCGGACTGAGGAGTGAGCCTTTCGTGACAAAGGGCACAGTAAATGGCGAGATCTACAAATCTGAGTGCCTCGAGAAGCGCCTTTTGCCGTTCTTGCAGCAGCACGACGAAGCTCTGCTATTTTGGCCAGATTTGGCATCATGCCACTATTCTAAAAGTGTCCTGGAGTGGTATGAGGCCAATTCTGTCCATTTTGTTCCAAAGGACATGAATCCGCCAAACTGTCCGGAGCTGCGCCCGGTGGAGCAGTACTGGGCAATGATGAAGCGGGAACTTCGAAAGAGCAAGAAGACAGTCAAAGACGAGAAGGACATGTTAAGAAAATGAAAAAAAAAACTGAGAAACTGGTACCGGATGACACTGTAAAGACTTTGATGGAGGGCATCAAGCGAAAATGCGTTCAATTTTACACTCAAGGCTCCATCGATTAACTTTTCTTTTGATTTTTGAAGTAAATATATGTATAAAACTACCCTAAAATTTTGGTTTGATTCTAAACATTATAAGAAAATTGGCATGACATTTTCGGTGTCGCAATAATTTCGTGTTCGCCCTTTAAACCACTGCGTAATTTGATCTATTGTATAGTAGTATATCCCGTATCCTTTGTTAAGTACATGTCGAGTTTCTTCATCACTATTGAGAAATGATGAAGTATTCGGTGTTGTTACAGTTGTCATTGTTTGTTTTGTTGGCAAGGAATCGAATTTTATTGAATGTTTCCGCTATTTAAGCCCTTTGAGGAGTGAGAACACCTGGTTTTTATCAGTTAAAACTGGATTCATTGCAAAGAAAACACACAATGACTCCGATACTGACCATGCATCAGAACCCTAGTCATAACTAATTCAAACTATAGAACATCAAATGGAAATGAGAATTCACACAAATGAATACAAAACCATGTTTTCCTTATTCCAAGCTCATCCACGGTGGATCAATCTGAGTATTGTCACTTTTCACAAGGCATAATAAACATAATAAGGACTAATAGTATGTTCCTTTGACTACAAAAACAAATATGTTCCCTAGTTTTAATTAATTCAGACTAGGGTTCGGTGGTAGATCTGATACCCCGTCTGATAACGCTGATAACGCACCACGAAAAGGTGATCTACCAGCGTTACGGGTTATTTGCCTCATTGGCACTAACATTATACGCTACAGGAGTGACTTTCCTGATAATTCCAAGTTTTGTAATATTAATCCACAACTGTTTGGAAGGAAATTTAGGATCAAGTCGCGACGCATAGTCACGTTGTTTTGCTGTTCTTACCAATATATTTGCTCTGTTTTGTGCTCATTTAAATGAAAAGTGATCGAATAGATTTGACTAAAATTCCATTTTTTAAACAACAAATATCGATCTACAATCGCTCTGCATATGTTCGAGTCAAACCAAGGATAAACTTTTCTATTATCAGAAACAGTTAAGATTGGAACATAAGAGTCATATAAATTCAACAACTAAGAGTCTAAAAATTCTATCGGCTGATTCGAATCATTATTTCGATATTATGATCGTAGTCGTTTGATTAAAAAGCTTCGATGAGATGATCTACTTCGGTGGAATTGTAATCACGACACTGAATTGTCTTCGGAGAAAGCTTAGAATTGTAATCGAGAGATGGGAACAGTTGATGACTTTACTTGCTATTTATTGACAGATTGACAATATTGCCCAGGCTACACCAATCCGGGACACTATGTTTCTACGGGCAGTCTTTTGTGATCATATGACTCGTGAAAGCGAGAGATGAAACCGATGGTAGGTCGCACGCTCCATCCATGTTGAAAGCTCATCATTTGAAGCCTCTTTTATCGACTTATCTAAGAGAAGTTTAAAATCCTTTGAGCAACTCTTGTATACTACAAACAACAGTTCAAACGAATATAAAGCAACTGAACATTTTCAAAGTAAACGGTACTACTCGCCACGTCTGGGATTTCTTTTATTAAATTATCTGATTGTTACTTAAAACCCTAAGCGCCCGTTATTGAAAACATTTCTTTTGCAAATTGTTTACAAGTTCCTCCATACAGGGCAAACGCAGCAACCCACAGATAACGAGCAAAAACTTTTAAATAACACATCCAAATTGGCAAGTGCCAGGGTGGCGCAATTTTCATCACCGCTACGAGGAAGTGATTTTCGCACTCTTGGCAAAATTTGCCACTACTGTGGATAACGATCTCCAACAGTCCAACATCATTGCTTCATTCCCGAGATGGCACTCAGCACAACACCATAGCTAATGGCGGAAGAGAGCTAGGGCGAGAAGCTATTAATTGCAACGACATGCAAACAAACTACAAATAGGTGCCCCGCTTAGAGTAAACACAACTGAACCCACGATTGGCGCCATCATTGTGTTGCTTTTATCATACCAATGCTGGGAATGGCTCCCGGGGGAGGAAAGAAGCCACATCCCAAGTTCAGAGCACAGAAACAATCGCAGACCTTCAAGATCATCAGCAACTACAAGGTAAGCCCTCCAGGGTACGAACCCTCTCGCTTGGGATTGCTCGGTAAGAGGGGAAAATTATCATTTTTAATTACTTCATCTTAGGAAAGCGAACAAGTGCTATCAGAGTCTCTCATCAGAGACAACGGAAAGAAAGAAAGAACGAGCTTCGCCGTGGCCGCAGGACAAGCGCGGAAACTTTGCTCAACCTACACTCTGAGAACGGGCTAGGTATTCGGAAATTCTACTGAGTTCGTGTGCAAAGACAAATCGCGGTGGTGGCACTACATTGAAATTCATTTGACTATGCAGCAAACTAACGGTGTTTCGTTCTGAGTTTTGAAAGGACTACAAGTTAGTGAGAGACGGTGCACGGTACCGTCCCTACTGTGATTTCAATTGAACTGTATTGTTAAATTTTTCGCTCGAATCTAATCTAATGGCAAAACATTCTGCAAAAATAAGATTGCCATTTCTCCTAAATTCACGCATTGAAATGACGAAACCATAACCGATTCTCAATCACCAATCGCCAAAAGCTTCTGCTTTGTCTTCGTTTCTATCGACAAACAAGGCAAGTGGCTTGGATTTCCAGCATTCAAGTCACGTCCGAATTAATTTCGGTAACCCATTCCCTCCAGTGAGTTGATTGTATTCTGCTAAAAACTTCTAAGAACAACTTGCTATCCTTATTGCTTCAGGTTCTATACTTGTACTTTTGGCCTCACCCCCGTGGCAAGAGATCATTAATTTTCCTACCTAATGAGAAATTTTTCCCGCAACCGCTGCCGTTGTGCGTTTCCGGAATGGTGTAGACGGTCATCTCAAAGTGCCTACTCATCACTTTTGGAAGTCACCTGTGTTGATGAAGAACGATGCCCTTCCCCGTGGTCGCATTCAAGACGCGTTACGATACTAAAGGTCCGGGATCATACCCAGAGGAAATGAGATGTAACGAATTGCGGTGTAATGCTCGTTACAGGACCAACGTGAGGAAACTACTTTTGCGGTAAGTTGATGTCTTCTTTTTCCCTCAAGTCCTTTAGGATGACAGAGTATAACCAACGATATCACCGACGTGCAAAATGAGAGTGCATTCTGTGTATTGTTGTTTAATTACACTCTTGTTGCTTCATTTGCAGTTCATTCGGAACAGAATTCTGGAGCTGTTCCGATGAAGGGTGGAAGTGAGGGCGATAGACAACGGAGAAAAAACTTCATTTAGTTCGTAATTGATGATGTTAGCATATGTTCGCTTCCCAT
This sequence comes from Aedes koreicus, assembly GCA_024533555.2. Lineage (NCBI taxonomy): Eukaryota > Metazoa > Arthropoda > Insecta > Diptera > Culicidae > Aedes > Aedes koreicus. Next base: position 214,776 of record JAHHFK020003985.1, read on the forward strand.
GCCGGATTGATACACTTCCAGCTCTAAGAAGCAGATTTTGCACTTAGCGGTGGTTTTTCTTTTCCATAACAAATGTTCAGTTCCATGTCCTTGGGGTCCATCAAATATCAATTATAATTAATTGTTTTTTGTTCTTCATCTTTAAATTTAACTGAAATATATCTAATTATTTTACAAACTGATTTTCACCTTTATGAAAGGCATCCTGGTTTTCACCTTAATGAAAGGTATCCTACCCTCTATGCAGATTCAACGTCTTATTAGTTTCACCTTTAACGATCAAACAGAGCAACAATCCAGCCTTCCACACATACCATACTGTTAAGAGATTTACGACGTTGCTGAAACATCTCCAAACTTTTATCTTGAGCTTCTAGTGTATTCCAGCCACCGACTTCGAAGTATGTTGAACTTCCGGTCGTTCGTGACGATAGAAAATAATGAAAACTTTCATCGGCATTGTTCGCAGGAGTTGCTCTTATGTTGCTGCCCTGCGTCCGGGAAGCAACTTGGCTATGGCTATTCTGTGGTCTACCACCATCGCCACTGCCATAGATGCCGAACCAAGACACCGAGGAGATAAATCAAAATAATTGCTACCACGAAGATTAGTTGCTCCTTCCATATGGGATGTATCGCACATGCAAGGCGAAACGATTGCACGAACGAGTGGCGAAAGAAATATATGACTTGTTGTAAACTTTCCTTTGTTTGGGTAAGGTGTTTTCTCAGGTATGTTTGAAGTGCGCGGGAGTTTCGGGATGAGTTTCTGGAAGGATCTGTTGGAGTGGTTTTGGTTTAGTTGTTGATTTCGCGTATCATTCTGTGAACACGCTTCAGTGGATTGTGCTGAATGCCTCCACTGAATGAATTCCACCAAATGCTTTGTCTTCTGGCAACGGTACAATAAACCTCGTTCAAGTCATTTCTGAAACGGAAGATTATACTTTACTGCACATAATTTCAAAAGGCGTCCTACGCATTATAACCTAACGGTTCCATACCCGTAATGCGAGTATCCACTAGTCAGCTCATTTGCGCGCATTGATTGTGAAGCATATGTTATGAAATGTTAACCGCCATTGACCACGATCGCAATGTACAGTTCAAAAGCGATTGCTATATTGAAATTTTCCAAATTTTCGCCCCCTTCAACAGGGGAAGGGGTCTTGAACTACCATAAAAACATTTCTTGCCTCCAAAAACCTCCACATTCCAAATTTGGTTCCATTTGCTTGATAAGTTCCCAAGTAATGCACAAATTTGTATTTCATTTGTATGGAAGCTCCTCTTCCTCCCTTTCAGAAAGCGAATGAGTCCAAACCACCTTAGAAACATTTATCTTCTTCAGAAACCTCCACATGCCAAATTTGGTTCCATTTGCTTTGTTAGTTCTCGAGTTATGCAGAAATTTGTGTTCCATTTGTTTGAGAGCACCCCCCCCTCCCCCCTCCTCATATGGTGGAAGAGTCTCGAATCGCCATAGAAACATTTCTTGCCTTCAAATACTTCCACATGCCAAATTTGGTTCCATTTCCCTGATTAGTTCTCGAGTTATGCAAGGATTTGCATTTCATTTGTATAGGATCCCCCCCTTTCAGAAAAGGGAAGGGTCTCAAATCAACATAAAACCATTTTTTGTCTTCAAAAACCACCACATACTAAATTTGGTTCCATTTGCTTGATTAGTTCTCGAATCATGCAGAATATTGTATTTCATTTGTATCGGAGCCCCCCCTTTAGGATGAGAAGGGGTCTCAAACCAAAAATTTTTTGTCTTCAAAAACCCCCACATGCAAAAATTTCGTTCCGTTTGCTTGATAAGTTCCCGAGTTATGCAGAATATTGTGTTTTATTTGTATGGGAGCCCCCTCTTTTAGGACTAGGAGGGTTCTTAAGCTACTATAGAAACCTTTCTTGCCTTCAAAAACTCACACATGCTAAATTTGGTTTCTTTTGCTTGATTAGTTCTTGAGATATGTAGAAATGAGTGTTTCATTTGTATGGGAGCGCCCCTTTCCAGAGAAGGGAGGGGTCTTTAATGTTCATATTAACCTTCCCCGGCCCCAAAAATCCCTGCATACAAAATTACACGCCGATCGGTTCAGTAGTTTTTGAGTCTATTAGGTTCAGACAGACAGACAGACAGAAATCCATTTATATATATATATAGATAGATAGATTTACCTTAAAACTAAAGTTAGGGGAATATAACCGATTAATCGCGGCCGTCTCGAGGTTAACAGAAATTCCATTTTAACAGATGGGAAGCTGGGCGGGAGTTTAAAGTATGGTTTACATAACACATTAATTTTAAATTCTTAATTGTCTAAAAATTTATAACTATACAACTTATGGTTTTCTCTTGACTTGAACATTTTTCAAGAAAAAAAAAACACACACACACATACAAAGTTTAAAAAATAAACTTATAGTAAACATTTAGGTTAAACTAACTACAATCTAAGGCTAATATTAGTCAAAAACCTATAATTGAGTTTCATGTACTCCAAATCACGTACAGCCAAAATATCTCGTATTGGCACATTGGGTTGTCTACCTCGAGCCCGAAGGGAATCATAAAGCTCAGATCTGACTCCATAATGCTCAGCACATGGCCAAATAACGTGATCTGCGTCCTGATAACGGCAGCAGGGTAAATGCACCCTTCTTTTTGGGGAAATGCTCCTTAAACTTTGGAAAAATGCTCCTTAGATGCGTTTGCCCGGTATAATGCGATCGGAGGTATTTACCTTCTGGTTAGCGCTTGCCGGTTGTTTTGACGGGTCTTAAGTTTCTTCAAGATTGTATAGCGTAGCTTCGCTCTGCAATCTTCGAGGTAGTTTTGACGGGTTTAAATTTCATTTTGACGAGTCTTAATTTCATTTTGAAGAGTCTTAATTTTGTTTTGACGACTCTTAAATTCAGAAACTTAAAACCCGTCAAAACTATACAATCATGAAGAAACTGAAGACCCGTCAAAACACCCGGCAAGCGCTAACCAGAAGGTTAATACTTCCGATTGCATCTAAGGAGCGTTTTTCCAAAGTTTAAGGAGCATTTCCGCAAAAAGAAGGATGCATTTACCCTTTGCCTCCTGATAACCTTGTACACATTCGCTGAGATTGCAGTCGCTCAGTCCAACTCGATATAAATGAGCGATTTTCATTATTGGTGAAGGTGAAATTTATGCGCAGCAGTTTGAGACACACTGTATGTAGAAGTTCAATTAAGGCTTGTTTTGGAACTAGCTAACGAAGAATTTTGTGTGTGGTATTGATAAAGCTACGTTCGTGGAAGAAAGCTAATATTTTTTCACGATTATCAGAATATATCTGATCGGGATCTGAAGATAAAATTTAAAGTGCCTTGTTCCTAGAAATAAGGAAAACAGTTACTTCGTGGACTGAAGTCAGCTGAGACTACACATGGATGGTCGAATTCAACTTTGGAGAAATTTGGAATGTACTTAGGGCATCCAGGAATAGAGCATATTGGTCTTATTACGGTAATTACTACACCGTGAAAATGAAGTTACGTGAGTGAACCCTATTATGGGACGCACGCAAGTCATAAGATGTGAAAGATTGCATCAGAATTGACAACTTGAAAACAAACTGACCGAGTGACGCTTCCCGTTGATTTTTTTCACCAAAATTTTCAAAGGTGAAAAGCAGTTATGTCAAATAAAGTAAGTTCAAATTTGAATTTTTAATTATTTCTTTATTTTGTTTTTGTTTTGAATGTATTTATATTTTTAGCAAGAAAAATATGAATAAGCGAAAATTCAAGTGTTTCTGGATCGACTTCTGAAGTATCCATGTCGACGTACTCAGCCACCGTAGGAAAACTATCAATTTTGAAAACTTAAAATTCTGCTTTTCCAGCTCCTTATCCAGTGCGATCCAAAATGATCGCTAGGGATGCTCAAGCTAGCAAGCTCCTTACTCAGAGGTGGCATTCTCTTTTCAACGCAATGGAAAGCACTTCTGCATTCGTAGCTAGAAAAAGTGCATATAGCTTATGTTCCAAATAATGATGAGCAGCTACCTGAATAACTTTCTGATGGGTTTTCGTCCGGACCTCCATCGACTGTGATAATAACTAGAGGCTTGATGAGACCATCCATTTTCATTTTACTAGGTGGAGTGAAAAGTAACCTCCTAGGAATGATTTTTTTTTTAAATTGCTCATTTTATTCATTGTTAGCTCGATACACTTATTCCAGCGATTTTACAACTTGATCCCATCCGAAAAGTAATTTTCCGGAAGGTCTCGGTTGGCAAAATACTCCTCTGCGGCGTTGATGATTTCCTCGCGTGAGCTGATTTTTATTTATTGATGAGCCATCTTTTGATGTTTGGGAACCGATAGATAAAACATTCAAAAAATTCCAATATGAAATGAGAATGAAAAAAAAATCAACAAAACCGATTTTCAACTCAAATTATCAACGCTAATAATAAAGCTTTCAGGGCTGCACTGATCTTTGAACAAACGATGGTGTTTTGTGGATTCTCCATTTTTTTTCGAATGACTCTATGCTATTGTCTTTACAGTGCCGGACAAATGTATGTCCGCTCGAAATGGGACACTGCCCACAGGTTGGATACGTCCCACCGGTTGAAAGGGACGTTCATCCAATGGGCACTGCCCTTATCTAATATTTATGAATTTTTCTGCTCTGATTAGTCATGAAATAAGGCACTGCCCTTATCTAATATTTATGAATTTTTCTGCTCTGATTAGTCATGATCAAGCAATTCAGACTCAATATTATTTTGAGCGTAATTGACGAAATGTGTATTATGTACGAAGAATTTTAGTAAAACACCTCGTTTCGAACATTATTTATCAAACTTCTATTTCTCAACTTACAAAGACCCATATGAGCTAAAATTTTGAGCAATTGTGATCAAACTATTCATTATCAATATGGTTCCGGGTTAGCCAAAACCCATGCAATACAAAACAAGTTATAGCGGTCTTATTTTTACATCTTCTTGAAAAAAGTGACAACATGATATATTTTTGCAACCCAATCCGCGGAGAAAAGTTTATTACCGCATTTCAATATGCATTATAATTAATAATTGTTACGTAATTTCAAACATTATAATTAATTACGTGCTTCGTGCAACAACAAATAACATGATTAGTTTAAATGTATTTGAAATTCCATGATGGGGGCACCATCAATACATGCTGTTGTAAGAGGATCAGCATATACAACACGTTATCTGGTTTTTCTCTGAGGTTGTTAAAGTAAATGACCACGAGAGAAACACAATCGAAAACACTAGTAGTTGTGTCATAAAAATACCTCTAATTTGGAAATCCATCTCTGTCACATGTAGCCTTTGGGAAGTGTAAACAGAGATTTCACATAGCTAGAACTGCTCCGTGCCGTTTTGCGATATATGAGCATGATCGAGCCGGTAAACTTTTGCCTGTCAAGGGGGATTCCTTCCCCCTTGCCTACCATGCATTGTGGAAGCTAGGTAAAAGTCTGTCTGCTCGATCAGATACCGCCTTCCAAACATGCTCTACGCTCAATTTCAACTGCTGCTATTCAATTTCACAACCTGTCGTGCTCTTACGGACCTATCAATACTTTCTTTTCACATCTTTGGTTCTAGCAGAAATTGCTGTCCACTCCTAGGGTGGCCATGCTGTCCACTCCTAGGGGTTATATTTCCAATTTTTAAACATTATAAGTTGAGAATTAGGTTTTTTTAAACTTTATCCGCAAAGTGAAGTACTAGAATAGATAAAAATATTCTACCTGGTCATTATATTTTTCAGATGATGGAAAACGTAAAACGGATGTCCCTTTTTTCGTACTAAATTTTAGTAAACCCAAAATCAAGTTTTCCTACAATTGAACCAAACATGGACTTTGGGTCGATTTACTTCAAGAAATTGACCGCACACACATTTTCATAATACTGCTTTATTGCAAATTCTGCACATTTTGAACTGCTCGAATTATCGGTCCATTGTTGTTTTTTGAAACGGTGTACCCATCAAAAAGTGGTTTGCTGAATTATACTTACTTCATAAAGCTTTTGTTAACAACGCTCTAAATAATATACATCATTCTTAAGTACTGAACCGACCAGCAGTCCAGAATTCAAAACATTTCGTAAAATGTTAATAATGATTAATAATAATGATAATGATGATAATAAAAAAAGCTGGCTAGTTTACCTCTGAATTTGCCTGGTTCAATTCAATATCATCTATCTTTAGGATCATTTGCTCAAAGTGGATTCCATTCGTCGAAAATTGAAAGTCAACAACTATCCTGAAATGGACAAGGAAGAACCTCGGGATGGACCATCGATTAGCAATGGCGAAGAAAATGCATGTTATCCCAAGCAACACACAAGTTTTATAACGGTTGAAAATACTTTTATACGACTAGATTTGGTTATAAAGAAGCTTTCTCAACATAAAAGCATGACGTTGTGTTACTCGGGATGCTATGCTAGCGGAAGAATGTAACCAAGCGAAAACTTCCTGTGAAACATCTCAGCTTGATCTGAAATGAACACTTTTGCAACTGGCTAATGCAAAAACACGACTTCCAATATCCACGGACATTATTCAATATTGACAATCAAAGCGATACGTAGATCCAGAGATATATGACTCTGCCATCGCAAACGCCAATGAGCAGACACGATTTTCCAATGATTTTCCGCGCTTACGTCTGTTCAGCACATTCTGTAGGTAGCTGTGTAAAAACACCGTGTTTGAACATCATGTTTGAAACACTCTGTCATCACTGCATGTGCATGTGTGTGTTTGGCTGGGGCAAGTGTGTGTGTTTTTCAGAAGACTGCCTACAGCTGCTTGACGTCGACAGCATGGGAGTAGGCAGTAGAAGAAGCGCGCTTCCCCGATATACACCGTGTCCAATATATTCTCATACACTGTTTCCTTGCATTGGTGTCGTGCAACTACTCAACATGCTTCACGTATGTGTTGGTGTACACAGATAAAAAGAAACATTGAATTTTCTGCGTTATACAATGCACATAAAGGGAATGCTAAATTTGGCAGAAAATAATGGGATATTTCATATAAATTAAGCCAGATAACACCTGAATCTAGCCTTTCTCGTCTTCTTTGGCTTGGAATCAAACGAGGGGAAATTTTACACGCTTGTTAAAATTAATTATTTTTTTCTGTGTAGTTTTGCACTATGTTTATACAAATGCTTTTCGGTGTTTATCTTTTACCAGCGATGAAGGAGTATCGTGCTGTGGTGATAAAAATGTTTTTGGAAGGTGAGCGCCCGGGCGCTATTTTCAGAAATTTGAAAAACCTCGGAGTAAAACGGGATTTTGTGTACCGAACCATCAGAAGGTACCGTGACACCTGCTCGTTGGATGACCGGAAGAGATCCGGTCGTACTCGTACGGTGCGGACTGCACGAGTTGTTAAAGTGGTCAGGGAACGGATTAGACGAAAATCACAGCGCTCTGTACGGAAAATGGCCGCAAATTTGAATGTTTCGAGATCGTCAATGCACAATATACTGCAAAATGACCTCGGATTCCAAGGTTTCAAGAAACGTAAGGTTCACGGAATTTCGGAACCTTCCAAGCAGAAACGACTTGAAAGAGCAAGTCTGCTTTTGTCGTGGCACGGTGGGGAAGACTTTATCTTTTCCGACGAAAAGTTATTCGTCTTGCAATAATCTCACAATGTCCAGAACGACAGATTGTGGGCTCTCTCTTCGAGAACTGTTCCAGAGAGTGATAGGACACAGTTCCAAAATGCTGCGTCAGTGATGGTTTGGGGAGGAATTTGCAAGCGAGGCAAATTACCACTGGTTTTCATCGAAAAAGGCGTTAAAGTGAATGCCTTATATTATAAAACGGAAGTTTTGGAGAAAGTTGTCAAGCCATATGTACAAGAGATGTTTGGAGATGATCATTATGTGTTTCAGCAGGACGGAGTGCCATCGCATACTGCAAATCTCGTTCAGGGCTGGTGCCGAGAAAATTTGACCGACTTTTTGGACAAGAATGAATGGCCTCCCAGTTCACCAGTTCTGAATCCCTTGGATTATTTGGTCATATATGCTGGCGAAGGTAAATGACCACAGGGCATCTAATATGAACCAATTCAAAACCGTAATCAATCGAATTTGGGACGAAAAGATGAAAGTCGTGCGTGCCGCCTGTGACGGTTTCGAAAAACGTCTGGAGCTGGTCAAGAAGGTTAAAGGTGGTGTTATTCCAAAACATATGCTGTAGTTGATTAGTATTATATTGCAATATAATGGGTGAAGTTATCAATAAAATCTCGATTATCGATTCTAAATAGAGTTTTATTTTATTTTGTATGAGAATATATTGGCGACGATGTAAGTGAGTCTTGAGTACTCCACCAGCAGTGACGGACAGGAACTGCTTTTGACGTTGAGCAACAACCCAATCGTGATCTGGGAGAGTTACATTATTTTCAACATGCATAAGCATGGGCGCTTATTTAAAAGCTGCTGTAAGCAGGCTTCCCAATAGTACAGCCTTCTTGCTACAGCCAGTTTAAACTGCATCGACTGTCTCTGTATGAACCGAACTATCGCTTGCTACGGTACGTTCGGTACCCAACCCGAGATGTATCGGCAACAGGGCACGCATGCATGAAAAAAATGCTGTATTGAAACAGTCGGTGCTACGCCAGCTCTCCTGAAACCATCACGCTCGAAACGTTGTAAGCCGAATGGGATGTTAATTTTCCATTTGATCACGTCTTCTGCTTCGTAAATTCTTTCGCTAGGACAGCCTTCCTTAAGCGACGACAGTTTTGGCTTACCCGAGTCGGCTGTCACGAGAAGGATCTCGTGAGGATGTCGGTTGCCCCCATGCTTTAGCTCATTTTCCATTACAGAGCGTTACCGTAGTTTGCGGTTAGAAATTCAGCCGGTAATTCCTTATCGTTGTTTCTGTAAGATTGTTTTAAAGTAGGTAGATGTCGGATTGATCCCCTGAGGATGAACTTTGCATAAGGAAAACATGGTTAGTCTTCATTTACATGAATTCTCATTTTCTATTGATGTTCTCTAGTTTGAATTGGTTATGGCTAGATTTCTGATACACACACTTAAATCTATAATTTCAGCTCGGTAATATTTTTTGCTGATTTTATTCTGTAAAAATGAATTTATACTGAGAGAACGGTTTTTTGTACAATATTTACTGATTTCTGTAAATATTATTACTGGTTTTTCTGTAAAATATAATAAAATACAGATGTCGGTTATAAATATAACCGAATTAACTCGGTTTCAGAAAAAACTCGGTACTTTTTTCAAACTCAGTAATTCTGTGTAGTGAACATTCAGCAAAAAAATACGTTTTACCGAGCTATCGTCAAAATATATTCCAAACTCTTAGTTTGCGGATGACTTATTCAACGTTCTATATGACGCCATTTTTTATAAATTTAAGTTATCAAGTGAACGCTTCTAACTATACGCGTGTTTTTCCATAAAGAATAAAACTTCTTAATTTCAATTTTGATCTTTTCTACAGATGCCTGGGTCCGCTGTGCTCACTAATACGCCAATTCTTTGCCTAAAACCTGGACAAAATTATGAAGGTATAATTGTCTGGAAAGAGTGCTCCGTCAATGTAACAACAAACATCGTGAATTGCTTCCGCATTTTATGCGAAGCAATTCACGTCTTTAATTGCGATGTGAGTCCTGAGAACAAACAGTTCTATTCCTTTATTTTTGCAGCCATAATGAACATCGGTGTGTTGTCCAGCACTGGCGAAAAATTTTTCCGATCGATCCAGTGAATAATTTCAAATGAGTAGTTTGGAACTTTTGTGATTCAAACTGCATTTGGAATAAATTAATTTTTTTGGTGTGTTGTATAAAGTTTATTTGAATGAATAAAAATTGAACTCAGAACAAGTGTCCAGACTATGAGCTTATTTTTTATTATCACCGCAAAAAATTAGGGCATAAATTAACATGTCGTTCGATATTTTGCAGATATTCCACACTAATTTTACGGATTTGTCGGTAATAAATTACAAAAAAAAAACTGTTAAATAATACAAAGGTTCTCGGTAATTGAACAAATTGGTGTGGCGACATGTTCGTTTTTTTTTAAAGGATTGTTCAGTTAATTTTGAAGATCAGTTCGGTACTTTTTGACATATCCCTAAAGGTTATGCAGTACCGAGGAATCAGTAGTTTAAATTGATTACCGAGGTGACCACCGAGAGCTCAGCTGTTGAGAAATCGGTAATTTGCTAACCGAGCCCGGTAAAAATAATTAAGTGTGCATGGTATAATTTCCAATGAATTTACCAATTGCTAAATAATGTTGATGTGCAATAAATACAAATGAGAATTGTTGAATAAACATATTTCCTCAAATGTTGTTAAGCAGGGGATGTTGAATAGATTCTCCAATTTTGAGTAAACAAAGGTTGAAAAGCAGTTTTGATTCAAAATAAGATGATGGTTGATAAGCTCAACAGTGAATTTGAAGAAATGTTTTTAAACTAAAGTTGTTACTTGGGTCATCCACTGCCATTAAACTTCCACCCGTGACATTGTCATCCGCACGTGCGATTTCCGCTCGCACGACCTCCACCTGTGTGACTTTTTCTCGCACCACTTCCACTTGCTCAATTTTCATCCAGGCCGCGAATTTTGATTGGTTTCACATAAATTTCCATTTCGGAATTGTTGTACAAATCTTCGGAAGATAATAACCAGCCGAACACAATAAGGGAGATCTGATCAAATCGCACCAAGTTATAGTGCTGGCGACAGTTATCTGATGAGACTACCGAATCCTATTTCCATGTTCCTCTGTGCAACCCATCCCCAAAAAAATGCCACCTATTCTAACCTCAGGTTAACCGCGAGTATATACCCCAACTCCTACTAATCCTACATTATAAAAAAAAAACAATGAATTATCGACTCCGTACATCTTACGCAATTGAGCCTCCCAAATAAATGCACGAGTTATAAAAAATCGTTATAAGTACAATAAAACCTAACTAACTCAGCAGCGATCAGTTGACGACTGCAGAAAGCGGATCAATGAAAAATTGGCACTAGCAAAATACTCATAACCGAATCCGCCTCGGCATTGTACTGGCACTGGTAGACATAAAACACGAAGACACGACATGAGGAACCAGAGTAAAATATCAGTGGCGATGTCAACAATGTATTGGCAGTATGACAAAGTACATGTCGTATCTTTGCGAAATCTAACGAATGAACAACCGAAGCTGTCTTAGACCATAAAACAAAATACATCCACACGAACACGCGTGTTGTGTACAGTGAAAGACAGCAACGTTGCATGTCGCATGACTGGTTCACTGTGGGCTGTCGTGGATAACTCAATTACGAGGCTGTCATGAGATTAAGGAGGCGACAGTCATCGTAATACTGTCGCGAGGCGGTACATTTGGGATGCCTGGCTGTAAGTCCTATTACGACCCTTGCTTTGTCATCTGGACTTCAAAAAGCAATTTCCCGAGGCCCAACTATTGAAGCAACCTGCTCAAGAGATCTTATGGTAGCAGTACAAACCCGCCCATCTTGGTCTCGCTATGCTTCGCGTTAGTCGTTCGAAGCAATTTAACCGGCATAGTTGTGACTTGCCGTTTGCCGTCTGAATCGACGAAGAAGTAAAGGGTGTTCCGATCTAAATTTGGTCAATCAATAATGTGTGTGAGTCGATCAATGTTTTTATTAATAAGTCAAATTATTTTTCTTTTTCAAGTACAGTTCATACAGAATACAGGAGAAATATTCAGCGAAGCTTTCTTTTTACCGAATGCGAATTGCCGTCTGAATCGACGAAGAAGTAAAGGGTGTTCCGATCTAAATTTGGTCAATCAATAATGTGTGTGAGTCGATCAATGTTTTTATTAATAAGTCAAATTATTTTTCTTTTTCAAGTACAGTTCATACAGAATACAGGAGAAATATTCAGCGAAGCTTTCTTTTTACCGAAGGGTCTTTCGTTTAACACCTGCCATAAGATTTTGTACAGTCTCCTTGTCCACTTTATTCGCCGCAAAACGCCAGTTTGCCTTGAACTGGTTCTCGCTCATAACAGCTTTTTGAGTCTTCTTAAGGTTCCGCTTGATGATGGGTTCTTGTCCTTGGGCACCACTTGAACGTTGTTGGCAGCATACCACTCCATGGCCTTTTTCCGTAATGGCAATATGCCAAATCCGGCCAAAATAGAACGGAACAATTGTGTCGCTTCAGGAAAGGCAGTAGATGTTTTTGTAGGCACTTGCTCAGATAAATTTCCTGGTTGACGGTTCCAGTCGCAATGTAAACGTTGCTCTTCAAGCCGCAGGTACAGATGGCCTGCCACACCTGATATTTCTTCGCGAGCTTTGACAGTTTACTGTGCTTGAAAATATCTGCCAACTTTCCCCGTCCGGTTTCCGTATAAAATTCATGTCCAGGAAGCTGTTTAAAGTCTGCCTGGACGTAAGTTTCATCGTCCTGTACCACGCAATCAAACTTCGTCACCAGTTTCTTGTAAGTCGACAGTCCAGCTCATTTTTTAGCTCTATCCACGGTTGAAGGCGCCACTCCCAGCTTCAACGGGCAACTCGTTTTGTCGTCACTGAGGCCTCCAGCTTTCGATTTTTCCCGGTTCAGCTTTCCTGGCTGTCAACAAACGTTCACCGAACACTTTTAATACGTTGGTAACCGTTGATTTTGCCACATTCAACAATTTCGTCAACTTGGCGTGAGAGTAGTTTGGATTTTCGCCATGCACGTGTAAAATGTTGATGCGTTGCTTCTCTTCCTTCGACGACATTTTGATAACTGAAGTGCTAATCTCATAATCTAAATGGAGGCATGATGCTACACGCACACATCTTTAAAATGAGGGGTGTGCAACATTTTTTAATGCACGATGAAAGGAAATGCGTCAAGTTTAAGTCGACCAAATTTTGATCGAAACACCCTTTAGTCGGAGATAAGTTACTGATCTGCTGAGATTTCTCCAGTGTTTTAATACTTCTGACGCTTTCGTATTGTCGTTTTTCGTCAGCTGTTGAACCGTGCAAAGCTATACCGCAAATCGATTTCAATAATTCCGATTGCTCTTCTTCGAGCCGTTTGCTCTTCTTAGATTGCTCTTCTTCGAGCGGCCAATAGTTGCCCTTTCATTCAGGAAGTTTGGTGTAATTATTTGTAATTTCTAAATCTTGAAGTAAAACTTACTTTGATTAATTATATGCCTGCCTCTGGGATTGTTTCAACCACCCACTGCTTCGACGATTTTACTTGACCCCTGCCTTTCTGCTGCCTTTCCTGTTCAGACATCCGCGTTTTTAAATCATACTCCAGTTTTATCATCTTGTTGATCGATCCATGATGTTTTTCCTCCTCTTCGCTTGTCATTCAACTAGCTGAATCGCGTTCTTTATGCCGTAGAACTTGCTAGGTCAAATAATTCAACTCATTTTTAAGCTTTTCTGGTGCAACAAATGTCCACGTGGACTTTTTCAACGAAGTAAAAAAAAAAAAATTACCGGAAAGCCATTCCAAACAGATTTGCAACAACCTTATTTTAAATAGTTCAATAATTGTTATGTAAAACCAAGTTGGTGTTCTTGAGACCACGCAAGAAATTGGAAAACTTTGATAATCAAAATTCAATTTTTCCGAGTAATCGAATTATTACCCATTCTGTCTTCCATTTTTTCTATAAAAGATTAACAAGATTTCAAATATTCAATGTTGGTAGAAATAAAATTTCCCGATTGAGAAATCAATTTTTCTTTTGTTTGCTGGGTTTTAAATTACCTATTTTTAAGTAATAGCTAGTAATCATATGCACATCTTAACAACTGTCAAAAATAAAGAAAGCGGAAGTCATTATTGGTTGTTCAAGCTGAAAGCTATCACGGAGTGTTAAACAAATTTAAAAAAAATTCTTACAGACATACAAGCGATATCATAATACACTATCTGGGGAAAAATCCAAGCGAACGTCAACGATCTTTCGAAGTTTTTTAAACAAGAGACGGCCAGCTTTTCGGATAACGTAAGCAAAAAAATCAAAGATCTGAAAGCTTCTACTAATACGAAGAAAATCAACTTCTTTTCATTCCTCAAAAAGGTTATATTTTCCAAACAGATTGGAAGGCGTCAATTCATATTAAAAGTATGAATTTAGGATCCTAAACCCAAAAGTTCAGAGCATCGCGAATGTTCAAAAGAAGGTCCATCATTGATCGAAGCACCTGAGATATCCAATGTCATTCAAATAACAGGCAAACAGGAAAGCAAACTTATGTGTACGTCAAACTTAATTATCTCGTTAACTATCAATCTTAAAAATATCTGAAACGAAGCTAAAAAACGTTTAGATTTTGATTGTAGCAGCAGGAGCAATGATGACTATAATAATCCCAACACCTACAAAGGACAAGCTGAACCGTGAAATTGTTGTCCTCAAATCTGAATAGAACGCTGCCCTGTTATCTATAGATTCAAGGCCTGCTGATAATTCTGTTCATGATCGTGTCATTAAACTTCGCAAAGGATAGGACTTGAAAAAAAAAAAAAAAAGAAACGGAAGCAGTTGAAAGCACGATGGGAGCGGAAAATCGTACCAACCGGAAAACATCCCTCAAGAAATTAGTCAGCTAGGACCCGAGAGTGGCAGTATCGCTAAAAGTAGACATGCCGTTTTATTTGTCCGCATGGTATATGAACGGCCCATAATCACCTTAGAAGAACGTTCATTATGTACGTCAAGCTGAACATTGCGATTTTCAACCACCCATCTCCCTTCGTCTTATATTTTGTTTAGAAGGCTAACATTGTGGAATAGAACATCACAGTTTCCGAAATCCCTTTCCTCTCCTTAAAAAAGTGACGTACTTAGCGGATGTTCCCTAAAGTGGCTAGCTTTTTTTGTCAGTCAAGATTGAATACGAGGAATTCTGGAGCGCATTTCCGGTTAGATTTATTCAAGAATCGTAAATTATGTTAGTCCATATAAAACCGTCATCAGTTAGTCTTTTCGCGAATCATCATTTGAACCCGCTTCAGTGGATTGTACTGGGTGCCTTGACTAAAGGAATTCCACCAAATGCCTTGCCTTCTGGGGATGGTACCATAGACTCCATTCAAGTTATTTCTGAAAGAAGACAACATTTTCCATAATTCCACCCTTACGAGCCCTAGTCAGCCTTCACCAACCTGCTATCAACAGTATTGCAACTATAATGCCAGAATCCGCTCGCCAATTCCTTGGCACAATCCAGATACGATGCACTCTGAACATCAGGTGTCACAAATATCTCTCCACGGTAGACAAACAGTGAGTCTCCTGCGGATCCGCTTCCACTACTGTTCAGAAACAGCTTATACTTTACCAACTCATTATCAACCACGATACCACTGTATCGTTCATAGGATGTTGTCCCATTGAAACTTTCCAAAAGGATCAAAAGTTCGTGTTGACGACGGCTAGTAAGATCATGCAAGGTCTGAAGACCCAACCAGTATTCACCGGACGGAGAACCAAATCCGTTCTTGTAGTCACTCCAACTGCGATTGAAGTTGACCGAACCATCCTGCCGCTTTTGGAACACGGTCCAACCGCCTCCAAACTCGTCCATTTCACAGTATGCTTTGATGGGCGTATCGTATGAGTCATTCAATGCCAGTCGATAAACTCCAGATTGTTGAGGAACATATTTGCAGGAACTATAAACCGGTTCTGGTGGCTTCGGTGCTGGATGAAACTCTCCGCATTTCGGTTTCAACTCGAAGAACAGATTCTTCAACGCCTCATGATTTGCGCAATATTGTTGATTCGCCGTAATTTCGCTGAAATAAATTTTGTTTCAAAAAATCTTTTCGCTTCTTGTTGAAATTGAATGTCTTACTCTGACTGATATGTTAGAAGTGTTACGTTTCTTAGTAGCAGCTCGTTATCACTCTGGATCGATGCTACTGATTGCTTAACATGCTCCGAATACCACGCCAAATGGTCCAGTGCCTGCTTCACAGAACGAAGTTCGGTCGTAAGAGCTTCCATCTTCTCACTCGCTTCCAAGAACATTTGGTTCATGCTGAAGTTTTGAATGTTGAGCGGGGAAAAAACATTGATTGTACCTTATCTCCTTACCTGAACTGAATCGCGTCGAGACGTTCATCGATGGATACTGTTTCATTCGCATTATCTGCGAAGGCAATTCCTGCGCAAAATATTGCGAAAAACGTCGTATAAATGTTTAAAACCTTCATTTCACCTACTTTCAAAGGGCACTGGTTAACCAAGAATACGAAGGTGGGATATTTATAGCAAGTTTTAAATATTTGCTTTGGTTTTGAAGTGGATCACTGATAATAACTTTTGCAACATTTTGACGAACTATAATAAAGAAACCGGTAAGTGCTGGTATAGTTTGAAGTGATTTGTTCCTGGGAAGCGGATAAATTATTTCCGTTGTAAACATCGGATAATTGCTTTTGCTAACAAAATAGAGGCGTATAAGTATTGCGATAAGGGAGGGGTTTATATAGCTGAACATTTATTTCTCTTTGAAATTTTGCAGAAGAAGGCTCATGTCTGACAATGTAGGAATCTTATGTTCAGACAAAAAGAGGAGATTTGGGTCATGTCAATCAGGTTGGATTGGTGGGATGCGACTTAGTAGTAATATTTTATGCAATTTAATTATATCAGATCCCTTAATTATTATTTTTCTGCTGCATACAACGCTTTTAAAAATGAGGGTATATATTCTGTTGGTGTTTAAGATTTACGTGAAGCGAAGACCTGTAAACAACTGACCAAACATGATTAAGTGCACACTGATTGTATTATTATAAAGATGATTAAAATTCAGTTCTGTTTAAAAATTAATGAATACAGAATACAGAAAATGATTTGACTAGGTTTCATTCCAATAAGGGATTTCCTAATGCAAATTGCCACATTTTATGTTTTACATCCTTTCATCAGATTTTTTTTACCGATATTGTGTCTACTTTATGTGTTATCTAACACCAATTTTCTTTGAACAGTTTCTCCATAGATCCAAATGTTTTTTTTGGGTATTGAGGTTTCGTTAAATGATAATTCATATTTTTTTCTATTGTGTTCTGCTCCAGAAAGTCTTTTATTAAGGTTTTTTCTTCTTCTTTCAAGCTTATTGCTTGCTCTTAACTTACTGTTCTAAATACTCTTCTGCAGTTATTAATTAAGAGCTTTCGATGTCAAGTATCGTGTCCATTAAAAATATGGATTGATTTTTCGGATGGTGATAAAAAAAACTTAAGACAGATAATTGCTTTTGATAAATTTCCCATGGAAGGTTATTATTTAAGCTTACTTGCAAAAAAAATCTACGCCCTTGGCGGACGAAAACATGCGTATAGGCATGTATTTGAGTTCTTTCTTCGTTTTATTTATCAATTCCTTCTAAGTTTTCGCGACAAAATTGTTGGAGTAGATCTTACGCTTCAGGTTGGCCCAGAAATCCTCGATGGGACGCAGCTGGGGGACGTTGGGCGGGTTCACCGACTTGGGTACCACATCGATATTCAGTCGCTCCATGTCCTCCAACGATCGCTTCGAGTAGTGGGCCGACGCCAGATCCGGCCAGAACACCGCGTCTTTGCCCTAATAGTATTTCTTGATGAACGACGCAACTTCCGGCAGGCATTTCGTACTATAAATTTCCCCGTTCATGGCCAATCCGGAGCGAAAGAAGAGCGGCTTTGACATCCCCTTCTCACTGATTGTCAGCCACAGCAGCATCTTTTAGGGGAACTTGATGTGTGTATGAACTTCACCTCGGAGCTCACTTCCTTCGTGGGGGAAGTAAAATACGAAGTGCCCTGTCAGTCGTTGCCATCCAGGGTGAGATAGGTCTCGTCGTCCATCACCACCGCCACGTCGCGATTCGCCGAGAAAATCGAGTTGACCATCTTATTCTGCCGCTGTCGCTGCGTCTTTGCCTGCAGCCCCGAAACCAGAGGAAGCGACTTCCGCTATCTGACATGTATGTTAATGTTCGCCAAGTACTTTTTCACTGTTTGGCCGGTTGAACCGACCTTCCGGCCAAGCGCACGCAGCGATGTAGCCACTTTTCCCTCGGTCTTCCATATCAGCATCCTTTGGAGCTTCTTGCCGCTCAGGGTCGTCGGCCGGGAACCGGGCTTTTTTCGATGCTCTGATTGTTGTATAATAGTGCCAAGATGTTGTAGATGCCGGAACGGGCGTATCCGGCGTCCACAAAGTGCCGCACGATGTCCGTTTTCGACGCGACGGGGTGCCGTTCTTTGAACGCGCACACTTCTGAACGGAGTTGCTTCACTGTTTTTGCCATCACGGTTAGAGTTCGACTGATAGAGCTGTCAAATTTTGTTTGCTGACTCATGGGTTACTATGATTGATGCTGCATGGGTAGTTGCATGGGTTGTTCATTTTTTAAAATGCAAACGTTACCTTTTTTGCATTAGTATGATTGTGTGGCAAGTACAATCATACGCTATGCCCAGGGAGTCGAGAAAGTTTCATTTACGAAAAATTTCTAGAGCAGACCGCTAATTGTACTCAGCCACCTCCAGCATGGTGTTGTTTTGTAGCTGCGCCTCTACCGACTGAGCTAAGGGAGAACCCACGGTTACGATCAGTCAATTGTTTGCAGGATTTTCAATTTTGCTGCCATGTTTTGTTTCGTACTTAATTTGAAGCTTGGATATGCTTTTACAGCTTTTAAATTTGATTCATCATTAAACTGTCCAAAAATAAGGACTGTATAAAAATTAATGAATACAGAATACAGAAAATGATTTGACTAGGTTTCATTCCAATAAGGAATTTCCTAATGCAAATTGCCAGATTTTATGTTTTACATCCTTTCATCAGATTTTTTTACCGATATTGTGTCTACTTTATGTGGTATCAAACACCAATTTTCTTTGAACTGTTTCTCCAAAGATCCAAATGATTTTTTTGAGTATTGAGGTTTCGTTAAACGATAATTCATTTTTTTTCTATTGTGTTCTGCTCCAGAAAGTCTTTGATTAAGGTTTTTTCTTCTTCTTTAGCATTTCAAGCTTATTGCTTGCTCTCAACTTAGTGTTCTAAATACTCTTCCGCAGTTATTAATTAAGAGCTTTCGATGTCATGTATCGTGTCCATTAAAAAATATGAATTGTTTTTCGGATGGTGATAAAAAACTACAAGGTACAGCCCAATGGGGTTGTGCGCAAAGGTGACGTAGGACTACGCAGCAATCGAATTCCCATACACGTCAGGGCCATCCGCTAATTGATTTAAGTCAGCCCTGAAAAGGGCCAAGACAATTCTATTGTGCACTCCTTAGAAAGCATTTGGTGACTCCTAATTATGATACGGCCCCTCAGTTGGCAAACTAATTTGGTCGTCCTGAAAAGGACGGATTTAGTTGACGGGGGAGAAACAGTTCGCGATTGAACTTGGACTTTCTTTCTTGGTTCATGTCCTCTTCATTGCGGGTGGCCATCTGCAGGTGACGTGGCATGATTGATTCTTGTCTCGTTGTCATGGACGGCTTTTTCCCGCCAACTCGTAGGCTTCAGCAGCCATGTCTCTCGCAGCAAGAATGACGGGAGCATCGGCAACAATAGCCAACTGCACCAACGCCTCTCTGGGCAGCGACTGCTCGCCAGTGCTGCCGCCAACTACGATCCAACCGCAGATCCTACTCTGCACAGCTACACGACCGCCGGCAAACTAAATCAAAATGCGAAGGTGTACCCCTTATATAACATTCATGACTGCCTAGGAGACGTTCCTTACTTAAATTTGAAGTCTGTGCGCGGAAAGTACTGTGTATTTGGTAAATTTACTATGAAAAATCGATATTATAAGACATCACTTCATATTTGCGTTAATTTTATTAGTTGCATGATAAAATTCAATAGTTTTAAATATTGAAATCGAAGCGTAGAAAATGTCCCAATCGATTGGTGCAATCATTTTGGAAATCAATCGTGGTATGACTTAGTTATTAACGTTCAAAACCTATATATTTTTCGTGACGCTCCAAATTTTCGCAATTCAACAATTCAAACGTGTACCCCTGTATTGAAAACACAGGCGTAGTCCTACGTCAAAAAATTATCACAGATAATTGCTTTTGATAAATTTCCCATGGAAGGTTATTATTTAAGCTTACTTGCAAAAAAAAATCTACGCCCTTGGAGGACGAAACCATGCGTGCAGGTATGTTTTTGAGTTCTTTCTTCGTTTTATTTATCAATTCCTTCTAAGTTTTCGCGACAAAATTGTTGGAGTAGATCTTACGCTTCAGGTTGGTCCAGAAATCCTCGATGGGACGCAGCTGGGGGACATTGGGCGGGTTCGCCGACTTGGGTACCACATCGATATTCAGCCAATCCATCTCGTCCAACGATCGCTTCGAGTAGTGGGCCGACGCCAGATCCGGCCAAAACACCGCGTCTTTGCCCTTGTGGTATTTCTTGATGAACGACGCAACTTCCGGCAGGCATTTCGTACAATAAATTTCCCCGTTCACGGCAAGTCCGGACCGAAAGAAGATCGGTTTTAACATCCCCTTCTCGCTGATTGTCAGCCACAGCAGCATCTTTTTGGGAAATTGGTGTGTGAAATGAACTTTACCTCGGAGCTCACTTCCTTCGTGGGGGAAGTAAAATACGAAGTGCCCTGCCAATCGTTGACATCCAGGGTGAGATAGGTCTCGTCGTCCATCACCACCGCCACGTCGCGATTCGCCGGGAAAATCTAGTTGACCATATTAATTAGCCGTTGCCGCGGCGTCATTGCCTGCAGCTCCGAAACCAGTGGACGTGACATCCGCTTCCTAACATGTACGTTCATGTTTGCCAGGTACTTTTTCACTGTTTGACCGGTTGAACCGAACTCCCGGCCAAGCGCACGCAGCGATGTAGCCACTTTTCCCTCGGTCTTCCTCTTAAGCATCCTTTGGAGCTTCTTGTCGCTCTGGGTCGTCGGCCGTCCGGAACCGGCCTTTTTTTCGATGCTCTGATTGTTGTCTAATAGTGCCAAGATGTTGTAGATGCCGGAACGGACGTATTCGGCGTCCACAAAGTGCCGCACGATGTCCGTTTTGACGCGGCGGGGTGCCGTTCTTTGAACGCGCACACTTTTGAACGGAGTTGCTTCACTGTTTTTGCCATCACGGTTAGAGTTCGACTGATAGAGCTGTCAAATTTTGTCTGCTGACTCATGGGTTACTATGATTGATGCTGCATGGGTAGTTTTGTCAGTGCGGGTGAAGGTAAGCCCATAAAAAATCGGCAATTTTTGTCCATTTTTTTAAATGCAAACGTTACCATTTTTGCATTAGTATGATTGTCTGGCAAGTACAATCATACGCTACGGCCAGGGAGTCGAAAAAGATTCATTAACGAACAAATTCTAGAGCAGACCGGGAATCGTACCCAGCCGCCTCCAGCATGGTGTTGTTTTGTAGCTGCGCCTCTACCGACTGAGTTAAGGGAGAACCCACGGTTGCAATCAGTAAATTGTTTGCAGGACTTTCAATTTAGATGCCATGTTTTGTTTCATACTAAATTTGAAACTTGGATATGCTTTAACAGCTTTTAAATTTGATTCATCATTAAACTGTCCAAACATAAGGACTGTATCCAAATTCATTCTGACACCTTCAAATCACTGTAACATTTGAAAAAACTCACTAAAGAATAGCTGGGAGCTGGGACTATGATTGGCATTCACATTCCAAGTTTAGTGTTCAAGATGGCGACGAATGAAAAGCACGTGTGCGAGCGGATTTCGTTCGAACGCTAGCTCGTAATATAGGTATTTTTTTTTCCTCTGTTCGGGACATAAACCACTGCGACCAGTAAATTGATCTATTGTAGTATATCTCGTATACTTTGTTTAGTGCATGTTGAGTTACTTCATCACTATTGAGAAATGATGAAGTATTCGGTGTTTCTTACAATTGTCTTTGTTTTTTTTTTTGGCAATGAATCGATTTTTATTGAAAGTTTCCGCTATTTAAACCCTTTGTGAGTGACAGCACTCTTCAAAGGCGCGCCCCTTTATCAGTCAAAACCGGATTCATTGCAAACAAAACAAACAGTGACTCCGATACTGACCATGCATCAGAACCCTAGTCATAACTAATTCAAACTATAGATATACGAACGTATGGTCAATCATCGTCTCACCACCTTTCTTGAAATGAACAAAAATGTACATCCGGGACAGCATGCATTCCGGGCTGACCGAGGCACCTCGACATACTTCGCTGAGCTGAACGAAATCCTCGAGGAGGCTAAAAGAACCAACACACATCTTGAATTTGCCCTACTGGACATTCGTAAAGCTTATGAGCAAACTTGGCGATCACACATACTGAATCAACTCAACTACATCAATATCGGCAAACGCTTGAAGTTATGTATCTACGAATACTTAAAGGATCGACGATTCCAGGTATGCTACGGCGGCTCTTCTTCATCCCAGAAAACTCAAGACAACGGTGTTCCTCAAGGATCAGTACTAGCTGTGACTTTGTTCCTTCTAGCTACCCGAGCAACACATCTTCATGATTTTATGTTGAGTAGGCTTCTTTATAACCAAATTTGGTCATATAGAAGTATTTTCAACCGTTATAAAACTTGTGTGTTTTGTGGGGTATGAATTCAGTCTTCGAAGCAGTACCCAAAAACGTTCGGATCCTGGTGTACGCGGATGACATTGTCCTGATTGCCGCTTCGAAACAACTTTCAACAGTACGCCGACAACTCTCGACCGCAGTAAATGCAGTAAATGCATGGGCAAAGAAAGTTAAGTTTCGCCTATCAGCTTCGAAATCGTATATCCTACATGTTTGCCAAAAGAAAAGACACCGAGTGATAAATTCTAGATCAGCAATAGTTATTGATGGCGAGCCCATCCCAGAAGTAAAAACTGCCCGTCTTCTAGGAGTATGGATTGATCGGAGAGGAAAGTTCTTGACACATGGCTCAAAGACTAAAGAGGTTTTAGGTAATCGGATAAATTTCATCAAAGCTCTGGCATCAAAGGCTAGCCGATCTTCGCTATGGAAAATTTGCAATGCGATGTGTATATCAAAACTTATGTATGGGGTCGAACTGTTTGGAACAAAACTTAATACCCCACTGCAGCCAATATTCAATGACCTGCTAAGATTATCCTCGGGAGCCTTCAGATCCTCTCCCATCTACACCCTTGCAGTAGAAGCTGGGGAGCTTCCACTAGACTTACGCATCACCGAAATACTTGTCCGTAAATACTGTCGACTAGCAGAAAAATCGATTCATGACTATCCTTACCTCCGTGAAGCTGCTAACGCTGCACTCCTAGAGGCTACCGGAGTTACTATTCCTAATATCTCAAAGCTCCAACGAGTTGGTTACCGCCCATGGAACTCTCCCCGAATCAAAATATATTGGACCATTAAAAATGCCTTCAAGAAGGGAAATAGCATAACCGTAGCAAGGATCATTACCCAAGAGCGTCTCAAAACAAAATACCAAAATCACAGGAAGATCTTCACCGACGGATCAAAAACCAGAAGGGAAGTTGGCATCAAAGTTGTTGGCCCCAATCTATTAGTCGAAAGGAGTTTACAACCCCAATGCACCATCTACACTGCAGATGCGGCTGCTCTAGTAGCTGCAGCACGATACGCCATAAAAACACCAACAGTCATCATATCAGATTCAGCCAGTTGCATTTCTGCCATTGAAAAAGGTGAATCCAGACACCCTTTTTTGCAAGAATTTGAAAGTATAGCTACCCAAAAGGATATTGTAGTCTGCTGGGACCGAGCCACTGATAGAGGTCTACCGCACTGTTCCCTCTTCCGATGCAATACTACGGTCGAAAACGCTAATACGTGACAAATTTCATAAAAACCTGGGATACCCATCGCTCAACTTTCTTACAAACCTGCAAAGCATTGACCGAGAAATGGATTGACAGACCTGATCGAGGTGAACAACGCATCTTAACGCGAATTCGAATTGGCCATACTTTGATGACGAAAAAACACCTCTTTGATAAAACGAGATCAGCTAGCTGCGACATATGTAACGTGGAGCATGGGTTGAACATGTTATTCTTAATTGTAGGAAATACGAGAACGTTAGAGAAAAAATAGGTCTAAGTAACAACATACAAATTGTGCTAGGCAACAACAAAGAGAATGAGGTTAAACTTTTAAAATTTATTAAAGATTGTAAATTAGAAGAAATTTGAGCTTCTATAATAATGAACAACGAACATATTATCCAACAGAGGTGAATGAACTCTTGGTTGAAAACCTCTCTAATCAATAAAAAAAATGTCTGGACAAAACCTAATGGATGGGGTTAAGCGTAAAGTTCGAAATGTTTATGCAAAAACCGAATAAATATGTATTGACTTCGTGAATTATTAAATCATATCCCATGAATCTAAAATAAACTACAATTGAAATATTAGGTGCGCAACTAAGTTCCCGCTGTTTAGCAATAGATGGCGCCAGTAGTAAGTGCTGGTCGAATGTTGTACATCTCAAGCGTCATAAACCAAGCTCAGACATATGGTAAACAAACCGCTTTGCCAAATCAGTGATTTTGGTTTAGTGTTATATATTTTGGTTGTTTGAAGATGTCTGATTTCGTGCCAAATAATCGTCATTTGAGGAAGGTGTTGATTTTCTTCTTTCATTCGAAGAAAACGGCGACTGAAGCACATCGAGAGCTCCAAAAAGTTTACGGTGATGCTGCACTGAGTGAAACAACGTGTCGTGATTGGTATCGTCGCCTCAAAAGCGGTGATTTAAGTGTAAATATTACTATTTATGTGAGTGTATCATGATGTAATACATGATTAATTATGTTATGACTAGACAAATGAACAAGGATGATAGTTTTGACATGATGATATTCTATGACATGTTTTTAATTGGAGTGACCAAAGAGCCCGATTTGACGATTTCCGAAACAAATGGCTTTTAAATATAATCCTATACTGCTTATAAGCGCATGTCCGTCTTTTATGAATATAGAAGTTGAAGTTCAGAAGTGCATATTTAAAGTAAATGTTATACTGGAATGCTGAAAAACAAATTGAGCCTCTGATGCTTGTCATGTTGCTCCAGAATCATGAAATGCCTGAGAATCTTTGAGAATGCAAAGATGATTATTAATTAAATGAAAATGGAAAATAGTAGGATATGATTTACAGGTATGGGTATACAATATGATTTACAGGTACACGATATTCAGTCGTACCCCCTAACTTCGCTATGGTCAAATTGACAACATTGCCCAGGCTACGCCAACCAGCGTCTCCATGTTTCAGCTGGCAGTCTTTTGTGATCATATGACTCGTGAAGGCGTGAGGTAGGAACTTGTGAGGACTGGAGGCCGGTCGCACCCTCCTTCGAATTTGTCAACTCACCATTTGAAGCCCGGTTTAAAGATTCTAGATTCTTCTATAAAAAAATTATCAATCTCCAAAAATAAGTTTTTTGGCTGAAATTTATGTCACGGTATGTCGAGTTAAGAGTTCAGTTTTTTGTTTATGTAAATTTAAAAGAGGACACCAATTTAATTCTTACTAGCCGTTTTGTATGAATGCATCTAAAAGGACTTAATTTTACATTAAATCTTTGAAGTGTGAGGACAACATTAGAATAACCATTTAAGGAACCTTGATGTAAACATTACCATTCTCAAATGGAGAGTGGTTATTCAAACATGCTTCCAGGTTAAAAAATAATCAAGCTGACCTGATATGTATACAGAGGGGATAGTTGGTCTGGCCTCACCATATTTCACCGATCCTTTATATTGCTCCGTATAACATTATTATGCTTCTTCCGTCGTGCGTACTTGTACCAATTGCGATGGGGTTAATAGGTATTTGTTAGTGCGGTAAAAGATTCCTTGATTAGTATCTGCCTGGGCGGCCGATCCAAATCCTGTCGACCTAACATCCGCGTACGATCCGGATCACTGCACTCTAGATCCCGGGACGTCACTTTTCTGCCATTGAATTATACGCGGATTCTGACATTTGGGAGTCTTCACACAGCATCAATGAACATTAAATGTTGTCCGGGAGCCAGGATACCAGCACCCAGGAATAAAACTTTATTGACAAAAAAAAATCTCGAGGGCGCGACGAGGACCACCGAACTCCTGGAGCGACTAGTGAAAAACTATAGTCACATAATCGGCATCGGATTCTATTTTGGCACCAATTAAGTTATCACTTTACTTGAATATTTAATTACTGCTCGGATTGCTTTCGAGAAAACTCCAGAGCAAAATATAAACACATCGTTTTAAAACCACGACCTACTTCGATCAGATCAGGTCATGATTAAAATTGTTAATGGTCAGTTCTGCTTTTTTTTAGTTTCCAGTGAATCACCTCAAGCAATATACAGCGGTACTGTTTCTGCAGATCCGCAACAGCAATTACAATTTATTCCTGAAGGTATCGTGCACTAACGCCATTTCTCAAATCTCAACAACAATGAACTTCCGAGTGTGCATGTGGAGAACAATCTCAAACAGTATAACCGGATTGCGCGTGTTGTCTTTCCCCGGCTAGATCGGAACCCTACGAAACGCGACAGATTCCGACAATGGGAAGAAGCTCCGTTTGAAACCTCTCTTCATTCGAAAACAGCAAAGCCATGATTTACTGCCCCCTGTTGAGTACCTAGCACACCTCACAGTGAAAATGACGGATTTCAAACCCTTGAGCAGGAAGTTTGTTTGCCACACGCGATAGCTTAGATGAGTGCTGAGGAGAACAACAAGAGAAATCACTTCCATTCACACACATTCTCATTCCCGCCAGTGAAGTGTGGCGTCTTACATCGAATCCAGAGTATTAGATAACGGCAGCTAGTGCAACGCGGAGCGATTGCAAACCGCCAAGAAATGGGAAGCTATAAATTTCGATCGTCGATCCTTGGCATGCCAGCATCCTGTGCTCGGTATTGGAGAACTTGTTGGTTTCAGTGCGCCCGCAGGGATGGAATTTTCGAGCTAGTAGAAATTTGTCTGGCGAAGGGTAACCCTGCCGTAATTTTTCACTTTCGTTGGCAGAGGGGAACGAATTGGCGAGGAGCTGTTCAAGTAAGTGGTTTGATTGAGCAATGCGCCTATCACGAATGCAAGGGAGAGTGAGAACTGTCTGAATCAAGGCGCTTAGTTTGTGGGTTAAGGAAATTGAAAAATCTAATAAAAGATTGATGAAGAAGTTTGAATTTATGCACCCTTCTAGGATGCAAGGGTGGAATTGATGAGGCTGATTTTTTTTCCTACATGGTTTTTAGGGTGGTGAAGAGTGCAGATTGTGAACGTTATTTTTGTTAAGGATTCTGTTCCTTTGATTGCTGTGCAGATACCACCCTATGCCTCAAGAAAAAAAAATGCTCAAACCTCTATGTTCAATTCTCCCCAGGAATAAAAGGAACCAATTCATTGAAAAAGCCAGCTCCATACAACGGATCGTAATTTAAAAATTCCTAAAGTGCGAGGAAAACTTCTCAAATGGCAATTTGGTACGTGATCGGATTTGATGATGTCAGACAGCCAACTTTACAAGTCAATCAAAAAACCACACCCCTTGCCACCAATTTGAAAAGGAGTGAAAAACTATAATTCATCACATTCTCCGCTCCCTCCCTCGGCACAGCAACGATCGGTTTCGGGATAATGATGGTCATCACCATTACCAGTGAAAATGAGCTGGAATCATACCTGCTTTTTCCGGGTTTGTTTTAAACTGTGAGTAGCCCTTTGAGATTTATCAGCCGTCAAAGCTTCCGCATCATGCAGCTGAGACTTGTGGCCAGTTGCAGTAAATTAAATTTTATCTACCCCTCTTGAAGCAAAACCATTCTGTCTGACGTCGTTATTAATGACTGTTTCTAATGGATTTCATTTGAGGCATGTTTCTCTGTTTTTCCGGCTGTCGGTGCTTGATTCAGAGTGCAAGTAGTCTAGTCTGACTTGCAGAACTAGCCGCATTAATTAGGAAGGCTACGCTTGCATGAAACGGAGGAAATAACGAGACAAGCCCCAGAAGGTGGGGTCTATTATCAAGATGATTTTGACACTTTCTCCGTTGCAATCAGACCGGACCATTTCGTCAGGAGGTTAGTTGAAGCAACGATAATGAGTTACGTGTTTTCAGTTATTTCATTTAATTTCGCTCGTTTTTCGCGCCGAGAAAGTTTTCACAAAGTCATGTTCGCTTCATTAAGCAGACAAATTTGAATACAATTCTCAGCTCATTTCATAAATACCTTGACGCTTAGCAGCAGCTAACGAATTCTAACCAGAAGCATCGAGGTGGATTCTTTTTCATGAATGGGGTCCGGTTGGGTTCTTTACGGTACTACTAATTGTGAAGCAAAGTACTTTCGGGTACGTCCATCATCCATCATCGTCACAGAGAAACCGTTCAATAAGCCATGCGTCATGAATTTCAATGAGAAAACGTTTAACTTGGTGATTGTGAAATTATGGCAGATGGTTTTGAATTGGCTTTGTTTAGCTGAATTTGGCTGGTCTTTTTCGGCATGAATTTTATCACAAATTCCAAATGCACTAAATTTAAAAGAAAAACAAGAGTGTTCATTTATACCTTTAACATAGGGGAGGATGGTACAAAACGCACCGTTTAAGCAACATCGTGAATTACTAGTGAATGGAAGCTGAAATTTAGGAACAAGTTATTGGGTATGGCGCATTACTATGTTTTCGTTGTAGATCAAATGTAATTTAAATTCAAAACGATGATTTTTTGTGATTTTTTAAACCTTTTCCAATTTGATACCAAGACGACACCGGGGTAAAACGCCTGTTTCATTGCTCAATATGCACCCCAAAATTGGGGTAAGACACACCACAGCATTGGTAAATGATGCACCACAATATTGGGATAGCATGCACCGCTTGTAAAAGGTAAAAACACGGCTATAATAAGTTACTCAGAGTTGTAAAGTGAGGAGTTTGCAACATCTCGCCACATCTTTTTAGCTCAAGCAACCAATGGGTATGGAATAAAGATAGCAAAACGTTGCGATATGTTGCCAACTCCTCATTATATACACGCTTAAAAATAAGTACCCAATAGAGCATTTAAGTGTGGGAAGCCAACTTTGGGTATAATTATGTTTACCTACCATTGGGTTCAAATTACATACGTTTGGGTAGAATTTTACCATAAGTAAATTATTTATACTCAGCGGTAGATTAACATGATTTTACCCCAAGTTGGTTTCCTACACTCAACTGCTCCACTGGGTACTTTTTTCTAAGCGTGTAGACGTTTATATCGCCACTGTGCGTTCTGCCCCAGATTTATTCTTGCATAGTTTTGTCTAAATATTCTGAATATATGTAGAATTATAGTGAAGTTTTGATACTATCTTGCAGTTTTTATTGTCAGCGATACATGTGAAGTGAATTTTTTATAAACCATGGATGTTAACGCATGGTAAAAGCTTATTTTAAGAACACTATTATTTACATGTGAAGCACAGTCATGAAGATTTATTCAATTTTGATCATGTGTTGGTGTATTTAGTGCCTTATTGTACTACAAAATTATGAGTTATGCTGTTTTATGTAAACATTGATAAAGTATCATTCCATTAAAACTATAGTTTTGGAGAATTGAGCACATTTATTGAGTGGGTCGTTCTACCTCACCAGTGCATTTTATACTGTTCTCCCCTACCTTAATACAATGCTATTTATAATATCAACCACAAGCAGTTACTTATATCCACTCGCTTTCTTCGCCAAGGAAACGCAGAATTATGATTTATTACCTCAATTGCGATATCATGCCGTCACGTAACACCGTCATTTTGCTCGGTTCTAAGAAGTAAAGTCTTGTTCATTCAACAATTATACAGAATGATGTGACAAATCGAGCTGGCACCTAGTCTACACTTACTTAACCGCCGCAGTCGTGGTACTCAGGTCTCTGACGCCATTCCGTCTAACCCGGCGATAAGCGCGAACTCGGGCGTGATAGTTTAGCAGAAATCAACCTTCTCACACATTCATACACACACACATGCTGTGCCGCTATGTTGCAAGGTGTTATTAGCACCGGCAAAGCTTACACTCGCAGAGGAAGAAAATCCCGTACGCGCGATGTGGCTGCCTAATTGAAACAAAGAAAACACTTTTAACGCTTCGATTCGCCCTGCCGTTAGATCCTGATATGATTAAGCCTCTTCTCAACCATTGCAGCAGTGTTTCAGTAACGGCTGGAGCAAGATTAGACGTACCCTGCTGGCGGCGGGGAGAATTTCAAATGAGGAAGTCAGATTCTAATTTTAGGATCGTACTTGTTGGATCACGTCAGCACATTTAGCTCCACTTCAACCAGACACGTGATTTTCGTTATCGAGGCTCTGGTATAGAGCAATCGTTTCACTACATTAAATTCGAATGGAATTGTATTTGTAGTATGTAAGATTTATAAAATTGAGCTTTGATCCTTTTGCAACATTTGGCAGACTTGTATTTCTACTCATGTCTGATTTACAGTAGCGCTGTATGAAGGGCCAAAACGGAGGGGTGGACCCGTAAGCAGATACACTTACGAGAAACCTGCGGAAACAGAAGAATTTTCTGCCAATGATATGATCCAACATATCGAATGACCCAATACGGAATACTTATAAAGCTTTCTGCAAGATGGTTTGTTGAGAAGGGTACGCCCCTCTTACTGAAATTATTGGAATAGAATTCATTGCCTCCTAGACTCCGGTTATTACACCATGTAATAATCATTATTTTTTGCTGTGCAAGCCAAATGTAAACTTTTAACTATACGTTCCTTTTGACTAACACGGCTGATTTCTATTTGCATATAAAATAAAAGCTTGAATCACAGCTTCCCTCAAATATTCTCGCTTTCTCCATCAAAGTCGTAATTCCGATCTCAGTATCTTTTTTAATCCAATCAAATTTCCCAGTTCGAGTGGCTCCGGTAGGACAGTGGAGTAACATTCAGATGAATTTCCACCGCAGTTGATCCGGATAGATCCATTATGATGAAAATAAATGTTCTAAATGCGCATATTATACACAGTTCTAACACACTATCTTTCACACAATCGCAGGCAAAACGAACAGCTTTCATATAAAGCGCTACTTCCTTACGAAGGTGTCTTTGTTCGATTCACAGATATTACGAAATTCCGGGATGAAATTTGGATACTAGCGTATAATTAATAACCATTGTCAAATCACTAAGAACTGCGATACTAAACGACCATGTTATTTTTGTTTTTTTTTTGCCACTTTGTGAAGCATCTTCGGCATGATCCGGTCAACGCAACGAGGAGGTTGAAACTGAAGCGTCACGTGCACACTGTTCTTTTTTTTCTGTAGTTGGTTTTACATGCTGATTAAAAATTATAGTTACATGCATTGAAAAATTGATGCATTTTAATTGTTTTCAATAGCAATCGTTGAAAAGTTCACCTCGTAGTAATTGCATATAACTTTTAATGTAAAATCATCTGTTTTTCCATGCTCTAATTATGTGCATTTATTTGAGTCTAATTTTCATTCAAAATTTCGATTAATGTAATGCATATATAACACCATATTGATTTAAATGCCATTTAGATTTCACAATTTTTTGCTGGACATCTTTTGAGATTTGGGAACAGATAATAGTTTGAGGGAGCCAAATCGGGTGAATACGGTGGATACGGAAGCAATTGAAGCCGTAAGTCCTCGATTTTAGCCGTGGATGTGATGCTTTTGTGCGCCAGCATTGTCTTGCAAAAATAAAATTGTTTTTCTCTTCATGTGAGGCCATTTTGCAGCGATTTCGGACTTCAATCGCATCATTAATGCACAGTAATACTCGCTGTTGATGGTTTTATTCTTTTCGAGGTAGTCCTTGAAGGGTATGCCGTGATAATCCTAGAAAACCGACACCAAAATCTTTCCGACCCATTGAGCCTCCCTAGGCCGCTTCGGAGCACTCGTGCCGGGCACTCATTCTGTTCGCTGGTGTGTAATAGTGGATCCAGGTTTCATCAACAGTTACCAATCGACGCCAAAAGTCCTTCCGATTCCGCATCAGCAAGTCTAAACACTGTTTCGAAGTGCTCTCGCGTTTATGTTTTTAGTCAGGAGTGAGCACCCAGCGCAGGATATTTTTTTCATATGCAGAATCTCGCCTAAAATATGGCGTTCTAATCTTAGTACTACTTAGTATCTCTTTGTGGCATCTGCTAGCTGATACACCTTCTCTTTCCGGTCAGCCAACACCATTTCATGAACTTTTTGACATTGTCCTCTGTAACCGTATTGGAGGGCCTGCCGCTGCGGACTTCATCCGTAGTGGAGTTGCGGCCACCACGAAACTCTCGAAACCAATATTAAACGGAGTAATCTGACGGAGCATTTGCCCCATAATACTTATGCAACTTTTATTTTGTTTCCTTCGCCGTTTTGCCTTTAAAAACATACTGTTTTATGAGAGAACGTAATTCAACATGATGCCAAACACGTCAATAAAAATCAGCTGTCAAAACAAAACTAAGGGCAGTATCGCATTGAAATTTGGCGTGTATTAGCATTAGCAATAGCATCGACGTTTGCACACCTCGTAGATGGAGCTACGAAAAAGACTCCTCGATCGCTCACCTGGCCACGTACATGCAACCGTTGAAGATAGTGAGGATATGGTCACCGAGAACAGACATTGATGTCCATCTACCTTTTTTTTTGAAAAAAGTGTGTAAAAGTATAAGGGGGGCAGCCGGTATAAGAAGCAAGTGCAGAGGAAAACAAACAAAACTGTTCAGGTTATGGCTTTTTATTGATTAACATTGACATGAGTGTAATCACACAACTGCAGCGCCACCTACCAGGAGCATAACGACATACTTTTGAAATGTGGGTTTAATGTTTTACACAAGTAGCACACCGATAATGAACGTCTGTTCTCTGGAATTTGGTATCTACCTTAAAAAGACAAGGGGAACCCACGTAGCCTTCAGTAGATATCAAAGGAAAAGTGAAATGAATAGTCGGAGAGAAAAATGAATGCCCTGTTTGGTGAACAGAACAAAAATGTATTCAAAACGGTCGTTTAGAGCATCTAGTCTAAGAAGGTTAAGTGATGCTCCATTTATCTTCAAATGGTTAGAACTTAAACTAACTATAGTCCTAGCCCAATATGTCTTATGGTTATATGATGATGATGATTATGTAATACTGCCATTTATTGTAGCAAGGTTACTTTCCATAGTAGTGGAATAATCTGAAAAAACGATTTGATCAGGATCTTTCGACGGACTCTCCGCAGACAGCAAGGCTGGCGAAGTACAGCCATGGACCGATTACAATGGAGACAACTTCTTTGTACAGCAGAGGCCACACCGGCCTTGGTCTGATTGGTAAGGTAAGTAAGTATAATTTGTACACTAAAAATGAAGATATCATAAAAACAAAAATGCTTAATTTCGAACTTGAATGATTAACATGGAATAAAAAATAACACATTACACAAATAAAATTACTTGACCATGTAAAAGCCGCTACAGTAAGACAACACGGGAACATAATATGCGTATGTACAAAATATAATCTGACATCCACTGGATTGTTACTGAAGAAAATAAATAAATAAAAATAAGATATGCATTAATATCCTACTAAAATTCTTCTTTTAGCCGTGCTAGTTACATTTCAAAGATAGCAATTCGAGTGATCGACGAGCCCGGTTTGATGATTTCTGAAATAAATGGTTTATTTTACCATGAAACCACTAAATACAATATTTAAATAGAATCCTACACTGCTTATAAGCATATGCCAGTCTTTTATGAATAAAGTAGTTGAATTTCTGAAGCGCAAATAAAATAAAATATTATGCTGAAATTCTGATAAAGAAATCGAGCCTTTGATGCTTGTCATGTTGCTCCAAATGTATGTATGTATTAAGGTAGCCACCATCCCTTCTAAGACCTTGTCATGTATGCAGCTCCACTTAATAGCAAGATCAAATTGAGTTACCGGTTTGCATTCACAGTAACGCTGTATGAAGGGCCAAAAACGGTGGGGCGGACCCGTAAGCAGAAACACTTACGCGAAACCCGCGGGAACATAAGAATCTCCTTCCAACGATACGATCCAACAAATCGAATAACCCAATTCGCAATACTCATTAAGCTTTCTACGGGATGGCTTGTTAAGAAGGGCGCGTCACTCTCACTGAAACTGTTGGAGTAGAATTCACAGCACCACAATCGAATCGGTAGGATAAAGAAAATGATACTGTTTGTTCCCTCCTAGACGCCGGTTGTCATACCACTCCATTGTCCAATTCCAGCTTGAGTGATACCCTGATGCTCCCTCCCTTCCCAATATATATTTAATGTCATATAGTAATGTATAAAATATAGTGAATTAATATTATAATTATAATAAATATAGCGAATGAATATTATAATGACAAATAATATAGTGAATGAATATAAGAATGAAAATAACAATTCCATTTGTGGACCTGAAAGTTTAGACAATGTAGCTGCGAGAAAAAAAAATGATTTAAAATTATCTCATCAAATTTGGAATATCCATGGATAATCTGAAATTATATAGCAATAGAATGGTAAACCTAAAATTTCGATGTGCTGTTCCATTTCCTTGCAATGATTTATGTAGTGAGTCTCATCGGAAATAGCGATTTTAATGAAATGAATTTAAATGTAATTATGTCACATCATTTAATATAATAACATAAAATAATAAACTGACGTTAAAATATAATATAATAATAACAGCAAGCCAGTAAACTATAGTAGAATACATATATCCGTAACTAATCTGATCATCCACTCATCGAAAGACTTCCACTGTTGCAGTTTCTATTGAAATAAGATCTACTAAGATTAGAATATGTTTTCACAATAATAGTCAGAGAACATAATAAGCGAAGGTACAAGATTTATATGACATCTACTGGTATGTTACTGAAAATAAAAATTAGATGTGTATTAATTTCATAATAATATTGGAAAAACTGAAGACAGCTAATAATAAGGCGAAATAAATTTCAGATGAGTATGAATCTAAAAACTGAATCTTAATAAAACTAAAAAAATAAAAAATTAGGAAATTGAATTTTTCTATAGCTCTTGTACACCCATAAATGATTCCTCATGTCTGTGAAATAGGAAATGAATGATTGTAAACTGTTAGGTTTTGAATTAATATATATTTCTGATGAAGAAGGAAAGTGCTTTTTTAAGTAGAATTTTTCGAATATGATCCTTTCAAAAAAAAAAAAAAAAACAATAAAAACCTTCCTATCTTTTCAAATACATAACGTAAGTTAGATGAGCTATAACTGACAAGGATGCATAAATGCGAAGCTGAAAATGACTTATAAAAAAGCATACAAAATGTAGTGAATGGATGTTATAATATAAAACGATAATAATTTCATTTGTATTTACGTGTCTGCAGATTGTGGTCCTGCTGCAATTGTATACGGACCCGCACATCCACCATGAACCTGAAAGCTTAGATAATGTATCATGGCCACCAGAAAAAAAAATCATTTTAAATTATTTTACAAAACTTGTGATATCCATGGATGATCTGAAATTGTATAGCATATACAGAATAATGAACCTAAAATTTCGATGTGCTGCTCTGCTAATAAATGTGATATAACCACAATGGAACTGACTCTTAGCTTCGGGTCTTGATCCCTACTGAGCCCTTGCGGCAGGTCAAGCCGGCCAGTTCAGCGCAAGGGTTGATGCTTGTCATGTTGCTCCAGGCTCTTAAATGGTTTTGGAATGCAAAGATGATTTCAAAGCGTGCTGAAATTATTGATTAAATGAGAATGGAAAATAATATGATATGATTTACAGGTATGGATAAACAACTTGATTTATAGGTACACGATCCTTAGTCGCACCCCCTCACTTGGCTATTGTCAAAATGACAACAGTGCCCAGCCCAAGTAACAAATTCAATTTTAAGGTACACTTGAAGAAGTTCTCAAGAATCATTTGATAAAACCACGCATAAAACTAGATATTCTACAAAACATCGATAAAACAGCCATAAAACCCTCATAAGTTCAAAAAGGCCCATACTACAGGAGGTTTTCAAGACTATTTCCCAAGATGCGCTTAAAACTTGATAGTTTTATCGGTACATACTTGTAATGACATGCAGGACATGCTTAAAACTATGATAAAACTACCACAAGTTTTGGTAGTTTTATGATTTTCCTCTTTAAGAACACTTCCAGTCCGTCACAAATATGTTTCGAAGATTCCATTTTTGGATTCGTTCTGCTGAAAGAGAAAAAAAAACATCTATAGACATATGATGTTTCTTTTCCAGAGTGGATATGTATGTAAATTAATTGTAAAATTGACCATAAATGCATGAGCTTTTTGCCTGCAATTGATAAATTTTTCATGCGACGTTCAGTTTATTGGTGTTTTATAACATAAAAGCTCGAAAATTTTAATGCGCCACGGAATCATTGCTAGACCATTGATTTATTTGAAAAATAAAAAATACTTGAAAATTCAACAATTAGGTGACAAGGCCTATAAATTGTTCGATCTTGAATAAATTGTGCCTACAATCTAGTTTATGTTTCAAAAGGTATTTTAAACAGCAGAAATTGTTCGTAGCATTGGAAAAACGAGAGTTTTTTTTTTTGCATACATATGCAAATGGCTACCATTCTGAGGGAATCCAGAATAACCACGCACGCCATTTTTTCAATGGTTTTATCTAAAACTACCATAAAACGCATATAAAACTAATATTTCTTGCACAAGACTAACAAGATTTTTTTAGGAGCGCGATAAGTTCATCTTTACTTGTTCTATTCTTGAAAAAGAGGAGTAACGCTTGAATAAAACTTGTTTGAATTGCTCAAGGTAAACAAGTCTTTCGTAAGATAGCCATAAAATCAGTGTGGAGAAGGCACATCATAAACAAAGAAAATGTGAACGTGCAAATCAAAAGTGCCTATGCATAATTGTTGTTCATAACTACAGCTTATAATTTATTGTTTTTAATCACCAGCGTAAGGCGATTAAAACATTTAAAAAAAAACTCTAACTTGAATATGCTAACAATGGATTTGGGAAGAAGAACAGATAATAATATTGCGTCGATGGCTGAAACATCAGTTGAGCGAAAGGTGATTTTTCTCTTGATCTGTACTCTGAACCTAGCGTTGGAAAAAGTGCACTGTGTAGTGGATCACTGAGCGATTCCAGCGCACTACTTCCAACTTTGGATTAAACGTGCGGATCATGGGAAAAATCGATTTTCGCTCAGATGATATACTAATTTTTACTTGCAACGAGTATAAATATTGTGTAGCCTACTGGGAACTGAAATGCACGACTCGGGAGAATTCAACATTAACATAACATTTTACAATCGTAGTGCACATTAAAGTACTGCGCTGTATTTCCACGGTGGTGCGGCATATAACGCACTACCTGAGACGTTAGGTTTTACTTGCACAACTGGCATAAAATCAAATATCATGAGTTATGCATTTCGGTTTTCAACTGGCGACACATTGCACCATTTTATTTTATTCGTTTTACGCATAACGCATAGACCCTTTTGATAAGTTAGTCTCAGTAGGCTGCGAATCCAATGGAATGGTCAAAAAAAAAATGGTCGTTGGTGGCTGAGATGAAGGAGTGTTCAATATATTGAATAGGTTTTTATTGAATTTCCGCTTGAAGGATCCGCTAGTTTTTCATTTCTTCCACCTGTGGGCGTCCATTGGGACAGTTTGTTTATTTTTCACATTATGTGCTTTCTCAAGAACATGTGCTCTTATTTAAAATCAAATGGTTCTAAGAGAGTTTTATGGCAGCATTTCCAAGATACATTCATCTTACAGAAGAATGTCATAAAACTTTTACAAAACTTTTATCAGGTTTTATGCAAGTTGCGAAACGATGTCTTGAGAGGGGGATCAAGTATCTTATAAAACTACTGATAAGGTGAATTACACTTATAAATGATGTAGTTTTATGGAGGTTTCTTCAAGTGTTCTTCAATCACTCTTAAGAACTGTTAATGAATTAAAACCACCTTATCTTGGAAAATGCCCTGATAAAACCGGATGAACTCCATAATGCTTTGATAAAACTACCATAAAACATGAATAAAACCAATTTGCATTTGAATTGCTACTTGGGAGGCTACGCCAACCAGCGTCTCCATGTTTCAGCTGGCAGTCTTTTGTGATCATGTGACTCGTGGAGGCGTGAGGTAGGAACTTGTGAGGACCAGAGGTCGGTCGCACCCTCTTTCGAAGTTGTCAACTCACCATTTGAAGCCCACCAATATGGCTTATGGTTATAGCGCCAATACTCGCTCACCGAAAAAAAGAAGAATGTTTGAGAATATTAAAACGGGTCTGACCACCCGTACCTTGATTTCTTGAATTGCAATTGCAACATTGCATTTTTTAATTTACAAATATACAACCTTATTTATGATAACTTGTTTCTAGTTTTAGCTATCTGGATTTTTAGATTTTGCTTTTTTGTAAATTTCTTTTATTTTTCACTTTACTTATTCCTTTTTCATTGCTAGCCATTCCCATTCTTCAAAGCTTAAATTTTCAAAATTTCTTCGTGTTTTGTTGTATAATATCTCTCCATGTAAAGGCTGGCCGTCCTTTTTTGCAATTGTTTTTCTTAAAGTAAGCTGCTAGTTTTA
This sequence comes from Aedes koreicus, assembly GCA_024533555.2. NCBI lineage: Eukaryota > Metazoa > Arthropoda > Insecta > Diptera > Culicidae > Aedes > Aedes koreicus. Next base: position 253,611 of record JAHHFK020003985.1, read on the forward strand.
ATAGGTGTTCATCATACATTCTTAAGATGTGGTCCAATACCTCAATTAGAGGGCTCGTACACTGATAGGCAAAATAAAGTGCCCACCTCATCGTTTTTTCAATTTCTCTCATTTACTTGGTTCAAATTAAAGTAAACACACTTTATTTTTTTTATTATCTTATTTTTTATATTCGTTTTAAGTTTCACTTATGGAATACTGAAAAAAAAGGAGTTTTACTTAAAGAAAAAATAAATAAATTTGTGTTGAAAAAGAAACAGTGACAAAATAAAGTGCTCACTTCATTTAGGCTACAGAAAACATAAATTAAAGTAAAATAAAAGCATTTCAATAATTTATGTGTCCTCCTTTGGCCTTCAGGACCTCCTGTAGGCGCTTCGACATGCTCTCGACCAGGTTCTTTAGGTGCTGTGGATCTAGCTCTTCCCAAGCGCGCTCCAGGGCTTCAAAATAGTTATTTTTATTGGTAACACCAGTTTTGTCAAGAAAATCTGGAGGTTTCGCTGATCCAGACGGGCCTTGAAGAGAAGTTCGTATTCCAGCAGGACAACGACCCGAAGCATACTGCCAAGAAGACCAAGTCTTTCTTGCGGTCTTGTCGGATCAAACCGCTGGAATGGCCTCCACAAAGCCCGGACCTCAATCCCATCGGGAATTTGTGGGCGATTTTACTTTAATTTATGTTTTCTATAGCCTAAATGAAGTGGGCACTTTATTTTTTCACTGTTTTTTTTTTCAACACAAATTGATTTTATTTTTCTTTAAGTAAAACTCCTTTTTTCAGTATTCCATAAATGAAACTTAAAAGAATATAAAAAATAAGATAATAAAAAAATACCGTGTGTTTACTTTAATTTGAACCAATTAAATGAGAGAAATTGAAAAAACGATGAGGTGGGCACTTTATTTTGCCTATCAGTGTAGTTGGTTTCACTCTGCATCATCCAACGAATCAAATCTTTGCCCCTTTCTTGCTACAGAATTTACACATTTTCGTTGCCTAAAATCGCCTTTGCACTCTCACTTCTGGACTGATTCTGTTGTCCGCGCCAGCTTTCGTCACCCATAAAGTAGCCGTTGATATGACTGATTGATCGCCATGAAAATGTTTACAACGTATTAACTAGGCACTGGCTTATGGTATGGGAACTACAAGAGTTATCACTTTAAAAATAACGAAAACGAGCGAAAAAACATGACTGTAGAAAAAAACACGTAAGCTCGTGGCCAAAGCACACTTCGATCCTATCAGTATCGCACTGAAATTTGGCGTGTATGTCTTAATATGAACGGACAACAAGGCACTTTAACCTTTTTTTGCAGTGGCATCGCATTTTGGCGGTCAAGGAGGTTACTTTTCACCATACCTAGTACATATAAAGATTGTACTAAAAAAACGCAACACTTTCTTTTGTGAATAACTTTTAATTGCATGGCTGAAAATTGATGAAATTTTGGGGGTTGGGAAACTAGTTTACAGTGTAATGTTTACTTGTGCAACAATCTGTCAAGTGGTTATGGTAGATGGCCTACAAGCACGAAGTGCTTCGACCAAAATATATGGGCGCGGTCGTAGAAAATCCAGGCCAGTTTCACAGGTGGATCGCGAAATAGTTGGGAATTGAAAATTCGGCCGTCTTCCGTGTGGTAAAATCATTCAAGGAGACCTAGAACCCAGCGGAGAGCTGGCAGCGGAAGATGAGCGAAGGCGACCAACCCCGTGAACGCAAGGAAGGTGAGGGATTACTTCAAGCGCAATCCGAACCATTCGATATGGGACGTTTCCAAGAAGGTCAATTCTTCCGTCTAGTCCGTCCAGCAGCCAATACAACGGGCCAGAATTCATGTCTTCAAGGTAAGAAAGGCGCCTAACCGAACCGATAAACAGAATACAGTGGCCAAATCATCCCGCGCCAGGAAACTGTACCGCGAGTGGTTGGTGCAGCCGAAATGGATCGTAATGGACGTCAAGACGTACATTAAAGCAGACGCCAAGCAGATTTTTTTTCGTTGGCAAGTTCCGCCTGGAGAAGGTTGATACATTTTCCAAGAAGTACTTGGTGTGGCAGGCGATCTGTGAGTGCGGCAACTTCAGCAAACCGTACATAACGACACCATCAACGGCCAAATATACAAAGAAGAATGCCTCCAGAAGCGCTGCCCTTCTTCTGATCCCACGAAGATGAATGTGGTTGGGCGGGTGATGGTGCTAGGAAAACGGGGGGGGGGGAAGAAGCGACGGTGTTGTTTTGGGGGGGGGGGAAAAACCGCAAAACCCAAAAGCAAAAAAAATGGGGGGGGTGGGGGGGGGGGGGAAAAAAAGAAAAGGCAAAAAAAAAAAAGGAGGAAAAAAAAGGGGGGAGAGGGGGGGAAAAAAGGTGGGAGAGGTGGGGGGGGGGGTTGGGGGGGGATTTGGTGTTTTTTGGGGGGGGAGGGGGTTTATAAAAACATTTTTGAAAAAAATAATAAATGTTTTTTTTTTTTTTCTGGGGTTAAAAATCGTGTGGCGAACGCACTCCATGCAACGCCGCACCTACACACAACCGTAAACCTTCAACTCGCACCTAATTGTTGATAGCCTTGATCAGCTTTAGATTTAGGAACAATAGTCAGCAGAATTGAACGATACTATTGTCTAGCCAATTGCGTAGATTTGAGGTCGTATAGCGTGCTAAATATTTCCAAGCTTACTACATTTTCTAAATTATATTCACTTTAATATTACTTAAGTCAAAGTTAAAATACACACCGAGGTCCCGAATCAAATTGAAGGTTACCCGTCAGAGTGTTAAAATCTGCTAAGAATTACCAAGAAAACTAAGGTAAATGAACCGTTTATACTTATAATGTAAACCTAACAATGTGAACCTTAACCTAATAACCTAAATTTAATACTATCCTGCCAAATTAGATAACTAGTTACTCTACCGAATAGCAGATTCTCCACCGAGTCCGGGTTACGAGACAGTTAAATTACCTGAACTCACGAAACGTATGTTTCCAATTAAATTATTACTAGATTGTATTACTATAAACACTCCTTTGTATCACTATTGTAGGAAATTTTTAACCGTTCTGGTTTAATAAACGAGTTAAAAACCCGGATCCCGTTCACGTTCGTTACGAAAGTAACAAATTAAAAATTTCGTTTCCCGGACGATTGAGGAGAAATTGTACGATGGCCCCACCTGCTCCACAGCCAGAGCGTAGCTGTTCGCTATGCCAATCCGAGGACGACAGCCGAATCGTCTGTTGCGACAAATGTAGTGATTGGTTCCATTTCGACTGCGTCGGCGTGACAGAGGACATTGCTAACCACTCTTGGAACTGTCCTAACTGTGCCAAAGCGATGTCCTCAGCTATATTAAGTGCACCCGGCTCTTCAACATCAGAGCCCCTAGTGCCACAGGGAGCCGCAGCATTAGCACCCCCACTCATATCACCCCCGATCGCTGCTAGCGCTCCTACTACACGACCTCTTCAACTGTCAGTGGACCTACAGTTAAAAATGCTCGAAGAAGAGCGAGCGATCGAGAAAAAATATTTACAACGAAAATATCAGTTGATTATGGAAGCATCCGGAACGACAAATCACTCTTCAGCCTCGCACTCAGTGCCTTATGATAGTTTTCAAGTGCCACCATGTCATTCGTCTCCATTACGATCAGTTCCACCTACCGCACCCGAGCTCCACCTCCTAGAAGGCACGGGCGGAGCAAACGAGACAGCACTGCTAAACTCCAGCCAAATTGCAGCTCGTCATGCGGTGGCTAAAGAACTACCCGTTTATAGCGGAGAGCCAGAAGAATGGCCACTATTCATCGCCACTTTCGAAAACACAACCAGGCTATGCGGATTTACACAAGAGGAAAATATGATTCGTTTACAACGATGCCTCCGCGGTAAAGCACTGGAAGCAGTCAAATGCCAGCTGTTGCACCCGGCAAACTTGGGACACGCGCTCTCTACCCTTAGAATGCTCTTCGGACGTCCCGAGATTATAGTTCACAGCCTAATAGAGAAGATAAACAAAATTCCGGCACCCAAAGCTGATAAGCTTGGCACGCTGGTAGACTTCGCTCTCGCCGTACGAAACATGGTGGCCACGGTGAAGGCATGTAGCTTAGAAGAGCACCTACATAATATCACTCTTCTCCAAGGCCTAGTGAATCGTTTACCAACAATGGTGAAACTGAACTGGGCGACACACCGAGTACAGCTGCCTCGAGTTTCGCTGCTAGAGTTCAGTGACTGGTTATACACTGTAGCAGAAGCAGCGAGTACAGTAACAATGTCGCCTACATTACTTTCCGTTGACGAGAAACCCCGTCGCTATGGTCACAGAGAAGACGGATTTCTAAGTGTTCATTCCGAACACGAGCCACGGAAAAGTAACTGTGTGATCTGTCACAGATCATGCAAAGCAATCGAAGACTGCCATGAATTTTTGAACCTGAATCATTCGGACCGATGGGCTGCCTTACGTGAACACAAATTATGCCGCACCTGCTTGGGGACACATAAAGGGCCCTGTAGGTCAAATGACATCTGCGGAAGGAACGGGTGCGTCTTTAAACACCATCGTCTACTTCACAATGAACGAAGTGACACATTCACAGGCGCAGGGAGGCATCCATCGCATTCAGAGCAAGGCGAGAATTACTCAACTAATGGCACCTTTACTCAGCAGAATTGTAACACGCATAGGTGGAATGAAAAATCGATTTTATTTCAGTATATACCAGTAGCACTCCACCATAATGGAAACATACTACACACCTACGCATTTGTTGATTGCGGGTCCCACATAACCTTGCTTGAAGAGGATCTGGCTGCTGAACTAAATCTTCGTGGAGATAAACACCCTTTGTGTATCCGTTGGACTGCCGATCACTGCCGCTATGAAGATTCTTCCGAACGGGTTTCACTACAAATCTCCGGTACAGAGAAGGAAAGTAACAGGTTCCCATTATCAGATGTGTTTACCGTAAAAGATTTGAAACTGCCTGCTCAGTCGCTCTCTGTATCCAAACTATGTAGAAGGTTCAGTTATTTAAGAGGGTTGCCCGTGGCATCCTACAATAACGTACGCCCCCGTTTGCTCATAGGCATGAATAACGTCCGCCTAGGCCATGCGCTCGATAGCCGAGAAGGGAAAGAAAATGAACCCACTGCTACGAAAACTCGTCTGGGGTGGACAATTTTCGGAACCTGTTTGGATGATCACCCAACACCCTCAACCGTTCCTCATAGTTTCCACATTTGTTCCTATTCGCATGAAACAGAACATGACCTTCGCACCGCAGTAGAAAACTATTTTGCTCTTGATAGCTTGGGCATTACAGCCCCTAGTAAGAAACTACTATCGTCTGAAGACGAGCGTGCACTCACGACTCTCCGTTCTAACACGCACCTAGAAAATGGTCGATACACTACAAGCCTCTTGTGGAAGTACGACGATATTCGACTACCTAACAACAAAGCCATGGCACTGAGACGCCATCATTGCCTACTGAGAAGAATGAAACGCGAACCAGCTCTAGGTGAAACTCTGAGAGAGAAGATGCTCGACTATGTCCGGAAGGGATACATACGCAAGTTAACGTTTGAAGAGATACATCAACCTGGTAACCGCGTATGGTACTTACCTATTTTTCCGGTCTTCAATCCGAACAAACCAGCTAAAGTCCGAATTGTATGGGACGCCGCCGCAACCGTAGCAGGAACGTCGCTTAATTCGGTCCTTTTGAAGGGTCCGGATCAGTTGGAGCCATTACTGTTCATACTCTACAAGTTCCGAGAACGTAAAATAGCCATATGCGGAGACATAGCAGAGATGTTTCATCAAGTCAAGATGAACGAAGATGATCAGCAGAGCCAGCGATTCTTATTCCAAAACAACATGGACGCAAGTGAACCAGATGAGTACATAATGACGGTAATGACTTTCGGGGCCACATGCTCACCGAGTACAGCTCATTTTGTGATCAACGAAAATGCGGAACGTTTTGCCCAACAACTACCAGCAGCTGCCGTAGCGATTAGAAAAAATCACTATGTGGACGATATGCTAGCTAGCGTCAACACTGAAGCAGAAGCAGTGCAGCTAGCAAAAGATGTCCATTTTATACATCAACAGGGCGGGTTTGAAATGAGAGGCTGGATCTCAAACTCCCCAAAAGTTATGAAGGCGCTCAACACTAAGAACTCCGCTGACCGAAGCTTAGATCTCGACAAAGAAGTCGCCCTTGAAAAGGTACTAGGGATGTGGTGGAACGTGGAGTCCGATCAGTTCCAGTTCAAGCTTTCGAAGGAACGGCACACAGATTTGCTATCCGGTTCCAAACACCCTACTAAGCGAGAAATACTCAGTATGCTCATGTCCGTTTACGATCCACTCGGTCTGATAGCTAACTTTCTCATGCCGTTGAAACTCCTGCTGCAGGAAATTTGGCGATCGAAAGTCACCTGGGATGAACCGATTGAGCATCGGCATGTGCTAAAGTGGAAATCGTGGTTGAGTTATCTTCCTCAAGCTGGTTCCGTACGAATTTCCCGTTGCTACATTTCACATGCCACCTACGAACATTTAAATATCGAGCTTCATACGTTCGTAGACGCAAGTGAGGTCGGTTATTGTGCTGTATCTTACCTACGACTCGAACAAGGTGGCCATATTGAGTGTGTTCTAGTGGGTGCCAAAACAAGGGTTGCTCCCCTTAGATTTGTTTCAATCCCACGCTTGGAGCTCCAAGCTGCTGTAGTCGGTACCCGCCTATCTAAGAAGATCCAAGAGGGACATTCAGTCGAAATTAAGTGTCGTTATTTTTGGACTGATGCAGTAGATGTATTGTGCTGGTTGCGCTCAGACCATCGAGCATACTCACCGTATGTTGCATTTCGAATAAGCGAAATCCTAGAGTTCACCGATATTACCGAGTGGAGGTACGTGCCAACAAAGGAAAATGTAGCGGATGAGGGTACAAAATATCAGAGGCAGCTGAAATTTGACGCAAACAGCCGATGGAGAAGAGGACCGTCATTCATCTGGAGACCAAAAGTAGATTGGCCCGCCGAGCCACTCTCTCGAAAGACAACTGACCTTGAATTGCGACCGTGTGTACTACAACATTCAGCCGATTTACTTCGTCATCGATTACATCCTGAACTGTTTTCTAACTGGCGTCGTTTGCACCGTGTTACTGCTCTGGTAATGCGATTTCCGACAAACATTAGGCGAAGAAAAGCGGGCGAACCTCGTTCGGTAGGCCCACTAACATGCGCAGAACTCTTACATGCAGAACTGTTCCACTACAAGCGTGCCCAGGAAGAGGTTTATGCTGATGAGCTAGCCATATTAAAGTCAGATAAGCCAATTTTGCCGAAAGGTAATCGCCTCTACAAGCTCAGCCCAACGATTGACGGCGATGGTGTATTACGCATACATGGTCGTATTGATGCATGTGACTACGTTGGTAGCTACACAAAATACCCGATTGTACTACCCCGTGGACACTCACTTACAAAGCTGATTCTTCAAAACATTCATGAAAGGTACCATCACCAGTGCCACGAAACGTTCGTTAACGAAGCACGTAAGAAATTTTATGTTCCTAAATTACGAGCAGAATGCAAAAAAGTACGCGCGAACTGCCAGCACTGCAAGGTGCGACGGGCGCAACCAACAACGCCGGCAATGGGTGATCTTCCCATAGCGAGACTAGCAGCTTACGTACGCCCCTTCTCCTATGTGGGAGTGGACTATTTCGGGCCTTTCCAAGTAGCCGTCGGGCGACGTGTAGAAAAACGCTGGGGAGTGCTCGTGACGTGCCTAACCGTGCGCGCCATACACATTGAGTTGGCCCACACCCTTAACACTGATTCGTGCATTATGGCATTGCGCAACTGTTTTGCGCGTCGGGGTGTTCCGGTCCAAATTATTAGTGATCGGGGCACAAACTTCATTGCTGCGGAGAAGGAGTTGAAGAAAGTGTTGGTAGCTGTCGATCAAGACACTCTCATGAAAGAGTTCACCACGTCGTCAACATCTTGGGTATTTAATCCCCCAGCCACACCTCATATGGGTGGCTCTTGGGAGAGGCTGATACAATCGGTGAAAAGAGCCCTTAGTGAGATTCATCCATCCCGCCTGCCGAGAGACGAAGTGCTTAGAAACAGTATGATCGAAATCGAAAACATAGTGAACAGCAGGCCGTTGACACATGTACCAGTAGAGGATGAATCATCTCCGGCACTAACGCCTAATCATTTTTTAGTTGGATCGTCTAGTGGCATGAAGCCTCTTTTGCCATTTGATGATAGCGCAACTGTTTTGAAACAGTCCTACAAGACTTCCCAAGTTCTCGCCAACCTTTTCTGGAAACGCTGGATCAACGAGTATCTTCCGAACATCACTCGTCGGACGAAGTGGTTTGCTCCCGTGAAGCCTATTTCGGTCGGTGATATAGTTGTTGTTGTGGACTCCAAGCTACCAAGGAATTGCTGGCCAAAAGGAAGAGTACTGGCTACAGTACTCTCAAAGGACGGGCAAACTCGTCAAGCAACAGTGCAGACATCTGGAGGGATCTTCCAAAGATCTGCGATCAACTTAGCCGTATTGGATGTAGGTGCAAATTCGAGTGACCCGGACCAGAGTCCGATCACCGGGGGGATTGTGGCGAACGCACTCCATGCAACGCCGCACCTACACACAACCGTAAACCTTCAACTCGCACCTAATTGTTGATAGCCTTGATCAGCTTTAGATTTAGGAACAATAGTCAGCAGAATTGAACGATACTATTGTCTAGCCAATTGCGTAGATTTGAGGTCGTATAGCGTGCTAAATATTTCCAAGCTTACTACATTTTCTAAATTATATTCACTTTAATATTACTTAAGTCAAAGTTAAAATACACACCGAGGTCCCGAATCAAATTGAAGGTTACCCGTCAGAGTGTTAAAATCTGCTAAGAATTACCAAGAAAACTAAGGTAAATGAACCGTTTATACTTATAATGTAAACCTAACAATGTGAACCTTAACCTAATAACCTAAATTTAATACTATCCTGCCAAATTAGATAACTAGTTACTCTACCGAATAGCAGATTCTCCACCGAGTCCGGGTTACGAGACAGTTAAATTACCTGAACTCACGAAACGTATGTTTCCAATTAAATTATTACTAGATTGTATTACTATAAACACTCCTTTGTATCACTATTGTAGGAAATTTTTAACCGTTCTGGTTTAATAAACGAGTTAAAAACCCGGATCCCGTTCACGTTCGTTACGAAAGTAACTAAATATTTTCGCACGTTAAAATGTCAGATTGGAATTATGCCGTGGATATAATGTTAATGATTTCCATTGATTGTTGTTACGCCGTTGATATTTTTTACCTGTTTTTCCTTTTTTCTGAGTTTAACTGAGTTTTAAAAGTATTATTTAATGTTATTTCACGCAGTTTAATTTAAATACAGTTAGGATTCAAAACAAAAATGTAGGCAGAACATTATGTATTCAAAAGTATTATCTGTTAAGTTGAAAATCGTAATCTTCGATTAGCGACATTCGATTTTATTCCCGATCTGTACGTTAAACATAACGTCACTGCCAGTAATGCGCTTTATAGCGCATCAGATCTGCCATACAGCGTACTACTAGTGACGTTATGTTCAACGCACAGAACAAGAGTAAAATCGAATGTCGCTAGTCGAAGTTAACGGTTTTCAACTTAACAGAGAATATTGAGCAAAACAAAAATCCCGTGTTAAATTTGGATGTCTTATGATGGTATCAAACTATTACCGAGTGAAAAAACACCACCCGTTCCACCCATTTCAATCTGATGGTCCCAGTGACAAGGTTACTGCGACTCTCATCGGCTCAGTTAGACTCACTTGCCGATAGGTTATTTCAGAAGCTGAATATCTTAAAATGGTCTCTGTAGCTACAACTTTGTCGAACAGTGATTTTCTCTAACGCTCATATCTTTGGCGTGAGAGCATTTCAAGACTCACCGCTAGTCTCACGTACACCGCACACCTTGTTTCGATATTCAACTTTTGAACTAAGCATGGTATCAGCAAACGAGTCTAACTGACTCGATGCAAGTCCACGAGGATCCTTACCACATGGATGCTTACTCAAACCTTCTTCGTGGGTTTTCCATATGATCTTTCGATGTTGGTTCAGACAAGTTATTACATCGGTCCGATTACATCATTGGATATTGATGCTGCAATCTACTGTATTCTCAAAACCAGGCCAGAAGGAAGGACCCATCGAATGATACGGAGAAGGGAATTTTTAGGAGTTGCAGAAAAATGTGCATTCTCCTGAGTTTCTTGTTGATGCAATCGTTGATGCAATTTTATTACAAAACGAGCAGAAAAATACAGTTCCCTTCATACACAAAAGCTGGCTTACTTGTGGGTGTCCTAGCGCATAAGGGCCAAGATGTTGAACAGTTCCTCACGCTTCTTCTTAAAACAAATTTGCGTACCAAAACGACGCTTCAAGAACTTCAGGACACGTTTATCGTTGGACACCGTCAGCAAAATCATGACCCGCTTCTCTTAAGAAGCATGGCTGACAACCTCATGGACCAGAAAGCACACGAACTTGGTGTTCTTGGTTTGGATATCCTTGGTGCAAAACGGGTGGATTCCTTTAACCTTACGATCTGCTTGGCGGTCTTATGACCTTTGTTCAGAGCAAGGCATATCAGCCGTATATCAGCCTTAGCTACACAGAAAAAAAATCTCAATTTTCATTATGATTTATACATCAGAGCATGTAAAATCGTATTTCCTTCAACACGAAGCAACAACTTGCATGAAATAGTTGTAATGAAGACGAGCTTTTGTATACAACATTATCCGCCATGAATTAAATGTCCTAGAACTTTACACGATTTATGATGTTAATTTGTAAGTTTTGTGACGCTCTATTTATGTGCATGATATTGAACAGAAATTCACACTACTTTTTCGAGCTGTGTAGGCAAGGATATTCGCGCATTTCTCAACTTCTCTTCCGTTTCCTCAACGGTCACCTAAACTATAATTGATCCAGCCCTCAGGTCTCCTCATTTGATGTCACAGCTTTGATTCCATCGCGATGTCTACAGTGGTGGTCATAAAAATAAGGCCATGTGTGGTTTGGCGAAAATTTACTATTTTTAAACGAAATTTTTGAATGAGCTAAATTTTGTTACTGAAGAAGTTGTTCCTGATTTCTCCCAGTGCAAAAAAAAAGATGAAATTGTACCATATTAATTGAAAATTTGCTTTTATTCTTGAAAAAAATAAAAGTATGACAATAAATTCCCTGGTCATGAAAATAAGGCCATTTGTGAAAATAACTTTATTTCGCAGTATTGTCTTGTCGTTTAATTTCTTTTTTGTTCCACTTTGCTAGTACTTCTTTGCACAGCCGTTACTCTTCACAACAGCGCTACATTGCCTCGGCATGGACTCGGCAAGCTTCTGAGATCGCTCTACAGGGATCAAAGCCCACTCCTTTTGAACCGCTTCCCATAATTCCTGTTTATTTTTAGTTTTGTATGCAGCTACTGCCGTTTAGAGGTCTTTCCAGAGGTTCTCAATTGGATTGAAGTCGGGTGGTTGCGATGGCCAAGGAAGAACATCGATGGAGTTGCTTGCAAAAAATGGTTTTGCTCTGCGAGAAGTGTGTTTGAGATCATTATCCTGTTGGAATACCGATTTTAAAGGCATATTTTCCTCTGCGTATTAATGCATTACAGTTTCGAGAATATTAGTATACACGTGTTGATCCATCATCTGCTTAATCCAGTAGGGATAGGACCTACACCGTACCAAGAAAAACATTCCCATAACATAAAGCAACCGCCTTCATGTTTGACCGTCATCTTAGTGTACGCTGGTGAAAATTCCCGGCCAGGTGGTCATCTGACGTACGTTCTACCATCCGATCCAAATAAATTCAAGTTTGTTTCGTCACTCCATAGTACGTTCCGCCATTTTTTGATGCCATCGGGACCAGACCAATTCAGATGTTGTTTCGCAAAATTTAGCCTGTTTCGAATATTCTTTTTACTGAGTAAAGGAACCTTCCTAGCCACCCGACCATGTAAATTCTGCTCTTGAAGTCTTCTGCGAATAGTTCGTGCACTAATTTCAAGCTGAAGATCCTGCTTTATTGCTGTAGCTGATGTGAAGGGATCACATTTGTAGACATAACTGATTCGACGGTCGGTATGACTTGTTTGTTTTACGTTTGGGTCCGCGGTTTTCAATATTGTTTTGTACTTTCAGTGCATTTTGCACCATGCAACGAGATGCCCCTACCATTCTAGCGATTTCTCTTTGAGATTTACCTTCCCTATGCCATCTCAGAAACAATTACCTCTCCGAGTGTGAACAATGAATTGCACGTCCCATTTTGGCTGTATATCAAACATAAATGGAACGAATACATTGTTTATCAAGTGTTATATAATTATTTACCAGTTCAAACAGCCTACAACGACGAATTTTGTATAATATTTCGAATTTGAGTGGTTCCGGTTATGCGGCCTTATTTTCGTGTCCAATCGAATTTGACAGCTGCTGGATAAATAAGTCTTTCTACATGCACGAGAGACACCTAGCAGATTTATTTTCAACTTAATTTGTTACTAACATAGTTCCTCTAATGACAGATAGAGTGAGCTTTTCTGGTGATGTTTTTCATTGTGAATTTTATCGATATTGCAGTTCGAGTGAAGAGATGGCCTTATTTTCGTGACCACCACTGTATGTCCATGACTGTAAAAACATGATTAAGAATCAACAAACAAGATGCCAGAATGTCATAATTTAACGGCGAGTTTCCAGTGCTGGCAGTTTAACCGACGAAAAACCTAATGCGTAGTAACACTTTTAAAATAAACAGGGCGTATTTTGGTTTTTATCCATTTTTAACTCAATAAAACACATTTCTGAATATATTGTGTGAAAAGGTTAAGCACTGCATTATCATACAAGATGTGAGCATAATAAATGGTTTATTGAAGCTTTATATGGAAAGTAGGATTTGTTTTTCGTATTCCAATCTTTGCTTTCACTTTTCTGGGTTTCGTGATTTTGGAGTACCGCCTTTTTCAAATGTTAGTCTAGATATGATGATTTTTCGGTGATCATTTTTGACCGTGGCACTTTTTTCGAGTATAGTCTTTAGCCTACTTTTATTTATTGACGATTCACCAGTGGGCCAACCGCATGATTGCATGAAAAATCGGTGAACCTTGTCTTATTGATCCATCTGTTGATATTATTGATGTGATCTACTCGATATAACGGGAATCAACGATAACGACAATGAAGTAGCGCTCTACTTTTAGTTAAGCAATATTTAATTTCAATTTGTAGCGGAAAAGTGCGAAAAAAAATAAAGACAAGAAATATAACCACGTCTGCTTGTCAAGGCATGTTGCTCTTTTTCTGTACGTCGAATGTGCAAATTCTTCGCCTCAAATTGAAAATAAAAAAATTCCTAAAAGCAATTCTACACAAGCGTTGCGTACGAAAACAATTTAATTTCAAAATAAAACCATCACTAGCAACACGCTTCTGAACCCTCACTCGTTTCAAATGCAATCACTTTAAGTTGGCAGACCATTTATTGAGCAATAATGTAGTGAAATTTATCACCATTCTGCAGGTACCTTCCATTTTCCATTAACTGGTGCAACTGTGCTAGGCAGGTTTCCCCTCAATAAACTATAAGCTCCTCGATCCTTCTCACTATGGGTTTGAATTATGACGGCTCATAAGCATCTAAATTGAGCTGCATTAAAGTAACATCTCTATTCACCCTCAATTTATGCATTCTCACACCTACGCCGACCGAACGTTCCAAGTTCGAGTGCTGGTGCTGGTGCATCGATGTTGCAAAATGCGCTTTGGGTGAGTGCATCGTGGCAGCAGGCTTCCCGGTACTACTCCAGACGTGTATACATTCGTAAATCGACACCCCTGAAGTTGTACCCTACTACACCGTGGGGTGAAGTTAAATCACATTCATCGTGTCCGTCCGTCGACTAGGCGGCGGCATAGAGCATAGGTGTGATGCATACATATTTTATAATTTCAAACAAAGTAGTATCATACACCGTGTGCGATCGCGCGTGTGGCTATTCATTGCGGGCCAACAGTAGTATGAAGTTGTTCAATGGAGGACTTTTCTCCTTTACTTAGAGCTAGGAAGCGCGAGGCAGCTCCGTTGAAGTACGTAGGGTAGTGTTAATACAATTTCCGACATGACACGGGAAGGCGACGAGTTGCTGTAACGCTGCCTCTGATGATGTGGAACGTTGAAACAGGAAAGATTCTGGTTGTTGTGTTTGAAAATAATCTTCGGTTTTCGATACTACGTTTTTCCAACGAGACAACTCAACCGTCCAGAGAGGCATGCAACATTTCAATAGAATTTACGAGTTCACATTTACCTGCAAACAACAGGATCAACTTGTCCGTTCGTCTGCTACGAAAACTAATTAAGTTTCGGTGGAATTGCAGACACTTCTAATCCCCTCGAAAACTTTGCAATGCATTTGAAATTTCCAATGTCCCGCCGGATGCCCAATTCGAAGCATTCTAGACAACCTCCAGGAAATAACGATGCTTTTCCACTGGCTCGTTCGAAAGCCAAAACTTTTCAGACACTTGCACTCGGTCAGATGGAAACGGTCATGCAACCTCCCGTGAGTACTACTGGTGCGGCCAACAATTGAAAAACAACAAAAGTGCACCTGTCCAAATGATAATGTTTTTTTTTCTCAGCCGCTCTATGACTGTGTTAAAGAATAGAGAGGTGGCATGTTGGTGTTATCTATTTCCTGCATACCGATTTGACCAGGTGAGAGTAAAACTTGCTCTTTAGCATTTTGGTTTCGGTAAATTGTGCATCTAACGGGGATTGGTTTACGGGGAAGTGGGACCAAGCTTGATATTATAAAAACAATTTTATGCAATGAGACCGAAAAGAGTGCTTCTCTTCGAGTGCACATTTGCACTTTTGAGATCCAGCATCCCAACGGCTCTTTTGTGAGGACTTTTCCTAGAATAGCGTGTGGCGAACCCCTCCAATCTCGCTTCCGCAGTTCTTAACTGAATGCAAATTTGAGGAAAGTGGGACGATTCGACAGGGGGAAACTTTCTGCAGGTGGTTTCTGGTGGATGGTATTCTAACCACCGCATGAGCGACTGAAGTTGGAGCTTAGTTTGAAACTATTTAAAACTATTCTCGCTCCCTCAGGATGAGTGCGGTGCGACAAACCGTGAATATGTGTATTTGAAAGAGAGCAAGAGTATCGAAAGAGCAATAATTAAAACTTGTTAGTTTGGTCTGCCACCACGCTTCGAGGAGTTTTGGAGTAGTAAAAGCACTAGCGTCGCAGTAGGTCCATGAAGCATTGCTTAGTTTTGTACAGCTGTACTCACGTACGGTACATGTTTGCTTTGTTGGTGAAACTTTGGCTTGACAGGGAAGTTTCTCACGCAGTTCTGTAGAATGAAACCGGAGAGAACTCACTGTTCCGTGCAGGCAATTATACCAAATTATGAAAATACACATAACTTCAGCGTTCTAGTTGTGATTGTGGGGACTGAGTGTTTGACTTTATGAATTGATTCAGCGCGTGAATAGCAGGTCAAACTATTATGTATGGGAAAGGAGATTAAGTGGAAAGTGTCCTGAATGTATGAATAAATGTTGAATTTATGAACGACCTGTAGGTGAAGTTGAATCTATACTTCAAAAGTGTGAACAACGATTTCAACAAGCACATTAAAGTTTAAGTACATTAGACGCTGTTCATTTAATAAAGTGGACACCTATTTTTCAACGCAAGCTTATTGCATAAATGAAGATCAATGTACAGGGTGAGTGGAAGTTCCTGTCCATGAAGTATATGTTTATGAAAATGAGTAGCTTGCATGAATTTTAATTTCATATGTATATCGTGTTTGTTATATCTTTAACATATATCAATATATAAATTTGTTCAAATCTTTCTCCCTTTGCCTTAATTGCCAGCCGCATGCGTTGTTGGAAAGCGTCACAGCTTTGGTATTCCCCAGTTTGCCCAGCATGTAGGATTCAAATCATGTGAAGAGGCAAGCCATTCTTACGACAAAATAAAATCCGGAAAATTGTGCTCACACCAAACCTCAGTAGCTTTCGCCTGGTGGGACGGTGCAGGGTCTTGTTGGAAGCAGTATGATGCTTTCTTGTAGCGATTCTTGACGAAGGGAATCAAATGGTTCTTCAAAACATTATCGATGTAATATTTACTGTTGATTTTAACACCAGGTTCAATGAACAGAAATGGAATCTTTAAAGTTTTTGAGAAACATCCCCATCGCCCTGACACATTCTGGAACCCTTGAACAGCTTGTATATTACGAGAAATATCATAAAAATGTGCTGCTTACACCCGGTAGTGGTGATCCTGTAGCAGAAACATTTTCTCGTCCAAAAACGGAATTTCACAATCACCGTACCGCTTGAGCAGCTTCCGACATCTTTCGACTCTAGTAATCTTCGGTTCTGTGTCTAATGTCGCCTTTCAAAATACTCCTGATCGTTGACTACGACATTCCCAATTCTTTGGCCATCTTTTGGCCAGACTTTCCAGGATTCCGCTGAATTCGCTCACACAATCGATTGATAGCTTCCGAACACCTGACAGTGCGCTTACGGCCTGGTTTTGGAGGTATTTTTCAAGAACCGGTTTCCTTGTATGATGGTACAAAAGATGAAAATTTCATTATTCCGAATGGTTTCAATTTCTTTAAAATAGTACACAGTCTAAAATGTTTCAAAAATAGACTTTTAATGAGCTCCTTTTTCGCGTCCATGATTACCACGAGTCTCAAACGAATGAAAATTCAAAATAAACCTTCAAGCCGTGTTTCTAATATACTCTAGAAGAAAAATGTTCAAACATGTCTGTGATAAACCCATCCAAAGTTACGTATGTTTAAAAAACACTGACAGAAATTACCACTCGCCTTGTACATGTATAAAACTACAAGTAGATTTGAAGATTTATTGCTTGTTCCTGAAGAACTCTCAATCCTGAAGTCTGATGTCTCCCTGGAGGTTTTGCACAACTTATGTCAACGGAACCAGTTTCTCTTGCATCCTTCATGAAATCAATGAGCTGTAGTTCAATGCAGTTTGATGAGTTTTGCCGTTTTTCGACGTAACTGTTTTTTTCGACGTAACTGTTCCAAAGTAGCAGCAGCATAGTAAGCAGGAGCTAGATCCGGCCAAAACAATCGACGACGGTTTGCTTCCGGTAGATACGTAGAAGTCGTTATGTAATGTAATCCGTTAATTGTGCCCATTGTGAAATACGAAGAACTCTTCAAGCCACCAAAGTAAATCACCTGTCATACCAACAACTTTTTTCGAAACTTTTCGATCTTTATGAACCATACGTGATCAATGTGATGGCCGACGTCATCTCTAGCTTCGATTTACAGGATGCGGCAGAAAATAATGCGAAAATGTAATGTTCAAACTTGAGCATTGGGTTAATTCGTGTAGCTAGTGACTAATTTATGTCGAAAGTGTATTTGTTTATGTTTACTTTCAAGTGCTGCATCCAAACATTCTATTTGATTTATTGGAAATTCGTCAAAATTTTCGCAAAACAAGTGATCCCCAGTTTGTTGCTCGCCCAGAAGAAGCCGAAAGAGATTGCCAAGGTGGTAGGGTGCCATTTGGCAACAGTTTACCCCATAAAAAAGTCCCTGCAGGATGGTCCTTAGCAACAGAAGCCGGGAAGCGGACGTCCCCACGCTTTGCACGCACGCCGAATGTGATCAAATCGGTCCGTGCAAAAATTGCTCGCAACCCGGTGCGTTCCATAAGAAAACTTGCAAAGGAAGCCAATATTTGGGAGAAATCCATGCGGAGAATCATCAAAGAAGACCTGCATGCATCTTCCAGAGCCAGAGTGAAACGCCACTTGATTACGGACCGGGTCAAGGAACTATGAGTGACTCGTTCCAAGAGATTGCTTTCCGTGTTGAAGAAGGTAAAAATGATAATCCTGTTCGCCGACGAAAAGCTTTTCAGCTGAGAATGGAGAACGTTCCGGAAAAAGTGAAATTCAAATTTCAAACCAAACGTCCGGCTGGTGTCATGATGTTTGGCTTGGTGGCGTCCAACGGTTTGAAAATGCCGCCTGTTTTCATTGATGCTGGAGTTAAAATCAATACCGAAGTGGATATCGGTATTTTAAAGGACCAAGTGCTTCCCTGGGTGAAGATCAACTTCTCCGAGGACCAAAACGTTGTCCTACAGCATGATGGAGCGCCGTGTCACACGTCCAATCGAACCCAACAATGGTTGAACGATAACATGAAGTTTTGGCCGAAGGATTTGTGGCCCAGATCTTAATCCGTTTGATTATTCGATTTGGGTATATGTTGAAGCACGAGCCTGCAAAACATCACACCCTAGAGTGAAAACCCTGAAGTCAACCATAACACGCACTTGGCAGTCAATGTCGGAGGACCACGTCCGAAAGGCATGCTCTAGCTTCCGGCGTCGGCTCGAGGATGTTATTAATAATAATGGAGGACACATCGAATCAATTTGTTTAAAAGGACTTTATAAAGATAACTTTACTCGAAAATGTTGATATTATTGCTTGAATTAGTTGAAAATGGGATTTGAAAGAAATAGAACAAAGTTTCGCATTATTTTCTGCCGCACCCTCTGGAGCCTCAAAATAGCTTCCTCCAAACTTATTTTTCTGAATGACGCTTCAATTTTGATCCACTTATTTCGGAACCCAACAATTCGTTTGTTTGGTTTCTCTCTCTTTCTCTCTCTCTCTCTCTCTCTCTCTCTCTCTCTCCCTCCCTCTCTCTCTCTCTCTCTTTCCCTTTCTCTCTCTGTCTATACTGTCATCCATATGTTTTTCTTTTCATGGAATAGCACCCAACATTTTTCTGTGGGGCGATAAGTGTCACTTCATAGCTTGTTGTTTAGCTTATACTTCTCGGAATTTTTTTTATCAACTTATTAGGTTTGTTTTATTTTTTATTTAATATTTAGCCAGTTCATGTTAGATTTCGGACAATTTTCTTTCAGTGTAGATTTTGAATTATTTCACGGATCGCTGACACAATTCACTTATTTGCAGCTTATACTCTCCACTTTATTTCGTTGTACAACATGTTTACATTCTTGGAACCTTCAGTAAAATGGCGTCAAATCAAGTGGAAGTGCGCAAACGCATTTTGTACGAACGGCCAACGATCTTGCCAACTAAACCTACTGAATAAAGCCCGATTCAAAGTAAATTTGGACGCATTCAAGTGATCATTACTCAAGAATTAAACAATATACATGGTACAAATAGTGTAGCAGAGGCAAGGACTGAAGGCGTACAAAGTGAAAAAGGTGCCCAACCGCGATGACAATCAACATTTCACTGTAAAAAGTCGTGCTAACGAGCTGTACACCCATTTTTTGCAAAAATTTTCTTGAACGACGAAACATACGTACTCGAAAACTTAAACAACTTCTGAGTTTGGCTTTTTATACCACAATGCAAAGGAACGCCGTAGCCGAGCAGTTTCGGACAAAGAAGGTGACCAAATTCCCGAAGAAGTATTTGATTTGACAGGCCATACGTAAATGTGGTCGAAAATTTAAAAGTTTAAATTTAAAAGTCTGCAAAAGCGGTTGCTACCGTTGCTACCGTACTATGCCAAATCCGTCCTGGAATGGTTTATGGTACAAGAGGTCAAATACGTGCCAAAAACAGCCAATCCTAAGAACTGCCCAGAACTTCGCCCAAAAGAGAAGTACTGGGCTCTAGTTAAGCGAAAGCTCTTCGAAACTAAGAAGACAGCAAATGGTACCGATGATTTCAAGAAAGTTCGAGAATTTTACAGAAATAAGGAATAACATCTTAATCAACTGTTTCTAATGTACACAGCTCGAAGGTGTGAATTTCTGTTCAATATCATGCACCTAAACGGAGCGTCACAAAAAATAAGAATTTGTGTCATACATCGTGTAATGTACTGGGACATTCCATACATTGCCGATAATGTTGTACGGAAAAGCTCATCTTTGATAGAACTCTTTCATGCAAGTGGCTCCTTCGTGTGGAATGAAATGTAAATTTACATGCTCTGATATTTACATCACAATGAAAATTCAGATTTTGTTTCTGTGTAAATATAATTCTTTTATTGTGAAATAAACAATCGGTTTCGTTGAATTGTGTGTAAATTTGTTTTGCTGCTATTATTTTGGAGTACGAAATTTAACGTGGACAGGCTTTATTCGTTATCTATCGAAATGCACCGTTTTTGGCTCTTTCAGGAGTAGGTTGTACAAGCTCCGTGACCACGGTTTCGATTATGCTGTCTGGGAATTTATGCTTTTGGGTGCTATTTGTTTTTTTTTTTATACCGGGGAAAGAGTGGGACCATCAGGGCACACTAGTAAAACGATTTGGATAGGGAGCATGGGACTGCCGCCTCCCTATTGTTAACATTTTGTGGAACAAGGGCGGGCTCTTCGACCCCATCTATTGGGTTTATTCTGACAATCGAGGGCTCGATTCTAGTGCTGTGAGTGTGAACTTGCTTTGGAGATTCTCTTCCCTATATTCGCGGGTTTCGCGCAAGTGTCTCTGCTTACGGGCCCGCCCATACGTTTATGACCCTTCATACAGGATCACAAACAACAATAGAATCTTGATAAAATCGTTTATTTCGACTGCTATGGAAAGTTGCCTTGCTATAAATGGATGGTAGTATTACATAATCAATCAAAATCAATCATATTTGTTTTTTATAAGTTTCACAGTACCGATACTGATGTTCATTTTTTTTTGTTGATTTCGCGAACACAATACGATTTTTTTGATTTCAAAAGATGCACCGCTGTCAGCTCTTTTTTTCGGTTTTTTTCCGCTATTTTCGCCAGTTCTCGAAACAATAGTTTTTTGAAACACACCATTTTTGCAGAATTAGTCTGCAATTTTACAGGTGGATTCGACGTTTTTTTTTGTTATTTTGAAATATTTTGACAGTTCTGATATGAAATTTGTCAGAAGCAGATAATTTCCCATCAACATGAGAGGCTGTAATTTATTGCTAAAACGAAGAGAAATTAAGAGAAAGTATTGATACTTCCATTTTAGCGTAACGGCAGGCTATGAAATTAAAAGATACAAGTTGAAAACGAGCGGAAGGCATTTGAACGGTAGTATGCGATCGAGCGCATATTCTTTTACCAAGCTACCCCAGATGCAGGGAACTATCAATACTGTCTCTTGATTTCTCTTCGTTCTAGCAATAAATTACTGTCCACTCCTAGAGCCTCTCATGTTGATGGGAAATTATCTGCTTCTGACAAATTTCTTCTTAAATCTTTGCTCCGCGCATTGGGAGAATACAAAAAAAAAAACGATCAAAGTGCAGTTCTGATAAACAAAAAAAAGCGTTTTAATTACACGCTGATATAAAGTTCATAAGATTTCATAAAACATTTGATACGTTATTGAGCTTAAACTAGTGCATATTATTTTATCATGTATTAGTTTAACGTTTTGTTTACATGTCAAAAAGCCTATTTCGGTTTGAAAAGATCAATATCAATGGTTTTTTTTTTCAAAATTTCGTCGATTGACGTGCGAAAGACAACTCTGCTCACCTTTTGTACTGAAAAGGATGTAACGTACAATCCAATCGTCAAAATACCGAAGTACATCCAGCAAGTGTTAAACGAGTGATTGAAAAATATGATGAGCAGTACACCCTGCAGGATCTACAAATAACTGGACAAAGACCTGGTTCCAGCAATCCTAAATTGGACTTTAAAGTCGTCGATTATATATTCAAGAGAATATTCTAGAGAACAAATCAACCCCTGATCGTGATTTGGCAAAAAGAAATAAATTGAAGAAATACAGGAGGAAGAAAGTACCGAAGCAATCTCCGGAGTACATTTGTCGTGCCGAAATGGGGGACCGAAAGCTGTACAGCCGTGTTTTGGACAATCCATCCCAGTGAGTTTTGATGGACGACGACACGTACACGAAAGAAGTGTCTAGAACACTGCTGGGACCTCAATTCCACACAGAAAAAAATAATTAATTTTATCAAGCGCGTAAAATTTCCGCTCGTTTAATTCCAAGCTAAAGGAGCCGTAAACAACGAAATTGTTTGCAATCTTTCATGCGCCATACAACAATGTTTGCAGTCTTTCATACAACAGACTAGATTCGGGCACTGATAAAAAGGAACATTAAATTTTCTGTGTTATCTAATGCACATAAAGGGAATGCTAGAATTGGCAGAAAATAATGGGATATTTCATGTAAATTTAAGCCAGATAACGCCTGAATCTAGTCTGTTGAATGAAAGACTGCAATCATTGTTGTATGGCGCATGAAAGATTGCAAACAATTTCGTTATTTACGCCTCCCTTAGCATGGAATTAAACGAGGGGAAATTTTACGCGCTTGATAAAATTAATTATTTTTTTCTGTTCAGTCAAACGAGATTTATTAGCGTTCAAAAACCATTCACTTTTGCGTAACGTTCTCATTGTTCAAACATTTGAAATGACACGCGGTATAGAAAAGAGAAACGTAGTCCTACGTTAAAAAAGCCGATTATAAAAAGTCGATAAATACTAGAGCACTATTTAGAAAAAGTTCACCTTCTTCACAGTTAAATCCATTTGTATAAACTTAGGATGGTTCATACCATGTTAGTTTTCGCCGAATCACATTAACCGATTCAATACGGATAGGTATATGGATATATGACCCAAGATTAAAATTTGGTGTCAAAATTTGGCTTTTAGAGTTACAGAGGAATTTTGTTTTGAAAATTTGTTCAAAAATAACTTTTTAACTAGGAAACATATTGAAGAGGTAAGGTTACGGACATAATGATGACCTAGATCATCCAAGCTGTCCTTGAGTTCAGATCTTGATGTTGTGCATGATCGACAAGGAGGTTTAGAGTTTTTTGCCCGTACTTCTTAACTACAAGGAAAATTTTAACACCTTTGCGGACATATTCCAGTATTCTCAGAATAGCTACGGCACTCCAAACTATTCTTGAGTTTAAATCCTGATGTTTTGCATGATCAACAAGGCGACTTACGGGGTCTCCATCGTACTTATGAGTTGGTAAAGCTCCATGGGACATCATTGCATTCTGTTAATTCTTCATCGAACTTTTCGCCAGTACTGCAGATAAAATACAAGTAGTCATGCCAAATTTAAACGCATTTCATTTTTGCACTTCTATGAAATAATGTCAACATCATAATCCTTAGCTTCCACTGTCTTGGAGCAGGAACCATCTTATTCAGAAAAACTGTCGTTCAGATCCTCTTCTTCTGTCTCCACGGCTATTGGATCAACCATTGGTTACTCAAACGGCATGGTCCTACGTTTCCGGTTACTAACTGCCATTTTGTTATGTCGCTACAGGAAGCTGTAGCAACTGTTCACCACCATCCGCAGTCATGAAATGCATAAGGAAATCTTTTAAAAATGATAAGAACGACTTGAGACGATATTATGAACAACTGAGAGAACCATAGTTGCACACATGGATGTCATAAGGCCCTCAGGAAGTTTCATAAGGCAAATTTTATGAATTTCAATAGATTTTTTTATGGCAGTGTACCTCCGAAATGTTTCTTCGGAATCGTTGGACTAATAAGAGTTTTTTTGACGTAGACTACGTCTTACGGGAAGGGTAGGGTGTCAATTGAAAATCTAAAAATAAGCGACCGTCACGAAATATCGTTACAAATTAAACGCTAATAACTTAATAAATGCTCAATAGATTTTCAAGATGATTACATCAATCGGTTGGAAATTTTCCCGCGTATCAACTCAATTATCAAACATTATCCGTTAACAATTTCAAGCTATTGAAAATAATCAAATTATGAGGTGATGTCTTATAATGCCGATTTTTCAGAGTAAATTTACTAAATGCACTCAATTTTTTCCATCACAGATTTCAAATGTAAGCAAGGGAGGTCTCACTTGCAGCAGTGAACGATATAAAACGGGTACACCTTCGCAAATTTACTCATTCGGGTTGCAGTACTGGAGCTGTGCGGACCATCGAGCCAATATGGAATGGCAGCTGGCGCCGAGCGATAGCATGTACCCTGGAGGGTGCACTAGCTTCATTCAGCGGAGCGGCAAGACGCCAATTTGGATTTTGCAGCTGGCTGTGGCAAGCACCATAGAAAGTGCACTGGCGACCTACCAATTGGCCAGGTAGTTGATTGCACTGCAGTCTGTTGTTATGGCCGTTGGCTAGGCAACCGTTGCTAGGCAGCCATATATTATGCTGTGGTGTACTAGGCAGTCGGTTGCTTGGGCAAATAATGGCTTTGTAGCCAGCCGGTGGTTGCTACTACTAGGGGCGAAATAAGGTGCTTGTGTGTGTGCGATATTTGGTAGGTAATGTCTTTGTAGTCAGCTGGTGGGTGCAACCACGAGGAGCGAAATAAGGTGCTTATGTGTGTGTGATATTTGGTAGACATCTTTTGGGGTAAGGCGCAGAGAGGGTTTTAATTCAAATGCGGACCATTTCAAATCCGTCCTTTTCAGGACGACCAATTTAATTTTGAGAGAGTTTGATTGATTTGAATGGTTCTTACCGATTGGATGACAGCGGTGGCTAAAACAATATTAGTTTACTCTTGGTTGCATACCTGGAGCATTTTGTACAATTTACAAATGGCTACCGTTACGAAAAATTGAAACGCCGGACGCGGAGAATTCGATTGTTTCTTGATTGATTTATTTTTCAGACTGCTCTCATCAAGAAATTTATACGATTGCCATTCTATTTACTAAGGTATATATAATTTTACAAATAAAAGATTAATATATTTTGCATATATATTCATCAATCGGTGTATGAAAAAGAAGAAAGAAGAATGTTGCGTTCTGGCATGTTTCAAGAAATTCCCTTTCACGGACAATGTTTTGATGTTGTTTTCGAACATGCACATTTCAATGAGTACTGTAATGAATAGTTGTTGTGTTAACGATTCGCGTTGGATAGAGTTTTACTTCTAGGAAGAAATACGTTTTGAGAAACTGTGAAAGGGTGAATATGTGCAATGCCTATTCGTTTTGATGCCAACCGTTTGCGCAAATTTCGGAAGCGCGTTAAGATCGAACATTCGAAAAATCCTCCGAATTGACCATGTACCGATGCCGAGCGGACTCGAGGGTATCGGGCGAAACTGGAAGCAACCAGAGGTAATGCGTTTCTAACTAATGGTCGGAATGCTAGAGAAGGGCCTTAAACTCGAGGTGGCAAATAAAATCAAGTGGTCAACCAACTTGACAAAGTGCAAATGCTTTCTGAAGAATGTACAATAGATTTTTGCTAACATACTTACTTATCTAATGCTGTTCGAACGATCTTTGAGGACAAACATCAACGCTATTTTGATCAGACTAGGCCTTACGGCAAGGGTAGAGGTCAAATCAGCATTTAAAAATAACTGAAACAGTGTGAACTCTCAAAGCTTTATCATTTATCGATAGATTTTCGAGATTACGCGATATGGATAATGGTCTCCAGCTGGTCGACCATATCAACACAATCACTACAGGCAGCACAATTGTTACTAACATTCAAACCAAACGTCCCTTTCCACGACTGCCAAATAATTTCTAAGAAGCGAATCATAGCATGTTCTAACATACTTTCTCACTTATTTATGCTAACTCAACGTCCCATTAGAACAGTAAACTAATCAAACGGGTTAACGTAGTCTACTTCAACCGGTCGTGTGTTAAACACAACCCCACTGATTTTTTTAGAGGTGTTGGCTGGTGGAAGGTTTTTAAGATAATAAAAATAATTGGTGAAGTTGGAAGAATTTAAAAGGAAAAAAAACAAAAATTTTTTTTTCGTTGTGTTTTTGGGAAAATGTTTTTGGTGGTGTATGTTGTTAAATTTTGGTGGTTAAAAAGTGGATAAAATGTTAGTTGGGGGAATTTTTAGGAAAGGGGGGGAAAAAAGAGTGGTAAATTTTTAAAATTTGTATTTTAAATTATATTTTTATATATTCTCGAGTACTTTTTCAAACAGAGGTCGTGAACAAAGAGGGGAAGTAAGATTAAAACGTTAAATTCTTGAAACCCTTAGCAGTTTCATGCAAGCTAAGGCCACCTACACAAGGAACAACATTTACCTAACATGATGGCGATGCTACATTTCGTGATGGTGCTGAGAGCTTTGAGAAAGTTAGGTGTACTTCTGTTTGAAAAAGTACTCGAGAATTTATGAAGTTGAAGCTTTATCATGGCAGATATTTGTTTGAACTCTGTCAGAGTGATTTGGTGCTCTTTTGGCACTCTAATTAAGTCACTGCGGCCAACCGATCACCATTACACTTTTTAAGTGGCACCAACAGCAAAAGACCTAGATTAAATATATTTTTGTAATCCATTATCACGAAAATATACTTCCTGTAACGGCATATTCGCCCATATTGAGCCACAACCAAACCGGACAAATGATAATTGAGGCTTAAATAATGTTTTCCTTTGCCTACTTTGCATTTTTAACAATTTAATCTGTCTGCACATATTGCTGCATATCAGCTCCATTCTGTTTGAAACTAATAAAATTTAAACTATTACACTATACTTGTTTACTTTTTCTATCTAAATATTAGTAGTAAACGCAGCAAGTTCCTTTAAATTCCACTAGAAAAATAGCTGATGTTTTGACAGATGGGCCTATTTCGTCTACGACTTGTAGGCTCTTTCAGTGTCGAGTGCCATTTTTTGCGGCATACTTTTATCATGCACGTTCATCTGGTCTCGACGGACATCTTTTAATTGTAAGTTGTAGAACGAAATTGTGTCGCGAAAATTTGACTATTCTTTGTGCAATTGTAATTGTGTCTTCGTGAAGATTACTGCGTGAAGAAACGTATCAGCAACTGGTTCCGTTTCAAGGTGACATGCAATGTCTTCAATGAAGTATTCCTCATCGTAGCTCCATCCACGAGGTGTGCAAACGTCGATGATAATGCAAAATCACGAACACTACCAACAAATAACCGCATAGCAACGAAAAATTAGACCCCTCGCATCTTCGACAATACGCAATAACGAACACAGATTTCAACCACCTTGATTTACCCCTTCTTTAAGCAGGGGGCCACAAGAACCATTCATTCCGGGTAATCCCAACCAACCATTAATTTCATTTGAACATGTCTACCAAATACAGCTGCGCTGGCTCAAACTTGGCTGTGTGGTGCGTTCGGTGTCGGACTCCAGGCCCCAACTACACTAGTCCTACTCGAATTGCACTAAATCACCCGTAGTAGTGGCCTCTTTGTTGTATTTGCCTTTTCCTCGGTTTCCCGGAATCGCATTGCATATCCCGTTCGTATCTTTGGCCGAGCTCACGCGGTGGGGAGGCGTCTGAACTGGTTTTTGCGTGGACTGTGGCCGGCACCAGCGAAATGTTGCATGAAATTGAACTTAAATGATGATATGCAGTGTGGAGGCTCCTAACGTCTAGACTGCAACTTTTCACCCCATTTGCTTCTCAAACCACTGATTGGGATTAGGAATTAAATAATAAGATTTAACTACCAGTGGGAGGTAGCGCTTCAGCACGGCCTGATGGCACATCTTATAGTACCAACCGATAGCAGCGCTCGTTATCCAAATTAATCCACGTGGAATCGGGAGACGTGTCGATCTTGCACACGTGCGCACGCTGAGTGCACGTGGATGTGCTTCAGGGATTCGCTGGGCGTGTCCCAGGATTCATTCCGTCCGTTGCCCAAAAATCAAATGCATTCACGTATGACAGAATGGAAGCACGTGTCGGCATTAATCGTTTTATTATTTTTGCAAAGTTTTGCGCTTTTTTCGGAAATGTTATTGGCACTCTTTCTGACAGAGCAGGAATGCCGATCAACGTGGCACGGTTACAATAAAACAATGTATCGCCCGAGCATGTGCGTGTGGTTCTGAAAAATATGTTTCCTTGTTATGCTTGCTGGAGAAGTATGCATAAATTTGAAATAATGACACTATTGGGCTGCGGCGGATGAATGGCACTCTAACGACGCAGGCGGGGGTTTAGATTCCTCACGATGCTGTGATTGCCGTTGTTGATGCTTTGGAGTAGGGTGAACAGGCAAAGATAAATCACATTTACATCCTGCTAGGCCTTGGATGGGTTAAATATATCTGGGTGCAAATTGATGACCGTGTAGGACCGACAGCCGTTCGCCAAAGCATTAAACAATTTCCAATATGTTTACGGACTCCATTTGAAGCTCGAGATTTGTTTTAGTCGATCAGCAGTTCAAATTTTGGTACCCTGGGTAATCTTATTTGTACTCATACTTTGGCAAGCTATGAAGTTAACTGTCAGATAAAAAAAATGCCTAAAACCCAAGCTCTGACTGAGTCAAAATCACAAGGGCATCTTCAACGGTGGTCCAAATGGATGGGATTTATTTTCTTAGACCAAACGCAAAAACACCGCTGCACCGGTGTTGTAAATTTTGATTTATACCGGATCCATTTTGCATCATTTTAACATTGGTATATGTTTTGATCTATGCTTGCAGCAATTTGGAACGAGAAAAATACCGTTCCAAAACACTAAACGCTGCTTGATAATACCAATAAACGAGTAAAATTTCAGCTTTTGAGCCGAAAAGTGGCCGTGTTTGGTGCGAGAGTTGCTGACGCCGGACAGAAAGTGGTGTTGCTCGCCTCGGATGCTGATCATTACCTCAAGTTGCTCCCGGTGCCGGCGAATTGCTTTTCGTTTAATTCCTGAATAACAAATGGTTCTCTTAGTTTTTACAGCCATTGCATTTTCTGGAAAATGCTGACTAGTTTGAAATGGGAAAGCTCCAGGAATTGTAATTGTTGTCGATTTTACGACTAAATTGGTGGCAAATTCCGATTCCGAATAATATTTTGATTGGTCGGAAATAAAAATTAATAAAGCCTTCAAAGTGAACAATCGGTTTATTGATGGATTGGTAATGATTAGCACTCGCAAATAGCTCATACAGATAAATTTAAGAGAAGACTGTTAAATAGAAATTTTCGGCAGGTTTACTGGGGATCAAGATGTTCAGGCTTCTTCTGGGGGAGAGGATACATTTTACTATGGCAGTTTTGATAAGCTTTCTGGAGGAAACTGATGATACTTTGAAGTTAGATTCAATTCATAATCCTCATTGGAAAAAATTAAAACTTTTTTGAATTTTTCCAGAAATCGTCTTTTAATATTATATTATTTAATTGCATATTCTTCAGCTTTTAGACAACCCTGCCGAGGAAGTGCGTCAGTTACGTTAATAAGTCAGAGCTTATATAAGCTTCTAGAAAACGAATGAACTCCTAAAAAAATTATTTTCTGAATTGCGATGAACTTCGGAATATCAATGAAGAATGGGTGGAAATATAGTGAACTTGACAGAAGTTGATAGAGCTTGTCGGAAGTTGAATAGAATTGCTTTCAAGATAATCAAGAAGTTTGCTCGCTCTTTTTTTAGAACAGAAGAGGTGGACCTTTAGAGAAGTCCATTGAACCGCCGAAAAATTCTCAACGTTTCTGGAAACTTGGTTGAACTTCCAAATGTTTGCTGATCGCCCATGGAATAGCAACAACTTTCTAGTAATTACTGGAACTTTGAAAGCAAATTTAGCTTAACAGAAGTTATTTGGACTTTCAGTTGGTACATCTTTCATGGTAAAAGCAGAACATCACAAATATTTTAATAATTTACGAGAAATTGAGAAAAAATTGGGAAGTTGGTTGATTTTAAAAAATATATATCAAGTTAGTGGAATTTCTGTGAAATAAATAGTATTTTCGAGATGTTGTTAAACCTTACAAGAACTTTTAAGAATCTTCAAAATTGTGATACGGTGAAAATTCCGGGACATAGATTATACATTAAAACAGTAGAAGGAGATGTTCGCTCATAATTATGAGACACCAAGAGTGGACAGTAATGTTTGCTAGAATGAAAGATACTCTTGGTGTCTCATGGTGATAAGCGAACATCTCCTTCTACATCATAATCGTTATTCCACGTATACAGAATACACACATAACAATTAAAAGTATTAAAACAGTAGTTAATTTTTTGATTCTCGTTTTGGTTCGGTACGAAAAAAATAACGTATAGTAAGAAGTTTAAGTTCTTCTTAAAACTTAAGTACCATGAGCGTCTGCATTGTTCCCTGAACTATTGGAAAGTTTCATGAATTTCTGGGAAGATCCCTGAACTTCTAGGAAGCTCCCCAAAATTATGGAAAAATACTTGGAATGTTTCCTAAACTTTTGAGAATGCTCCAAAAAAATTTAGAAATTTACTGAATTTCTGGCGTCTTGAAGAACGTTTTGCCTCTCCGTTTCGACTCTTGTTTTTCCGTTGCCAAATTACATATCAACATAATCTAATATCGTTTTAATTAAATACATGCGTTCACACATTCACCTTCAGCCAAACGAAAGAGCAAGTATTCCTCTTCATCTGGCAACGACGCACTTCTGGCAGTAAACATTGTTCTGTCAAATCAATGGCAAAAAGTTTGTGGAAAATCTACGATCTCTGAAAAAAAAAAATCTTCTGATCTCTGTTGAATGATTGACAAGATGACAGGTGTTGGCGTGTTTAACAACAAGAAATACAACACCGGCGCGGGGAACGTTAAGTTGGTCTATTTTAGCTAATTCTATTCAAGTTTTGCAGATCAAGTATAAAGTTGTTCCAAATATAGACCACCACTGAAGCTGCCCTATGCCTAAAATCTGAATATAACTACGGATTTTGTAGATTCTCGATTATTTATTTTGACCAACTTTTCCAGAACATATGTATACAAATTTTTCAAACTATGGGTTATATATGCGTTATCTAATGCATATAAATGGAGTGCTAGATTTGGCAGAAAAGAATGGGATATTTCATGTTAATTTTAGCCATATAACGCCTGAATCTAGCCTGTTGTGTAAAAGATTGCAAACATTATTGTATGGCACTTGAAAAATTGCAAACAATCTCGTTGTTTACGCCTCCCTTTGGCTTGGAATTAAACGAGAGGAAATTTTACGCACTTGTTAAAATTACTTATGTTTTCCTGTGTCTATAACAATGTACGTATTTCGATTCAGTTACAAATCAATCATAAAATTACATAAACATATAATTTTCTTAAATTATGGAAATGAATATTGCCCTAGGACGTATGGACACAGTCAGAAACCGCTGCCATTTCGCAATAACTGATACCTAGTTCTTTATTATGGCTGCATCCTGTTGTTTACCTTTTTATCTTAGCATTTAATCATTTCCAACAGTTTGTTTCCAAAAGCGTGAACTTTCAGCGGACCTACGTTGACATATTGTGCACAAATGGTGTACAAAACCCGGGATGTCACTGAGAAAGCTGGCAAAAATATAAGGAGTAAGTGAGAAAGACTGCAAACAGCGATCAGGAAGTTCAGTGAGGATAACAAGTTCGAGGATAAACCGAAATCGGGTCCAATCGTCCAATTAATCCATCGTTTGGATACAAGTTTATACATACAAGAAGGTTTTACAGCGGGACCGGCCAAAAAAATTGTACTGCGAAGGCCAAATTTATCGTGTCAAAGAACGTTTGAATCTTCGAACCTATAAGAAGCAAAAGCAGCCGAAACGGAATCCGAAACAAGAAGCATCGATCAGGCCCAGAGTGCGAAAGTTGTTCGTATGATGCTTGCTGGTAATTCAAACTGTATAACCATGGCTGACGAAACCTACGTGAAACTCGACTACAAATCCTTATTGGGGCCACAATATTATACGGTGCATGAAGGGTAGGTGAAGAACCCGCCGGAGGCATCCATGCAAGTCAAAAAGATTGGTAAGAAAGCTATGGTCTGGTAAGCTATTTTTGATTATGGTAAGATTTCACAAACCTTCATCACAACTGTTTCGATGAACAGTGACATACACATCAAAAAGTGCTTGCAAAAACAACTTCTACCCATGATCGAAGCCACAAGGATCCTGTTGTTTTCTGGCAGATCTTGCGTCTTGCCATTATGTGAAATCAACGGTAGTATGGTATACCATCAAAAATGTTTCATTCGTTCCAAAGGACATGAACCCTCCTAATTTCCCGCAACTTCGACCAATTGAAGAATTTTGGGCATTGACGAAGGCACATCTTAGGAAACATGTGGGGCAGATACCATTCAACACGTTGAAAAAGTTTGGAAGAAAGTGTCAAAATCTCTAAGAAATCTGTGAAGAACGTTTCGTAAGAAGGTGCGTCAGCTAGCATACAATCGCTAGCTTGCCAATATTGAGAACACTAATCTGCTATAATGTTAACAGTATATCTGATAAAAATTGAATTTCCTCGTGTGTAGTATTTTTACTGACAACTGGGTTCTTTGTGGTTAGTCTTCATAATTTGTAGATTGATCTTGAAAGTGAAAAAAATATTAAACACGCACATTGTTCGCGATAGCGAAATATTTCCGGCCATGCCATCGTCGCATCGCACTCTGCATCGTGCGACGTAATATCCATGCAAAGCAATATCCATGCAACGCAACAAATCCGAACGTACATTTCAGCGCCAACATTTGCTTAGGGCTAATCTGCTTTTGTAAACAAACACTTTGTCTGCTAATTTATCGGAAGTTTAATACAATTCCCCCAAATTGAATTTACCAGCGGATAGAGACAAAGCTCCTCTTCCTTGAAGAGTGCATAATTTGTATTTGTGACCTTTCGTTCAAGAGAAAATGACTACGAAAGCCATTGGTTACAAAAGCAGATTCGCCCTAATTTAGTGTTGGCGCCGATTTGTTTTATTTTTCTTCCTTTTCTCCATTTCTTCCACACTACACTCAAAAAAATCGACACGTTACTTCCACGTGAAACGCACGTAATTTTCGTCCACTGCCAAAACCAGTAATAAACACGTGGAATTCACGTAAGAGCTACGTGCTTGCCGCGTAAATTCACATTCTACGTGATAATCACATAAATTTTACGTGATTTTTCACGTACAATTCACTGGCCACGTAATGTTCACCTGATTTTACTGAAGAAGATTTGTTTACGTGTTCAGGTGGAAGTTACGTGAAATTTCACGTGAAAATAACGTGTCGATTTTTTTTGAGTGTAACACTAACCTCGAGAAGACCGCGGGATCGATCATCCACTCTAACCATTCTTATTGACGAATCCAGGTTGAAAAAAGAAGAAGGCACCGAGTGGTGATAAATCTGACAGCTCTCATGTTGAAGAAAACATTAAAAAGGTTTCTAAAAAATTCAAATGAAGTTCTAATTAAAAGCGGTTTGTAGTATGATGGAAGAAAAATCCAAAACTACTCAATAAAGACATTTTCATCAAAAGCTTCTGGTTGTTGAATAGTTTCTCTAATGCATTGAGTAAAGAGTATATAAATAGGTGTCATTCAATGTAAAAGTGGCCAGAAGTAATTTGTATCCAAAACCATGAGGATCAATAAACTATCAATAAAAAAAAGTAGAGTAGAGAGTTACTTTATTCAGAATGTCACTAGCTGAGCAGGTCGTCACTTTGTAGCTAGTTCATCATTAACCTCAATATCCGGCATTCAGCAATTGATATTTGAAGTGTCATACTCAAAGACAGAACTTAATTGAAGAACATCTAGAAATTGATGTTAAGGGCCGACTATAAACCAATATTCGATAAGCAAACACTTCAGAAATTTTGAAGAAATAAAAGAAGCACTAATAACTCAAGTAGAACTCAGATAATCTTCTAAAAGCCTCTAATTTAACCTCTAACTACAAGACTTTAGGAACTAGGAGCACTAAACATTTCACGATCGTTGGTAGCGCTCATTATGGATGATGTTTGTGTGCTCAAATTTATGTCCTTAGGGTGATAGTGATAAGAATTCACAAATGGCCGCCATCATGCCTGACTAGTGACAACACTTTGAATTTTTTTTAGGAATGTAAGATGTAATGTAAGAAAGTACAAAGATTTCGCTTGCCTAACTATAAAGTAAAATGTTGCAGCAGTGGTTGTAGAAGCGGTTCAAATTTTCGGTACGAAATGGTTTTGGTTGTTGAGAATTTTTACTGTCAATTATGCGGACTGGTTACACAAATCTGTAATAATAGCGATCGTTTTTGAACTCCAAGAAGTGTCACCTTGAGGTTTAGATCTCTTTTTCCATCTCTCAACTATATGGGCTGCCTGTGTCGATGAGAAAACCTAACGATTATTCCTCCACATTTTCTCATTTGCTAAATTGACTACCAAAATCCATCGACAGTCAACATTTTATGCCACCATCAATAATAAACATCATATTTTACGCGCTTCATTAGGAGAGCTGCTAATATGCCTGGGTAGGCACATGCCCTAATACTGAATGCGGCTGGTAATGATATTGAAACGGCAGGATTTTAATAGTTCACCCACACACCCACAGACATTTATCCGGCTGCTATTTCTGTAATTTCCTTCCGGTGTGGTTCCTCGGCCCCACTTCCACTGAACGCAATCCTAATCAAAAACTGCAAACTAGGCTAATGGGGGGCGGATAATTGTATATTTTATTATCTGATTAATCTCCACCCACGCTGCCATTGGTGATGATAAAAGGCCAAAACTCAATTTATCGCTAATCGCTGTTGCATATTGCTTGTTTTATGGTTAGATTATTCCACTTTTTTTGTTAGCTTGCTTTTGTTCATAAAATATTTGTTTCAAGAACAAACTGCGCACATCCGATGACAGCTGGTGGCTTGATGGGTTGGAAGGGGAGGGAGGGTAGCTAAAGAACTGATTACAATAATTCGATCCACATGTTTTTTTTTAAATGTCATTCGCCTGCCTTGATGCGGCAATAATTTATGCGTTACGGAAGCGGTCGTTTACATTTCAAACTAATTATTTGTTTGCCATCAAGCGTATGAAATTTTAATTAATCATGTTCGGGCAGGTTATTTTATTTCCGATTTTTTTTTTTAAATCCTGTGGGTTTTTTCACTTATTGTCTAATCGCATGATGGCTGTCGTTCGTAACCCGGAAACAATCATGTTTGATTGAAATATGTTTGCAATGATTTTGCGATCTGTTCTAATTTTTTTGCCATTTACGGTAATTGGGGTTGAAATAATTAACATTTTTATGGATATTATTTTGTACTAATGAAGTGTGGTTGAAATAGGATGGATTGTATCTTCGCCGGAATGCAGTGGATCAATGTATTTCCCAATAAACTAACTCCAGTGTTGATTGTTGGGTGAAATCGGAGGTATATGGCTAATTAAATTGGTTCGCCAGTAATTATCGATTGGCAGTTTGGAACAATGGTTGTTGTTTACATGTTGTTACTGGTAAAGTAAGACCAGCTCGATGCTCCAGGCAATTCAAGTTTTGCTTGTGGGAAACTATTTACTACTGTTGGCCTGTGGATATAATATTTGTTCAATGCTCAATTTAATTAATTTCATACAGTTAACTTTAAAATCAATTTTGCAAAAGACACAAAACATAACGAACGGTGAGATATAATTTATTAATGGCATTGCATATCTCCGGAACGAATGTTCTCCACGAAACTCGTCAATCAATCTCGACCCCGCCCACTAAACCGTGAAGGATATGAAGTGTTTGTATATCTACCATGAAAATATTTAATTATTTGTTTATTTATTATTATCAACGTCTTCGATAAAAACAATCGTACAGATTGAAATACTTAATACTAGTTTACAATAACTAAAAGTCTAAACAATTGTACTTATTCGATTTTTAAAAACATTTCTGGATATATCAAAGTCGAATTCGTTACATACAGCATTAAAAGTGCGAAGACACGAATCTAACGGTTTATTATATACATAGTTAAGGCGGTGATAAGGAACAGCAAGCATCGGATAATTTCGAAGTCGATAAGGAGGAACGTTCAGTGGAATCTGCTCAAGCAGCGCAGGGCAGTTAATAACGCCGATTAGGATGTCAAAGACCATCAGACGCTGCATTTTAACACGCCTGACTATCAGTAGTTCCAAACTTATCAGTTTGCAACGGTCCGAGTAAGGAGGGAGATTGTTCGGGTCATTCCAAGGAAGTGAACGAAGTGCACGAACGAACTTCATCTGTACACGTTCAACGGAAACGATGGGTGCCACATAGTAAGGAGACCAAACGGGGGTCGTATACTCAAGGATGCTCCGCTCCAAACTGCGATAGAGTGAGTGCTTTAAGCATAGATGTCGGTGAACACAGAGGCGTGCCGTCGGATTAGCCCTAACACTGAGAAGGCTTTAGCAGTTGTGATTCTCACATGCTGATTGAACTGTAGCTTGGCATCGATGGTAACTCCCAGGTCGCAGATTGAAGCCACACGATCCAGATGCGCAGACTCCATGCTGTATCTGCGTGATGAGCGGGATTGTTGCAGCGAGTGAAGGATATAACTTTGCATTTATCGTTATTAACACGCATGTCATCGCTACACCCGATTAACAATGTGTTAATATCCTCTTGTGAAGCGACACCGTCACGTGGAGAACATATTACACGAAAAAAATTCAGATCATCGGCGAACGATAGTTTGAACGACGAGAGGGACGAGCAAAAATCGATGACGAAGATGTTAAATAACAGCGCTGCCTTAGGGTACTCCTAACGTGATGTTGAGTTGATCTTGATGAATTGACCACTATAGTACGTGCGCTGTGCGGCCGGAGAGATATGAAAAGAGCCACTTCGTTAACCAGTCAGGATAGCCGATGCGTTTGAATTTGTCAAGGATCAAAATTGTGAGGAACCGTGTCGAATGCTTTAGCAAAATCGACATACACCGCGTCCACTAGCCGTCCCAATTCAATCTCTCGTGACAGAGAGGTAACGTAGCATATTAAGTTTGTTGTTGTTGAGCGATGTTTCATGAATATACAGCAAACACACAATTGGATTGTTGTATGAGCAGGGCTGGTAAATGTAATTTTCAATGAAAAATACGATTTTTACCGAAATATAATTGAAAATCTCATCGAAAATTGAGAAAACATTATGCAGATTTTCTTCTGAATCTCATCGACTTTTTCATTATCATAGCATGTGGCAGTGTTTTGGTCATCGCTATTATAAGCACATTTTTATGCATTACTAGCTGAACCCGGTGCGTGCGCTGCTACGCTTGCAACTAAATGAAGGAAAATTTAATATAACTGGCACGTTTATGGTTTTTTTTTCAATTTGAGTTTTTTTTTTAAACTTCTATCAAAACATGCTTCTTACCCGAGAAATACACGTTTTGTGTTTAATTAACCTGGATAATTCTCATTTTTGGTAGAAATTTGTGTTTCATTCGTATGGGAGCCCTCCCTTCGAGAGGGGGGTGGTTTCTCAAACCACCATACAATCATTGCCTTTAAAAACCCCCACATGCAAAATTTGATTCAATTTGCTTGATTAGTTCTCGGGTTATGATGAAATTTGTGTCTCATTTGTTTGAGAGCGCCCCTTCCTGAGAGAGAAAACCTTTCCCAGCCGCCCCAAAAACACCTTCATATAAATTTTCACGTTGGTCGGTTCAGAACTTTCCGAGTCTATAAGGGTCTGACAGACAGACCGACAGAAATTCAGTTTTATGTATATAGAAATCTAGCCTCCAAAAACCCCCATATGCTAAAAGTGGTTTCATTTACTTGATTAGTTCTCGAGTTATGCAGAAATTTGCTTTTTATTTGTATGGGAGCACACCCCCCCCCCCACCCCTCCCTTCAAAATGGGGAGGAGTATTGAACTGCCATAGAAAAATTTCTTGCCTCCAAAAACCTCAACATGCCAAATGCAAAATTTGGTTTCATTTGCTTCTTTGGCACTCGAGTTATGCTAAAACTTATGTTTCATTTTTATGGGAGTCTCCCCTTCCAGAAGGCGGAGGGGTTTCAAACCACATTAGAAACATTTATTTCTCTCAAAAAACCCCACATGCCAAATTTGCCCCCTCTTGCAGTGAGCGGAGGATTCTCAAACCACAATAGAATCATTGTTTGCCTTCGAAAACCGCCACATGCAAAATAAGGTTCCATTAACTTGATAAGTTCTCGAGTTATTCAAGAATTTGTGTTTCATTTGTATATGAGCCCTTCTTTCAGAGAAAGGAGGGGCTCGAGTCAACTTAGAAACATTTCTTGCCTTCAAAAACCTCCAGCTGCCAAATGTGGTTCCATTTACTGGATTAGTTCTCGAGTTATGCAGAAATTTGTGTTGGATTTGTTTGGAAACTCCCCTCCCTCCCCCTTCCAGATGGCGGAGCAGTCTCAAACTTCCATAGAAACATTTCTCTCCTCCAAAAACCTCCACATACTAGATTAGTTCTCGAGTTTTGCACAAATTTGTGTTTCATTAGTATGATAGCCCCCCTCTTACAGAGGGCGGAGGGGTCGTGAGTTACCTTAGAAACATTTCTTGCCTTCAAAAACCTCTACCTGCCAAATTTGGTTCCATTTAGATGATTAGTTCTCGAGTTATTCCACCCCCCCCCCCCCCACCCTACCAGAGAGAGAGGAGGGGTCTCAAACCACCGTAGACATATTTTTCGCCACCAGAAAACCCCACATGCCAATTTTGTTCCATTTGCTTGATTAGTTCTTGAGATATGCAGAAACTTCTGTTTCGTTTGTATGAGAGCCTCCACTTTCAGAGGAGGGAGGGGTCTCTTACTATCTTAAGAACCTTCCCCGGTCCCAAAAACCCCTGCTAAAAAAATTTCACGCCGATCGGTTCAGTAGTCTCCGAGCCTATTAGGGTCAGACAGACAGACAGACAGACAGAC
Organism: Aedes koreicus; assembly: GCA_024533555.2. Taxonomy (NCBI): domain Eukaryota; kingdom Metazoa; phylum Arthropoda; class Insecta; order Diptera; family Culicidae; genus Aedes; species Aedes koreicus. The sequence continues at coordinate 292,546 of JAHHFK020003985.1, forward strand.
AGACAGAAATCCATTTTAATGTATATAGATAGATAGATTGTTAGTTTCATCGCAAATATTTAAATTCAAATTTCTGCTCCATCGATTACATACTATTGCTTGGCTAATTGCATGTAAGCTAGTAAACAATTAGAGAAACAACATCGTATGAGAATAAATCTCATGACTGCATGATGGTTTGAGAATGACAAGAAAGCTCATAATACTTCGTTTCTTCTCATGACAGTTAGATGACCTGTTATTTGCTAGCACTGTGTATGAGTCCTCGTCTAGCTCAGTTGGTAAAGGCGCATTTACAAAGCAACATCTAGCTGGAGTATGTTCGATTCCTGATCCGAGGTAGGATTTTTTCTTAAAGGAAAACTTTTCGGTTACCTGTTCATATTTAGGATATGATTGTGCTTACCACACATCCTCAATGTTGTCAATTTGACAGTAGTGTAGTGAGCCTAAGTGAAGCACGGTCAGATGGTGTGGGACACTCTAGCAACTGGAGTTCAGCAGCCCTCAACCGAGATTTGTGGCGAAACATTGTGTCTGTTGTGCGGTCCTAATGGGTCGTTGAACCAGAATTTAAAATAAAATCATTCTTCTCCTTGAAATACTCATTCATTCCAGTTTTTATAGCATCCCTAGTGACATTGTTGGTTCAGCAAGGTCTTAGCAACATGTGTTCAGTGGTCGACATTAGTAGCACAGCTTTCCGAAGCTCCTTTTAGAGTGGGACTACGTCTGTGTTTTCAACACTGCGGTACACAATACGAGTGCGAAAAGTTGGAGCGTGACGAAACATCTTTAGATTTGGAGCGTAAATAGCTCAAAATTATCACTAATCGATCAGGACGTTCACCATGCGTCAATTACAAAATTAGATACAATTGATTATAAACAAACAGGGCTTGTAGCGGATTTCTGTATAGATAATAATGGCCTTAAAGACTAAAATAATAAAAATAGTGCCCAAATAGTCACTAAAAATCCAAATTTTAGTATTATTTTAATAAAGTTTGTGAGAAGCAGATAATGCCTCATCTCCATGCGAAGCGCTAGGAGTTGACGGTAATTTATTGCTAGAACGAATAGACATGAAGAGAAAGTGTATAGATAGCTCCGTATAGGGAAACAGCAAGCTTTGAAAATTGAAAGATACAAGTTTGAAAACGAGCAGAGGGCATTGAACGGTAGTATCCGATCAGGCACATAACCCTTTACCATACTACCCCATGCAGGGTAGGCAAGGGGAGGAAATCCCCTTGACTGGTAAAAAGTTATGCAACCGATCGGGCTCTTATACTACCTATTGCTTTTTTCTAGTTCTAGCGATTTGTCCCTCTCCCAATTTTTTAAATATTTTATATATTTGTAAGTGAACACCCCCGTTTGCAAAAATGAGTTATACTGCAACATACACAGTTCGAATAAAACCTGTAACTTTCTGTTTGATAAGATGTAACAAATAGACTACATGACTGATAACGCATTTCTATATGTGGTTTAAAATTTATTTCAACAATTTCATTTCTTCAGAATGTAGTTTTAAACGTTCTGTAAAATTCTAATCACATGTATTTTATTTTAGCTGTAAAATTCAAATCTAATGTAATTTTCAGGCATCTTTCCGGCAAATAGAGGTTATGTTGCAAAGTCAACGTGGTGTTACTTTCAGAAGTCAATAAATTAATAAAAGATATGCTGTTTTGTTTTACTTGGATTTGATTTTATTGTTAAATCGGGCAAAATAAAAAAAAAAACTTAGCATGGCTATGGACGTGGTCGATTAAACATTAGGCTTGAAAAACATGTTTTATATATCATACACAGAAAAAAAAAATTAATTTTAACAGGCTCGTAAAAATTCCCCTCGCTTAATTCTAAGCAAAAGGAAGCGTAAACAAAGAAGTTGTTTGCAATATTTCTTGCGCCATACAACAATGTTTGCAATCTTTCATACAACAGGCTATATTCAGGCGTAATCTGGCTTAAATTTAAATGAAATATCCCATTATTTTCTGTCAAATCTAGTATTCCCTTTATGTGCATTAGATAACGCAGAAAATTCAATGTTTCTTTTTATCTGTGTATATTTCGAACTCGGGTAGCACTCGATTTTGATCCCCTTGTTGGAAATATTTTAAAAAAAATACTCAATATTGAATCAGCTCTAAAAACTTTTCTGTGTTTTCATGCACATAGAGCAGTATGTATATTGGACACACATGAGATCGTCTATGGCCCAAAGAAAGTCTGATGTACCTTCAGTAAGTCGAGTATGATCAGCAAATGCGTAGAACATCCAGGATCCATATCCAATGAATGAAAAGTTAAAATGAGATATTGTATTAAGTGGTATTAACAATAATATCTGACCGTTTTACTTTCTTGTGGATTTCCTCAACTATGTAGGCTTTAAATAGTACAGGTAAATAGACTATGCGTTGAGTTGAATACTCTTTAAATACAATGAGTTTGACCATAATAACAAGTAAAAACAAGCATTTTATAGTAATTTTATATTTCGCGTGACCTATAAACATAATCTCTTTATACCAATTCTAGTGGTGAAAGGAATGAAGAACTATTTTTAAAAAATCCACCAGCGTTGTTTTGCTTCAAAACCAAATTTTTTTTATGAAGCTGTGTTCACTGCTAAGTACTTATCTTTTAATGCAAAACAAGAACGTAACTTTCATGGACGAGCTTTCGATTTTGAACGAACACTACTTTCATAGCTCGTGTGCATCACTGACTATGAGGTAAGTTAGCCTTCCTGCATTATAAGTAGCTAAACTAAACTGCCAATGGACCTATAATTGTCTCATGTGTATATCAAACTCCATCACACATGGGACAATTATGCGTCTTCTGTCAGTGGAGCTTTGAATACTATTACATTACCTATGCCAATTATAACAGGTCCATGTGATTCTTCGCGAATGTCATCAATTCCGGTACCGATCTGTGAAATAATAGATACTTATGATCGAAACAAAAACAACCAATAATAGTAAAAAGTACGACTTCTTTAAACAAGATCACTTAAGTCTTCTCCTCCAGATTTTGCCAGGAATTCGAAGAATTAACTCCTTTTTGAGAACCTGCGATGTCGATGTTCTTGTTCTCTTCAAGAGACGCTGCGGACATAATTTACGTCCGCAGCGTCTCAATACTGGTTGCTTGTTTAAAATTGTAGTTCAATAGTTTTCGCCGTCGGAGCACTGGTAATTCCGACAGAATTAGCTTGAGAGACCAAGTCGAGATCTAACAAATCCTTGCGACTCATTCAAAGACTCTTCGGTTAGCAGTGATGGCTCATCCCGAAGGAGTTTTGAAAATATTTCTTTCGAACACTGATCTGATGATACACAGAAATAAATACTGAATTTTAACAAGCGCGTAAAATTTCCCTCGTTCAATTCCAAGCCAAAGGAGACGTAAACAACGAAATTGTTTGCAATCTTTCAACAATGTTTGGTATCTTTCATACAACAAGCTAGATTCAGGCGTTATCTGGCTAAAATTTTGATGAAATATCCCATAATTCTCTGTAAAATCTAGCATTCCCTTTATGTGCATCAGGTAACGCAGAAAATTAAATATTTCTTTTTATCTGTGTATCTGCCAATACTCCTGAATAGTTCCTGCCCTACGGTTTCGAGACTTTTGAATCAACGGGAGCGTTTTCTCTGTTGAATTATTCAAACGATTAAGATAAGTACTTTTATTTATCATATTGTGTTTGGTTGTGACATGGCTCAAGCCGTTGCCATATCCATCATCATCCAGTAATTCGAGACACGGATACCTCTGCAAAATTCGCATTTACTACGACCTCTGTGGCGTCTTGATAGATAAACAAATTTAAAGTTTTTTTTATTAAAAAAAGGGTGAGTTATGTCAGTGGCATAACTGCAAAGTTGACGTAGGACTGTTTGTTGATGTCATCGAATTGATAAATTTCTACTATATTTTATTAAATGAAACCATGAAACCCTATGCTATTGGTGTGTGAGGCTCCGGTTCTTCTCTCGCTATTGGTTCTCCACGAAAATTTATAGTTCGGCTCGAATTAACTGTTAATGATTGTTTGTTTGTTGAATGTCCAACGTGCTTGCTAGTGTTAAATGGGTCTTGTGTTTACGGAGGGAACATGGTTCGCAATTAAAATGTTCTTATCAGTCTTCTTGAGCTGCAAACCTGAGTGTTTGGCAGCACGTAATATAACGATACAAATAGGCATTTACACCATCTTCAACTGTAGATTGTACAGACTGAACAATGAACATACACCCAAAAGTTGAAAAGGTGGCAAACAATAATTCAGAAAAGGCAATTTTGCCCAATTTGATCCACAAAGCGTTTTATGGTCCAAATGAAGCTGTGCACGTGTGTGCAAGCGACTCGCTGGCACAAATAGCTCGAAAATTTATAGAAACTGGTTCTCCACGAACTGCAGCTCGGCTCGAATCGACTGTTAATGATATTTTATTTGTTAAATCAGCGCCAACATTAATTCGCCCCAATTTGCTTTTGTAGACAATGGCTTTCGTAGTCATTTGCTCTTGAACAAAAGGTCACACATGCAAATTAAGCACTCCCTAAGAAAGATCAGCTTTATTTCTATCCGCTGATATATTCAATTTGAAGGAATTGTATTCAACTTCCGATAAATTAGCAGACATAGTGTTTGTTTACAAAAGTAGATTCGCCCTAATCAAATGTTGGCGCTAAAATGGGTAACGTGCTTGTAAGTGTGAAATGGATCCTATGTTTACAGAGGGAACATGGTTCGCAATTGAAATGTTCTTATCAGTTTTCTGGGGCTGCAGGACAGCCTGAATGGCGGCACGTGATACTACGATAAAAATAGGCATTTACACCGTCTTCAACTCGAGATTGTACAGACTGAAGATTGAACATACACCCAAAAGTTGAAAAGGTGGCAAAAAATGCAATTGCAGAAATCCGTGTGATTCAGAAAAGGCAATTTTGCCCATTTTGATCCACAAAGCGTTTTATGGTACAAAGGAAGCCATACTAGTGTGTGCAAGCGAGGATCCTTATTCAATCATCACGCAACGCTATTGGCCACTATTGTATTGCCGCCGTCAAGTGTTCTATTTTTGTTCTCACTGATCATCGACAAAGCGTTTTCTGAAATAAACAATGCCATGCAAGTTTGTTTGCGACAGGTTGCACATAGCTTGGTAAAGGGTGTCCACGATGAAATTGCCACACTATGAAATTGCTCTAACTTTTTAACCGTTGGGTAGAATTTAATGAAAATTTGGGTGGATTTAGTTCATAGTGCATTATTTACATCCTGCAAGTTTTAAAGTCCTGTGATCAAAACTCGCGGAAATGGAGTCGAAAGAACAGCTCGTGCGTGATAAAATCTTGCGCATTCATCACGAGAACAAGGATCTCTCGCATCGTTCCATCGCTAAAACGTTGGGAATCGCGAATTCCACGGTGTCGCGAGTGATTAAGCGGTTCGAGGAACGGTTGACCACCGATCGGAAGCCCAGAAGTGAAGGAAAAAGTATTCCGTACAACACCAAAAATCACAACCGCGTAGTTGGGGCCTTCAACCGAAATCCGAACGCCTCCGTTCGGGATGTGGCTAAGAAGCTGCACCTAAGCCGAAGTTTTGTCCAGAAGGCCAAAACTAAGGCTGGGCTTCGAACGTTCAAGGTACAAAAGGCCCCTAATCGCGACGAGAAGCAGAACAAGTCCGCCAAAACCCGTGCCAGGAAGTTGTACCCCAACATGCTGACGAAAGTTGAATGCTGCATCATGGACGACGAAACATATGTGAAGGCCGACTTCAAACAGATCCCCGGCAACCTGTTTTTCACGGCCAAGGATAAGTTCAGCGTTCCGGAGCATGTCCGCACTCAGAAGATGTCCAAATTTGCGAAGAAATTCCTGGTTTGGCAAGCCATCTGCACGTGCGGGAAGCGGAGTGCACCTTTCGTGACCCAGGACACGATGAACGGACAGGTGTACATAAAAGAGTGCCTCCAGAAGCGGCTGCTTCCTCTCCTGAAGGCCCACAACGTCCCAACAATCTTCTGGCCGGATTTGGCCTCATGCCACTACTCCAAGGACGTGCTGAAGTGGTATGCGGACAATAAGGTCAATTTCGTGCCGAAAATGTTCAACCCTCCCAACACTCCGGAGCTCCGCCCCATCGAGAAGTACTGGGCGATTATGAAGCAGCACCTTCTTAAACGACCTAAGGTAGTGAAAACAGTCGAGGAACTGAAGAAAGTATGGGTTTACATGCAAAAAACGGTTGATTCACAGGTTGTGCAGAATCTTATGGCCGGGGTTAAGGCCAAGGTGCGGGTATTTGCGTATGGAATGTAAATAAAATACGAGTAAAATGGTAAAATGAAGTTTAATAGTTATTTCTCAATCCCTGAAAATTTTATGGCAATCGGATGAAAACTCGAATTTTGCGAATCAATTTTGTGTGTGGCAATTTCATCGTGGACACCCTTTAGAAAATATGTCCATTTGCTTCATTGCTGTACCCTGAATTCCTCGCCAAGTGAACTAACTGTAGGGTTTCTATTCGAATTCTCGAACTTTGTCAAAGTGGCTGAATGGTTGCCATCAAGAGCCGCCGCGCTTCAGGTCCAGGATTATATCTTTATCTCGTGACAGGATCATTTTATTTTATGAACCATCTGACTTTCGGACACTCATCTCTTACTCATCAACTAAATATCACTGCGCACAACCTCACGCACACGTTCAATTTTTCATTGCGAATTGCTGTTGCTCTTTTGCCAACAACTAATGTTAGATTTTTCATCCAAGTTACGATCAATAGCAAGAATGGAACAAAATCAAGCGAAATTATATTGCAATCTTACTTTCTTAGTTTGGGTGTAGATCGAATTACGAACAACTTAACCTTACACCAAGAAGAACCAGTTTGAACATTTTCGTGTTGCAAAAAGTTCCACTGGCTGGAGCGGGAATCGAACCCCCAACTTCATGACAACAACCGCGAACGACGGGCGATGCCGCTAACCACTTGACGATGATGTGGGCGATTGATTTGGCCATTTTCTCCGGGACGTGGCAGTTTAAGCAACGCCATGTTGAGCCGGTGCGTGGCAATGAACATTTCGATGAGCTCAAGAGAAATTTCAATCAAACATACTCTTTAGTTGGCAAATTGATTTGGTCTCCCTGAAAAGGACAGATTTTAGTTGTTTACGGAGGGATGATTTACGTCAGCGTCGACGTCGGGCTTCTTCCGCTTGCCTCGTCTAGCGGACGTGCCAGCCACATCAGGCGGCGTCTACTCGATCTCCAGCAGCAGGTCGAAAAACTCGGAAAAGCGCTTTTTTATCACGAGAGCGGGATACACACGTCTGAACGCGTTGATGGTCCAATAACGAATGATCAATGTTCGCCATACCGGGCCTGTAATGGCATATACCATTACATGACAGGAAGGGGGTTCTCAACGAAGGCAATGCGAATCAAATTTTACAAACGGGGGCGGGCCTCAGTTGTTACGCCAGACATCAGCGTGGAAATTAAATAATTAGTTTTCAGCGACGGGGGTTTCGGAGGTAAATTCGCATCTTTTCAACTCAGGCAACAGAAAAACGGCCCTTTTCAGGGCCTCAGAACCCCATCCAAAGAGAGCTGAGATATAGACACACTTGCTTCTGAAACTGCAAAACAATAGAGTTTATAAATATTGGCCAGAAAAATTATAACTAACACCTTAAAACTACCTGCAACTAACCTGATCTATTATCTGCAAGTAATCCATTATGTACCTATGTACAACAAGAACTACCATGAAGCTAACCTACCCCCCACACTGAATATGTGAAACACATAATTGGTCTGCCGTGTTGCAGTTCGGCTCAAATTAACTGTTAATATTTCGTTTGTTGAATGTACAACGTGCTTGCTAGTTTTAACATGGACAATAGAGATTTATATATGGATATTAATAAAACATGTTGCTCATTTTCTCCAGAATGCGGCTTTTCAAGCAACGCCATGTTGAACCGGTGCGTGGTAATGAAAATTCGATGAGCTCAAGAGAAATTTCAATCAAACATACTTTTTCGTTGGCAACTTGATTTGTTCGTCCTGAAAAGACCGGGTTGTTAACGGAGAGAACATGGTTCGCGATTGAAATTGTCTTCTCGGTCTTTGTCACAACCCATCGGCGCCTCACCATGCGTTGTAAAGTGACCTTGCTTTCAGCACAGCGACGAAACGTCACATCGTCGCAACCAGCTCCCGGTTCGACACACTGATTGTCTACGTGGTGGGAAAACAAAGCAACAGAGTTGAAAAGCAACAGATTTGAAAACCGGGTAGACATTCTTTTGCGCCATCCAGAGTTTGGAACGGGAGTAATTTTGTGCCATTCGGATTGAATACGGATACGGTTGAAACTAGCGTAATAATTTTCATAACCGTATTGTCGATCAGGATTTACTTGCAAAGCATTTATCAGAACACAGTGTCCTTCACAGACGACGAGGGTCCGTGCTAGATTAGAACAAAGACATCGGTCGTAGTTTAATCTCTATTATTAATAGTGGAATAATCGGTTGGTGGAAAGTTTGAAATGAAAAAGAATGAAATTAAAAAGATAATTTAATGATGAATTACAGATTAGGCCGGGAAAATTGAAAAGGAGAAAGGAGTAGAAATTTACAGGAATAAGGGTACTAAACGTAAGTTCCACTTTGCATAACCTAAAAAATAAATTAGCAAAGCAAACATTATACAACGTTGCAGGAAGTTTTTAATCGCGGTGTGAAAATACACTGATTATTAAACACGGAAATTCCCTTATTCCTGGTTGACATTCTTCAACAGTCTTCTTGGGCAGCAGGACGGCCTGAGTGTTTGGCAGCACGTAATCTATATATATATAAATGGATTTCTGTCTGTCTGTCTGACCCTGATAGGCTCGGAGACTACTGAACCGATCGGCGTGAAAATTTGTTTGCAGGGGTTTTTGGGTCCGGAGAAGGTTCTTAAGATAGTAAGAGACCCCTCCCTTCTCTGAAAGGGGGGGCTCCCATACAAATGAAACACATATTTCTGCATATCTCGAGAACTAATCAAGCACATGGAACCAAATTTGGCATGTGGGGTTTTCTGGTGGCGAAAAATGTTTCTATGGTGGTTTGAGACCCCTCCCCTCTCATATATGGGGTGCTGTCATACAAATTAAACTGAAATTTCTTCATAACTCTAAATGTAATAAAGCAAATGGAACCAAATTTGGCTTGCGGGGATTTTAAAGGCAATTAATGTTTCTACGGTGGTTCGAGACCCCTCCTCTCTCTCTGGTAGGATGGCGGGGCCCCCATACAAATTAATCACAAGTTTCTGCATAACTCGAGAACTAATCAAGTAAACGGAACCAAATTTGGCAGGTAGAGGTTTTTGAAGGCAAGAAATGTTTCTAAGGTAACTCAAGACCCTCCGCCCTCTGTAAGAGGGGGGGCTCTCATACTAATGAAACACAAATTTGTGCATAACTCGAGAACTATCCAAGCATATGGAACCAAATTTGGCATGTGGAGGTTTTTGGAGGAGAGAAATGTTTCTAAGTTGGCTCCTTCTCCGAAAGGAGGGCTCATATACAAATGAAAAACAAATTTCTGAATTACTCGAGAACTTATCAAGTTAATGGAACCCAATTTGGCATGTGGAGGTTTTTGAAGGCAAAAAATGATTCTATTGTGGTTTGAGACTCCTCCGCTCACTGAAAGAGGGGTCTCTCATACAAATGAAACTCGAATTTCTGCATAACTCGATAAAAATTAAAGGAAATGGAACAAAATTTGGCATGTGGAGGTTTTTGAGAGAAATAAATGTTTCTTATGTGGTTTGAGACTCCTCCGCCTTCTGGAAGGGAAGACTCCCATAAAAATGAAACATAATTATTAGCATAATTCGAGAGCCAATGAAGCAAATGAAACCAAATTTGGCATTTGGCATGTTGAGGTTTCTAGAGGCAAGAAATGTTTCTATGGTTTTCAATACCCCTCCCCATTTTGAAGGGAGGGGGGGGGGGCTCCCATACAAATAAAATGCAAATTTTTGCATAACTCGAGAACTAATCAAGTAAATGAAACCACTTTTAGCATATGGGCATTTCTATATACATAAAACTGAATTTCTGTCGGTCTGTCTGTCAGACCCTTATAGACTCGGAAAGTTCTGAACCGACCAACGTGAAAATTTATATGAAGGTGTTTTTGGGGCTGGGAAAGGTTTTTATGATTGTTTGAGACCCCTTCTCTCTCAGGAAGGGGCGCTCTCATACAAATGAGAAAAAAATTTCATCATAACCCGAGAACTAATCAAGCAAATTGAATCAAATTTGGCATGTGGGGGGTTTTGAAGGCAAGAATGTTTCTATGGTAGTTCAAGACCCCTCTTTCTGAAGAAAGGGGGAGGGGCTTCAAACAAATGAAACTCAAATTTTTATTATAATCAATGAGCCCAATGTGATGGTTCGAGAACTAATCAAGCAAATGGAACCAAATTTGGCATGTGGGGGGTGAAGGCAATGATTGTTTGGTGGTTTGAGAAACCACCCCCCTCTGGAAGGGAGGACTCCCATACAAATGAAACACAAATTTCTACCAAAAATGAGAATTATCCAGGTTAATTAAACACAAAACGTGTATTTCTCGGGTAAGAAGCATGTTTTGATAGAAGTTTGAACTCCTGCTTATTCAAGAAAAAAAAACTCATTTCGAAAAAAAAAACCATAAACGTGCCAGTTATATTAAATTTTCCTTCATTTAGTTGCAAGCGTAGCAGCGCACGCACCGGGTTCAGCTAGTACTACGATAAAAATTGACATTTGCAACGTCTTCCACTCGAGAGTGTACAGACTGAACATTGAACATAGAACGAATTAAAAACGAATAACTTAACCTAACATCAAATGGACCAGTATGGACATTTTCGTTTTGCAAAAAGTTCCACAGGCTGGAGCGGGAATCGAACCCTCACTTCATGGCAAACAACGACGGGTGACAACGCTAACCACTTGACCACGAAGATGATGTGGGCGATTGAATTAGCCATTTTCTCCGGGACGCGGCTTTTTCAACGCCATATTGAGCCGGTGCATGGTAATGAAAATTTCGATGAGCTCAAGAGAAATTTCTATCAAACAAACTCTTTAGTTGGCAACTTGATTTGATCGTCCTGAAAAGGACGGATTTTAGTTGATAACATGGTTCGCGATTGAAATTTTCTTCAGTCTTCTTGGGCTGCAGGACACCTCTCTGTGAAATGGTCACACCGGAGAAAGGTTTTTTCAGCTCCTCGTCGTTGCGGATGGCTAGCTGCAGGTGACGTGGGAAGATTTTGGTCTTCTTGTGTTCACGGGCGGCGTTTTCTACCAACGTGCTCCGCAAACACGTCTGTCACATGTGGATGCACAGCGAGAACTGATGATTGGTCGGTCGTCCCCACATGTTTGATAATCGCTGGCACGGTAACTATGGCAGTATGAACCAATCAGAGCGAGGCGCAAACATGATGTCATTTTCGACCAATAGCTTTTTGCGTTTAGGCATTTTTCTTTGAAGTACATATTAATTAGTTTAAACGAACATTATCGTAAAACCCGCTTAGATTAATTGGCTCGAGGTGTGAGATAGTTGCTGACCAACTGAAGTTGCTAGAAGCATAAAAAAATTGCTTAGTGATACTTTCTATGATAATTCATTGCAAAAACTGTTTGGGCTCGGTGGATGCTTTCGTTCATCGTACATGCGTAAAAAATATGATTGTGTACAATTTTCATTTGTGTCTCCAGAATAAACTCCGTTACAACAGAGACAGAGATCACAATGAGTGTTTTTTTATTATTACGTGCCTATACTTGACACACTGAAGAATTTTTGAGTGATAAACCGGTGTTCGATGGGTTTTTCCGAGATAAAAAATTCAATTTCCGGGTCATCTTTGTGACTACACTTACGGCCTTAAATTCAAGAACAGCACGTTTTGACGTAGGACTAACGTCTCTCTTTTCTATTCCTGTATAGGGGCGCCGTTCTAAAATTTCTGAAATCGCAAGCGTTACGCGGGTTTGGAGACTTTGAACGATAATATCTCCTCTCTGGCCCACAGAAATTTTACGATAAGTATTTCATTCGCAAGATAGAACATCAAAGCTGAATCCCTGTTGCAAACTTAATTCATAATGTTTGTTTAAACTAATTAAACAGTCCTTAAAAGAAAAATGTCTAAACGCATAACGCTATTGGTTGAAAATGGCATCATGTTTGCGCCTCGCTCTGATTGGTTCATACTGCCACAGTAACCGTGCCAACGAATATCGGACATGTGGGGACGACCGACCAATCATCAGTTCTCTCTGTGCATCCGCATGCGACAAACGTATTTGCGGAGCACGTTGGTAGAAACACCGCCCGTGGAACCAAGAAGACCAGACCAAGAAGAATCATCCACGTCACCGGCAGCTAGCCATCCGCAACGACGAGGGGGTGAAAAAAATTTTCTCCGGTGTGACCATTTCACAGAGTGGTGTCCTGCAGCCCAAGAAGACTGAAGAAAATTTCAATCGCGAACCATGTTATCAACTAAAATCCGTCCTTTTCAGGATGATCAAATCATGTTGCCAACTAAAGAGTATGTTTGATAGAAATTTCTCTTGAGCTCATCGAAATTTTCATTACCACGCACCGGCTCAATATGGCGTAGAAAAAGCCGCGTCTCGGAGAAAATGGCCAAATCAATCGCCCACATCATCTTCGTGGTCAAGCGGTTAGCGGCGTCGCCCGTCGTTCATTGCCATGAAGTGAGGGTTCGATTCCCGCTCCAGCCTGTGGAACTTTTTTGCAAAGCGAAAATGTCCAGTTTAATCCACTGGGTGTTAGGTTAAGTTGTTCGTTGTAATTCGCTCTATGGTCAATGCTCAATATGTACACTCTCGAGTGAAAGACGTTGCAAATGTCATATTTTATCGTAGTATTATCCTGCTGCCCAGGAAGACCGAGAAGAAAAATTCAATCGCGAACCATGTTTCCTCCGTTAACAACTAAAACCCGGTCTTTTCAGGACGCACAAATAAATTTGCCAACTAAAGAGCATGTTTGATTGAAATTTCTGTTGAGCTCATTGAAATGTTCATTACCACGCACCGGCTCAACATGGCGTTGCTTGAAAAGCCACGTTCTGGAGAAAATGAGCTACATTTTTTATTAGTATCCATATATAAATCTCTATTTGCCATGTTAAAACTAGCAAGCACGTTGGACATTCAATAAACGAAATATTAACACTTACTTTGAGCCGAACTGCAACACGGCAGACCAATTATGTGTTTCACATATTCAGTGTAGGGAATAGGTTAGCTTCATTGTAGTTCTTGTTGTACATAGGTACATAGTGGATTAGTTGCAGATAATAGATTAGGTTAGTTGCAGGTAGTTTTAAAATGTGAGTTATAATTTTTCTGGCCAATATTTAAAAACTCTATTGTTTTGCAGTTTCAGAAGCAAGTGTGTCTAAATCTCAACTCTCTTGGGATGGGGTTCTGAGGCCCTGACAAGGGCCGTTTTTCTGTTGCCTGAGTTGAGAAGATGCGAATTTAATCACCGAAATCCCTGTCGCGCTAATAAAATAAATGATTTCATTTCCACGCTGGTGTCTGTCATAACTACTGAGGCCCGTCCCCTTTTGTAAAACTTGATTTGCATTGCCTTCGTTGAGAACCCCCTTCTTGTCATGTAATGGTATATGTCATTATATAAAACAGGCCTGGCATTCCCGTTAAAACAATAAAGAAGAAGAAGATGAAGAAGCTTAGTAATAATTCGTTATTGGATCATCGAAACGTTGAGACGTGTGTATCCCGCTCTCGTAATAAAAAAGCGCTTTTCCGAGTTGTACGCCCTGCTGCTGGAAATCGAGTAGACGCTGATGTGGCGCCTGACGTGACTGGCACGTCCGCTAGACGAGGCAAGCGGAAGAAGCCCGACGTCAACGTTGACGTAAATCATCCCTCCATAAACAACTAAAATCTGTCCTTTTCAGGACGACCAAATCAATTTACCGATTAAAGAGTATGTTTGATTGAAATTTCTCTTGAGCTCATCGAAATGTTCATTACCACGCACCGGTTCAACATGGCGTTGTTTAAACTGCCGCGTCCCGGAGAAAATGACCAAATCAATCGCCCACACCATCTTCGTGGTCAAGTGGTTAGCGGCGTCGCCCGTCGTTCAAGCGGTTGTTGTCATGAAGTTGAGGGTTCGATTCCCGCTCCAGCCTGTGGAACTTTTTGCAACACGATAATGTCCAAACTGGTCTACTTGGTGTTAGGTTAAGTTGTTCGTAATTTGCTCTACACCCAAAATAAAAAAGTAAGATTGTAATAGTTACAATTTCGCATGATTTTGTTCTATTTCTCGCTGTTGATCGTAATTTGGATGAAAAATCTAACATTAGTTGTGGGCAACACAGCAACAGCAATTCGCAATGAAAAATTGAACGTGTGCGTGAGGATTTGCGCAGTGATATTTAGTTGATGAGTAAGAAGATGGGTGGCCGAAAGTCAGATGGCTCACAAATTAAAATGTGCATTTTACAAGATCGAGATGAAGACCACGACCGCTAGCGCGGCGGCGGCTCTTGATGGTAACCATTCAGCCACTTTGACAAAGCAAGAGTAGTACAATAGAGACCCTACGGTTAGTTCACTTGGCGAGGAATTCAGGGTACAGCATTGAAGCAAATGGACATATGCGATTTTATGCGATCCGCGTAAAAAAACCGCGTTGTTTCAAAAAATGACGTAAAAAACCGCCTTATTTCAAAAAACGACGTAAAAGAAGTCAAGGAAATAAAACTTTAGAGGTGGGTTATATTAGGGATATATCCGCAAGGTTAACGTAGAACCGCGTTGGTGTGTCCATTCTTATGAAATTTTCTACATACTAAACCATTGCTTACGCTTGCCAGTTCAGGCTTAGTAAAAAATCTCTGCCGAATTTACCACTCACGACTTAATGCCTCAAACAATCCAAAATGAACTATTTTTGATCATATGCAATGGTTGTTTATGATAAATCACAAACATTTCACTTAAACACGCTGTTTTATTGTAAAATTTAATTGGTCGTCCTGATAAAGACGGTGGTTATGATACGCGTTAGAAACTAATTTATATTTTCAGCTCATATGACCAGCAGGATACCATCATGTGCTATACTCAATACAGCATGGTAGTTTATTAAACTCCTCGTCGCAGTGAATGGCGGACGGCAAGATACTGGGATGATTCTAGTTGTCACAAACATCGGTTTTCGCTGGTAGGTGGCCAGCTCCGGTATGGTTTCGGAAGCGGATGCCACCCGCGTGGATTATCGATTTTTACGACCCTTTGCCACCGCAATTGGTCGAGCGGGGAAACTTGCAAACCTTTGCAGCGCTTCTTTTTGGTTTGTAAATGAGCAAGCGCAAGGCGATAATTTGCGAGCCAGACGCGTAATCGCGAGAAAATGGACGAGATAGAAAAAATCTTCGTAACAGGAGAGCGAAAAACACAACCGTACGTGCCGCTCAATCGAACTTGAAAATCCCAATGAAATCATATTGGTTCGAATCGTGTGCTTTATACTGATAGCATTGCCTACAGAGCAGAGAGGCACGAGAATGCAGTACGAAGCAAATTTCATAAGAGAGGGCGGGCTTCAGATATAAAACCAGACAGCAGAACAAAGCAACATAAATTTGCAACTGAGAGGGGAGACTGGCTGTATTGAACCTAATGAATGAGACCTAATGAAATAAAAAGAAGAAGACAATTTGAACCATTTGTCACCCGTTTTTTGAGCACCCGGAAAGGGAAAACCATATTTTCAACCGGTTCGTATGCAGATTTGTATGGGAGCAAAAGTAGGTAATTTTTAAGAAAAAAGTTGAACCACTTATACTAATAGCTCTTAATTAAAAATTTAATCAAAAACATTTGTAAGTTTTCCTGATCAAACGGTGTATAAATGAAGTCATTCTGTTCAGTCGAACAAGAGTTATTAGCGTTCAAAAACCTTTCACTTTTGCATAACGCTCTCATTTTTCAAAATTTTGAAATGACACCCGGTATAGAAAAGAGAAACGTAGTCCTACGTTAAAATTATATTTCATATTCATATTGAAAGAACGTGAACAGTGTTACAAATACAAACTACTTGGGAAAGTCTATTCTATTTCTCAAAATTGTGTTTCCTAAGCGGGCCCTCCGCATCCTATCTGTAATAAACATGCTTGTCATGCTCGTCAGCTACGGTCAGCTTGAGATATCACCACCTCTCTGCGTTGGCATTTTCTCCAAATACTGTGCTACATAATTAGATTCAAGCGTTAGCCCATGCCAGGTCCAAAGCCGGTATGTAATTAAAACTCAAAATTTCGTATGATTTTTTACAAAGATAGCAAACAATTTTTGTGGAATTTAAAAAAAAAGTACATATAATAAACTGTAAACAACAATTTTTTTGTTCTTAACAGTATTGTTCTGAGGCTAAATTGGGAAATGTACAATCAACACCAACAATCAAATTTTTTTCACGTCTATTGTGACTTGACTGTTTTTACGTTGTTTTTTTTTTTAAATAACGCGGTTTTCTTATGTCGTTTTTTGAAATAACGGACCGCGTAAAAAAACTGCGTAGTAAAATATCTTTTCCAAATAAAGCTTTAGAGAGTTGCCGTTCTCAGTAAAGTTGTTGAGAATGTAAAATATAGTCACATGACACTATCAG
This sequence comes from Aedes koreicus, assembly GCA_024533555.2. NCBI lineage: Eukaryota > Metazoa > Arthropoda > Insecta > Diptera > Culicidae > Aedes > Aedes koreicus. The sequence goes on from JAHHFK020003985.1 coordinate 309,363, forward strand.
ATTAGTTCCAAATTGCGCCGCAATCTAAATTGTCAAATCGTGCTTTAGGAAGGTGCTGTCTTTAGCAAAGATGTTAATTGCATATAATAAAGGCATTCAAAATAATCACGTTAGATCCAGATCGTACCTCAGAGATGGCGCTGCCATATTTTCGGCATAATTTAGAACTAATATGACAATGTCAAAAGACGACGAATGACATACTGAGAAAGTTACACTAAGACTGCATTTCTCTAGCGCCTCAGTTGGAAAAGATAGACTGCAGCGCCATCTTTGCGGCATGATTTGGAACAGATATGATAATATCAAAAGACGACAAACAACATACTGAGAAAGTTAGACTAAGTTTTCCTGTTTATATTCATCAGTTATCTTAGAACTAGGGTTAAGGGGGTAGAACCGATTAGTCGCGGCCGTCTCGAGGTTAAAAGGAATTAGAAATTTATGGATGGGAAAATTGCGGTGGGAATTTTGAACAAAGCATAAGGAACAATGGTTTTCTTATATCTAGAACTTCTAATTACAATTTTTTAATTGAACGTTTTCAATTTTAGAAAAAATCACTCATTCACTTACACACACAACCACACTTACACACACAACCGCAATCACACACTGACGCACATATTCCTCAAAAATTTAACCTAAACAAGTTAGTTAATCAAACTACAATCTAAGGCTAATGTTAGTCAAAAACACATAAATAAGTTTCATAAACTCCAGATCGCGTGCAGCCAAAATGTCTCGAATCGGTACATTGGGTTGTCTACCTCGAGCCCGAAGGGAATCATAAAGTTCAGATCTGACTCCACGATGCTCAGCACAAAACCAAATAACGTGATCTGCGTCCTGGTAGCCTTGTCCGCATTGACAGAGATTACTGTCTCCCAGCCCATCACGGAAAAAATGAGCGTTTAAAGAATAATGGTTGGACATGAGGCGAGACATCACACGAATAAAGTCTCAACCCACATCCAATCCCCTGTACCAACATTTCTTAGACACCTTAGGAGTGATAGACTGTAGCCATCTACCCAAATCTCCTTTACTTCATTTATACTGCCAGCTAACGAGTGATATCCCAACAAACATCGGTGTTGAATTAGAGCTTGTTCAAGCAAATTTGGAGAAGCTATTCAGCTGTTTCTTCTAGAATAGCTGTATAGCTTCTCCAAATTTGTTTGAACAAGCTCTAATTCAACACCGATGTTGTTGGGATCTGACGAAAAATAGGAAAAAAAATCGTTGAAGGCGATTTGTCGGTCATAAATATCGCCTTCCATAGCGCCCACCCTTGCAAGCGAGTCCGCTTTCTCATTGTCAGGAATCGGTTTCATACTATTTCAATTCATCAATAGCTAGTGTCATCCAAAGAAAAACACGGCAACTTTTAGTATTCTGTTCAATAGCTTTATTTGATAGATACATTTTTTACACGAATCAGCGTGATTTGCGAGTATAGTACTGTCTGTTTCTGTGCTTATTTTCGCTACCTTGTTTGTTGGTTGATTTGATTCAGTTGATTTTGGTTTAATTCGTTTTGGCTTGCCTACTAATTCAAAAGTTTCGGTACGACGGTTATTACTTGTTAGTAAGTGACAATTGATTTATCTATTGAATATCTACGTATGCTCGAAGGGGAATTTTTCTTCATTTAATAAAAGACTTTTGGATTGAAATGGTTGCCTCATGTTCAATCAGGTTTTTGGTTTTGCATTTGTCATCGGATGAGTTAGCGGTTCGTTTCGATCAAATCTATTCCTATATACACTATGATACAAATTCCCTACTCAGCTAGGACTCTTTGGTAACGAGCAAATAAAATCATACCATAAATAGCCTACGCACGATTCCGCCCTCGACACGGCTCGATATAAAATGATTATTCAATCCGAAAAACATCCACCAACGTTCAGATATTTACATGATACAAAAAGATTCACATTTCCTACATTGTAACAGGATGGTTACCGACTTTCATTACATCCAAATCACGTTTCTACAACAAATTATTTTTCGTTTCACCTGGATTCGCACCAATGGCTCTTAGTACAATTATTGCTTTCTCGATATTCATTTTGCATTTTTTGTTTGTTTGAAGTGCTGCACTCCGCTTTTTTTTACAAATCGTCATTATGCCCCTTTCATTCATCACTCGGTTGAAATTCATAGCTACGAAAGTGTAATAAAATTGAAAACAAATTACAAAATAATTCTTTTTTGAACGATATCAGATTTTCAACTTTTCTAATTTCGAAACCAACGGCCAATGTTCGCGTATTGGATTTCTCTTGTTGTGGATTTAATTATTTCCCTCATTTTGAAATTATCCCTTTTGTGCGATATCTACAAAATTCAACCGAGTTGGAAGGAAAGCGGGGTCAGTGGGGGGTCGCATTTTAATTAAATTAATCTGATTACGATTCTGCTTGTGGCCGCCAGAACCGCTGTGGCCAGTAGCGTCCACACCAGCTGTGTAGTGTCCCGGCCGTTGGCACTGCTCGAAGTAGGCCGGTTGCCTCCCTGCGAGTGGGTGCTGCCACCGGGACGGGGTGTTACTTTAGCTTTCAGATCCGTGTCGATCATGTTGGTCGATTCGTGATCGTCCATTGCCGGCATGTCAATCATGTTCGGTTCACCGTCCTGTATCGGTTCGGTGACCATGTTGGTGTGAATGTTGTGGCAGTTGTTCGCTGGCATCCAGTGGCGGGTGATGTTGTTGCCGTACGATTCCATTTCGATGCCCTGGGAGAAAATGAGAAAAAGCGGTCCAAGAATTAATTTTCAACACGAAATAACTTATTATTTTGAAATGGATTTGATAAATAGAAGCTTAACACAAACTGTGCCAACCCTGAACGATGAGAGACAACGTATATGAACAGGTGATGGAAATACTTTCCATATGTCCGATTGTGGGTCAAATTTCACCGGACAGCTACTTCCGATTTTCTCCTCACATATGTTGGAATAAAAAAGTTTGGAATACCTCGTTTATCTACACTTTAAATAGAAAAATGACCCTTCTACACGGTTGGTCCCCAGATGTGGAAAAAAATGTTCCAGAATATGAGCATCAGGAAACCAGCAGTGGTAGCCATTTGCTCATTCGATAGAAGCTGGAAGCTGTGCTCCTGTAGAATATCAATTTTTGCCAGAGGTGTCGTGGGATCTTACATTCTGCCACAGCAGGGGAGGTCGGCGGCGAATGACGGTGATGGTGCTGAGTGGAGTAGCTAGCGTACAGAGACAAACCACTTAAGAGATGAAATTTCAGACCGGGGATAGAAAGCGAGAGATCGTTTGCAGTGTAGCCTCTTCGGGGCTGGCATCACGACGATGAAGGATGACGATGATGCTGCGCGTGAAGTGAAAGTTAAAAAGTGTGAGGAGCCATTCTCTACCAAATGAGTTAACGACTCAACTTGACCCTCTCCAATCTGGATGAAAGTTTGTTCTTGGTTTCGGTATGAGAACTCACGGTTTTTCCTCTTGGTTAAAATTTGGTTTGTCTCAAGACTTATTTTTCAAGAGCGCGCATGTTTTTACATATGTGTAAATTTCAAAATATCATATCTGGAAAATCGTTTATTACATTGAAATTGTGTTTGAGAAGAAGCTTTAGATAATCAATGAAGTCTTGTAAAAAACAACCACACATTGAAATTTTTCTATTAATTTTTCAAAAAAATTACCGGCTGATTCCATTGCCTAGTCATGGAGAATGCTGTACACAGAGGTAAAATTCGATGATAAAGATGACATCCTGTTGTAGGTTGTACGAGAACGCTTCCTTTCGATTCACCAGAAATTGAAGGGCTATTACAATTTTTTGTTTATCTTAGCGTGTCAAGCTTATTGTTTTCACAATTAGCTTTTTGCTTGTTTTCAACTTAGTCCTCTAAATGCACTTCCACAGTTATTAATTTGGAGCTTTTGATACCAGGAACTATGTTTGCATCAGTATGGTTGTGTGGAAGGGAGTCGAGAAATATTCCTTAACGAAAACATCTTAGACCAGACCGGGAATCGAACCCAAGCACCTCCAGCATGGTGTTGCTTTGTAGCTGCGCGTTTGTCGACTGAGCTAAGGCAGGACCAGGACAATACCGTACACGAAGAGGTACGTGATCGTTTTGAGCCCCAAAACATTGTTCTATGATGGCGAAGTCACGTTTTTAACTGTCCAGTGAGCAAATACTTCACCAGTTTTGGAACCACAACAGATTGATATGGATGACGAAACTGAAAATTGTGTTTCAAATGAAACAGCTTTATTGGTATCAGATCATTTAATTGCTTGGACAAAAGAAAACGAATTTTAATTAGAAAGACAGTTCCTGCTTCGAGAAGTACGTGGAAATTTTCTAGAGAAAATAATTGACTCACGGAATGTTAGTGTTTGATTTTTATATCTCTTGCTTTGTTACTTTTATGCATATCAATACTCGTGAAGTAGTTTTTTTTTCTTAAATTAATTAGGATTTTCTGAAAGTAAACGTTTGTTTTTATTTCTCATGCTCTGTTACTGGATGAATGAATTTGTTTTTATTATTAAATGAACAAAAATTTGGCTGACTCCGGAGCTGGTTTTGTGATCGTTAGTACATGTCTTAAAAGTTCATCATCAATTTTGAACTTCTTTTGGCGAGTGATTTGGAAATTGGCTAGCGGAAATGGAGAAAAGCGCATTGGCGCATTGTGAACTAGGAGTATGAACTGTGACTCGTGGAAGCTTTGAATTATTTGTGCGCTTGTGCAAATAGTTTTGTTGAGGATGTCGTGGATGTTTCCATGAGAGGCGGATGTCAGTCGGTTTCTTTGGTCGATGATACAAAGTTCGAGCAGTGAAAAAGTTATACAAAGTTATGTTTGTTATGATTGTGTAGAAGAGAGATATTTAGTTTGAGTTTGGAAGTGTTTCTTGTGGTTTTCTGAGTCACATGTTCCGGAGAATTAAAATATTGGAGACTTGTTGGCCTTTTCTTTGTTCTTTCCGTGCAATGTTGGCCGTGAATTCATGAATTTCATATACACTACGGATAATCGAGTTTCAATATAGCCCTGATTTAGCCCCCCCCCCCCTTTTCTAGCATTGTCAAGTATTGTTAAAAAAGTCATACTATAAAACTAAATTATTTCAAATTTCCGGTGATTGATTATGATGATTATGTAATAGAACTGTAACGATCGAGAGTTTATAAGGCAAGTAGGTCTTTCGGATCACTGTAGGAAACTCGTCTTGTAAGTAGCGATAGTCAATTCATACTGAGGTTTTCTCGGGTTTCTCATGCATACATTTATGTGAAGTGAAAGATGTCTCATTTCACTCCTCTTATCTCCCCCCTTTTTAATTCGACTTGACCGACGTACGCTTTGATGTAGCTTTTGTTTTAACTTTTTTCCTATTCTTAAGGTTTTCTTGCTTGACCTTAATTGTGTGTCTAATACTTTATCTTTCAGTTTTGCAGAAGGAGTTTGACTTTTCAAAACAAATGGGGTTTGTGAAATGCGCTTTAACTGATGTTTGTGTGCTTTTCGTGTATTATCGTTAATATTGATTAAATATGTAAGATTTGATAATTTCTTCAAAACAATGGCTTCACAGCTGAATGCTCGTCCATTTGCCTTGTGCGTGTATATTACTTTTTCATTGATGTTGAAATTTTTTGCATTAACTTGGGAACTATTAGCTTCACTGAACATTTTTTTTGTTTACTTTTGTGTTAGATAATTCTGTTTGGGGAGAAAAAGAAAATATTCGTTCATTGGGAATTATTTTGTCTTCTGTCGTAGGTGTTTGTCGATGGTGGTGCAAGAATTTGTTTACTTCATTGTCGATCTGTAATTGTGAAAATGAGTCGCTCTCGATTAGTTTATTTAACACAGCTTTTGTGGTACTGCCCTTTCTGCAAGCCCATTGCTAGAAGGGTGATAGGGTGGAGAAAGAATGTGTTCAATGTTTCGTGATTCACAATACTTTCTAAATTGGAAACTATTGAATGGAGGCCCATTGGCACTCACTAGGACTGCTGCGAACCCAAACACAGCGAAAACATTATCTAGGTCTTGCGCAACGATTTCTGCATTAGTTTTACTCATTTTACGTACTTCAATCCATCTTGAGTAAGCATCAACCAATATTAAAAAGGTACGATTGAATTTATGAAAGAAGTCTATATGATTTTTTTCGAATGGTTTGGTTGCTGCTGGCCAATTTCCATAGACTCTAGGAGTTCTATCTATTCCTAGAATTTGACATTTTTTACACGAACTGACGTATTTTTCGATATCTGTTCCAAATCCGTCCCAATAGAAAAATCGTCTGGCGATTTGCTTATTTTTTTGAATTCCTCTATGGTTTGAATGTAATAATTGAAGTATAGGTAATTTTAAAGCATTGGGTATGACTATTCTATCCCCAAAAATTAAGCATCCTGCTTCAGAATTAAGTTTATTTTTTTTAGAATAATAATTTTAAGATTTTTTTCTTTTACATGACTTGGCCAACCTTTTTGAACATAATTTATTACTGTAGATATGAGGGGGTCGTTTGCAGATTCAACAATTATAACTTTCGCATTCGATCCTCAACTAAGTAATTCAAATCTTTAAAAGAACTTTGTTCGCTTTCTATAAAATCTGCTTTGTCAGCAACGTAATTTTCTTTTCCAGCGGTATGAGTGATAGTGAAATCAAAAATAAACAATCTTAAAACATATCTTTGCAATCTAGTGGCAATAACTGCAGGCCCACCTTTTTACCCTTCTTACACCAAAAGAAGGGTATTAAGATCGCTTGAAAATTCGACTTTTTATCCGAGGCCCAGAGGGCCGAGTGTCATATACCATTCGACTCAGCTCGATGAGCACATGTCTGTGTGTGTGTGTGTGTGTGTGTGTGTGTGTGTGTGTGTGTGTGTGTGTGTGTGTGTGTGTGTGTGTGTGTGTGTGTGTGTGTGTGTGTGTGTGTTACAAATAATGTCACATCGGTTTCTCAGCCATTTGTGAACCGATTTCAGTTCTGTTGACGGCAAATGAAAGCTACAACATTCCCATAGAACGCTATTGATTTTTTTTTATTCGGACATTTAGTTACGAAGATATGAACGAAACAGTACTTGACGGCCTATTATAATAGTAATCAAACAGTTTAGTCTCCGAATACATACTGAGCTATTTGTGTACCGATTTTAGTTTTGTTAGCGCCAAATTAAACTTATAAAATTTTTAAATAACTGATCGAAATTTCATTAGTATTGGATAATCCTTCATGGAGATATGACCAAAACAATACCTGAGAGCATATAATTGCACATAATTCGTTGCAGTTCAAAACCGGAAAACACAATTCGCACTAATCGATCCTGTTTGCATTCTATAGTGTCGCATCTGTTACGTTTTATGACGCATGAGATAGTCAGAACTGACGGTAAAAATTGTCTAATACTTCATTTTATATATTGAATATTTGAAACATAGAATATTTCTACAACTTCCCTTTTTACCCTTCTTACACCAAACGAAGGGTATTAAGATCGCTTGAAAATTCGACTTTTTATCCGAGGCCCAGAGGGCCGAGTGTCATATACCATTCGACTCAGCTCGATGAGCACATGTCTGTGTGTATGTGTGTGTGTGTGTGTGTGTGTGTGTGTGTGTGTGTGTGTGTGTGTGTGTGTGTGTCTGTGTGTGTGTGCGTTTCAAATAATGTCACATCGGTTTCTCAGCCATTTGTGAACCGATTTCAGTTCTGTTGACGGCAAATGAAAGCTTCAACGTTCCCATAGAACGCTATTGATTTTTTTTTATTCGGACATTTAGTTACGAAGATATGAACGAAACAGTACTTGACGGCCGATTGTAATAGTAATCAAACAGTTTAGTCTCCGATTACATCCTGAGATATTTGTGTACCGATTTTAGTTTTGTTAGCAAAATTCAATACAAATTGAAGTTATGAAATCTTCAAATAACTGGTCAAAATTTCATTATGATTGGATAATCCTTCATGGAGATATGACCAAAACAATACCTGAGAGCACATCATTGTGAGATGAAAATATTCTCGTTGCAGTTCAAAACCGAACAAGACCACTCACCCCAATCGATGCCGCTTGAATTCTATTGTTCCGCATCTGGTGCGTTGTATAGCACATACAGCAGACTAGCCACACTATGCGACTCTATAGAATTAGAGCAGGATCGATTGGCTCGAGTGATCCGGTTTTTAACTGCAACGAGTATATTCGAAAATTACAGTCTCCATTTACTATAACTACAAAATTTTCAACGAACATGTACTTATTAAGCATTTTGAATCCATATCGATTATCAAAATTGAGGCATAGGATTGTCTAATAATTCAATCTATGGACTGATTATATGGAATTTCCAATATTTATGTAATTCCCCTTTTATATAACTAACATAAACAGGTCGTTAAAGACTATTAATGGTAATTACATCGATGATCAATACGTTCAGGATTGACAAATAGTTCATTTTATAAACTGAATGTATGACATATCGAATATCCTGGAATTTCTGATGAAAATATGTAACCAGTACCATATTAGCCACAATTGAGTTCGTAATTCTGGAGAAGTGTAAGAAGGGTTCAGTATAACCATCGGTGGATTAATGCGGGTTTTTACTGTTAAAAATACCTAATAAAGGTTTATGATCGGTAACGATGGACACTTTTTGACCCATCACGTACTTATAAAAAATTTCCATTGCGAAAACAATAGCTAAAGCTTCCCTGTGCAATATCGGATATTTTTGTTCTGCTTTTGTGAGGCGGCGTGAGACGAAAAATACTGGCATTTCTTTATCATTTACCGTATGACTCAGAACGCCTGAAATACCATCGTTACTTGCGTCGCAGGTCACTGTGATGGACTTAGATGGATCAAAATGTGTGAGGACCCTTGCACTGCAAATTGTTTTTTTTTACTGTTCTCGAAAGCTTCGTTACAGCTGTTATCCCAAACCCATTTACGTTCTTTTGTTAACCGATTGTAAAAAGGCGACAGAACTAAACAAAGTTTAGGGACGAATTTTGTGTAAAATGTTATCATACCGAGAAATGCTTTGAGCTGCGTTTTGGATTGTGGCACTGGCACGGCCGTTATCGCTCTCACCTTCTCCGGATTTGGCGATACTCCTACGATTGCCGTACGATTGCCACGATGACTAGAAATGTCTCTGTGCACTTGATCACCAAACGAATTTTCCGATAGTTTTCCGGGTTTGAGCGGCTTCCTGCTAGCAGCCGCTCTACCGGTATTTCCTACATAAAGACTGTATTCGATGAAATTCGGACACACGCAATTGTTCGTAACTTTTTAGCGTGTGGATAAAAATTATTGAAATTTTAACTGAATGTATTTCATCGTGTTGTGCAATTGTGTAATGAGTTTCGTGAAAATCGGTCAAGTGATTTCAGTGATGGCTTCGAATGAAGAAATAGTGCGCCAACAAATTTTGGGCACTCACTTCGAAAACCCAAACGCTTCTCATCGATGGATCGGAAAACAGCTCGGAATCGCACATTCAACCGTATCTCATGTGATCAAAACGTTCAAGGACCGTAAGACAACCAAGCGGAAAAATGGTTGGCAAAAAACGTGGCACATCAAATCCGGAGAAGGCCAGGATGGTATTGAGCCAATTTAAGCGTTATCCCAACATTTCGATCAGGGATGTTGCAAATAAGGCGAAAGTTTCAGTTTGTTTTGTGCAGAAAACAATGAAACGTTCTGGATTACATGTGTACAAGGTCCAGAAGGCACCGAACCGGAGCGATAAACAGAACTCGGTGGCCAAAACTCGTGCAAGAAAACTGTACAGGGAGTGGCTCACAAAACCGTTCTGCATTGTGATGGACGATGCGACCTACATTAAAGCCGACACCAAACAAGTGCCAGGACAGGAACACTACGTCGCCACCTCTAAGTTGGCCGTTCCGGAGAGTGTACGGAAGAAGAAACTGTCGAAATTCGCCAAAAAATTCCTTGTCTGGCAAGCGATCTGCGGATGTGGCAAAATGAGTCAGCCCTTCATCACCTCTGGGACCGTCAACGGACAAATCTACAAGGACGAATGCCTCCAAAAACGACTTCTGCCCTTCTTGAGATCTCACGATGGCCCGACACTGTTTTGACCAGATTTGGCATTTTGCCACTATGCCCGACCCGTCTCAGAGAAGAGGTTCAATAAACCAATGATGTCAAAATTTAACCATTTAGTAGTACTTTATTTCCAAAAAGTTTGAAAAGAATCGGACTCAAGGAAAATTTTTGGTGACCTATTTTGTGTGTCCAAATTTCATCGAATACAGTCTTTAATTGAACTTATTTGCTTCTTGCGTAGACATTTCCCGCGCTTGTAAAGCAGCTATTTCAATTGTTTTAGCCTTCTCTAAAACTGACTGAGGTTGGATTTGTAATCGGCATCGCGTATCATCGATTCTCTTGTCTTGTCATTTCGAATACCGGCCACGAAAACTGATTGTACCAACGTTGCTTCTGTTTCTTCACTCACACTACAAAGTTCAACGATATTCTGCAAGTCGATCGCAAAATTGTCCAACGATTCACCTTCTTCTTGTCGACGGGTTATAAGACGATGCCGTTCGGCAAACACTTTTTTATTTTCTTCATGCAACACTTGTATTTATCCACTATTTGATTGTATGTTTTATTAACAATTTTATCAGGTTTGAAGCTACCGATAATTCTATTAGCCGTTTTTTGTCCCACACTCGTAATAAATTCCAACGCTTTTTCGTCGTCAGGGGTTTTGTTAAGCGCAAAATAAATATCCACAGTTTGGAGATATGAGTTCACATTAAGCCCAGGTACATACAAAGGAAACCTTCCTTTGGTTCTTTTGTCCACTATGATGAGCTTGTTGTCTTCTGATGCAACGGGTGTAGCCATCTTATCACACTTGCCACTTGCCTCTATCGCTTCTTCGACCCTTGACCGGTTAGATCAATTTTGAACCGTGCACGTGAATAACACTGATTAACTCCAATTAATCTGATTTTCACTCGGTGCTGCACGCAATTCCGCGCCGATTTATGGCTCGTCGCCAGAACTGTTACGATCGAGGGTAAGGCAAGTAGGTCTTTCGGATCACTGTAGGAAACACGTCTTGTAATTAGCGATAGTCAATTCATACTGAGGTTTATTCGGGTTTCTCATGCATACATTTATGTGAGGTGAGAGATGTCTCATTTCACTCCTCTCACCATCTATTGTAGCAAAGCAACTTTCCATAGCAAAGCAACTTTCCAATAATCTGAACAACGATTTGATCAGGATCTTATTGTTATTTGTGGCCAAAAACGTTTGGAAGCAGAGACACTTATGCGAAACCCGCGAATATAGGCAAGAGAATCTCCTTCCAAAAGCAAGTTGAGCCTCATAGCACTTGAATCGAGCCCTCGATTGACAGAATTAACCTAGTAGATGGGGTCGAAGAGCTCGCCCACGTTCCGCGAAATGTTACAATAGGGAGGAGGCAGTCCCATGCTCCTCCAAATGCTCCATGCTTATCCAAATCATTTCAATAGGGTGCCCTGGTGGTCCCTCCCTTTCCCCGTTTTGTTATTCAATATTAAGTATTATTTGTACACAAATAATGAAGATATCATAAAAACTAAAATGCTTTGTTTGAAACATAAATGATGTTCATGGAATTGCTTTTTCCAATAAAAAGCGGCTACAGTAAGTCAATACGAGAACATAATATGCGTATACACAAAATCTGACATCCACTGGATTGTTACTGAAAAATATAAATAGGGAAACTGCCCCCATATTAATCTCATTGTTCCTATATTCATCCTACGATGAATCAAACAATTGGGCAGTTGAAGGATCGGTTTCGTTTTATAATAATGTTTGCTCACGTTAAATAACTACAACAAACATTACTAACTAATCCTGTCACGTGTATATCGTTTTATTTCAAGTAGGATGAATATAGGAACAATGAGATTAATATAGGTACATCTTCCCAAAATAAAAATTAGACATGTATTAATCTCCTACTAGTCCTGGAAAAGCTGAAAACAGAATGGATTATTCTAAATATGTGAGATAAAATTTCAATAAATGATATTATCTTATAAGACATGTTGTTAAAATTCTTCTTTATACCGTTCTCGTAACATTTCAAATAGAGCAATTAGAGTGAACGAAGAGCCCGGTTGGCTGATTTCTGAAATAAATGGCTTATCTTACCATAATACCACTAAACACAATATTTCAATATAATCCTACACTGCTTATAAGCGCATGCCAATATTTTATGAATATAGTAGTTAAAGTTCTGAAGTGCAAATTAAATTAAATGTTATGCTGAGATCCTGAAAAAGAAATCGAGCCTATGATGCTTGTCATGTTGCTTCAGGATTTTTAATTGGTTTGGAATGCAAAGATATTTCCAAAGCGTGCTGAAATTTTATATAAAATGAGAATGGAAAATTATATGATATAAATTAGAGGTATGGATATACAACTTGATTAATAGGTACACGAACTTTAGTCGCCCCTCACTTTGCTATCGTCAAAATGACAACATTGCCCAGGCTACGCAAACCAGTGTCTTCACGTTTCAGATGGCAGTCTTTTATGATCATACGACTCGTGGAGGTGTGAGGTAGGAACTTGTGAGGACCAGAGGTCGGTAGCACCTTCCTTCGAAGTTTTCATTTCACCATTTGAAGCCCAATAAATTATTTCAAGTTTCTGCATAAAAACCAAAAAAAAAAAAAGGCAAAGAAAAATACTCCGAATATTCGGGTCTCAAATTGCAGATAATCGAGTCTCCGGATAATGGAATCCATCCTGTATATTTTTTTACAAAGCTCTATTTGTCTACAACTTTTTCTTAGACTAAATTTCATTACAATACATTATTTTACTCTTAACCAGAAAAGCTATGATGTTTGAATATTACACATGTAATACTTCATGCGTAATTTTGCAAAATTACTCTTGAGTTAAAAATGTTTTTTGATCAAGCGAAAACCTGATTTTTTAAACTGAAACCATGTGCAGAGTTTCATCCAAATCTGAGAGGGTCATAGAAGATTTTTTTTTTTGGCTCATTTCACCTGGAAGTGCTCTGAGGCTCTGTGGGAGCTTCCCGCTGTAGTGATGATACGACTAGCAAGACAACCGGAAGATTGGACAAATTAAATCCGATAGTTTGATATTTGAGCTCGCCCGGAGCGATAGTGCGGTTGGTTGCATCCAACTCGGTGGTGGTTCCGTCGGATGCTGGATGGATATTTTGTTTTTTTTTCGTGCATCAACAGAGTCAACAAATTGGATCTAGCCGTACAACATGACGCTGGAGCTAATGAGAGTGGTTCAAGGGTGACCTGTTTTGCGATCGTATCGATTAACTTTGAGTTACAAATTCTACTTTGTTCAACTTATTAGCAATTTTATCTCCAATGGATATCTTCTATCGTTTTTTTTTCAAATATACTTCCATATGAAAGTTTATTGGCTCGACCATAAGTACCAACCTACTACCTTTACAACTGGTAGCCTTTGAAGATTCTCCGTTTCATGACACTGAATAATTTCTTTGAAACATATTTTCTTTTCATTCCGAAAGCGGCTGCTTCGCAATCTTGCAGTTTCCATCAAGTTAATTGCGCTTTGACGCACGTGCTTTGAAGCATCTAATTACGCTTCTCACTGCTTTCATTCACTTTTACTAAAAAAGAGACCTAGCCAGGAGAAAAATGAAGTTCAAAAAGCAAACACCATTTTGTAACATCTTAAGTCGGAAAAAATGCCGATGCCTAATGAGAAAATTTGCACGCCTTCAATAGAGCGAGAAAATGATAACGGAAGAAAAACCCTATTCAGATGACTCCCACCATCTCAAGGAGACTTATTCCAAGCATAAAAGGTGTTGCAAGAATCTAAAAACAGCGAAAAATTGCAAGCACCGCAAAAACACCAAAGGCGACAAATGCAGCGCTAGCGAAGGCTCTCCGGTGGTGTGAATAGCTTTCGCACCGTCGAAAATTAGACCATCGCTGAAGATCAAAGCGCAGCAGTGGAGGATAGATGGGGATGGGAATCCTTGAGCGTCGACGTGCCGTGGCATGGCGGATGTTTTACATTTCCATCGACAGAGTACTGACATCGCCAGCACGTAGGCATACCCATAGCCAATCTGAGATTAAAACACCTTTTGAATGAAATGTGGCTGTTGGGGGAGTATGGGTGAAAATGTCACACATATGCTCAAAAGCAACACCTGCTGTTCTGGTCTTGGCAATGCATTCGCTAGGGTGAAGTTAGGTACTAGGTAGATGTTTCGTAAATGTTTCAGTAATAGGGTAAAAAGGAACATTGTTAACTAGAGAGTTTCATAAGTACTGATTAGGGGAATGTTAAGAGTAATACTAACGAAAATTAACTATGTTTTTGTACACGATTAGGTCGAATAGATTTGAAAAACGCACTTATTTAGGAGTGACCAACAGTTGCGAAAACGGTACTTAAATAAAGGACATTTGTTTCGCTTGATGACAATCAAAAATCTGACTAAAACAAAGTTGTCCTCAGAAATCTATTCGAATGCAGTATGTGCAAACGGTGAGAACATTTTAGTCACGCAGGAGTTAACCAAGAAATCAAACATGCAGATCGTCAAAACATCTGCAAGCTATGCACCAACAAGCTAGGAGAAATCAGTAAACTGTCAAGCAAGCAATTATCAGTTCCAGTTTCAGATCACGCGATTCAAAATACACTGGCCAGTTTGAAGAGGAGCCAAGATGATCTGGTGACAAATGTTACCTGGAGTGGCCACTGTGCGCTGGAGACCTAAATAGCTGAAGATCGAGAATTTAAATCGTCGAGAAACGCAAGCTATTTAATCAAGCCGAGATTAAGAAGAACGAACTAGATGAACCGGAAAGACAGCTGGAGGAAAAGAAAACGTTATCAGAAGAAGAAAAAAATCTTCCCGGAGGGTGCCTGAAGGAGGAAAAGGAGTTGAAAGCTATAGAATGAGTCGTTAAAGCAATGAAAAAAAAAACGAAGGCCTGGTTCGATTCCGGATTCAATCCTAAATGTATCTGAATGCCCGAACGACCATTCGAGTGTTGAACGATCAGTGGGAACTCCGGTGAGAGAAAATGTCAAACAAATAACGCCAATCCCCACTGCAACAAGGTTTCCACAAACCCAGCGAAGCAGGTCAGAGTACAAAATCCGCTCTTGCTTGGAAATCCCTCCAGACAACCTGCTCGAAGATAGCACGTATAGCCGGTAGCACGTATAGCCGATTTTCTTACGTTTGACGTTAACACACTACTGCCATCTGTTCAGCTTAATCATCCATTATAGTGTGCTCAACACTGCCTGTAACCGAATATCAGTCCCATATTGAAAAACAGCCAACCGAGAAAACGATCATTCAAGTTAGGCAAGCATTATTCTTGATTCAGCCTGTTTGGCGTACTTTTTTTTACTATATATTTTGATAGTTTATGTGTAATAGTATACATTGTTTACCATTAAACTTGTTGAAGTAGCTGAATGGTTGCTATCTAGAGCCGTGACGCTGGCGGCCACCCTTCAAATCTCGGTCACAAATCGAAATAGTTTTTATCAATAACGAAGTAGCAAACCACGGGTGATCAATATGCTCATGCTTATGCTCAATAGTATACATTGTTTACCATACAATTAAAACATAATCAAAAAATGTTGTTTTGAGAAAAAAAAAACGCATTGGGACATGATATGCAGTTACTTTGTCTGTCAAGCATAAATGTAATTGCATACCAGTCCCATTCTGTTTGTTCAACTTTATCGCACTGCCGTGGCATGCCTTGTCATGGGGTTCGTTCAAATATTACGTTAGACATTTTCCGACCATTTTAACTCCCCCCTCATCATGTAGTACATTCGTAACATATAGCCCGATTCAAAGTAAATTTGGACGCATTCGAGTGATCATAACTCAAGAATTAAACCATATACACGGTTGATCAAAACGTCAAACAAAAGGGTATTTATTCAACTTTCAAACGATATGTAACAAAATATTACATTTTACCGTTTCGAACGAACTGTCGCACTTTACTTGTGATCGATGCCATCATGATCTGTACGGTCGCTGGTGACACAGTACCGGCGAACTTATTCCACTTTAAACGCATTTGTCACTTATTTACGGCATCCTCGAAGTTTTCGCTTGACAATTGCCCAATATTTTTCGATCGGTCTGAACTCAGGGCAATTCAGAGGATTAATCTCTTTGGCGACGAAATTAACATCGTTTGCAGCATACCATTCTAGTACCCCCTTAGAGTAGTGGCAGCTGGCTAGATCCAGCCAAAACATAACGTTGGTCTTGTGTTGCCGAATTAAGGGTAAAATGCGCTTTTCAGACACTCTTTAATGTAAACCTTAGACGTCATTGTGTGAGATGTGATGAAAACCTTGGTTTTAAGGCCACAACTGCAGATTCCTTGTCAAATCATTAGTTTCCGAGCAAACTTATCAACAAAAACAAATTTATACCTGGAACGGACATCCCCACGACCAGTTGCCAGGTAGAATTTTCGTCCGGGGATTTGATTGTATTCCATTTTGACATATGTTTCGTCCGCCATTAAAATACATCCATAAAATTTCGTCAAAACTCGTTCGTATAGTATTCGTGCTCGCTTTTTGGCCACTAAATTTTGTTTTAGGGAGCGATTCGGATGTTTACTGGCACAAAAAGACTTACATCCTTCTCTTGAAAGGAATCGTATTTTTTTGCCAAATCACGTATGGAGACACCTGGGTTGCCTTTCACGTACCTCAACACCTTTCTCCTCAGCTCTTTGTTCCTAGTGCCACTTTTATGATAGATGCGCTGTGCTTCATTCACACTCAGAGTATCCTTGTAACGTTTGATTACAAGACACACCGTTGACTTTGGGAATATTAACACTTTTGCTATTTTTGAGGCATACCACGAAGGATTCTCTAGATGTTTGTGCACAATTAATTTTCTTTTCTCAAGTTCCATGATCCGTAGTTTCGAGATGCGTCGCTCAATGGAGAAAAACGTTTCACCAATTTCTTTGTCAATGAAACATCAACAAATGCCTGTCAAAGGTTCTTTGTACCAACCACCAGGTACACGGTGGTGTATTAAACCGTGCGTCCAGATTTACTTTGACTCGAGCTTTATGTTCAACACCCCTCCCTTTCCATGTAACGTAGCCAAATATGTAGAATAATAAATTTTGAATATAAAAAGACGCGAAACCTGCTCCCGTTATTTAGCGTGTTATATAATATTTGACCGACTCTAGGCATGTTTACCTGCCTGGACGCGATAGTCAGCTGTCAGTCACCATCAGCTCGGAATCAGAACGAGTTTCACGGGAATTACACATTTCTTTACGGAATCAAAATGTCCTCATTAGAGCTAATCAGGGGTTACTTTGGTGATCGTGATGAATGTTCTGTCGATCAGAATTGTGAATTTGCTAAAAAGACAAGAGCCGGTAAGTTATTTCCGTCTAATATCGTGAAAAAATGCAATGGTTTTGGTAAAATTTCACTTCTTTCCTGCCGGACGAGAAAAAAAAAAGATCATGGCAATTCGATAATGTGAGCCAATTCTTATTTTCAAATGCAGATCAGCTTTTAAAGATGATGCATGCATGATGATGCAACATGTGGAAGTTTGTGTTCCTTAAAAGCGTATGATGATCCACTCGTGTCAGTGGATAATGATCCTGAAGATGATGCAGCCTTAGATGCTCCATCTTCAAATACGGATCAAGAGAAGCTCCGTGACGTAAACCACCAATTGCTTACTCCGATTTCCAAGCAGTGGTTGCTAACGCGAAAGAAAAAGTCGAAGTATTGGAAATGCTGCCAGAACATTTCTTTCCCAGCGTTTTCAACAGCTTTCAATACCTGCTCAACAAAATCAAACCTCGACCTTATATCGACACAATCCGATATATTATCGTGAAGAAAGGATCCCTGTATCTTCATTGCAGTAACTCTGTAAACGGTGAGGACTTGAAGTGCTGCAAATTATTTACAGCCATACAAGAAAAGCAAATTTCAGCTGACGACTTTTATCTGGAAGGTCAATTGAAAAAGACGAGCCAACCTCGAGGCATCGACGTTGACAGGAAAACCAATTTGCTTAAAACAATTTTACCATTGGTGGAGGAAGAGAAGAAGAGATTTTGGATTGAATTGCCTCAATCTGAACAAACGGGAGACTGATAGGTAGAATGGATTTGTAATCCGATATTATTCTTGTTATGATTGTTATCGTTACCTTTCACTTCATTTACATTTTTTATTACATTTATTGTTTCATTATGTCTCTAAAGAAGGATTAAACATTCGAGAAATGTAAGGAATGAATTGAAAAAAAAGTGTTAAATATTTTAATTGTACTGCCACTTAAAAAACGGGACTCATATGTGGTTACTTCAATAATGGGACTAATGGGTTACTTTAAAGATGGGACAAACCGACCTGATATTTTTTTCACATTTTTTTTTTTAACTAACTGCTATATTTTATTATTGCTTTCAAAAATATGATAAAAATAAGGCAATTGCGCAAAATAACTCAAGAACGTCAAAAAGTAATATGGGACTGATATGCGGTTACCGGCAGAACAGACAGCGTTAGTTTTTTTTTTAATGACGATGAAGTGCAAAATGTTCAATGTGTTATGTCTGTTTGTCTGTGATATATATGTTAATATATAACGGAGATGGGTTGATATAAAAATATAAAAATTAAAAAAAAACGCTCTTCGATGATAATCAGCTGATTGAAAATCTGATGCAGGAAAAATGCGAAACTACCAATTTTAAAAGGAGACAAAAGGGGACAAACGATTTTGCATAGATCTTGTAAATGGAAGTTTTTACTTTCAGTTTACGTATTTTTAGTTAACGAAAATTTGCAAATAAGGGAGTAAGATATCTTGCAAAAACGTATTTCTTTTACACACCCTACAACTTTTTCTTCTATAATAACTAGCAACTATCTTGTTTCTTCAAAATGTGCGTCATTTATGCCCTAAAAGTCATTGCTGCACAGTTTTCAAATTCAAACTGAAATAAAAAAGAAAAGCAAAAAAACTGTTTTTTAAAGTCCCACCCTAAGAAAAATTAGTAAAACTGTTATTAAACGATACGTAGATGAGATAGAAGTTAAAAAATTTCAGCAAAGTTTCATTAAACAAAATATTTACAATTCTGTAGAAGCAAAATATCCCTTAAATCATACGAATAAAAAGTTGGAATTTTTATTATGAACATAAAAGGACCACCGTAGTCACCACCCAAACCAAAAGATAGATTTATTTTTTTAAATAAAATCTTCCGAAGGAATCATCTGTCCAAAGTATTTGTCTAAATATAATATATATATATATATATATATATATATATATATATATATATATATATATATATATATATATATATATATATATATATATATATATATATATATATATATATATATATATATATATATATATATATATATATATATATATATATATATATATATATATATATATATATATATATATATATATATATATATATATATATATATATATATATATATATATATATATATATATATATATATATAACCGGTCCAGAAAATTGAGAAATCGTTGAATTTGGCAAAATCTACCGTGTTCTCAAACATTTTCGTGAGGGGAAAGCTATTGTTTGGATGGATCACAGTAAGCGCCGTAGTGGAACTTACGTTCGGCAACTGCATTGGAAGGTATTGCAAACAGTTAGAACAAACCTAGAACTCTCGGATGACAACGTTGCCATAAAATATAAAAGCACCGTCCTTCCGTGCCAGCAAGCAGCCTAACCGGACTTACCCAAATCGTCTAAACACGCCCTCGGAAATTACATAGTAAGATTCTCGAGAGGGAACCCAAGAAGCAAAAACTAAAAAAAAAATAAAGCTTTCGTTACAAATGAGTTTATGAGCTCGGAGCTCAACAAGGAACAGTGCTGGAAAAACCGTATTCTACCATTCATCAAAGCACACAAAGGTCTTGTAAAGATTTTGCCAGATTTGGCTAGCTGGCACTGCAGTCGAGAGACATTTCTTTGGTACCATGACAACAAGATGAATTCAATCGAAAAGGACCTCAACACAATGTTTGTATGTTTCAAAGGAATGGCTTTGAGTTTCAAAGGAAAGCCTTATGTTGATAAATGTCTGAAGATCGAGAGACGAATATCTGAATTTCAAAACATACGATTTGAGATTTCAATTAATGTTATTATACTTGTTCGTTATGGACACTTGTTGTAATACTTAATTATAAACAGCCTTCTGCAGGACTTTTGCACGTCATTTTTTTTTAACTTTAATTACAATACCATCGCTTCTAATATTAAGTAAAATTCAAAAAGCGCCGATCAAAAACATAATTTACCTTTACATTCTGGGCTGTGAACAGTTTCAAAGTCTTGTAAATCACCCTACCAGTGACAGGCACAACGTTATATTAGCAAGAGTCACATCCCCGTCAAAACAGCATCTCCTTCGTGGGTTTGCATTTAAGCGGAACTTTTTCTTCCACACACCGACTGATGCCGCACACAAACGAACCGACTCCCGCACTTGCACTTGATTGCCTTCCACCTCACACAAGTTCAACAAGCCTAGCATCGTCACAGGGTGCCGCCTGTACGATTCACCCAGCCCTGAGTTTCCACGATTTTCCCACTTCTACGCTCCCACACATGCATACTCAAAGGTACTCCTGGGTAGGTCCCTACTTCATCTTGGCATCGAAACAAGCGGTTCGCCCGGTTGGCGGGAAAGATCAAAGAGAAAATTGCAAAATTGTAGAATTGAAAAATTGCCTTTTGTGTTTTGCATGTCTGAAGTGGTGGCTCCGGATTCGACTCAGCATCACATTTTTTATTTCAGCCAGTCATCAAGGGTTGTTTTTGCAACAGGGAGATATTTCAAGATATCCTTTTTTTGTTTTTCGTTATTTTTGGTAGCTTTGTTTGAAGTCCAATGCATTGTTGTTTTGGTCGACGGTGTATTCTTGTGAAGTGGATGAATTTTTCAAACTCAATACTGTCAGATTGATTATTTTAATTGCCTTTTTTATGCAAAAAAAACCTGTTTTCTCCGAAGTTGTGTACTATTTCAAGAGTGCTGGAAATGATTATTATCAAGACAGCAGTGATTTTGAACCGCAATGATAATTTACTCAAGCATCCATTTCCCACACTGTGAATGAGTAGAATATTTCGCAAAGCTCTCAAAGAAACCAATTACAAGGATTTCCATGTTTGCCAGCAGTGCAGTTCTGTTCCTTTGTAGTAGATGGGGCCGTCGGTTGTAGGCATTGCATCGTCCACTCCACTAGTTGTCTCGTCTCTCTGATCCATGACACCAACTCCGCCGTCCCGGACTGCCTCATTATTCCCACTTCAGCCGCTTAAACTAAGTCATAGTAAACCACAGATGCGAGAAAGGGGTAGTTCATTAACCACGTTAACATTTCAGATAGGGTGAAAACAAAATTCAAGGAAAACGTTTTCATGATGAACGTTGTGAAAGTGGAATTAAAAATGTTTTACGTAGTTTTTGAACAGCCCAAACAAGCGAACAGATTTTCACTTTGAGGAAAGTTTCTGTTTTGTTCGGCGCTTTGGTTGCCCTTCAGCGGGCGAGACATGGTTCCATGATCATTAAAAAGAGAAAAATTATCTGAGGTCAGACCGATGAATAAATATCTGCCGCCGGAGAGGGTGAACGGTGAAAAAAAAACTCAGCCCATCCTGCATCCAGCTCTCTGACTGGCGGCGATTGATGCCGATATTGTAGGTAAGTTTCCCTGCAGAGATCCGAGATTGCGATGGTTGTTCGTTCTTTTAGATCTTGCAGTGTAGCTGCAGGACTGCGGAAAACTTCAGTTGCCTTCGATGCGGGGTGTAGGTGGAAGGAATATTGTAAAAAAAACTGCTGTGAAAGCAATTCATTCAAAGAGAGGCTGCAAATAATGCCTGTAAGGTTTTAATCTGTAATTTAATATTTATAAAGGGAATGATGAAATGTGTTATCTGTGGAGAAATTTGCTGATACTTCAAAGATAGTGAGCTTGAAGTTGTGTACAATTCATTTTAAGATTTACAATATTAATAAAAGTTAACGGATTGTTGATTTTATATCCTTGTAAATGGACTGCCCTCTGCAATTTTTGAAATTTTTTCAATATAGCTGGGGCAATAATCGACTTTCAAAGGTACGTTACATGATAACCACATAGTTTTGCTAGAATTTGCGTCAACTTTTGTTACAACAACTCGTACTCTATGAGCAAAGTAATCGGAACTAAAACTACCTTCCCTGTTTCTGGATAACATACTTTTGCTCAGCCTCCCACACTCAGTGCTTCGTAGTTTGTGTCTGCATCCCACTTTCAATAAGTTATTTTCCAATGTTGTTTTGGTATGATTTTAATCAGTAATGAAATGGTTTTCAGTTTGCTCTTGTATTTGTTCGGAAAAATGTGTTCAATACGAAAAATAATTGATTTCCTTGAAAACTCACGAATCAAAACAAAGCTTTTGATAAATTCGGAAGCATGTAGTAGTGTTAGTGCAGAATTTTCAATTCACCTAATGATTCTCTTGAATGGCCAACTTCCAATGAAAGAGGTACCGACTTTTGAGTTGGTGTGACAAAATCATCATGATTTCATGATGCTCATAAGCAAGATTCTTATATTAGAGCCGTTGCTTAGTGCAAATGATAGATGTTTAGCATCAAAACAAAGTAATCCTAAAAGTGTCAAGGATCTGCTTATCGAGGATATGTTTGTTGTGTATTTCATGTTTATTTTGTCTTGTTATGTTCAGGCCAATTCATTCAATTGGCGATTTTGATATTTGAATTTACTAGTTGACGGTTTGAACTTTAATAAAATGAAAAATAAGTCTTATGTGTATACATATTTTGTAATTGTTGAATTTAATTGAGTTGCACATCTTTCAAAGGGTTTTAACTCCACTAGAAGCACACATATTGTTTTGTTTTGTTGTTTAGTCCCTTTGTTTTGTATAAAAAAAAGTCAAACATTTTCATTTCGTCTCTTCAACTCACACGCGAGAATGGCGATAAAACAAAAAAAGGTGTCCACTCTGTTCTTTGCGTGAATTAGTCGCTGCGTAGTGACCCTGTGCACGCTGCTATAATTGTTTTGTCTTTTTGACTTTTACTGCACGGTAATTCTGAGGTAGTCATTTTTTGACTACATTCTATGCATTTCAAAGAACATCCGCCATACGTCAAAAAGTGCCTACTTTTTAATCCCAAAAAATGAATACTTTTAAGTCCTTTTTTTATTCCAGTGTGATAGAAAAAATGCATAAAAACAAGACCATCATCAAAGTGGAAATATCGATTTGTTCTAGCTGACTGGCTGTGCCACAAAAAAGTGAAAATAAAAAAAACGGGTTCTTGCTAGTCAAATCTGAATCCAGTATCATGGACAGGCTACGAGGCACTAATTAGATTGATTTATATCTATTGATACTATAACCGTCACTTGCTCGGAAATGAAAACATTCTCCTGCAAATTATCAATCCCAGCAAAAAGAAACATGTTCATACCCTATGGTGTATTTTATTTGTATGTGCGGGTTTTTTAGATAAATCGATACGGAATGTCGTTTATTACAAAAAAAAAAGCAGATCGTACAGAGATTAAAACGGCCAACGGAGATTTGATATAATGGCGCTGAGATTCTTATCCCATCTTCATTAAATAAAGTGACTATTTCGTACATACAATCACATTTCAAAAATGCATGGTTTCTAATCTCTTTCACATGCTGCAAAATGCCTAAAATTTATTCACTTTTTGACGTATAACCTCTTTAGGCATTTTTGCCTAAAACCTTTTTAACAATTTAAAACATAATTCCAGTCTTCAAGAAAAGTGCCTACTTTGAAGTCATAATTGCCTACTTCAGATTTACCGTGTGTGAGCCGGCCGTGTTTTGTGTTGTCTCACTCACTCTCACAGAACGCTTGGCTCACAGTTAAAGTCAAATTTTTTATAGCGTGTACAGGCCCTGTTGGCAGCAATCAATGAGGTCTATACAGGTGGAAAAGAAGTAGTTAAGTTGTATAAGTGTAATGCAAAATACTGTCATAGTGTTCGTGAGATGATGCACAGCCTGTTTTTTGTAAACATGCTTGACGTAGATCTCCAAAAACAGCAATTTACAATAGCAGCAAATCACAAGGTGGAATGTTTATTTTCGGTAATTGGTGTTGTTTTTAAAAGGTTCCGGCTGAAAAATGCCTTCTTGTGCACTAAAAGGATGCGGACAAAAACTAAACATGCTTTGTTATCATTCGCTTGTTTTTGGAGTTCTACGTCACTACCCGAAAACATGGATTGTTTACTCATTTTTCGTTACTAAACCGATAAACACCATGCTCATCGCCACCTGTATAGACCTCATTGGGCAGCAATGACCGATGAACAGCTAGGACAGGACCTGTCAGCTCAGAGAGAGATGACCTCTTATAAATTTATGATTGCTATGATACGGGGGTCGCTCCAGTGTTGGCAGATATGTTTACACAGTAATCCTATTGAAAATAATGTAATTAAAAATATAATCAAAATTCGTCAATATTCTTTTAATATTTGGTAATATTCAATAAGGTAAACGTTTAACAATTGTCAATATTTTAAATGGAGAGGTTCGTGAATTTGAGGCTCTACGAATACAAAACTGCCTTACAGAAGAAAAGGATGATATTAAAAATTCAAATAAATAATACGCGTTATTTTTAAATCTTCGTAAGCTTTTTTCTGATCTTTATTTTTCCAGAAAGTATCATTTTTCCAAATCCAAAAACCCAACAGTATATCACAACATTGTTCAACATTGTTTTTATCCTTGTTCGAAATGATAAAGTTTATCGAATTGCGATACACGATTTCCATGGCTTTGAAAAAATTGAAGGTATCAATGGATGGAAAGTGGATGTTTTTCTTAATGGTGTTCGCTCGATAGAAAGTGAAGCTTTGATAGTCGGAGTGAGCACCCTTTGGACTCTCCGTCATTTTGACACATTGCTTGCAAACAGTACCCTTATTCGCTAGACTTTTTAACACGTAGCCCGTAACGTAGAAGAGCGCATTCAGCTCTCCTCGGTCCAGCACCTCACCGGAAACTTCCTGCAGCATTTCATAATCCATATCTACTGCATCACTGTTGTCGACAACTGTCATCTGTCGATCTGATGCTGTTGTATTTTGCTCGTTGGATTGCTTGCGACGCTGAAAAAGAAAATCTGCCATTCCTACCAGATGTTCCTGGTCGTCAAATGAGTATGACGAATTTGGAACAGGAGCCATATACTGCGATAATGTTACTGTCTTTAAGTTTCTACCAAAATCCCGTGGTGTGGGTCGACGTTGCTTGGATCTTATAGCTGAAAAAAGGCTCTCCAGACAGTCTTGAACAAAGCGGGAAGTGAAGATCCTCTTGTGACCACTAGCAAAAAATCGTAAGATCAGTCGGATAATGGCTTTCGTGCATATAACTAGTCCAGTCTTCCACGGTTTCCATCGGCATAATTCTCCAACACGTACATCGTAAATTAAACGAGTGGTATTTTCAAGACGGTTTATTGTTTCCTATTGTTAGGGATAAAATAATTGTAATTGTTACATTTCAATGCGATACCAAGAAGGTATGAATTGAAAATATTTGATTCAAATGAATACTCTTTGTAATGAGTGTTAATGAAATCATTAGCCTCTCATGTAAATCCTGGCGTATCTCCTTAAATTCATAAATACTAATACCCCTATCATATACAGGGTGACTAGTAATTTGTGTTACACCCAAAATTAGGTGATAGACCTCATTTGCAGTCTAAAATTGTATGGCGAGGTATGTCTAAAAATGACTGCCAACTTGCTAAATTTTCAAAATATGTTAAGAAGATAACTTACAAGATCAATTCTAATTGCTTTACAAATTTGATAAATTCAGTAGTTTACTTTGAGCTAACAGAAAAGTATTCATTTGATCCCCGTAGGTATCGATATGTTCGATACGATATTTTCCTGGTATCGATACTTTCTTCCGCTATTGCTTTGAAGTAAAAGTATCGATGTTTTTATGATATCGTGGAATCCTTACCTGTAAAGCTTTTAGGTCTGATTGGCGCAGCGCATGATCTTCCGAACGATTGTTGAGTGTTCCGTACCAGTCTGACATGTCCTCAATGTAGCATGCTGTGGTTAGCAGTTCATGTCGGTTTTTCTCGGAAGCCACTACGCGTAGCGCAGCAGCAACCGCTCGATTGCAGTATTTTGTTGCGTTAGATACTTTCATTTTGTCGACAGACGAAACAGGAACATCAAACGCCACGTCGGCTGGAGATAACCTATGAGCCATTCTCAATTGATTCCCTGCCTCGAATTCGACCAACTCTTTCAGATGATCCCGATGCACAATATCCGATGAAAGGCCATTTTTATTGACATACCATTTTGGAACGACGAGAAATCTGTTGTTGATCCATCCATGAATTGCATTTTTAAAAACATGGACTGGATCGGGCACGATCTCCAGTTTTCGACTGTTGTCGATGGGATGCTGCAGTTCCAGATCAGACAAGATATTCTGGTTTTTGATGTTCAGCCCCATATCCTTCCACATCTTTTGATTCTCGGAACCGGAGTCAGAGGTAACAAACTGTACTCGCAAGCCAAGCTCTTCCGATTTTTCAATAACGGACAACACTAGCTTCTTGAGTTGCTCTGGAGGAATTGATGCTTTCGTAAACTCGTACGCAACAACTTGCTTCCACCGTTCAGCAACTCCAACAAGCATCAAAACCAAGCCTTTAGACGCTAAGTCATCAGATGGAGGCAGAGTCGTCTTTCCAACGAACTGTTTAGTGCTTGCACACCACTCTTCTGCTTCGTCGATGCTCATTTCGTCGAGAACCAGTCCACAATTCCGCTCAATTTCTGTCATGCCAGCCACTTTGAATTTCAGCAGTCCAAAAATATCTTCAAGGATACCTAAATTTTTCGAAACCATCAACTAAAACTTTTACAGAACATTAGAATGATTTAATTATACCAGGAGGAAAGTGAACGTCTGCAATTCGACGCAGCAGTGTTCTAGTCGATGGGAGCGGAAAGCCTCTTTTTATTAGCTTGTCGTAGCCACCCTGACATGCAAATCGGATTTGCAGCGAATCCATTATCGTTGCTTCCGACCACTGCTTCACTTGACGAACTTTTCCGGAGAGAAGCTTCAATTGATCGTCGTTGAAAATTTGTTTACAGGCAATATCCAACGAGTTCGAATCTACAACATCCGAATCATCTGTTTTCTTTCGCGCAACCAGATTGCCGTAACGACTTCTCCAACGACGAATCGATCTAAAGTAGAAGATGTGATTCAA
Organism: Aedes koreicus; assembly: GCA_024533555.2. Classification (NCBI taxonomy): domain Eukaryota; kingdom Metazoa; phylum Arthropoda; class Insecta; order Diptera; family Culicidae; genus Aedes; species Aedes koreicus. Next base: position 336,907 of record JAHHFK020003985.1, read on the forward strand.
TGAAGCTGAAAGCATTCCATCCAATCGAATATTTAGCAAATTACCTCTTAAGCTTGGTAACTTGCTCTCTCAAACGAAAAATTTCCCCTCGTAGTCGAGACTGTGACATAGCATCTCCTCCTAGCATAGGTACCTGGTCAATGTTTTCCACTATTTCATAATCCGTAAATTCTCCATTTGATGCAGCATATCCTGTTCCACTATGCTCATCACCATAAATTTTCTCAACCACCTCCATTTCCTGCCACTCTTCATCCGGCGGAGTGACGGCAATTGGAATATTCCAAGTTCCATTGGCATTTCTTTTGCCGTTCGGGAAATGAAGCTGCATCAAACTAATCGTTAATTTATGAGGTTTCATTGAATTTCATTGATGCTTACGCTGCAAATTCTGCTGTGGGGCGAAATCTTGAGCAGGAGAATGTCTTCCTCACGTGCGTTCCCAATGCAGGCCTTCATCCACTTTCGGCGAACGATTGGATCTCTCGGGAACCGATGAAACTGGAGACCCGGATGTGACACGTCACTGCGACCACAATTTATCGCTTTGCACTTCATTTCGAACCACTGCAAAAGTGAACTTTTGTTCTAGTTGTCACAAACGAAAAAAGTGAAAAAATAGTGACTACTAGCAACACCGCCAAACCAACAACAAACTGCCTGCTTGTAAAATAACTCGACGGAGGCGGTAGTGGTGGTTGTCAAAGCGACCAATAAGAAACGGTCTTTTTTGACAGCTAAATGGTCTTGTTTTTGCACTAACAGCTGGCAGGTCCTGTCCCATACAGGTCTATACAGGTGGTGAAGAGCATGGTGTTTGTCGGTATTAGTAACGAAAAATGAGTAAACAATCCATGATTTCCGGTAGTGACGTAAAACTCCAAAAACAAGCGAATGATAACAAAGCAAGTTTAGTTTTTGTCCGCATCGTTTTAGTGTACAAGAAGGCATTTTTCAGCCGAAACCTTTTAAAAACTACACCAATTACCGAAAATAAACATTCCACCTTGTGATTTGCTGCTATTGTAAATTGATGTTTTTGGAGATCTACGTCACTCATGTTTACAAAAAACAGGCTGTGCATCATCTCACGAACACAATGACAGTATTTTGCATTACACTAATACAACTTAACCACTTCTTCTCCACCTGTATAGACCTCATTGGTCCTGTCCTAGATGAACAGCGATGACGAAACCAAAATTCATCGCAGCAACCGTGTTAATGGTAATGCTTTTTTTTTTTCATTTTACTTCAAATCGCCGACTACAAATGATCGACTTTCGGCAAACACAGCTGAAGTCTCTCGAAGTATTTGTTTATCCTCGATGAGTAATGGAGCCAGTTTGGAAATGGATCGCTTGAAAACTCCCAAAGAAGTTTTAATGTCCACTACCCGAACAAGAGTTCTTTCCAGGGTAAGTATTGGTAGCCACTCCTATCTTTCAGGTTTGCGGTGGAAGATTTTCTTCGATTAGGAACACAACTGTTCCGGGTTTGATGTTAGAAGTCTTTGAAGTCAACTATCCGCGAATCCGCAGCGTCGTAAAGTACTCCCGAGACCAACGGCCCCAGAAATCCTCCTTTAATTTATCTAGATACTCCCAGCGAGAGAGGCGCTTGTCTGGTGTGCCCAGATAGGAAGGCTTTGGAATACCCTGTAATGGTCTGCCAATCTGCTAATGAGTGTGATTGGCAAAGGATCGTCTGCATTTTCTGACATTTTTTAGAGTGACCGGGAATTCAAGATAGCTCCGACGTTAATCAAAACAGTCGAAATTCAGTATTGCGTTCTGTAGTGTTCTCTTGCACTTTTTACCCCAGCCTCTCACAAACCGCCAAAATTTGGTGCTCTAGGTGGGATAAAACTCCATTCAATTCTCTTCGACAGCAACACATCAGTAATACCACGGCGAAGGATAACTTTGTAACTGCAGGTACAGCTGATGGAGCTCATGCGATGCACCCACGAAATTTGTTCCGTTATCGGAGAACATTTTTCGCACAAGTCCCTTGACGGTTGATGAATCGTTCTAATGCAGCTAAGAATGCATCGGTGGTTAGTTCTGATACCAGCTCCAAATTTATGTTTATTGTTGCCATAAATACAAACACGGCGATATAAACCTTCGCCGGCTTTGGTCGGTATTTTCCTTGCGTCACAGTTACAGGACCTGCATAATCCAATCCGTTATACTCAAATCGTTTTTCTGGTAGATTTCCCATGAATTGTTGGATTCCCGAAGTTTTACGCAGAAACACTTCAAACAACTACGGGTTATTTTGCGCATAGCTGATCGTCCCGGCAGCAACCAGAATCTCTGACGAATAATCGCAACTAGCGATGGACCAACATGCATATTCTCAACATAAAACTAACGTATTAGTGCATCAGTTACTGAAAGTGCAGGCATTATCAACGAATTGTTTGGTTCCGTAAGAAAGGCTAGCATTCTCCAGTCGCCCTGTAACTTTCAACAAACAATCACTGTTAAGTTCGTAAGACGTTTGGATGGTTCGTTTCTCTCAACAGCTCGAATTTCCTTTCTCGAGTAACTCCGTCATTCAAATTACCTTGGCAATGCCCTTTTTTTCTGAAATCGTGAGGTACTTTGGATGGGTGTTGACGTGGCTTCGGCAGTTGTACGCAATCACTCGCTGCAACTTTCGTAAATTGCTGAATCTTGTGCAAATGGAATTTGCAACTACGACGGCCTTGACGACTGTCTGGTATCGGTGGAATCTTTTCCACTACATATTTTTAAAACAAGCTGTTTCAACGATGTTGGCAGTTGTCCACGTGACACTATATCGGCGGGATTTTCGTTGGTTCCCACCTACTTCCATTCATTATCAACGGTAAGGTTGTTGATCTGCACTACTCGATTGCGAACGAGAATTTTCAGAGTGCTCGCTTCAGCCAAGCCACAACTATTTGGCTATCTGACCAAAGAATTCCAACCTGACGATTTTAGCTGAATAGTTTCAATAACCTTCACGACGAGACGAGCTAGTAATAGAGCAGCCAGAAGCTCCATCCTCGGAATAGTCCTTTCCTTCAACGGGGCAACTCTAGACTTAGCACACAGAAAAATCGCAAAAACCCCTGCATACAAATTTTCACACCGATCGGTTCAGTAGACAGACAAACAGAAATTCATTTTTAAATATATAGATCTTCACATTCCGGTTGCTGCCATGGATGGCCTGGTGTAGGTTGGGTACCGGAATATGTTTCCTCTTAAAAGGTTCCCCGTTACCTTTACTAGAGCTCAGTTCTATTTCTTCTCAGTTTCAAATGCAACCTAAGCGAGTATCATGATAGCACATTTCTAACCAATCCTGATTTGACCAGTACTGTCTTGTATGACGATTGAGAACATCAATTTTCATACAGGGTTGAAAAGGATGCCTGTCAGTGTTTTTTGTCTCACTGTATTTCGTGTACAGTTGAGTGTGTATTGTTTAGCAACCGTGTAAAGTTAGAGGTCATAAGTGAGTTTATTTTTCTTATTGAGTCTGTTTCCTGCAACCAAGTGCCAATATCTAGAACTAGATTTTAGAGGAAAATACCACAACTGTGCCAAAGTGAATTTTGATTCGGTGTGCAGGCTGAGTTTGTAAGTTAATCGGTGCAAGAAGAGTGTATTAGAAATAGATATCATGTTACTAACGGAAGGTTTCCGACACATCGGCGACGGTCGAGTTGATGGGGACGAGTGCCGACGGCAGCAGCTGCGGGTCCAGCAGGACTTGGCCATCTAGGACATCGAGGAGAGCTGGTTTGCAAAGCAACAAATAATTTATCTCTACCATATTTTGAAGACAATATCTAATATCCTGTTTTATTTTGTCTATTTTGTTTTGTTTTGTTTTTCGTTATGCTTGTCTATTTTCAGTCACATTGGAGCGGTCTATTGCTTTTGGCGGATAGTGTAGGTATGTACTTTCAGCGTATCGTTAACCAAAACGAACCCTGCTGCTAACCTTTCCCCAACTATCCAACATCCCAGTGATTTCTCGTGGAAGTGCAGAGGATTTCTCGGCTTCCTTCAAAGCGAGTATCACGTCAACACGTTCCTTCCTATTCCCTACTTGACCAGCATTCGGGCACGGCCGGCGCCGGTATTGCTTTATAATGGGTCACCAGTTTTTACACATTGAAGATGTATGTTTGTCCCAAACATCATCTGTTGGTTCTTTGTGCAAATACTGCTGATCTGGCAATAACGGAATTACATCCGTGAGCGGTCAATCATGCTCATGCTCATGCTCAGTGTATTTCGTGTACAGTTTTGTTTACCGATATTTGCATATTTTTCATTGTACGTGTAATGATCTGGCATTGGACGGATGTGATTTATTTTGATTTTGGTTACATTGTTTGTTTGTTTGTTTTTGGTTACATGGACGCAAAGTGAGAGTAGTAGATGAATATTTGAAGAAACTTAGACCGTGTGAGATCTTGAGACGGCTTAAACGCATCGGTGTGAACGAGAGTTTTCTTCCGCATTATAAAAATATACAATAAGACGACTGAGTACCAAATCAACCAACGGCATAGACCTCATCCAACGGCTAAGACCAAAATGATAGTAAACGCGCAATGGAGCGAAATCGATGGAATTCAACCCAATTAGGGCGAGCGATGGGCAAGAATCAGAATATCTCCCATACGTCGATCCGGAATATCATCACCCATGATTTGAACTCCCATACAAGTCAGGGCCATCCGCTAATTGATTTAAGTCAGTCCTGAAAAGGGCAAAGAAAATTATATTGTACACTCTTTAGAAAGCATTTGGTGGCTATTAATTATGATACGGCCCGGTTGTTTTTTCTACGATGGTTGAGAGGGCCACTATCTCTAACGCGTAGAAGATAGTTATGGATCTGTTGGTTCATTAGTTGTTCAACACGCTTTGCCATTTACTCCGGGACGCGGCGTTTAAAGCCATGTTCAGCCGGGGCGCCTGAAAAGGACGGATTTAGTTGACGGGGGAGAAACAGTTCACGATTCAACTTGGGCTTTCTTTCTTGGTTCATCTCGTGGGATGATTGATTCTTGTCTCGTTGTCACGGGCGGCTTTTTCCCGCCAACTCGTAGGCTTCAGCAGTCATGTCTCTCGCAGCGAGATTAACGGGAGCATCGGCAACAATAGCCAACTGCACCAACGCCTCTCTGGGCAGTGACTGCTCTCCAGTGCAGCCGCCAACTACGATCCAACTGCAGATCCTACTCTGCACAGCTCCACGACCGCCGGAAAACTAAATCAAAATGCGAAGGTGTACCCCTTATATAACATTCATGGCTGCCTAGGAGACGTTCCTTACTTAAATATGAAGTCTGTACGCGGAAACTACTGTGTATTTGGTTAATTTACTATGAAAAATCGATATTATAAGACATCACTTCATATTTGCGTTAATTTTATTAGTTGCATGTTAAAAATCAATAGTTTGAAATATTGAAATCGAAGCGTAGAAAACGTCCCGAGCGATTGGTGCAAACATTTTGGAAATCCATCGTGGAATGACTTAGTTATTAACGTTCAACACCTAAATATTTTTAGTGACGCTCCAAATTTTCGCAATTCGAACATGTACCCCAGTATTGAAAACACAGACGTAGTCCTACGTCAAAAAAACAGCGGGGTTGTGTTTGACATACGATCGGTTGACGTAGACTATGTTAAACTGTTTTATTAGTTTCGTTTGTTTCGTAGCGGAACATTGCAACGCAGATACTGTTCTAATGGAACGTTTGGTTAGCATAAGTAAGTGAGTAAGTATGTTAGCCCATTCTATGATTCGGTTCTTAGAAATTATTTGGCAGCCGTGGAAAGGGACGTTTGGTTTGAATGTTGATATGACGAAAGGGCAACGACTTTACTGGCTATAGTGATTGTGTTGATTATCATCAAAAATCTGGAGACCATTATTCTTATCGCATTAAAGATTGTTCAGGGTGATAGAAGTCTCGATAATAAAACCAATTAATCAATCATTTTTTTTAGATTTTTTTGACAGTCATGAAAAACTCCAACTCAAAATCTCGAAGAAAATCTATCGAGAAGTGTTTCTGTTTAAGGTATTTTCAAATTTTCATTTGACTCTACCCTTGCCGTAAGGCTTAGTCTGATCAAAATAGTGTGGATGTGGTCCTAATTGAATGATGATACGGCCTCGAGCTGAAGGCCCTTCTTCAGCGTCCCAACCAGTAGTTGTCAACACATTACCTCTGGCTCAGTTTCGCCCGATAACCACAAGCTCGCTCGGCATCGGTACATAGTCGTTTCGGAGGATTTTCCATATGTTCGATCTTAACGCTCTTCCGAAAGTTGCGCATACGGTCGGCATCAAAACGATAAGGCATTACTAATTGGAATTCGCAGAGAATGTTACTTCGGAATATCATGTTCGATAATCAAAACGTTACCGCAACATTCTTTGAAATTTTCCAACACCGATCGATGAATATGTACGAGAAATATATTCATCCTTTATTTCTTAAATTTTAAATACTTGAGTACATAAAATGGCAATCGTAAAAACCTCTAGTTGATACGAGCAAAAATCTCAAAAATAAATCAATCAAGAAACGATCGAGTTATTCGCGTCCGGTGATTCAATTTTTCGTGACGGTAGCCATTTTTAAACTGTACACAATGCTCAAGGTATGCAACGAAGAGAAAACTAAAATTGTATTAGCCACCGCTGGCTTCCAGATAGCAAAAACCTGGAAAGTAATGATTGCTAAATTTCAATCAAACAAAATCTCTTAAAATAGAATTGGTCGTCCAAAAAATTTGCAATGGTCCCCATTTGAATTAGAACCTTTTCGGCTTTTTGAAGAAGCAGGTTGTTGCCTAGCACACCACTGCATAATTAATGGCTGCCTAGCAACGGTTGCCAAGCCAACGGTTTGCCAGCAACAGCTTGCATCAGCCATCAGCTTTCTGATCAATTGGTTGGTCGCCAGTGCACCCTCTACGGTGCTTGCCACCGTCAGCTGCTAAATCCAATATTGGCGCTTTACAGCTCCGCACTGCCGTATGAAGCTAGCGCAAGTGCACTCTTCAGGGTACATGCCATCACCAGCTGCCGATCCATATTGGCTCGTTGCTCCGCACAGCTCCAGAACTGCAACACGAATGAGAAAATTTGCGAAGGTTCATCCCGTTTATATCGTTTACTGCAGCATACGAGACATCCCTTGCTCACATTTGAAATCTGTGAAAGCCAAGTACTGTGCATTTAGTAAATTAAGCCTGCAAAACAAAATTATAAGACATCACCCTTTATTCTCGTTATTTTCAATAGTTTAAAATTGCAACCGGATAGTTTTTGATAAATGAATTGATTTGGGGAAAATTTACAACTGATTGATGCCAACATCTTTTGAGTTTTTATCAAGTAATATCGTTACAAATTAAACGCTTATATTTAATTTGTAACGATATTTCGTGACGGTCGCTTATTTTTATATTTTTAATTGGCACCCTACCCTTGCCGTAAAACGTAGTCAACGTCAAAATGTAATGTTATAGGACATAAAGCATTTGCTTATTTTAATCGATTCATTGTGTTTATATGAACATTCATTTAACTGACAAGCAACCGTTGCCACCCTGTACATTGAGGGTGTCTGTAAGTCTAAAATATCAACTGTTAGTTCGCTGTTTATTTACAGTTTATCTGGCTATAACGTAGTAAGGCTTGTTCGCGACAAAATCTGGACAGATTAAATTTGGAATAAAACAAATTTGCTGTAAGTTCAATCCAAGATGCATTATTTATTCATTTAATTGTGCATTATTAGCCGTCTTGAAACTACAGTTACTTAATTAGGCTGCATGAAGAAACTACAAACTTTTGAGTTTACTCCAGCCATTAGGGTCTGTGCAGACTTCTGTGCAACCGATTTAGCTGCTTATGTCCAAGATTTTCGAAATTTTTCTATAGTTGTAACTTGTTGTCTAAAAGAGAGAGTTCTTTCTTCACGAGAGCCCAATACCGCTCGATTGGTCACACTTCCGGGCAGTTAGGTGGATTTGCCTCTTTCGGTACAACATGGATTCCATTCGCTTTATAACATTCCAAAACATCTTTGGCGTATTGACAAGAAGCCAAATCAGGCCAGAATAGCGAGGGAGCGTCATGTCTGCGTAGGAATGGTAACAATCGCTTCTTTAGGCATTCTTCACGGTATATTTCCTTGTTTACCGATCCGGTAGTGATGAAGCTTTGGCTTGCTCGACCATACCTGCCTATTGCCTTCAAAACCAAATATTTTTTGGGAAACTTGGCCTTTTTCTTCATCCTGAAATGCTCCTCCACGCCGTTTCGTTGCATGGCAGTATGATAAGACATTCCGGGAAGCTGCTTAAAGACTTCTAGCACATAAGTTTCATCGTCCATTATCACGCAGGAAAACTTCGTCAAATATTCGCTATACAACTTGCGAGCCCGGGTTTTAGCCGCCACATTTTGTTTATCATTATGGTTTGGTACAGTTCTCACCTTGAACGACTTCATGCCTTGCGGGTGCTTGGAAGTATGCACGAAAGTTGGGAACGTTTTTATTTTTCTAGCCGCAGTACGTACCGAAAAATCTGGTCTCTTCTGCAATATTTGTTTCACCTTCGCGTCTTTCTGGTGGTTCCTGAGATCCGTTTTTGTTCCACTCCCAGCCTTCCTGGCTGTTATCGAACGTGTATCGAAGGATTTAAGAACGTTATGGACAGTGCTTGCACGAAAACCAAACTATTTTGCTAGTTTTCTTACTGACAGATCCAGATTTTCATTGCGACCGCACACAATTGCTTTTCGTACATGCTCTTATTTCGACGCCATCTTCGATCTGTCTGCGAAATATTTCACGCGTTGATGATGTATTTCCAGAGATATACGTGTTTAGGGGTGTCCAGATTTTGTCGCAAACAAGCCTTAGCAATCTCGGGAGGTTAATCATGCTCGTGTTCATGGAGAAAAACTTATGAAATTTTCGCCATCGAACGATATCAATGTAGGGAAGCGGAACCTATGTTCACCATAGTACATATATTCATCACATTCTGAGTCACAATAAGAAAAAGTGTTTATTTCAAAGGGGGGGAAAAAAATATAATTGGAGAAAAATAAGTGGTGTAATAAAAAAAAATGGGGGGAAATTGAAAAAAGGGGGGTATTTTTTGGATGGGGGGGGACGGGTTTTTGTGGGAAAAGGGGGGAAGAAAGGGTATGATAGGGGTGTGGGTGGTGGTTGTGTTTTTTGGGGGGGGGGGGGTTTGGGGGGGGGGGGGATTTATTATTATTAAAGTAATTAATGTGTTTATGTTTGAAAATTTTTTTTTGGGGGGGGGGGGGGGGGGTGGGGGGGGGGGTGGGGGGGGTGTGGGATTGGGGGGGGGGGGTGGGTGTGGGTGGTTGTTTTTTTGTTGTGGAGGGGGGGTTGGTGTGTGGGGGGGTGGTGGAGGGTGGGGGGGGGGGTGGAATGTGTGTGGGTGTGGGTGTTGGGGGGGGGCTAGGGTAAAATTCTGTAAATGACGTACCAATGCAATGATCAGCATAACTAGAATGTTTAAATTCCGTTACCTGTTTAACGTTTCACCGTACCCTCGATTTCCGTTCAATGTTATCGTGAAATGGGTCAACACATTCAGTTGAAGCCCACATAAAGAATTTGAATTGGTTTGATTGGTTGCCTGGATCGGTTTCAAGAACGAGCAGTTGCAAAAAGCACTGACATTTGTTAAATACTATGATCGACTTCGATTTGACATTCGGATTGTTTCTTCTACCATTGAAAGCAACCTAAATCATTACACCAGAAGGTGGATATTACGCTTAAGCTTGATGCATTCTGTATGCGTAAAAAGCAAACAAAATCGATCGTTTACCGTCATGTAAGCAGGAATGTGTAATGTTCTTTTCACGGAAATCTCATTACGCGAACGTGTATAAATTAAATCATCTTATTTTCAGTTTCCAGTTTCGGATTAGCTTCCCCGTCAAGAACAAAAATCCATCCAAAACTGTCATTCTTTCCCCTTTACATCGCCATTCCACGCTGGCTGGTGAAAACACCCGAAATCCTTCAACGCAACATCAACGCACGAAAAAGCGATACCGATAGCTTGTGTGAGTTTGTGCGTCTCTGTGGAATAATTCCGACTGGAGAAGATTTCAAGCGAAATAAATGGCTTATATGCTTATGAGTTTCTCCGAACAACAGCAAAAGAAGCTAGAGAGAAAAAAAAATCTATCGCATTTTCACATTCCGTGCGTTGACGTCGTCGTTGGTGCTACCCTTTCGTAATCCAGTCAGGGAATGAGTGCTTAACTAGGAGGGGCAAAGCCGAATGAAGGGATCAGGAGGAGCTTTAAAGCTGCCTAGCTTTTGTACTTGCGGGTGGAAGGTCCGGAAGAATCAGGTTCAGAAATAGCGACACAGAAATTCCATCGATTCTTTATCATTTCTTCAATCAACTTTTTCCTCAGCTTTGAGAGATTCAGGCTAGGAAAAAAAAAGACTGAGTGAAATGAGGTTGCATACTTACAACGCCGGTGCGGAAGCTAGAGGATACTGATTACTTTTTTTCTTCTAGTCTCTTTCAACCCATTCCCGGGATGGTACTCTAGTTCGGCATCTTCAAAGCTATGTGATATGATAAAACGATTTTGTCTTACCTCATGTGGAGCATTGGATGCCAGTGATTGAACCTGCTAGATACGAGTCAGTATACCAGTGCAGACAGTTTTCTGACGTAGGTTACTTTGTACACTTAGTATCCGGGACAAGTTACTGAACAGAAACCGGTAGAAGGATTTTCCTATTGCTGTTGTGTGTAGGTACGGTGACGGTGGAATAACGTGACCTGGTTACGTGAAGACTCGTTCAGGTCTTGAGAGTTCGAGGTGGTGAACTGTTTTATTTTTTCTGTACGCTTCTACGCTATGCGTTAGTCGCCAGGTCACAACTATTGCTCCCTGCTGTTTTCTGTAGACAGTAGCAACAAAGTCTACAACGATGCCAGTGTGTGGTTATGGCTTACATTAATTGGATTTTTCCGGGGTGGACGAGTCAGCCAGCCAGTAGTTCGTTCGAGATTGGCAACATGTTGGATGGAAATTGCGATACGATGCCCTTGACGTTGAGTGACGCTATTGTGTTGTGTGAAATGATCTTTGGCTTTTGGGTCTTGTTGAGTATGTGAAAAACATGAACATTACTTGTTTCCTGAAATAAGTTTTGTAATATTGTCTCTAACCAAAGTTTGCTGTTATACATATGTCCAAGTAATGTTATACATATGGCTAAACATGTCACAACATGACACGGAATTTAGCATCATAAACGCCAGAATATAGACATAAGAACAATTCATTCTCAACTAATTTGTTGTTTTCATTAAAGCAAATCTCACAAAATATACATTCGTCTACATTCCACAGTTTTAAAGATAGATAAACAAAAAAAAAAAAAAGGAAAACGCTTCACCACCGTCCATAAATTAATGACGGTGAATATCTTCTGTCGGCTTTTCTCCTTTCATCTTCTGGCCAAGCACCGTTTCAAGAGGCTCCCTAACTAGATCCTGAAGAGTTTGAATGCCTCAAGATTTTCATGCTTAATCACACCGGTTTCGCAGGAAACTGCTTCTTCGGTTGCCAACGGTCCATCTTCTTTCGCTTCCCACCTTCCATTCTAAAACGGTGTCCTCTTCCTGGGGGAAAAAAATGTACACACAAGAAACAATCACGCAGCAACCCAACATAAGATCCTAATCATTACCAACCAACTTTATGCTCAACTACGGATGTGTCCTCCATGTGTTTGAGAAGGGCTCGGTGAGACAAACTGAGTGAGTACCCCACTTGATAGGGGACAACTCGGTGGGTGGGTCGAGGAGGAACTTCAGGCGATGTAATAGAGCCAAGTTCAGTGTGCTGCAATTGATGCACCACTAAAGCCATCACGAGCAGGAGCAGCATTGAAAAGCACACATACACATATCAACATCGCGGAGAAGAGGAGGATGCCTGTAAGTGGAAAATGCAATCGCAGCGTCAGTTGAACGCCGGATTCAGGGTGGGTGGAGATGGACAAAAATACACACACACAACAACAAAAGAGGAGGAGAAAAGCTTTTGAAATCAATATCAAAGGAAAATGCCGACATCTACTCGTCGTTTGTTGGAAGATGGGCTCTTCTTATGCGCCACTCAAACCATGTGGGCAGGGCTGAATACTCTACTCAGGGTTGATGAGAGGAACTGCTCGAGTGGAATAAAAAAGTATGTATAGTGATGAAAAACACTAATACACAATGCCCGAGAACAGGAACAACATGAAAAGAGCCAGTTCGTTGTAAAACTGAAAGGTTATAATGAGGGGTGGAATGCCTTGTTGCAGAGAAATTTAGTTACTGATGCATTTGTTTTTTACGAATGATTTTCATAAGCTTCATTCAAACATTCTGTGAACTTAACATGGAGGAATTAGTACATGGCCCGCAGTTACCTCTGAATAGCCTTAGAACCGAAATAAAACCACGTTATATACAGTACTATTAAATGGGATGGATATATTATGTATAATAAGTATATACACTAGTTTAAAGTTTTCGATTTGTTTGAACGTGAACTGTAAATTATTCAAGTTATGAACCAACTAGAAATGTATTGGAAGAGTATTTTATAGTGTTTATTATTGATAAAATGACAGGAAATACACGCGTAATTTCAATTTAGGTAAATTTTTGTAAATTTTTTCGATACACTTAACATTAATATGAATTTCAACCAACAAATATGGAAAAACTAGCGTGAAAAGTTGCGCAAATGTTACATAATAAAAAAAATTAATATACGCCAAAAAGTGCAACTCGACTCGACACTTGTCACTGTCGAGTAGTGAAATTGCGCATTACAGGAGCCGACTGAATCTAGTCGAGTCGGCAACTGAATTTGACTGTTACCTGTAGTGTTGAAATTTTTCAAAATAGGGTAAGGGGGGAAGTTAGCCTCTCTTCTTTGGGTTCAAAAAATACATAAAATTATCGAAAAAACAAAAATTTTTTTGTTTGGGGGTGGACGAATATTAGTCAACTTATAGTTGTTGACTTCCGCGTAATTGTCGATTTCTTGAACTTTTGGGGCATCATGATTTCACTGGTTAAGCTGAACAGATGATCTACACGATCTTCAAGTGATCTTAATTTGGCTGAATTGAATCGATAAAGCAAGTAATGCTGTCTGGATGTGCAGAAAATAGTTACACGTTACAAAATTACTGTTCACATAGCTAAAATAACAATGATTTTACAAGAAAATCATAGACCCAATGTTGGGGACATATTTTTTTGTGTGTTCCCAACTATGGCCTGTTGTATCAATAGCATAGTAGAAAGGTTGTTATTGGTAAAATTTCAAGTGGAAATGCATGAATTTGCGGTTCTTTATATTCAAGTAGCTCATCTAAACACAAACCGAAGGAAAACAATCATTGTAGAGTGAATTATAATGTTTTCCTTATTGAATAGCTGATTAATCATATATGAACATCACTCTAGTGTTTCGAAATAGTTTTACTTTAGTTTGTTTTGTGAAATATTGTATTAAGTAAATCGAATACAGCTAGCAATGCCTTAATTCATTAAATTTGAAAAAAAAAAAACCGTACCAAGACTGCATTTAGTAAAAAAACCCCCGGAGGGGAGGAAGTGGCACCCCCAAAAAAACCCAATTTGGGGGACAAGACCGAAAAAAAAACCAACGGGAAGTTTTGACTATATAAAAAGAGTTGTGTAACTTTTCGTGAAACATACTACCAAATGTCTTATCAAACTTATCTTAGCAAGTGTCTAACTAGTTGAATCTCGCTTACAGCTTAAGAACTTTATGAGTTATCATAAAAAATGTAATCGATCATTGCATAATAGGCTGAGTTAAGGGACACATACCCTATCATTGTAATATTACACAATGGAATAATTTAAGACCATCATCAATTTAGCTGTAATTTTTGACCGTCAAATAATAAGTAAAGGGTGTCCCACATCAAATTACATCACGCAAAAAACGCTGTAGAAAAGTACCGATCCTTTTCAAACTTTTGGACAATAAAATATAACCCATTTGTAAGCTTTTGGAATATCGATTTCACTCAACTTCAATACCATAACCATACGCTCGCACCTTACGCTTAACTCCACTCATAAGGCTCTTTACAACATCTGGCTGCAGCTTCTTCTGTAAGGAAACCCACTTTGTCTTCATGTCCTTCTCAGATTTGACCTCCTTGGGTTGCTTTCGTAGTGCTTGCTTCATAATAGCCCAGTATTTTTTGATGGACCTTAGTTCTAGTGTGCTTGGGGGGGGGGGGGGGTCATGTCCTTGGTTACGAAAGTGACCCCGCTGGCTTCGTAGCACTCCAGGACAACATGAGCAGATCGCTTGCCAAATCATGTATTTATTGGCAAACTTCGAAAGTTTCTGCTTTCAACATCCGGAACATCAAACTTGTGCTGGGCGGTAAAGAACAGCTCTGAAAGCTGCTGGATGTCCACCTTGACTTAAGTCTTATCATTCATAATGAGACAATGCGGCTTCGTCATCATCTGGGTGTACAGTTTCCAGGACAGTGACTTTCCCACCTTATTTTGCCGTTCGTCACGATTTGGAGCCTTCTGCATTTTGCACGTATGCAGTCCCTCTTGGTCCTTGGCTCTCTGAACGAAAAATTTGGACAGATTCAACCGCATTTCTCCATTCTGACCGCATTTCTCCTTCCGTTCGATGTTCAGAGTCTCGTAGTAACGTTTAATCACACGACTCCATGCTTCCCAGTTGTTTTCCGATGTCCCGATGAGAGAGTTGAGGATTTTCCAGGTGCTTGCGCAAAATCAATTCGTGACGTTGTTTTTCGGGTGACGCCATTTTGTCCAATTTTCGAAGAACTGACAGCGATAAAAATACAACAACATAAATTACTCTAAACTACTTCTACCCAAATTTTTAACAGAAAATACCCAATGAGTAATTTTCTACAGTGGTTTTTCCGTGATGCAATTTGATGAGGGAAACTCTTTCTTCACATTTTTCACTCTTGTTTTGAGAGTTACACTAATGTTTTTGCTATTCAGAAAACCTCATTTACACATTTAGTAATAAGTGGACAAGTGTCGATATCTATTTCAATATTTATCCAATATGCAAATAAAATGTTCATTGAATAAACTACATAAAAGATACATTAATTGTTATGTTTGTGTTCTCCGTGCGTGGAGTATCTGCGTGGAGTATGGGTGATCTGCTCCTCGAGCTACCCCATAGTGGGATGTTAGGCAAATGAAGCGCCTGTGGTTCGAATACTACTTTACCATGCCCTTTCACTCAATTTTCAATACCTCTGTTCTATTTCTAGCCTACCGTACACTGACGGAACTTTCAACTTTCTCTTCATATCTTTCATTCTAACAAACATTGCTGTCCACTCTTGGTGCCTCATGGCGATGAGCGAGACATCTCCTTCTACATACATAAAAGAACCAAGTCATTTTTGATTTACACTCACTTTTTTCAAACATATTTTGTTAGATTAAGTTTTTTCAAAAGCTAAATATTCTTTTGGTATCCAAATAGTCGAGAAAAGTGGGAACGAACTGTAAATCAGATAGAGGATTTATTTTCGATTACTCACTTAGTAATTCTGAATCTAGATTTGAATGTTTGTATCCCAGTCAAGCGTACTCAATTTGATCATAGGTAAAATCGGGATACAGTGCAATTCGACCAGTGTATAAAAGCGTTATGATTTCATAGTTCCATCAAAACTCGTATATTAAAATTTGATATTTTTTCTATGAAATTTCTGAGACAAATATTCTTAGTTGATGATAAAGTAGATTTTGAAAATTCATAATTCATCAATTATTTAAGTTTATTCTGCCTTTGCTTGACTGCGTTTAAACCGAATATTTGTAGGCAAAGTTGTAAAACTTGTTAAGTGGAATTTGATCTAATAACTCAGATAAAGTATTCAATGCTATTATTTAAGGTTTCTTCCATAGGGAACCACTCATACATCTAATGTACGCTTATCTGGAAAGGTTTGTGCGAACCATCGTCGGTCAAGTTTGTAAGCCCAATGTGTGGCCCGCGAAGGTTTCACTTCCAGAGGACATTTTGGACAATATTGAGACCTTAATTAATTTGAAGGGCTTCAAATGGTGAGTTGACAACTTTAAAGGAGGGTGCAACCGACCTCCGGTCCTCACAAGTTCCTACCTCACGCCTCCACGAGTCATATGATCACAAAAGACTGCCAGCTGAAACATGGAGACGCTGGTTGGCGTAGCCTGGGCAATGTTGTCAATCTGACAATAGCGAAGTGAGGGGGTGCGACTGAAAATCATGTACCTTTAAATCATATTGTATATTTTCCATTCTCATTTTAATAATAATTTCAGCACGCTTTAGAATCATCTTTGCATTCCAAAACCATGTAAGACCCTGGAGCAACATGACAAGCATAAAAGGCTCAATTTATTTTTCATGAAATTATAAAAGTCAAAAAAAAAACAATTCACAAAATTCATAAAACGGCTGGCATGTGCTCATAAGCAATGTAGGATTGTATTTAAATATTTTGTTTAGTGGTATTATTATTCAATAAGCCATTTATTTCAGAAATCATCAAACTGGACTCTTCGATTACTCCAATTGCTATCTTTGAAATTCAGCAACAATCCATTCGATGTCAGAAGGTGGCAACGGAGTCGGTGATAGGCTTTTGCAATTTTTATTGAATGTATTTTTCATTACGGTTTTGCAAATGAACATTTTACCAAATTCGAGTGGATATGATTCATACAGCGCTGTATTCATTTAGCTTGTGTCTGATTTTACAGTTCAATCCTTGTCATTACTTTATCATTAATCACAATATTATTATATTTGATAATTGTGGTTTTATTGATTTAACTTCATAGATGAGGTTATAAAATCAGCATCAAGCAGCATATAGTGACCAGTAAATAAGAGTAAAATAAAATGATTTAATTTCAATAGATGTAACAAAGTTTTTCAGGATACCTCAAACCGAGATTTTAGTGAATTGTTGCTATCGCTGAAAACGAACGAAAACGTGCTTAACCGTGAACCACAGAACACTACGCTTTAATTATCTTATGCACATAAAGGGAATGCTAGAAAATAATGGAATATTTAATGTAAAGTTAGGCCAGATAACGCCTGAATCCAGCCTGTTGTATTAAAGATTGCCAACATTGTTTACGCGCTTTCTTGCATTTCAGGATCAACCGAACGAAGATCATATATAATAGATACGAATGCTTGTAGTATTTTTCAATTACATAAATATATATGTACACTATTATATAAATATTTCATGGGAATGGGAGGGACCATCAGGGCACCCGATTGAAGCAATCTGGATGGGGAGAGTGGGAATGCCAACTCCCCATTGCTAACAGTTTGTGAATAGAGGGCTCTTCTCCCCACCCATTGGGGCATCCTCATGTTAGTTAGTTTGCTCTTTTGACGAATCGTTCAGTCTTGTTGTTCGAACGAGATTCTTTATATCCCTGTGGATACGTATAAGTGATGTTGCATATCGATCCACCCAACCCCTTTTTGGCCCTTCATACAATGGCATGATTAGGATAATCAGTGGTTATTAAAGCTTGATCAAGTCTAACAGAGAAGAGAGCCGATTGCTGTCGGACTAGTTTCTGTGCTACAATGGGTGGTTGTACCAAGTTATTGAAGTTACACAATTTATTTTATTTTATAATACAATTGGAAATTTTTTTTGACTTAAACCAAAATTACGGATAATCAAATTGCGAGCAATCCAGACTTCGAATGTATGGAATGTTAGTAATACTAGGATTTTATTATATTATTCCATTTGAACCTCTAAACCAAATCCTCCTCTCACCAAATCCTCTATCCTAATTCTAAGTCAATCAGGTATACGTAAATAAAAGAAAAACCCCACTATCAGACTACTACTGTCGCTATTGTCCACATATAATTATACTGTCACTATTGTCCACATATAATTATGTTTTCTGCATAGGTAAATATCATAGATGCACTTAAAGTGTTTGGAATGGGTTCATAATTATTTTAGCCGGTAGTGTATTTGGTTTGGTCGTAGAAGCCATATGCTTAAATCTTGGAATACAAAATGAGATTTAAAAATATCACTCATTTCTCGACAGTTTGAACCTAACATGAATCTATGACGATTTGTTATTGTTAAAATTAATCTGATTCTTTCAAATGTGAACATAATTTTTCACTAATTTTTCTTTTGAAGTTCTAAAGAAATGCTATATTCTTGACGATTTGTTCAAGGGCGTTTATATTTTTCGTAGTAGAACAGAATATTGATCCATGAATCTGAATTAACACGATTTTTCGTTCCTGTTGCGTATGATTTTGAGGTACCCCTAATTTGTTTCAAGAGAGATTTTTATGCTCTATTGAAAAAAGTTGTGCTACTTGGGATGCATTCATACATAACCAACTAATTTATGCATAACAAGACTGAAGCTATTGACAGCAATATTTCTTTAAAAACCTTTTTTTTCTCTGAAGTTCTGAAGAATTCTCGAAATCTTCTTTGATGAATTGTTACAATTCTTGAAATTGTTTTATACTTCTCTGCTAAACATCAGGTAAGTTTTCTTACCGATCAAATCTCTCAACCGAAATAAGCTCTGAAACAACCGTAATAAGCCCCTCAGTTAGTTTTCAAACACCTTAGGGGGTTTGGAAAGTTTTGCTTACGATGGCACAATATTTTTCCGTTAGGCGAAGTGTTGGCGTGTTCTTCTGGGTGACTTTTTTAAGCACAGGAACAATACTGTCACTTTGATGAAAAAATCGCAGCAAGCCGTGCTTGGAAACTGACGTGTTTCGTTTTTGCTGCATCCTTTTCGCGAAAAATAAAATCAAAAATATATTCGTAATTCAACCTAATCGAACAGTGAAATCATAAGATCTCCACGTGTTTTGTGTAAGATGTAGTGAATACAATCGATTCCCTCCCGATTTTTTTTTTGTTTTTTGTGCTTTGCCCCCGCACCCGGAGGAAGAGTTAATATCAGCTTAATTGTGTTTGTTAGTGCGGTTAATATTGTGCCACGCGGAGAAAAATGATTAAATTAGAGTATTTTTCCGCTTTGTCGCGAGTGAATTGATGATTATACGCAGTTTAGAAGTCGATATAGAGTCGCCTCATAGCGGCGGATTTTTATTATTGACAGAGTGTGGAGAGAGGAAAAAGAAAGCCAGTGCAAAGTAGCAAGCGGCCATTTGCTGGTCACAAGCAAAGAACGAAGCTAACGAGCATGCGTGCGTGAGTGACTGGCATGTAATTTCAGATGTACAGATGGAGAGCTATTAAGTTTTATTTTCTTTCGTTGCACAATGATTGTGATTTTCAAGTAAATTTTTTTCTTAGAAGTGCTTTTTTACCTGTGATTTTCGTTGTATTGCATTTGTGCGCGAAGTACTAATTTAATTCGGGCTGTTCCATTCGAAAAGGATGATGTGAAAATATTTGCCGAATAAAGGAGTGTAGAGACATAAAAGCCTCCATTAGCATCGCAGGGAAGCCGTCCAGATGAAGTCTATATATCAGCAACAAATTCCGGTGAGGTCTATCTGATTATAACTAAATTTGAACGATACTGCTAAATACGTGCCATCCTCAAAACAGTAAGATTTGATGATGGAAGTGTATGCACAGTACCTATATCCATTTGATGTTTGTACTGTGTCTATGCGGGGCTTGTTGTTAGTGAAAGTGATCTCGGAATGGACGTGAGTAACCAGGCATTCTGAAATGGGTCACTGGAACCCAAAAGAGCTATCACCTTCCAACTCCCGGGCTAAAAGTGTTTGTCGATTCGACAACAGTTCGTTTAACTGCAAACATTTTTCTTCCATAAAAACACTGCCGGACGGTGGGCGTTGGATTGTATATACACACACATACACACACAGGAACAATACTGTCACTTTGATCTTGAATAACATAAAGCCTGTCCACGTTAAATTTCGGACACTTTTCTTTCAGTGTAGATTTTTAATTATTTCACGGATCGCTGAAACGTTTCAATTATATGACAGCTGAAGCTCTCCACTTTATTTCGTGGTACAACATGTTTAAATTCTTGTTGTTTAAATTTAGTAAAATGGCGTCGAATCAAGTGGAAGTGCGCAAACGCCTTTTGTACGAACGGCAAAAAAATCCAAATTTATCGGTACGCGATCTTGCCAAGCAACTAAAACTACCGAAAAGTATCGTATTTTGTGTTTGCAAATCATTTGACCTGCGCTTGACTGTGGATCGGAAGGTTGGAAGTAGAACAAATAGATAAGTATGCTCCCGAAATATGGACAAGAAGGTGGTAGCCATTATTGAGAAAATCACAATCTTTCTGTGCGAAATGTGGCTCGCAAAGTTGGGAAGTCAAAATCATACGTGCAAAAAGTGAAACAAAATAAAAAAGGTGCCCAACCGTAATGACAAGCAAAATTTCACTGCAAAAAGTCGTGCTAAGGAGCTTTACACCATTTTTTTACAAACATTTTCTTGCATCATAATGGACGACGAAACATACGTACTCAAAGACTTTAAACAGCTTCCGGGTCTGGCTTTTTATAACGCAATGCAAAGAAATGTCGTTGCCGAGCATTTCCGGACAAAGAAGGTGTCCATATTCACGAAGAAGTATTTGATTTGGCAGGCCATATGTAGTTGTGGTCGAAAATCTAAAAGTTTCGTCTCTAACGACACTATCAATAAGGATAACGAGGTACGAGAAAGAATGTTCAAAATCTTCCTGGCCTTTACCTCTGCCATCTTTCCGCTTACTAATCTGATGCTCCTCGAATGTTATAATCACATAGGATACGGTTTATGGTAAAGACACCCGTTTGGATTCTCGAAATGAGCGCTCTATTCCTTCTTTGTGCATATTTGTTCAGAAGCCATCACTGTAACCACATGACCGATTGTAATGAAATTCTTCCGGAACAAACATGACAATTTTTGTTTGATTAATACAAAATTCTGGAATTGTCCCTTTTTTTCGAATACAGCCTTTACCAGAGAATTTGTAGCTTTGCGACAAGAGATTTTATTGTTCTCATGCGGTAAATTTTTGTTCCAAGCTACACACTTAGAAATTATGAATTTTACACGAGACGTAATTCGTGTTTGTAAAAAGTCGGGGAACGTAAAGAAAGATTTCGTGTAAAATTATGTCTCCTGAAACTGACACATACGTAATTCGACAAAAGATGTGTTGGATTGAATTTATTTTCCCAACTCTTTCAACTCATTCTTATGTGCTAAGGGACGCTTGCATGTGTCGGTCTCAAGGGACAGAAATTTACATGACATTTTGGTAGTGTGTAGACACAAATAGCACATCATTTTCCCCAAACCATAAGCTCCACATTGATTTTTGATAGCTGCGATAACGTTGGCAATTGGGTTATCAAGTTATTTTTCTACCAACACTCTTGCTATGCAATTTTATTTCGAAGTTGCATAACTCCGTAAATTTTGATACATTTAATTTTATTGCTGATGCTCACACAGCTATCTTGGTTCACCTTCACTCAAAATAAATGCTCTTGAAGTTACTGTCCTTCATACATCCAAGAATGTAAAAAATGTAAACATGTAAAGTGTAAAAAAGGTAACGGTCCTTCGGAAACCTTTTTGACACATTCCTGCATTCTCGTCCCATTCAATCATTCTTCACAGTTTGACAAAAAATCCCAAACACATTCACCACAGGATTGGCAAAAAAGGTACTGAATTTACTTACCGGCAGCATGGTGTTGATCGGAGTCCAGCACAGTGGCTTGAAAGATCCCAGCCGGGTTACGTACTGGAAGCTCTCGAACTGATTGGCCCAGTCATATGAGGTGAGTCGCTTCTCGAGGGTCATTCCGGCTAGTTCCGGCGGTGACGAAATTTCCACCGGATTCGACCCGCTGAAATGAGATGAAAGAAAAAAATCGAAATTAAGATTGCTCATCCTTAGTTCGGTTCACTGCTCAACTGTATATATACGCACATCTCCGGCCATTTGCCCCCAAAAATTGGTGAACCGTAGCGGCCACCATTATTGGTGGTTAGCACATTTTGCGGTTTGACGACATAATGTATAACAATCGCACGACGGTCGTCGGGGGGGCAAATGCAGCATTCAGCAAACATCGAAATGACAATAACTGAACCCGGATACACATGCTCCCTCCATGGTTGGTCCTGGACTGGATACGAGCAAGAAGCCACAGGCAATCGCCACCCATAACCGCCTAAATCAACCGCTAGATTTAGCAGAAAATGGCGCGTTTTTGTGCATTATTGTTGCAATGTGGTGGGAAAGTAGTGCTAATGGAGGGGCGATCCGGGGAGGAATTTAGCATCGTTCATGCCACATCATTGTGCACTGGACTGCAGCAATAGATTTCCACGACCGCAAGCGGGTCGATTTGGATGACTGCTGTGACCGAATGTCCGATAGAGTTAGAACATTATTTCAAATTTAGCATGAATAAGAGCAAATAACTTGCCTGAGTAGGTTTTGGGTTTCCGATGGGTGTTTGCGGAAACTTTAATTGAAAAATCGAAAGATGTATGTTCTTAACGGTTTGCCCTCTAAGGTACGATTGAAACATGATTTTCGCAAATTTATTGCCAACAATAAATGTTCCAACAGCATCATACTTTACAGTCGTGAATTAAAATGGTTAATGGATTTGAACCTTTTCTACGCTAGCTTTCTATTCCATTGGGGCACCCTCATTCTCTATTAGATGTAGACCATAGGCGTGTTCGGGCTAGTTCTAGTCTTCGGTGAAACTTCACACATTTTCCAACTGTCTATTGAACATAGATCTACCTCCTGTTCACGCCATTTCCACAGACAGGTCTAAAAATGCCAACTGTTTTTCCAAACAGTTTTGTGAAGCATTTCGCTGCTCGCATTCCAGGGAAAAATGCGATAAAACCCGCATGACGAAAACCGCCCCGTCGCCTGCGATCGTCCTTTTATTTAGATCCGAAAACCTTAGGATTTCCATCACTTTGTACGAGCTTAACTTCCCTTCCCTTTGCAATCTTTAAAAAAAAAAACGGTCGGCGAAAATATATTGTTTCGAAAGTAATTTATTAGATTTTTGCTCGCCACATTTTCCATTTCCCCTCCCATTTTCGAAAGTGGTTCATCACTTTCACCCTCCACCAGGGCACGGACCAATCCGGGCGAGAGAAGTGCGGTGGGTGGTGGCAGCAAAGTTGACTCTCTTGTCGTGGTTCAACTTCTTTCTTCGGGGGCAGATTAAATGTAATTCATTACATTTGCCATTTTCGGGGTGAGAAATTATAACTTTTTTTCGCTCGTAGAAAACGAGGCTAACTTTTTCATGAATGTCTCAGTTTATTTGCGGCATCATTACTGTTTTGGATTTACGTTTGCATGTTTTAGCAGCTGCTGGGCAGATTAATTGGGGTTGACTTGGATTACCTGAAGGTGTGACTGTGTGGGAGAGGGAAAATGGTATAATCGTTAATGTCTGTCTCATTTTTCTTTCACCCCGGTGTTAGTCAAATGGAGGATTCACGGAGATACAAAAAAGAAGAGGGTTCGTGGATAAGCAGCAACAGAAGGGATTAAACTTTCAACGTTGTAGCAGAAGTGGCAGAAGCTGTAATCCAACTCCGAATTAATTAAAATCTCTGAATTAATTGTATCATGAAGTGGTTGTCGACGACATCGAGGACGACAATACTCGGTCGAATCTGCTTGGCAACCATCATCACGGGTGTACAGAACTTTCATGGAAGAAGAGCAAAGTTTGTACCTTTGATTCCAGTTCTCGGAGAAAGATGAAACACAGGTCTTCCCTAAACAACGACAACGAAGCGTAAGCGAAGCCAACTAAAGCCGTGAAGATATAAGACTGAAGCAGGATAAAAGTTCTTTTGTGTCGAAAAGTTTTATCCCGCCCGAAAAAGAGTTGAGGCAGGTGCATTAGCGCAGTGCACACAAAGTTCAAGTAACGTTGGCTGTAAACTTAATGAGATTGACCCAAAAAGTTTGCTGTGCTTTTTCGTTGAGATGGTACGCTGCTTTGTGAAGGATCCACTTGAAATGAAATTTGCGTAATCTTGGATGAGAACTTGACAGTCAGTACACGGTGGATTTTCGGGAGCTAATTGTAAGGCAGCTAAGGGCGGGTAATTATGTGCTGAGAGATGGAGACAATGATGCAACTTATGGGTAGGGGTTTTTGAAAAGTTTGAAACCTACTTTCATTAGTAATATTCTTGTGCTTTGAAGCTTGGAATTTTGGAATGATTACAATGCTATTTATAGTTAGTTGCAGGAATTACAGTTTTTTTTTTGTTCAGAATAATGGTTGAATAATGCGTACTATTGCAGGTATGAAGTGGACTCTTAAGGCATCTTCAGAGATGGTCCAAATCGTGGTTTGGATTTGTTTTTTTTAGACCAAACGCAAAAACATGGCTGCTCCACCGCTGTAAATTTTGTTTAAAGCCGGATCTATTTTGCATCGTTTTAAATCTGGTTGATGTTTTGATCTATTTTTGATTTGATTTGAGAATAGCAAATTTCAGCGTTTTACTAATCAAAAACTCAACTCTATTGAGTATACCGTGTTGATTACTAACGCAAACTCTCGCGCAAAGTAACTTTTTCACAGCTTATTGCTGTTTTGTTTCTGTTTAATCGTTTTATTTCGTTTTTTTTATTACATTTTTGTAAATAGGTAACCCGACCAGTGGATAACTATAGAATTATTAAAGATTATGTTACTAAGTTAGCAGAATTTGTTCTAACAAAATTTGTTATAATATTGGGATCGTTAGTAGAAATTATAACAAAACTTCCTCAACGTTAAACATGTTTGGAACAAAATATGTCATAATTTGAACAAATATAAAACTCAATGTGTTTTATAAAATAGAGAAATAAACAACTAAATGTGTAACAAATTCTGTTATTTTGCATAACTGAATTTTAACAATATTTTTTTTTATCTTAAAATAAATAATAACTGATAAAGATAATAGAGCAACGAGAAAAATAAATATGGCACGTACATAAATTAGACTAGATGGAACGGATAGAAGGAATCAGGGACCTGAGTGTTCTGATCGATTTGCCACATTTGGACTTTGCTCGTGGAGGACCAACGCGCCTCTTTGAATGGTAGGTGCTGCGTACGATCTACGGTGTGGAGTGCAGATAGAACACGGACCGTGGAGGAGGAGAATGAACCATGAATTGCATTACTTGCTGGGAGAACCTCCCATCGTGCACATCGCTAATATCGGTCAACTACGATGGGCTGGGCATGTCGTAAGAATTTCGGACGACAGCCCAGTTCAAACGATTCTCGAAAACGAACCAACGGGCACAAGAAGAAGAGGCGCGCAACGAGCAAGGTGGAGTGACCTGCGGATTGTAGGATTCAAGGACTCAAGGATTTTAATTGTGTCTAATTAAAATAAAATTTCAATAGCTCTTGCTGTTATAACAAATTTTAATTCAATTGAGGTATAATTCGCTCTTCCAATACACAAGGCTTACATGAAAATGAAAACAAATTTTGTTATTTGTAACAAGTTTTGTTACAATTTAGATACAATTTTGTTATATTCCGCTAGTCGGGTATATGTTACAGCATATAAGCAATTGCGCTCTGATTCGTTATAACAAATGATGTTGTAATTGTGCTTTGAATTAAAGACTGCATTCGATGAAATTTGGACACACGCAATTGTTCGTAACTTTTTAGCGTGTGGGTAAAAATTATTGAAATTTTAACTGAATGTATTTATTGAGTTGTGTCAGTTGTGTAATGAGTTTCATGAAAATCGGTCGAGTGATTTCAGTGATGGCTTCGAATGAAGAAATAGTGCGCCAACAAATTTTGGGCACTCACTTCGAAAACCCAAACGCTTCTCATCGATGGATCGGAAAACAGCTCGGAATCGCACATTCAACCGTATCTCATGTGATCAAAACGTTCAAGGACCGTAAGACAACCAAGCGGAAAAATGGTAGTGGCAAAAAACGTGGCACATCAAATCCGGAGAAGGCCAGGATGGTATTGAACCAATTTAAGCGTTATCCCAACATTTCGATCAGGGATGTTGCGAAAAAGGCGAAAGTTTCAGTTTGTTTTGTGCAGAAAACAATGAAACGTTCTGGATTACAAGTGTACAAGGTCCAGAAGGCACCGAAACGGAGCGATAAACAGAACTCGATGGCCACAACTTGTGCAAGAAAACTGTACAGGGAGTGGCTCACAAAACCGTTCTGCATTGTGATGGACGATGAGACCTACATTAAAGCCGACACCAAACAAATGCCAGGACAGGAACACTACGTCGCCACCTCTAAGTTGGCCGTTCCGGAGAGTGTACGGAAGAAGAAACTGTCGAAATTCGCCAACAAATTCCTTGTCTGGCAAGCGATCTGCGGATGTGGCAAAATGAGTCAGCCCTTCATCACCTCAGGGACTGTCAACGGACAAATCTACAAGGACGAATGCCTCCAAAAACGACTTCTGCCCTTCTTGAGATCTCACGATGGCCCGACACTGTTTTGGCCGGATTTGGCATCTTGCCACTATGCCCGGACCGTCTTAGACTGGTACAAAGATAATAATGTAGTTTTTGTACAAATGTTAGTTATGTAAAATTTCAATAGATTTAATAAACTTTTTCAGGATACTTCAAATCAAAATTTTGGTGAAATGCTGCTATCGCTGAAAACGAACGAAAACGTGCTTAAGCGCGAACCACAGAACTCTACACTTTAAAATTTTACAACATTTCTTGCATTTCAGGATCAACCGAACGAAGATCATATATAATAGATACGAATGCTTGTAGTATTTTTCATTTACATAAATATATATGTACACTATTATATAAACATTCCATGGAAATGGGAGGGACCATCAGGGCACCCGATTGAAGCACTCTGGATGGGGAGAGTGGGAATGCCAACTCCCCATTGCTAACAGTTTGTGAATAGAGGGCGGGCTCTTCTCCCGCCCATTGGGGCATCCTCATGTTAGATAGCTTGCTCTTTTGACCAATTGTTCAGTTTTGTTGTTGGAAGGAGATTCTTTATATCCCTGTGGATACGTATAAGTGATGTTGCATATCGATCCACCCAACCCCTTTTTGGCCCTTCATACAACGGCATGATTAGGATAATCAGTGGTTATTAAAGCTTGATCAAGTCTAACAGAGAGGAGAGCCCATTGCTGTCGGACTTAGTTTCCGTGCTACAATGGGTGGTAGTACATATCATACATCATACATCAAAAGACGTCAACCCTCCAAACACTCCGGAACTTTGCCCAATTGAAAATTTTTGGGCAATCATGAAGGCAAAGCTCGTTAAAACTCCAAAACTGATAGAAAATGAACTTGAACTAACGAATGTGTGGTTAAAAGTAAGTGAGCAAGTCGGTCCTATCATTGCCCAAAATTTGATGAAAGGGGTCAAGGCAAAGGTGCGGGCATTTGGGTTGGGAGAAGAGGTTCAATAAACCAATGATGAAAGTTAACCATTTAGTAGTACTTTGTTTCCAGAAAGTTTGAAAAGAATCGGGCTCAAGAAAAAAATTTTGTGACCTATTTTGTGTGTCCAAATTTCATCAAATACAGTCTTTAAATCAAAATTATAGCAGCCTTTGTTATCATAACATATTTTGATTCAGTTGAAAAATAATTCGCTCTTCCAACGCAGTAGGCTTCTAACAAAATTAAGCCAGATTTTCTTATGTTAACAAATTTTGTTTTACTTTAGATATAATTTTGTTATATTCCACTGGCCGAGAAGACTATGCATAGTTAAGCAACCTATTACCTGTGAGACCGGAAATCAATTTTTTTCTGTATAGGAAGTCGCAGTGCGATACGAAGCGAGAAAAAAAACTGGTCCGAGGACGAAGACGAGCAGCCATGTCGGTCTTGGCTGGCAGTGTGCAACGAATCGATCTGAGAAACCGACCAATAGAGGGGCGAGTTATGGAATGACATTGAAGACCACGTCCAGACATCTGTCCCATCGTTCACCGGTCGGCCAACTGATGGAATTCATCAACGGCTCGGAACGTTGAGCTTCTTCTTCTTCTTTAGCATTTCAAGCTTATTTCTTTCACAATTAGCTTATTGCTTGCCCTCAACTTAGTGATCTAAATGCACTTCCACAGTTATTAATTAAAAGCTTTCGATGCCAAGTACCATTTTTGCATTAGTATGATTGTGTGGCAAGTACAATCATACGCTATGCCCAGGGAGTCGAGAAATTTTCCTTAACGAAACATTCCTAGACCAGACCGGGAATCGAACCCAGCCACCTCCAGCATGGTGTTGCTTTGTAGCTGCGCCTTTGCCGACTGAGCTAAGGGAGGACCCAGGAACGTTGAGCTACTAAGTGGCGAAATACGTTGGGTGCCTGAGTTTCGTGAACCAGGTAAACAAGAGCGGCACCACGAAGGAGGACGGTTACCAGGAAGCCAGAAAGATGCTTTTAAAAGAAACAGTGCTGTTATCCTTCCGGATTCAGTCCTGCTTCGAAGCTTTGAAGGATGAACCGATGTTTATGCATTTGCAGGATGCAAAAAACCTCATGAAGAGAAAGTGCAAGTAAAATATTTCGGCGATTTGTGGTGAGCTTAAAAAGGAATTGTGAATCAAGTTGTAGTTAGAGAGTGATTTCATCGCACTACAAAAATCATAACTGTATAAACTTTTAACATTATTGACAAATAGCTATGGACCTAGTAGTAGTAGGCGGCGCCTACTAGCTAGTGTGTCATCATCGATACTGAGAAACGGAGGTCCAGACTGGGTCGCTTCGCTGGGAACCAAGCGAAACCGGGCGAAGTTGAACAGTACGTTCAGGCTAGACGTTTCTGTCTAGAGTTACATACCAGAACCAACCAAATACAATAACAACAACAGACCATCCGGACAACGACCACAGCAGATCATAGACTCATCAGTAAGGCCACCGCAGCAAAACCAGCTCATGGCAACACAGAGTCAGCATCATTGTCAACGACCGATCGAATGCAGACTCATCAATTAAAAACGATACAGAGGACTCCCGCACCCGAAACGCGGTCAGTAATTCTTCGTAGTAGTGTAGAACATTTGTTCAGTTTTAATATTGTAATTAATTAAGTATTTCATGTGAATAAACAGTGAAAGTTGAAATCATAGTTTTTTAAAAAGCCCATCACGGCCACGATCACATAATTCTAACCACGGGAAATACTTGCATCGATTCGGAGCACATGGTCTTTGACTACCTACAACTCGGATCATTGCGGAGCAAGATGCTTGCCATCACCGGGCAGATACCAGTCCAGGATAACGTCGTTTATAGAATGTGTCGTGATGATAGTGCATGGAATGTGATTAATGGAGTCAATCATGTCGGCACTGCAGCAAAAATGGCGGGAGGACCAAGAAGTGAATGGTTGAGTGGAGTAGCGGGTTGTTAGTCTCGGGGAATGTTCCAACTTCGGGGAACTCTCCGTCGGTTTAGGGTAGATCCACCGTCGGGGAGGGCTCGAGTTAATCACGTAAATTTGAGGAAGCTGAATCAATCCATTCAGACTCATTTGCCGAACAACTCGTTATATCTAATGGTTTAATCGATAAGTATTGCGACAATTTCAAACATGGTGAACTTTTTTCATACTAGATTAACTAATTTTTGCCTAGTTCCTCATCAGAGTGTATTGTTTACACCCGCTCAGTTGTGTAATTGCCAGTAAAATACTGGTCAAGATAAAAGAAAATCAGCAAACCGTTCGTGAAAGGGTTTTGAAAACCCACATGTGAAATCCTGGCTTGTCGCATCGCGCCATGGGAAAACTTATGAATATACATCATTAGAGCGTCTCAAGGGTCCTTCACAGGTTTCGGCAATGGATGACAGTAGACCCCAAGCCAGACTGTAATACATGACTGAAAAAGACTCTACGGTTGCTTCGATTGTCGAGAGCTAGGACAGGATATGCCAGAAAAGTCGCTTCTAGGGAAACTGCCCCCATATTAATCTCATTGTTCCTATATTCATCCTACGATGAATCAAACAATTTGAAGGATTGGTTTCGTTTTCTAATAATGTTTGCTTACGTTAAATAACTACAACAAACATTACTAACTAATCCTGTCACGTGTATATCGTTTTATTTCAAGTAGGATGAATTGCAAAGTGATGAGATGAATATAGGTACATCTTCCCTAATTGAAAAACGCATGCGATCTAATCGGTGGTTTGTTTTAATTGCAAATGAGCACTTTGTTGATTATGTGGCCAGGGTTGCCACATGCGCAGATTTATCTAGATTGACACAGATTTTTTTTAATATTTCCATACAGATCTGTTAAGATTTTTGGCAATTGCTTGTCAACACAAGAACTTAAAATTTATAAAATGATTACATTTTCCTACTCTTACCAGTTCTACTTTCAGTGTAAGGGTTTTAAGCCCACGAAGCAAAATAAAGCAATTAAAACTGACTCTACAGTAACAAATGACAGTCTGAAAGTCAGTTTTTGTGTGTGCCCGCATCATTATCTCAATGAATTATTTGAGATATTTTTTGAAGAAAATTTTATAAAATTTCTCTAAGACTCTAAGACCTTTCTAAGATATTCTTTCTGGCGTTTCAATAGGTATTCTCCAGGAGTTTGACGACATTCCTCCATGGATTCTTTCAGGAGTTTCTTCTGGCAATGCGTCGGCAGATTTTCAAAACTTTCTTGTGATTAAATTTTTGGAGGAATCTCTGAACTTGAAGTTTTGTGATTTTAAAGGAATTCCTGGATTATATCTGAAAGAACTACACAAACAATATAAGGTAATTCCTGAAGTAATGCTTGGAGAAAATCTCGATCTGTTGGAGAAACCCAAGAAGAATTTTTTGTACGAATTCAACAATCTCATATATATAATACTCAATTTTAAAAATTCAATAGGCTTTTGTAGAATTATCATTCAAATCTTATCTAGGATGTCTGCAAGGATTTTTTAAATATAGTTCTACAAAAGTTTCTTCAATAATGTCTTCAAATATTCCGCTTGAGAAATTTTTGTTTTTAAGTTCCACAAGAGATTGTTTAACAAATTTCGGTAGAATTTCCTGCAGGGATCTCTACAAAAATACTGTTAATAATGTTCTGGCTCTTTGTCCAAGCTACGCATGCGAAAAGCTGCCATTGTACCAATGATACGATCCAACCCGAGTAACACATCTTCATGATTTTTTGTTGAGTAAGCTTGCCCGACCAGAAGGAAACAACAAAATTATTTCAAGTTTTGTTATTAAGTTACGCTGTTTTTATAACAGAGGTTGTCAGAATTTAGATCGTGGATGTAGTTAAAGTTACAGAAATTGTATCAAAAAATCCTCAAGAGGTAACAAAATTAAAGCAAACTATGATATAAAAATAACATAAACAAAACAAACTTTGTAACAGTTTTGTTACGATGCAGCAAAATCATATCAACTGTTGTAAGAACTGATCTATTTACTCACGCAGATTGTGCCTCCCAAGGCATTATATCTTATAATTGTATCTGTGTTATAAATAAATTCTCCAATTATTCAGATGAAAACGTCTTTAACAAATTTAAATCATAATCAGTTAGTCGTAACAAGGGTTGCTATGATTTTGTTATTTTTATGTTATACCCTTCTGATCGGGTCTATATAACCAAATCTAGTCATATAAAAGTATTTTCAACGGTTATAAAACATGTGTGTTGCTTGGGAAAGAATTCCAGATGATACAACGCCTTTGAAAGCTCTGCATTCAACTGCCACCAGATCGTTGGAGTCAGTTGTCAAAAGGAATTTGGAACGGTTTTCGTAGCTCGTGTTGTTTTTTTTTTCGTTCCGTTTGATTGTTGTCATATTAATGACAAAGCGAATCTTCCAATCAGAAGCTTCGAAAGTCCCGAACATGTGCAATTAGCAGAGGATGATTACCCAAAACACCTGACGGATTTGAGAGTTTCAGATTTCGATAAACGTCTTCCTAAGAAGTTGGAAATACATATCGGAATGGCAGCATACGAAAAGCTTAGATCCGGAACTCTCGATGATACCAGGAATGAGGCTTTCTACTTTATTTGTTGTGCTTTCTATACCAAGTTGATTAAACAGACCATTAAGCGCTTTGATCTGAACGATTCAGTTCTGACTACTGCATCGAGCGTTGACCTCAAGAAACTGCACATTTTGAAGGAGTTCAACTCGATTACTAAACCATATCCAAACTTCTTTGAAAACGGTGAGGAACAGGCCATCAAAAATGATTTTCGTGAGCTGAGGACGGCAATCATCTTCAAGGTCATCGAGATGAAATTATCGGAAGTCTTGTTGGAGAAAACAGCTGTGTTTTCAAACGAGCAGGTGGGAAGTTGTCTTTTCCCTAAGAATGTTCATTGCTAACTTTCTACTAATTCTTGTTCATCTAATTTGCTGTAGAAAGAAAATCCGTTTTACTGTGTGTGATGTAGGTGAACTGATAATTGCACTGAAGCCTATTAAAAAGACCGTTTTGTCTCGACTAATCAAAATAAATATGTTTTCTTGAGTAGATAAATGTTTTATTTTGCCTTCAACTCAATAGCAATAATAAAATGAAAGTACCTTAGCATTCAGGCAGTTGAAAAGTTTCCATTCTACTTTTACAACACCAAATTTCATGGAAAGATTTTTGCCAAGATTTTGTTAAGTTAAACACAGATAAAAAAGATTTTTTTGGAAAAAATTAAAGATGGGAATGAAAAATAATGTGGCAACCCAGCAGGTGGCCGTGTTGCTAGGAGCGATTGATTTTTTCTAGTTTGTGCCGAAACGTAAACAAAATTGTGCAGATGTACTAGACAATTGTTCTGTGGTTATTTTTGTATTGATCCGCAAAAAATGAAGTGCAAAATACGTGGTCGCAGTGACTATTTTATTCAGAGCTATCGATTCCCAAAAGATCCGCCGGAAGTGTATAGAAACCCGCGTGGGAAATACGAACTACGAAGAGCGGCAATCTTTCAAGCTTTCTTCCAATAGGCGAATATGCAGCGTAAGTTAAAATGAATCAAACCCAGTATGCAGACTTCGACATTCGTTTTAATTTGTGCAGATTCATTTTTCGAACAGGTATGGAAACTGTTGAGAACTTTGGAGGCACCGAGCTAGATGAAGAATGGATGGAAATAAAAGTGGTGGAGATCAATGAAAATCAGGTGGCGTTGCGGGGATGTGGTACCTCGAGTTGTTCCTTCAGACATTCTTATTCGGCACAGATCAGCTTGACTTGCGAGATGTCCCGTTTGAAAGAACAACAAAATATATTCTGTAATCTTACTCAAAAAACAAATAAAGTTAAATATTGGATCAATTCCATTTCCAACTTTAGATTGGTCTACCGATTATGTTTTGCCTGCGTTGGAGTTAAAGTTAATTATGTGCTCCTCGCATGTCACCTAACGGTACGTTTTACAGTATGAGTTATTTGTAATTCTTCAACAATAATAAATGTTCTCACAATAATATGTTCTCATCGCAGCCAGGAACTTGAAAACACAAAACAAAACAAAACTAAAATTTTAATTTATTTGAATACTTCATCAATGTACTTGGCAACACTGTGAGTGAGTCCCTAGTAAACACAAACACAAATTATAGGAGGGCATCTTTCTCTGAGTTGGCATGTCCTGTCCTAGGTCGAGATTCCAAAAGCGTGCTCACAATAGATACGTTTGCATTCCATTGACCTAAATTTGACAGGAAACGAATGGGAAAACAGTCAAATTTACGTAAACTCATCCGCAACGTAACAATTGTGGGTGACCCTTAAGGGGTATAGCGATGAAGACAAATTAATTTGCTTTCGTCCAATCTGTAATCTGTGTGCCCCTGTCGCTTGCACGCACTTGCAAAGTTTTGTTTGTTTCATAGAACGCTGATTGGTCAAGATGGGCAAAATAGCTTTTTTTTTTAAATCAGTTACCAAAGTTTTTGAAAGATATGATTGCAAAAATTACAATATTTGGCGTGGCACTTTTTCAAATTTTGGGCATATTAGAGAGTACCAAATGATTTCTTAAAAAAATACGTTAACAGCGCTAATTTTGTTGTTTTTAATCTACTAGAAAAATCTCGATCAATCAATCATTACTACCATTTGTTGCTTTTATGATTTTACCATTGGTTAATTTTATGATATCTCAGTTGCCAAAATCCCCCAGATGTAAGGAAACATCATTGCTGACAGAGACTGCTAAGATAATGGTAAGTCCATCTCGTTGAAAAGAAAACTTTGAATGGGAGATATTAATGTACCCTTCTGCGTCTTGGATTGCTTATTTGGTCGTCTTTTTATGATAGCTTTCTCGGACCAATCTTTTCCGACAACTAGCTATATGACAATGGGTCAAACCTCCAGAAGCATTGTTTTGCTGGCAGCAAGGAAATACCATCTTATTCCCTATTGACACAGATAAACTCATCAATTAATTTTAGGTAATCTTTTCGGATTATATCCTAATACCCTCATTGGCCCAAACAAGCTAACACTCTTGTCACCGAATCACCCCCGTTCGATAGTCCAATGGTCTATAATAGAAAAATAATCCAAACCCAGAGCTCTTCCGCATCGTAATTCTAGAGAGTGAAAAAAAAATCCCGATCCCAGCTGCACAATCCCTTCGGCCCATTAGACGGAAACCTGATTGTGCTGCGATCGTACAATGGCACTGCAAACAAAAACGAAGTGGATCCTTGTTTACTTTTTTTTTTCCTCTTTTGTACAAGCAAACCAATGCCGCTGATAACAAAGTGAAAATCCCCAAAAGTGTGCTTGCTGCTCGTTCCGGTTTTCTTTTTACGGGTCGTGTTTGGCTTTGTAGTGGAAAGCGATACCCGAAACTAGTAAGTAGAACACAATGAATAATGGTTCGGTCCTCAGGTGCAAATTATGTTGTGCTACATTTTCGTTCCAAGCTATTTGGTTTTTTTGTGTGTCAAATACGTAATAAGAAATTTCCTTTTTTCGGCATGGAATTCAGTCCGTTTGTAGTAAGAAACAAATGACTGCACGCGTATGTGTTCAGAATTCAATAGAAAGTATTTAGTAAATCTTTTTGCATGTAAAATAAACCTGCATTAATCCTTTGTTTGTCAATCGTTTAAACCCGGTTTTTTTTTATCGAAACAACAAAGCTATTGAGAAATCCGGTTCCCTACAAAACGGATTGCAACAAGAATCCAAATTTAATAGCAAGTCGTTGAAAAGAAAGTCGTCTTGTCGTCTTTTATCAAACCAAACACCGCAAAGACAATCCTCTTAAGGGATCTCCGTCGTCTCGTCTGGTTGTGAAGATTGCCTCGCAGGGGAAAATGAAATACCTAGATTCCTATTCTTATCACTCGGCCGTATTCATCATCAAGTCCTTTCCGCTAGATTTTTCTCGTTATCTCCCGATCTACCGCCATGGTCACCTCCCTCCATGTTCAGCTTTCCTCATTTCCTGCACTGAGCTAAACGAGCTGCACCGCTCTGTTTTCGTTAAATGAATGGCTAAAGTGATTTTTTCGCTTTTTTCACAAAGATTTTTTTCATTATTTATATCGTACAATGAGGCTTCCTTTTTCCCTCATATTTTCTCATCATCAAGGGAGTAGAACTAAAGAATGCCGCAATGCTCTTTTTTTATTCGCCTCCCGAGACGCCCAGGTTCAGAAGTATGCATTCAAGACACTAGCCGCTGCGCCGTTTATTGTCGACATTCCTTGGCGTTGCCGGCGTCGTCCTAGATGGTCCTTTGCCAAGAGATTTTCCTTTCTTCGTAGTAATTTTTCGCCATCATCACTCACTGCCACGATTGTGCACACCTGTGTCCAGGATGCTGGCTTCTCTCATACTTGGTTTGGTTATTTTTCAAGGATGATGGAAGGGGTTTTTCATTGGTTTTAAAATTTACAGCGGAGTGGCTTTGTAACTCCGGTAAATTTTTTGTTCAGACGAGCGATTAAATTTTATGTGTCACATTAAGACATTCAAATAGAATTCAATTTTAAAAATTATTCGCAGTTTCAAAATCACTCCATTCATCGGTTACATTCCAAGATCGTTATTATTCTCTGTTGAGCACGGCAAAGTCATTCTATGCCATCGAGTTAATTTTTTTAGCTCTTCCAGTTGGTTGACGGGGATTGTTTTGCCCTCACTTCTCACCAGTGGCGATCAGCAGATCACACAATCATCATCGGTTTTATCTCTGTTTTATTACAGTTTTCAACTATCTCGACCTAGATGTATCTTTATTCTCAACGAATTGCATGTCCGTCTGAAATTTTGCACACAACCAAATACTGACTTTCACGAACTTTTCCATGAACATATCCAAATTGCTGGGGGAAGATATCATTAAATTTTAATGATAGAGAATATCTTGCTGGCTTTTTGTGTGTGTTGTCACTTTTTTTATAATGAATGTCAGAATAATTCATTAAATGGCATTTAAATCATATTCAAATAAGCGAACGGTAATCCAATCACGCGTTGTCGGATGTTGAAGAAATTTGGTGTTCAGGATGTTTTTGTTGGTTTGTGATGCGGCAAATATAAGTAGCTCACACTTTTGCTTTTTGAGTCAAAATAAGTTACCTCGTTTTCATGATTAATTTGTTCTTCTTTTTAAGCATTTCAAGCTTATTGCTCTTACAATTAGCTTATTGCCTGTACTCAACGTAATGTTCTAAATGCACTTCCAACGTTTCAAATTGAATGCTTTCTATGCCAGTGCCATTTTAGCCCTTGAATTAATTTTTGTGACAAGTACAGACATACACTGAAAAAAAAAACCTGAAAAGAAAATAAAACCTTTTTGTGATGTAAATATGATAGCGCGTAGAATTGAATTTCATTCCACATGCAGCTATAACTTTTGAAAAATGTTGCTAACAAAGACGGACCCAATATTTTGAACAATCAACATATATTTCTTAGAACTTTACACGATTTTCAGTGTAAAAGCGTATGTTATATGACGCTGGATGTACACTGCCAGGCAAAATAAAGTGCCCACGTCATCATTTTATGAATTTCTCTCATTTATTTGGTTCAAATTAAAGTAAACGCACTCGAGCCTTCTTTGATGTCTTATAATTTTTTTATCATATAAACAAATGTTTTGGTTTAGGGCTTCAAATGATGAGTTCACAACCTCACCTGTTGTCAAATTCACAAAAGCGTAGGGAGGAGGTGCGACTGAAAATCGTGTACCTGTAAATCATATTGTATGTTTTCCATTCTCTTTTAATTAATAATTTCAGCACGCTTTGCAGTCATATTTGCATGTACAAGGATGGGAGGTTGCCCTTCACTTTTTGTACTGTTTAGATAGACGAAATGTTGGCTTCGCCAGAACTGACTGATCTCGGCAACCAGTTTAGGAACCATTTATCCTGTGTATTCTTCCTTCAATATATTTGTACATATTTATTATTTAGCTTTTATGTATTTTTTTTTTACTTTTTATTAAGCTTTAATCAACATGTTGTGAATATTTTAAGAAGAAAAAACGAACCTGAAGGTCGTGGCCTTTTTCTTGTTATGAAGCGTCAATTCTCCATTCTCATTTAATTATACTCTATTTATTATTGCACACCCATAAATTTAAGTAACTTTCAGGAGTAACGGAGAGCAACAGGAAAAACTTTCGTACAATATATTTAGGCAACGGGCGGTGGCAATCGACAGCGGACAAACTAATCACCAACTTAATTTGTTAAATATTTAAATATAAAAATTTCAAACATCGCTTGCTGAGCGTATCCTGAAGCTTACCCTCCCTACTAACACAATTCCACCTTTCCCGTGACACTTATGAGGGGTCGTGGAGTTCTCCGCATCTCTTTTAAGTAAGTGTCGGAAAAACATTCCTTCCTTATAATCACCAGTTGCAAGGACGTGGCCAGGACAGCTCTGGTCTGTTGGAAGGGTACACATTCTTTATCTAAGAGGTAGGGATTCATCTCAAATCACTATCTAACAGCAATCGATAAAGGCGCGTCTCCATCTTAACAACCGTTCAAAGCTTGTACCACCTACGCTATTGTGCGACCTGGTTTATGCTATGCTATGCTGTGTGACCAACTCCAGGCTGAAAAGTATGATTTAAATTCGGTTCTGTTTCCGATGTTGTTGTGTTAGGGCCAAGGTATCATTGTTTCTTCAAAAATCATGAAAAACAAGCAACAAAAGAGCAGGTCGGTATGCGTTTCTCCTAACCATTTTCCAAACATAAAATGTTACGAATGCACTCGTTGGCAACTAAGATCAAAACAATATTGTATTTTTTTTTTCAGTGCGCGATTTGAGAATCATTTTCAGGCCAAAATTTTATCTAATTAGATCAAAGTGTCTCTACTTCGTAATATTTGAAAATCATTCTATAGTAATCAAAAATAATGATTCCAAGCCGTCAATCTTGCTTTCTTTCCAATAGACGATCCTTTTTCTATCCTGTTCTAGTTGCAGCAAACCATAGTAGCGTGTTGCTTTTGTCATGTCATTCGCAGATGGCAACAAGTCGGAGTTGCGGCGAGTTGTTCGTAAATCGTTTTCTTATTTGGGGCCTTAGTTTAACAATTTGTGATTCGTTTCAATTTGTCTGTTGAGTACTTCTGGAATGTTACGCTAGGTATAACAAAAGCTGGATAACTTAGATTGAGCGTGCGCATTTAGTAGTAGCCACGTTTCTCACTTATGGCGCCGCAAGCGCAAAAAGGGGTCGCCTGAAAAATTGTGAAGTGATTTATATTGTTAAAATAGAATATTTGATTACATTGTCATGCTGCTCCATGCTCTTACGGCCTACAATAAAATATAAATAGTTTCCAGGAATTATTCTTAAGATTTTGACATCTATTCCTGGAAATTCAATAGATGATCCGAATTTGTGTCCCCGTACCGCAACACAGTCCCGGAATTACAGGAACCAGATGAATTCAAATGGTCATTGCCGATAATGTCCCTTAAGCGAATGAGGTTTTGAATCTAACGGTGCCAAAAGAATTAAAATCGGTCAATAATTGCTTGAGTATTAATCATTTGAATATGGTGGGTACCCTGTCGATCACTTTGAAGGTAAAAAAATCTAAGACCCCCCCTTCGCCCTCCCTTGCTACTTTACGAAATGTTTTTATTCAAAAAGTTGCCTTCAACTTTTATTCAGATGTCACTGAACTTCAGCTTCCTGTTTTAAAATAAACTTTCATAAATTTCATAATGTTAAACATAAAACTATAAGGGACAGCCCAATGGGGTTGTTCGCAAAGTTGACGTAGGATTACACAGCAATCGAATTCCCATACACGTCAGGGCCATCTGCTAATTGATTTAAGTCAGTCCTGAAAAGGGCCAAGAAAATTCGATTGTACACTCTTTAGAAAGCATTTGGTGGCTCTTAATTATGATACGGCCCCGGTTGTATTTTCTACGATGGTTGAGAGGGCCACTATCTTGGTTGGTTCATTGGTTGTTCAACGCGCTTTGCTATGTATTCCGGGACGCGGCGTTTAAAGCAATGCCATGTTCAGCCGGGCGCGGTAATGGAAATTTCAAACAGCCCAAGAGAAAATGTTAACCAAATAAACTCTTTAATTGGAAAATTGATTTGGTCGTCCTGAAAAGGACGGATTTAGTTGACGGGGGAGAAACAGTTCGCGATTGAATTTGGGCTTTCTTTCTAGGGTCATCTCGTGGGATGATTGATTCTTGTCACGGGCGGCTTTTTCCCGCCAAATTGTAGGCTTCAGCAGCCATGTTTCTCACAGCGAGGTTGACGGAAGCATCGGCAATAACAGCCAACTGCAACAACGTCTCTCTGGGCAACGACTGCTCGCCGCCGCCAACTGCGATCCTAAGACCACTGCACAGCTTAACGACTGTCGTAAGACTGAATCAAAATGTTCTGCTAAAAGCTATGAGGTAAAGGGGTAGGATGCTAGTGCACGAAAGAAGGCGGTACAAACTAAGGCAATGTGATACAAATTGCACCAACGGGGACGAAATTCGGTTATTGCGCCACAAAAATTAGTTTTAATTACTGCACGCTAGACGGATGATTTTCTTAACAGAAATATGCCTTAATTATTTGCTATCACCAGCAACTAATCCGCTATGCACAACTAGGAACTACAACGAACTCAACCACATGGTCGGTCTGAAGTGTCGAAGTTCGGTTCGAATTATCCGTTCTAGAATTTCGTTCGTTGGTTGTTCAACCTTCTTTGTCATTTACTCCGGGACGCGGCGTTTAATTAATGCTATGTTCAGCTGGGACGCGGTGATTGAAATTAATTTGAAACAGGAAAGAAATTTTTTTTACCAAACAACTCTTTAATTGGAAAATTGATTTGGTCGTCCTGAAAAAGATGGATTTAGTTGATGGGGGAGAAACATGGTTCGCGATTGAACTTGGGCTTTCTTCTTGGTATTCTTGGTTCAGCTACTCGTCGTTGCGGGTGGCCATCTGCAGGTGACGCGGGATAGTTTATTCTTGTCTCGTTGTCACGGGCGGCTTTTTCCCGCCAAATCGTAGGCTTCAGCAGCCATGTTTCTCGCAGCGAGGTTGACGGGAGCATCGGCACCAACGCCTCTCTGGGCAACGACTGCTCGCCAGTGCTGCTGCCGGCTACGATCCAACTGCAGAACCTACTCTGCACAGCTCCACGACCACCGAAAAACTAATTCAAAATGCGAAGGTGTACCCGTTATATAACATTCATGGCTGCCTAGGAGACGTTCGTTACTTAAATATGAAATCTGTGCTAGAAAAGTACTGTGTATTTGGTAAATTTACTCTGAAAAAATCGACATTATAAGACATTACCTTATATTTGCGTTAATTTCAATAGTTGAATGTTATAAATCAATAGATTTAAATATTGGAATCGAAGCGTAGAAAATGTCCCGATCGATTGGTGAAAACATGTTGTAAATCGATCGTGAAATGACTTAGTTATAAACGTTCAAAACCTATATATTTTGCGTGACGCTCCAAATTTTCGCAATTCGAACGTGTACCCCAGTATTGAAAACACAGACGTAGTCCTACGTCAAAAAGGTACCCGGGTACCATGTCAAACATATAAGGGTAGAATTCAGAGGACTGAAAAAAGTGTTAGTTCTTGAAGCCAGCTACTTTTGTTGTGGCGCTAGAGACGATTTGAACGTTT
The DNA here is from genome assembly GCA_024533555.2 of Aedes koreicus. NCBI lineage: Eukaryota > Metazoa > Arthropoda > Insecta > Diptera > Culicidae > Aedes > Aedes koreicus. The sequence continues at coordinate 378,292 of JAHHFK020003985.1, forward strand.
TAAGCTCAGTTCACCATACTGAGAAACTTTGCCCAAGACTGCAAATCTCTAGTGCCTCATTTGGAAAAGATAGACTGCAGCGCCATCTCTGGGGGGTGTTTTGGAAAAGATATGATAATATCAAAAGACGACAAATAACATACTGAAAAACTTTGCCCAAGACGAAAACTCTTTTAAACTACTGTGGTCTTTTTTGCTCACAATTGAAGTAACAACCTCTATCTATTTGTAGCAGATTCCCGGTGGCCAATGTTACTGGAACCATGTTTTTCCACCACCAATACAAATCTATGACCATATCCTTTCAATATGAATATGAAATAAAAATTTTTTTCCTTGACTTTTTTTACGTCGTTTTTTGAAATTACGCGGTTTTTTTACGTCGTTTGTTGAAATAACGAGGTTTTTTTTACATAGTTTTTTGAAATAACGCGGTTTTTTACGTCGTTTTTTGAAATAACGCGGATTTTTTACGCGGTACCATAACCGTCGTAAACAAATACTTCAGTGTATTATATTTCTTTTCAATATTTCTTCTACCAAACTACTAGTATCAGTTATTTAGATAGAACATTATAGAACCTGGCTGATAAACAAAGAAATAATACTATCGTTGCGATAACCACTGAACTAAGTACAGCATGGAAGATTTTTCTCTCAAATCAAATTAACGAAAAAACACGACAACTTCCACCGCGAACATTCTGTTTGCTGCATATAGCCTTCAAGAAAACCGAGCTGTCAAATTAACACCACACGTAGCACCAAGTTTTCGGCTTCACGATTGTTGTTCGTGGATGACAGCCGCTTCAGTCCTGTGATTAAAGTAGTTAAAGTTCAGAAATAACGTCAAATGGTATTTCGAGTTCGAAAGAATATTGTGCACAAACACCTGGAAAATCCATAGTGGAATTAACAAAAGCAGGCGTTTTTGCAATGTGATAGATAATTTTGGGTTTAGTTGCGTACATCAAGAGCCAACTCATTTCTATCCAGGAGGTTGCTCTCTTATTGATTTGTTATTGACAAATAATGAAGAGTTCGTCGTTAATTTCAATTAGGTGCTGCGCCTGGCTTGTCTAAACATGATATTATATTTTCATTAATTAATGTTTCTCGTGCTTCTTCTAATCAACCTAAGTTCTATAGAGACTATGGACGAATTGACTACGAACAATTATTTAGCAGCCTGGATTCTATCAACTGGTCTGTGCTTTATAGTATGCATGACCAGGGCTGGCAAATGTCATTTTCAATGAAAAATGACCAACGATTTTTATCGAATTGCGTTTGAAAATCTCATCGGGCGAGAAAACGATGACGAAGATTTTCTTCTAAATCTCATCGATTTTTTCGTCATGACAGCGTTTTGGTCATCGCTATTACCAACACATTTATTGATTTTATTGTAAACTTCATCACAAAACTTCAAATTTAATTTCCACTCTATCGATTACATATTATTAATTGGCTAGTTTCAAGGAAGTTTATTAGAAATTAATGAAACAAAATCGTATGAGAAAAAATCTCATGACTGCATGATGGTGTGAGATTGACAAGAAAGCTTATGATAGTTCATTTCGTCTCGTGACAGTGAGATGCCCTATTTTTTCATCGTCACATGATGGCCGTGAGATTTACCAGCTCTGTGCATGACTCTGATCTTGCAGTAGGTTTCCTAAATTTGCGTTTGATCGAGCTTTATGATACATTCGTTCCTGTCCGCATCTCCTCCTCCTCCTCCTCATCAGTTAATTTTCATTTTAGCGAAGAAGTTCGTAATGCTATGATTTCGAGGAATATTGCATACAGTCAGTGGACTAGCAGTAGAGAGGTACTAGCAGTACCATTTAATAAACAGAGCAAAAGCAGATTACATTTCCTCAGCGTTACGGTCCAATTATTCTAGCAAGCAATTGTGGACGAAACTTAGACAGCTCAATATTCTTTGATTGTTGTTTTGTTGTATTCTCCTAATGCGGGGAGTAACGATATCTAATGATGAAATTTGTCAGAAGCAGATAATTTCCCATCTACATGAGAGGCTCTAGGAGTGGACAGTAATTTATTGCTAGAACTAAGAGAATTTAAGAAAAAGCATTGATCGTTCCGTTTAGAGTAAAAGATTATGCGCCCGATTGTATACTATCTTCATATGCCCTCCGCTCGTTTTCAACTTGTATCTTTCAATTTTCATAACCTGCCGTTACTCTAAACGGAACTATCCAATGCTTTCTCTTCAATTCTCTTAGTTCTAGCGATAAATTACTGTCCACTCCTAGAGCCTCTCATGTAGATGGGTAATTATCTGCTGCTGGCAAATTTCATCATTAGCTCAATATTGCTAAATCTACTGATAGTCAAGTGCAGGTCTCCAATTCTGGTGATGAAATTAACATTTTTTTCAGTGACAATTTTACGTGTGACCTTGAATTGCCACCAATTCCTCCAGCTAATCCAAATGGTCGCTAAAGTAATTGAATCTTTTACGCTAAAGTGATTGAATCTTTTACATCAGTCGCTAAAGTAATTGAATCTTTCACATCAAACGCTATTGGGCTAGATGGTATTCCTTTGAGATTTATCAAATTAATTTTACCCCACATAATTACTCCAATTACATATGTTTTCAACCTAATATTTTTGACTTCTAAATTTCCCCGATCATGGAAAGCATCGAAAGTTATTCCTATACCCTAAAAACCTAGAAATAATGCATTGAACAACCTGCGTCCAATTAGCATACTCTGTTCATTGTCCAAAGCTCTCGAAAAGATTGCTAAAAATCAAATGCATGAGTTTGTTAACTCCTTTAACCTGCTTACTTCGTATCAATCAGGCTGTAGAGCTGGTCATAACACAATTTCAGCATTGTTGAAGGTGCATGATGACGTCCGTGAATATGTGGCGTAGCTTTTCTGCTTCTCATCGATTTTTATAAAGCTTTTGATAGGGTGTTTCACACCAAATTATTGAGAAAACTTTCAAACCAGTTTTTATTTTCTCGGGAAGCAGTTTACCTTATTGAGTCATACCTCAGCCATCGCACTCAAGTTGTTGGAACTCAAGGAACTCTGTCAAGATCGGTCAACATTCTATCAGGTGTACCACAAGGGTCAGTGCTTGGGCCATTGCTTTTCTCATTATTTATAAATGATTTGCCAACTGTTCTCAAATATTGTATGATACACATATTTGCTGATGACGTTTAGCTATACTTTTGCTCTTTCGATACTGCTGTTGAAGAGATGACTCGGTCAATAAACTCTGATCTTGAAAATATCTGTCGGTGGTCAGAACGAAACCTGCTCCCTATAAATGCTTCCAAAACAAAAGTAATGTTTATGAGTAGACGTCAGAGACCCTCTTCATTGCCAAATATACTCTTCCATCAAGAAGTTTTAGAATATGTCTAGAAGGTAGCCAATTTGGGAGTAATTTTTCAAGATAATCTAGAATGGGCTGCTTACATTAATTCGCAGTGCTCAAAAATCTATGCTGCTCTACGCCACTTGAGACTTACTGCAAGCATGCTGCCTGTTCCGGTCAAAATAAGATTATTTAAATCTCTTTTACTCCCCCATTTCACCTACGGCTCGGAATTAACATCAAATGCTTCTGTAGCTGCTTTTGATAGATTGAGGATTGCGCTTAATGGGTGTATCCGTTGGATATTCAATATTAGTCGATTTTCACGAGTTTCTCATCTTCGTCGTCAGTTACTTGGATGCTCTTTTCATGTATTTCTTAAAATGCTATACATTTCTACTATGTTTAGAATAATACACAATGGTCCCAGTTATCTGTTTGAAAAACTCAGTACTTTTAGAGACACGCGAACCAGAAGCTTTGTTTTGCCACACTTTAATACTTCTCATTATAGAAACACATTTTTTGTGCCAGCAATTATACTGTGGAATCAGCTTCCAGCTGAATTAAAAAACATTCATTCACGCAGACGGTTCAATCGCGAATGTATAGATTAGCTTGAAGGAAGGAATTAGATATGTGATAAGGAAAAAATTAATCAATTAATCTAGATCTATAATAGAATTTAAGATGTGGTAGCATAAAATCCGATGGTAGAATTTTAGAAGGAGAAGTCCTTACTCTACAAGTATATTTTGAATAAATAAATAAAATAAATAATATATGTAATATTAATATATTTTTATACATAATATTTTTGAATACCCTTATATTCATTTAATGCTGTAATAGTTTAAAAAATCGAAATCCGGCAACCCCAAAATGCAGGGCGATGATAAAATGACGCCCATTCTTATGAATAGAAACAATTTTCAACACTTACGGCGTAAGCTCCTGAATTCCCAGCGAGTGCAGCACCGTTGGCAAGCTCGGCAATGAGTGACACGATGTCAGTGCCTTCTGTCTCGGGTAATAAAGCGTAAGGACAAGACAGATTTCCTCTCGAGTCGTCATGCCACCTGTGGAACGATACAGAGCAAGCAAAAAAAAAATCAATGAACCGAAAACCGGAGATGAGCTTTGCGGCTGCCACAGCAGTTGCAAATTGTCACATGGCGCTCCTCCTCACCCAGTGTGATGGATTTCCGCGAAGAGCTGTCATAGATACATTCGGCAATCAGGCTGTCACCAGGGAGCGCCTTCACCGGAGCTGGCAACCACCGGTAGTCCTGATAGCTCGGATCGACGTTGGTGTCGTGCACAATCGGCTGAAGCTCTTCATTTCCACGAATCTATGCATGAAAAAAAGCAAAAAAAAAAAAAGAAACGAATAGGGAGAAATTAAATTCCTTCATAGCGTTGGGGAAAAATCCAAAACACGTGACGATCTCACCTGTCTCAGCTTCACCTGCCGTCCGATGAGATGAGTGCGCGTCATCACGGCAAAAATATTAATTCCTTCCTTGGGGAAGCCTTGCCTAGTGCACTCGCCGATACAGTGCCCTTCGGAAACTACCTTTTCCTGGCCGGGCGGAATTATGTGGCGCCAATTTGGATCCATCCCGACCGACAGGACACCGGCATCAAAATTCCTCAACGCTTTCGTGTAGTACAGCTTCAGACCGGAATTATCAACCACTTGCTGCTCGGCCTCCGATTCAGCGTCGTCCCTGTAGTCGGTATCCCGGGTTTCTTGCTGGTAATCATCGCGACGTTCACCGTTATCATGGTCTTCGACGTCGTCGTCGTCGTCTTCCTCATCATCGCCATGAATGTTCATATTGCGTTGCTGTTTGCTCAGATTCTTCCGGTAGAAGGATGAAAAATCGTACGAATAATCTGGATTGTTGTAGTGCGTTTCCAGCATATAGTACGTGGCTTGATGCGAGTCCAGAGGGTAGCCGGCTGCTTGCGGGAAGCTGAATCCCTGCGGGTACAAAAAAAAAACAACATAAATTGATTGCATCCTTCTCTATAAAAAAAATTAAAACTACTTCAAATTTTAGATCAATAATGCTTGATCAGTTATTCAACATTTCCTTCCGCATCATCTCAGCTCAAAACCTCATTTTCCGGTAAATTCCCCACCTTTGATCGAGCAATGAACAGCACCGTCCTTGAATGACTGCACTCCCTGATGCCAATCAGCAGTGACAAAGCCAATTCCAGGTTGTACCCGTCCGATGCCATGCATTGCTCACCCGTCATCGACAGACGACAACGAGAATCGAAACTAATTTCATTTCGATTAGTATCGGGCAATCAAATTAAGCTCATCAGCTGGAAATCACGCAAAGCGATCGATGTCTTCTGAATTGCATTTCCATCAAACCACCAGCGACCGTGTCGTGTGGGTGGGGATGGATGGAATGTGATTCTTTCACAGCGTTTCAATCACGGGATCATGCCGGTGGTGCACGCAATAGAATCTAGGTGGGGGGATAAGGTGAATAACGCGCCCGTGAGGTGATATGAGTTACTATGAAATGCATCGTAGAAAACACTTTGTTTGGGAAGAGGTCAATTTCGCACCAACATTAAAAGCTGGTCGAATTTGTTCTTCCAAATATAAGAGGGATTTACATAATCGCAGCAAGCTAAGCAAAGCCCACCGTTATAAGAGTATTTTCTCAGCGTCAAGCACACAGCTTATGGTTTTGTTTATTTACATGTTTTTGCTCCTTACTACCCGAGCAGGAACGAATAACTTGATATCTGGCCTTGGTATTTAAGAGCGCTGCATAAGAAGTAAAATACCTGAGGCTATTACCCGAGCAGGACCGAATAACTTGATAACTGGCCTTGGTATTTAAGAGCTCAGATTAAGAGGTCCCGAGCAGAACACAAAAGCATATGAGTACCTAATTTTGATCTTGATAACTGGCCTTGGTATTAAAGAGCTCAGATTAAGAGGTAAAATACCTAAGCAAAATACCTAAGAATTGCAAGCAAAATTTCTCTAGAATAACTAAACTTGATATTCCGGATACCTGAGTAAGTATCTGGTCACCTTAGAGGTATTATTTTGGTATTGTCTTACCTCAATTCGGTATTCGCATGACATTGTGGGAACAATGTGATGGTATTATCCTCAGGTATTTTACCTCTTAATCTGAGCTCATAAATACCAAGGCCAGTTATCAAGTTATTCGCTTCTGCTCGGGGTAAGATACCTGGGGATAATACCATAAAATTGTTCCAACAATGTTATGCGAATACCAAATTGAGGTAAGTCAATACCAAAATAGTACCTCTCAGGTATTCCCAGGTATCCAAAATAACAAGGTTTGTAATTCGAGAGATATTTTGCTTGCAATTCTTAGGTATTTTGCTGAGGTATTTTACCTGTTATGCTGTGATCGTTTATACCAAGGCCAGTTATCAAGATGAAAATTAGGTTTTCATATGTTATTTTTTCCTGCTCGGGTACGCTATCTATAATAATCGACAGAGTAATCCTAAACTACTCGAAGGTGTTTTTATAAATCATCAAATTTCTTAAGCGAGTGTAACTTTTGTTTGCGGCCCTTGTTTCATTCGGCTATCGTTGTATTTTAACTGCAATAAAAAAATATAATATGGTAGGCAATACGAAAACAGCAGCATTTTCAAATGCGTGTGCTTCATGTGAAGGTAAACAAATCGTACCTTAATTTAGAATTCCGATGCAAAATTATACTAAATTAGAAAATTACATTAGCAAATTAATTAAAATTGGCTGCCCAGAAAAGTCAATATTGCCGAATCCAACATTCCATCTCCATGGAAAAAAGAAAACCAATGCATATCGATAACTTGACATAGACTCTTTTTTTTTTAATTTAAAATATCAACGAATAGTAGAAACCGATAACGACCTCCTGTGTTACCCTACACTCCCCTTTTATACCTCTGTTCGTTTGATAAATGATTCATTTGGTAAACTCGTCAAGGCAAGAAGCACGATCCACTTTAATGACATTGACGGCGAATCGTAAGTGGAATTGTTGAAGGCTTACATTGCTGAAGTGGAAAATTGCATTCTTCATTTTTGTTTTGTTTTGGTGATTTCTCTGGTTTGATTCGATTTAAAAATAGCTAGAAGGCAGGGGTTTTCATTCTTTGTATTTAAAGTACAAAATCTTGAAAAAAAAGTTAATTCAGAGATGAGCAAATAAGTAAATCTGCTTCTAACTAGTATTGGGGCTAATTTCAACATTCCAGGTTTTACCTGCTCTTGACTGAGTATTCCAGAAGAACTTCCACAGTTGTTAATTGCGAGCTTTCTTTGCCAACCTTTCTATGTTTGTTAGAAAATTTCAATGATTTTTGCAATAAATGAAGATAAGCAATTTAAACTCCAGACTGTGTATCATCGTTAGAGAAGAAATTCCGGCAATCAATGAAACAAATGAGCGGTAGAAGGTGTGTTGGGTCTAGTTCGAGAGCATTACTTTGGGAAGTCTACACTCTTAAAAATTATGAATTTTACGCGTGACGTAATTCTTAGAACCTGTAAATATTGAAACTTAAATTTACATACACTGTAAAAAATAATCAAAATTACATGCGATGTAAAACGTTTGCATAGTAAAAGAATACACACAAAAAAAACCGAATTTTCATTATGATGTAAATATCAGAGCATGTAAAATCGTATTCCCTTCCACACGAAGCAGCAACTTGCATGGAATAGTTCTAAAAACGACGAGCTTTTGCATACAACATTATCGACAATGTATGGAATGTCCCAGAACTTTACACGATTTATAATGTTAATTTGTAAGTTTTATGATGCTCCATTTATGTGCATGATATTGAACAGAAACTCACACTACTTATTCGAGCTGTGTACCTATGTAATGCATAGTATTTAAAAATCGTGCACAAAATCGGAGCATTGATAAACATGGAAAAATACGTTTATTTGCATTGGTTCATACATTAGTACACGTTGAAAAAATAATAAATCACAGTGCACTCGTTTTCCAATGCGTTATCATGCGAATTTACACGATCGTGTTGTTGTAAATTTTCTTCCCTTGAAATTTATCGGACAGAACTACTGTTCTGCTGCTCTTGCTTAGCTGTCATTCTCCAAGAAGAATAGACGAATTTCACGCCAACTCATCCAGTGTTTGGCAACACCCTCTCAGAATCCAATGAAACTTTGTGGGTGTGTAGACTATGAATTTTCAAGCAACTTTGCATACTTTTTTTCAAAATTTTCTAGACTACCATTTGAAAAGTGCTTACGCTTTTTGATCGATTTCTTTTTAAATCAACATAACTCAAAGAGGAATAGGCTTACAACAAAATGACGTATGGATGACTTTTATAAAATTGTCTTTACTTTTATGAAAAGTCTTTTAAAAATTGTTAAATCGATTATTACATTTATTTATTTATTTTAAAATTTAAAGTCACTTTGCAAAAATTGACTATCCTTGAATTGGACGATTTTTTTTAAAATAAAGGCAATATAATTGTCTAAAAGTTTGCCATACATTGCAAGATGAGCACTTTTAAGGAATAAAAGTTTTTCTAACAACAAATTTTTCATGTCTGCATAACTCAAAGAGGAAAAGATTTACAAAAAATTGATGTATGGGTGACTTTTAGAAAATTGTCTTAGCTTTTATGAAAAATATTGTTAAAATTATAAAATCGATTCTTTCACACTAAAATTTTTTTTTTTAAATTTTAAGTCAATTTGCAAAAAATGACTATCGTAGAATTGGGCGAATTTTTTTTTCAATAAAGGCAATATAATTGTCTAAAAGTTCACCTTACATACATTTTTTTTCTCACAACAACTTTTTCATGTCATATTTTTACCGCGTTTCACGCAAACTCGTCTAGTTATAATCTTCAACACTCCTATAGGATCCAATAAAATTTAGCAGTCATAAAGAATTGAATGTTTTGAACATTTGGTAAAAAACAATAATCACCTAGACATACATTTGAAAAGGGTCAAAACATTAAATTTCCCTTTACATCAGTATAACAGAACCAAAAGTGTACGTTTAAGAACAAGTCATTCATAACTGCCTGTTTGGATATTCCTATTTTTAGAGGTGATTCAAATATGACTTCGTATATCTTTGGGGGCGGAAGGAAGGTCAAGATTTGTTACAGAATGTGTAAAAGGTATGGGGAAATTTTTGATAGAGGGGGGCTGATAAATCTAAAAAAATAGCATATTTGAGTCGTCTTTAAATGGTTGATGCATATCCATTTGAAGACGATTCAAATATGACGTTATATGAATTTTCAAAATACTGTTTATGTCAATGAAAACTCATCGGTTTATTTGTAAGGGTTTTATTTTATTTATTGTTTATATGTACAGCTTCACGTATTAGTAATTAACATATCAATTCTGAAATAGGTACAAAGCAATGAACCTGTGTAACAGGTATTATCTTAACGTGGCTATTGAACTGCTCAAGTTCTTCTGACATTTTTGCATACTGTTCAGCTGATATGAAGCAGAAATTCAGTTTTGTAATACTTTTATTTGACTCTTCAACTGCCCAGTCATATAGTTTTCGAGGAGTTTTGATTGTTTTCCATAATCTTGAGCAAGGCTTTCTCTCTTTGCCATTCGCTTGAGATTGCCACCAATAGCATTACATGGACCTTTCCCATGAGACGTTCCAATCCATACTTGGACTTAAAATTGCACACGCTGGCAAAGTTCTATTTGTTCTTATAATGGGCCGCTGCTCGATCTGACATGAAAATAATTTTTGAGCAATATATTGAATTTTGTTTAATGAAATCTAGCAATGTTGATATAAACAACTGAACTGCTATTGAGTCATGGGTCAATACTTCAGATATTATGACAATGCTTTTGTTTTCCAATGTATTGTCCTTCTTGAAATATACTTCAAAGGTTTGGTGATAAACAGGATCATTACCTGATTTAATTGTATTATCACTAAAATTTAAAGTTAGTAATAATTTAAAAATAAGCCCTTTCAAAATAGAAGACTTGATTTATCAAACATTCAAGGACCCAAAAAATCCGAATTGTCATTCAAATTAAATTTAATTGGCTTCTGTAAGGTTTTAGGACCAAATTATAAGACGAGTTGGCGCGATACACGGTAAAAATTGGACATGAAAAATTTGTTGTAAGGAAAAAAATCCTTAAAAGCGCCCATCTCGCGATGTGTGGTGAACTTTTAGACAATTATATTGCCTTTTTTATTAAAAAATTTCGTCCAATTCTATTTTTTTTTTTATGAATTCATTTATTTGTACAGGCTCAATCGAATCAGCTTTACAGAGCCAAGTTTTCGTGTTTATATACATCAGTTATCTTAGAACTAAGGTTAAGGGGGTGGATCCGATTACTCGCGGCCGTCTCGAGGTTAATAGGAATTACAATTTTATGGATGGGAAAATTGCGATGGAAATTTTAAACAAAGCATGAGGACCAATGGTAGTGTCGTCCAACTCTATGATAGCCATTTATTGCAAATTGACTTTAAACTTTAAAATATTTTTATTTTGCGTGTAAGAATCGATTTTACAATTTTTACATTTTTTTGCATAAATGTTAGGACGATTTTCTAAAATTCACCCATACATTACTTTTTTGTGAGTCTTTTTCTATTTGAGTTATGTTGATTTAGAAAAAATCGACCAAAAAACATAAGCCATATTCGAATGGTAGTCTAGATAAATTTTGAAAGAACAAACTATGCAAAGTTGCTTGAAAAGACATAGTCTACACACCCACAAGGTTTCACTGGATTCTGAGAGGGTGCTGCCAATCACGAAGACGAGTTGGCGTGAAATTCGTCAATACAAAATCGTCAAAAGGTTGAAAGTAACAATTGTAAACAATGACTAAAAAGGTAAATTTCCTGGAAATGCCAGGTTTTTTAAATCTATATCTACTAATGACGGGAAGGTAATAAACTCCCTGTATCTGTTTCTGGTGCTATTTTGTTTGTGGGTGCAAGCAGATGCCAGAAAAATACACAGTTAAAATTATTTTGTAATTTTCAATCTATTTTCATGCACATAAAAAGAGCATGCAAATACCTTCAAAATTACATGAAGCTTTCAAACTACACGACTTGAAAATCACATGTTGTAATAATTGTTCGCTTGAATTTTACATGACCTACTTCAGATGCTCGCAATGTTGATTATTACATCCAAATGTATTTTTTCACGTGAGAGTGGATGAGATAATAATCGAGAAAGAGATTATTGGTTTATTGATAACCCCTACTAATAACTTGATGATCCAAAAATGCCAGCCATGGGCGTCAACTGATAGGAAAAATCATGAACAATGAAAAATGTCAATTATACGACATTCATTTCTTAAAAGAAAAAAACAAAAACATCCAGGCTGTGAGTGCGGTTCATGTTTTCAATATGACAAAAGGTTAATTTAATACGTTCCTAGAAATTTCAGGTTGTTGCGATGGGTGAATCCGGATATGTATCAGTGAACAGCTCAAAACACAATGGATTCTGAAACAGCAATAAAATCTGCTTCACACGATTTGACAATTGCTAAAATGTATTCTATTGTCCTCCGCTCTTGAACGCTGAATAGCTAGAAGAGAAAAACATCACGGAAGCTTATTCGAAAAAAAAAATCAAAGTAAGAAGCTTTATTTTTACACGATCATGTAAATTCATACGTATATGCATAGGAAAACGTGTTCAGTAAGATATATTATCCTTGCAACGAGTACTAATGTATGATTCGATGGAAGTACACGTATTTTTCAATGTTTATCAATGCTCCAGATATGTGCATAATTTTTTATTTGAAATTCAATAAAGCAGTGAATTACATTGATTTATTTTTACCACTCGAATGTTTTACATCACATGTAACTTTCATTATTTTTTGCTGTGTACGCTAGAAGTCATTGTTTACAAATGTTACTTTCGAATTTTTGTGTTTTTTGTTTTGTATTTGTAAATGTCAGTGGTGTTCCCAAAGTGAAATTGGGGTGTTGGGGGTAAAGAGGTGTTGTTTATGTGATAAAAAAATATATAAATAATAATTACTGTGTGGTGGGGGGGTTGGGGTTGCGGTGTTTGTATTTATTTTGTATTTCCCGCGGGGTATTTTTTAATTTTTGGGGAAAACCCCGAACCGCAGTTTCCTTTTTTTGTTGTTTTTATGTTGGGTGGGTGATTTTTTCTTTCATTTAGGTTTTAAATAAGTCTTAATTTAATGGTTAAACTAGGTTTTTTTTTAAATGGGGGTGGGGAAATAGGGCCTTAGTTTTGAGGGTTTTTTTTTTTTTTTAACGGGTAAAAAAAAAACGCCATGTTGATTGAAACTAACCAGTTTCGAGAGATGCATTCGACATGCCATTTTCAAGGTTTAAAAATTAAATTTGATGCACCGTAGCCCCCTGAAAGCGTTCAATAGTGTTTTTTCCTAACGATTCCACCTCTCACTTGATGTTTGGATTTATCAATATGTAAATCAATCCTCAATTATGTTATGTCTCTTCTTGCCAAATGTAAAAAATAAACTAGAATGTAGAAATCAACGATGCAGTCATCTGAAGTAATGTAAATTTGAAACCGCGTGTAATTGTAAAGCTATATGCATGCTCTTTTTATGTGCATGAAAATAGATTGAAAATTACAAAATAATTCCGTTATAAGTTCATTTGGATGTACTCGTCAAGTCATTATTGTTGACTTCAGCATTAGCGTTATGACCACACACTTAGAAAAAGTCATGTAAATTTCAGTCTATTTGGATGCACATAGAGGGAGCGGCCCATTGGACATAAATTACGTCTGTTCTGAACATCACACGACAGTTCAAACTAAATTGAAAGTTTGCATGCCATGACGTAAATGTAAATTACGATACAAAAAACTAGATTTTCTAAAGGCACCTATCGTACATGTAATTTTTAATGATTTTAAATTGCTTTGCCTGCCTTTAATTTAGATTGATTAAGATTCAAAAGTCGATCCTTAAACATCATTTTTACCTTATCCGCCAATGGCACAAAAGGATCATTAACTTTGTAAAGAGTACTCTATTTTCATAAAAATTATGATCTTCGAGTGGTTAGCACAGAACATCTCACAATGCACTTTAAAGGCGCAGTGAAAATCAATTTTCAAACTTCGTGAAGATGCAAAAAAATATTCAATGATATAGATGGCCAAAACATAAGCATACTTGTGGCAATGTGCTACGTCTCATGTTCTATCGTTAACAACCTAGTCACAACGCTAATGCTGAATTCTGCATGTGTCATTAACGTTTGCATTAAAAAAAAATGGACAAAAATTGCCGATTTTTCATGGGTTAACCTTACCCTGCACTGACAAAACTACCCATGTAGCATCAATCATATTAACCCATGAGTCAGCAGACAACATTTGACAGCTCTATCAGTCGAACTCTAACCGTGATGGCAAAAACAGTGAAGCAACTCCGTTCAGAAGTGTGCGAGTTCAAACAACGGCATCCCGCCGCGTCGAAAACGGACATCGTGCGGCACTTTGTGGACGCCGGATACGCCCGTTCCGGCATCTACAACATCTTGGCACTATTAGACAACAATCAGAGCATTGAAAGAAAGCCCGGTTCCGGACGGCCGACGACCCTGAACGACAAGAAGCTCCAACGGATGTTGAACGAAGACCGAGGGAATAGTGGCTACATCGCTGCGTGCGCTTGGCCGGGAGGTCGGTTCAACCGGCCAAACAGTGAAAAAGTACCTGTCGAACATGAACATACATGTCAGGAAGCGGAAGTTGAGTTCACTGGTTTCGGAGCTGCAGGCAATGAAGCAGCGGCAGCGGCTGAATAAGATGGTCAACTCGATTTTCCCGGCGAATCGCGACTTGGCGGTGTTGATCGACGACGAGATCTATCTCACCCTGGATGGCAACGACTGGCAGGGCACTTCGTATTTTACTTCCTCTTCGAAGGAAGTGAGCTCCGAGGTGAAGTTCATTTCACAAATCAAGTTCCCCAAGAAGGTGCTGCTGTGGTTGACAATCAGCGAGAAGGGGATGTCAGAGTCGCTCTTCTTTCGCTCCGGACTGGCCGTGAACGGGGAAATTTATAGTACGAAATGCCTACCGGAAGATGCGTCATTCATCAAGAAATACCATTAGGGCGAAGACGCGGTGTTCTGGCGTCGGTCGTTGGAGGAGATGGACCGGCTTAATATCGATGTGGTACCCAAGTCGGTGAACCCACCCAATGTCCCCCAGCTGCGTCCCATCGAGAATTTTTGGGCCAATCTGAAGCGTAAGATCTACTCCAACAATTTTGTCGCGAAAACTGAGGAGGAATTGATAAATAAACGAAGAAAGAACTCAAAAACATGCCTACACACATGTTTTCGTCCGCCATGGCGAATGGTCCGGTGTACTGCCAGAAGCCAACTCGCAAGGGCGTAGCATTTTTTTGCAAGTAAGCTTAAGTAATTACCTTCTATGAGAAATTAGTCAAAAGCAATTATCTGTCTTAGCTTTTTTTTATCACCATCCGAAAAAAGTCCATTTTTTTTAATGCAAACGTTAGATGTTTCAAATGAGGATTTAAGAATGCATCCAAATGATCTTAAAACGGAAGCATACGTTAATTTAAGTTTTATTATTTACAGGTTGTTAGGATTACGTCACGCGTAAAATTATTAATTTTAAGAGTGTATGGTAAGAGTAAACCTTCTTTTTCGAGTTTTTTTTCAATGTTGTTTTGCTAATTGTAAGTCTTTGATAGTGGATGGACCACGGATGTATTAATGGGCCGTAAGTTCAGCTCTATAGAAGTCTGCCTCGAGAACAGTTTCTGCTTCACCTTGTGTAGTATCACACTGCATGATAAGTTGTCTGTCTTGTACTAGGAGTAGTGTTCCAGGGAGCTGAATCCGTTATCTTAAAGGATCCTAAAGTTGGTGCAGTTTATAATCAACCAGTTTTACATTCAATCACATACGAAAGTTTCAAATAACCTTGTCGTACCAATCGAAAACCTCCGTTACACTTTGTAAGAGGCCCCAACTGCATTCTTACTGTTGGTCTTAATCGTTTCAAAGCCTTGATTAGGCGTTGTTAAAAATCTTGTTTTATCAATGAAGTAAATCATCATCAAACTTTGTGCTTGGCCCCAACAGCATCCTTAATATTGGTTTAAATAGGTCCAAATTGGCTCTTGAGTGTAATTGTAACTAACTTGTCTACTAAATAAATATTCACCATCACACTTTGTGAGACACCCCAGTAGCATCCTTATTGTTGATTCAAATCGATCCAAATCGAATACCAAGCATAAAAAAAGGAACCTGTTTTTCTAATAACACAGTTTTCTTGCTGTTGGTTTATATTGCTTCAAAACGGTTCCCAAACGTGTTTAAATAATCTTGGCAATCAATATCCTCCATCTCATTTTGTGAGAGGCCTCAGCAGCTCCCTTACTATTAACATCTCATGCGTCATTAAAAATACCCTTTCTTCACAATTGAAAACCACAATCACAATTGGTGAGTTGCCCCAACAGAATCCTTACTGTCGGTTTTAATCGGTCCACATTGACATTCGAACGTTTTGAATAACCTTGTCTTCCCAATCAGAAACCACCATCACACTTTGCAAGTGGCTCCAATAGCATCCATATTGTTGGTAGAAATCAACTTTCAAGCGTTCTTAAAACCTTATATTCAAAATGAAAAACCAGCATCACACTTCGTGAGTGACGCCAATGGCATCCTTACCGTTGGTTTAAATCGGTACTCATATTTAAATATATATTTGACCATCTCCTTAAAATAAACTCAATGAAGGTGATCGATGTAAGCTTTGGGCACAAGGGGACGTGTTTTTCTTTTGCCATCAGTTTTCACGTTCATTTCTTTTAATTTTATAATGACTAAAATATGTACTGGTTCTAATGAAGGAACATTAAGTATTAAAAATTCATAAAATTGCCACTAAATTATTAAACATTGTGCCAATAACTACAATAAAAATTGATAATTCACTTTCAATAACTCAAAAGTGACCGGTAAAACTTTCAAAAAAAAGCAATGGAAATGAGTATAAACGCAATAATAAGCTGATAGTTTTCCGTCATAATAATAAGTTCTAGCGCTTTACATGTGACAAAAGTCTTCAAACTTTTCAAATATGGTTGGTGTAAATCGGTTCTCACACTCGATGTTTTAATATATTGTTGAATTCTTCTTCTGAAATAAACCACCCACACTTGTAAGTGGCCAAAATAGCGTCCATACTCTTAGTTTAAATCTTTTATAGTTTCATAACATTTTAACTTGGTTTCCATCAGGTTGATTTGTAGTTTGAAAGGTTCGATAAATGAATCTTACCTCTTTTTGGCGTTTCAAGCTCCTTGCTTATTACAATATGCTCAATACCCGCTTCCAACTCAAAGATTTGAATGTATTTCCATAGTTATCAATTAAGTACTTTCGATTTTTTGCATTAGTATGATTGTTTGGCATGAGCATTCATGCCCCATGCCCAGGGAGCCGAGAAATTTTCCATTAAAATAAATTCCTACCTAGTTTCCGACTAAACCGGGAATCGAGCCCTGCCATCACCAGCATGGTGTTGCTTGTTCGCTGCACAATTTCGAACTGAGCTAACTGAGAGACGTTTGTTAACCCTTTATATGGAATAAATCAGGTGAAATTCCACTTCACTGATATTTTATTCCCAGACTAATTCTTTTCATTTTATTTTTTAATTGGAAACCCGTTACTCTCAATTTATCTGGCTGTATAAGTATGAACAAATCTATTATTCACATTTGAGAAGCAATTTAAACCAATATTAAGTATACTGTTCAGGACGACGCAAGCTACTTTAGATGCCCGGAAATGACCGATTCTACACTTAAAATCTACAAATCTAATACTTCTCCAAAGCTGATTTACAAGTTCAAGCACAAGTGCAATGGTGAGTCGTGTGATTAAACGTTACTACGAAACTCTGAGCATCGAACGGAAGGAGAAATGCGGTCAGAATGGATGTTCTATAAGTGACCCGGAAACTGTACACCCAGATGCTGACGAAGCCTCATTGTCTCATCATGGATGATGAGCACAAGTTTGATGTTTCGGAGGAAGTAAGGAAGCAGAAACTTTCAAAGTTTGCCAAGAAATACATGATTTGGTAAGCGATCTGCTCATGTGGCAAACGGAGTACGGCGTTCGTGACTACCGGAACCGTAAACGGGGAGATCTACCTCAAGGAGAAGAGGAGAAGATTCTACAGAATCTCCTGGATCTTTGTGCCACTATTCAAATGTTGTCCTGGAGTGATACGAAGCCAACGGGGTCACTTTCGAACCCAAAGACATGATCCCCACCTCCTTCTCCCAACGCACCAGAACTAAGGCCCATCGAAAAATACAGGGCCATTATGAAACAGGCACTACGGAAGCATCCCTAGGAGATCAAATCCCTTGAAGATATGAAGAAAAAGTGGATTTCCGTACAGAACAAGCTGCAGCCAGAACCTAAAGAGTGGAGTTAAGCGTAAGGCGGAGCTTACGGCTATGGTATTAAACCTAGAAAATGAGAAGAAAGATTAGTAATTTCTATTTAATTCCAACTACCTTTATCGCTTATCTTGACAGATACGGAATGAATGTTTCTAGTAACAGGTATTCCACTACAAAACTCACACTCTCCAGACATTTATGATATTGAAGTTGAATGAAATAAATATGCCAAAAGCTTAATAACGGGTTATATTTTATTGTCTGAATATTTGAAAAGGATCGGTCAACTGAGTAATTTTCTACAGCGTTATTTCCGTGACGCAATTTTTTGTGGGGCACCCTTTATTACAATTTTCGACAAGGGAATTTCGAAGCCATCGTTCAAACCTAGCGGTTTAGCTATCTATCAGCTATGTACCAGAGAGAGTGCTACCAGAAAATACTTTTCTAATTTCTTCGAAAAACTCCTTGGATGGACAATACGCGTTTTGCCTAGGCAAGGCATCATTGCACTATGCCAATAAAACGCAAAAGAGCTAGAATATACCATATGTGTCAAAAGACTAGAATCCAAAAAAATGTCCTATTGAAGATTTTGTTCCAGTCAGCGATAATTGGAAAGCCAAGTAAACCAAGCAAAGCACCAAAAATTCAGAAGCTGCATTCAAAAAATCGATATGGCCGCCGTCCAACGATCATGCCTAAGATGCGCCGCACGGCACACCACTAATCGTATGTCAATGTTCACTAAGTATAGTTGAAAGATTTAAGTTAACCTTTTTTTTTTTTTGCTATCTTGGCATTTCAAGCTTATTACTATCACAATTACCTGCTCTTAACTTAGTGTTCTAAATTCCCTTAAATTAGTATCAATTGAGGACCGGAATTATGATAACATTTTTGCACCATGTGCGCCAAGCGCAAGCATACCTTATTCCCATTGTGTCGAGAAATTTTCCTTCATGAAAAAATTCTTAACCTGACCAGGTATCGAACCCAGCCACCTCCAGCGTGGTGCTGCCTCTAAGCTGTGGTTTTAGCAACTGGGTTGAGGAAGCACTATTCAAAGCTTAACTGTATTCAAAATCGTAAACATTTTAGGTCTTATCTATAGTGAGCAAAGTTCCCCGAAGAAAGTTAAACCACAACGACAAAAACCAATCCATTTGCAAAACATGACAAACAATACCTATTGTTTCGAAGCTCATTTCCAAGATGCATCCGAACAAGTAGAACCGGGAAAAGTTAAATGGATGAAAGGCATTGATTCAAATTTGAAACCCGGCTTTTCACCGTTTTTGCTCTAGTATATCTTATTTTATATTTATTGTTTGAAGACATGCACATTAAGGCTCAATATATGCCTCATACTTTACCAAACTCGTCACCTTCAAAATAACCTACCTCTACCAACATTTACTCAGTCTCCCTCCACATTTTTACAGGCATCCTCGACTGGCACGCTCACACTCGCCGATGATTTGCTTCAATGAACTTTCAACGCCCATGAAAGGGTACACAATTTTCTTCGAAGCAAATTACGGTAATTCTGACGTGACGCGCCCGCAACCATGGCCGTCATTGTCGTCGGTGGAACTTATCACGAAGCATGACGCCACAGTCAGTGTTAGGCGCAGTTAAAGTTGATCAGAATCGTCGCCAACGCCGACGTCGACGTCGGCTGTCGCCAGTCTGCCTGAACCAGCGGTGGAGGGGTATTGGAGCGCATGGCTACATTCGTTCTGGAAAACGCGTCCGTCGACCTTCTGCACGGTAATGGAAGTCTGGCTCAAACCAATGAGGTAGAATGGGTAGGGATTTTCCAGGGTGCCAATTTCTAAATTGCGACCATGTTAAAGTCACGCTGCCGCACACACCTAGCGCATTTATTTTTGGCTCGCGATTTACAAGTTTCAATGAACAGAGGAAAAGGTCGTTCCCGAGTGGATTAGTGAAAATCATTGGGTGGAAAACGAAAGAAGGTGCCCTTTTGGATCTTGGAACGCAAAAAAACAAGATACACACCGAAAATAGAAAAGGACATGTGCCAACATTCAAATTGCGAGAACATAATGTACAAAGGACGTGACTGACGCTTCGAAATGACCGAAAAGGTGTCGACTTTGCACCTGGTGCTACGTGATCTTTTCACAGTCTTATGTTGTTTAAAATTATCTTTGCATATTTATTGATCTGATCTGAAATTGTGTACAAATGGTTTGAGCAGCAAAAAGTGAATTTACTGAAAGTATTGTATTTTCTTGTGCATTCATAGAGAAAATTTTCTCAAACGTTACTTTGATTTATTATTACCTGAAGAGGCTATTAAGGGCACGAAGAGCACACGAAGTGAATTCAGCACCATTGATCTCAGTTACCGCGATTAATCAAAATCCGGACTATCTGGACGTCGAATTTAACTTGATTGAATAGTTTATTGTGCAATAATATACATGCCATAATAAAAAAAAGCCATCCAAATATACCAAATAAGAACGCTCAATCACTTTTAGTGACGTGTGAGATTTGGTTAATTATTAAAATAAAAAAATCAAAGGCGTCGGGTATTGCCAATCGGAGTTTTTTTTCTGTTCATTTTCTCAGTTCATTAGAAAGTAGTGCTTCTGATCTTCTCTCGTAATTAGTTTCTAGAAATAAGTTGCTGGAATTTCGCATCAACATTATAGGTAAATCTACCTTATTCAGGCAGCGTCATCCGTTTACTCGTTGAAACAAATTCTACTTTAATGATTAATTACACTGTCCGGGTTTTCAGCCAAAATATTTGATAGTTTTAAATCTAGAAGCGGCTGGGTAGCTCAGTGGTTACCCGTTCTGCTTACTGAGCAGATGGTCGGGAGTTCAATCCAAGGCCAGTCCTCTTCCTTGCCATTTGTCACTTGCCTGTTTCTATCACCACTAGATTTGAAATAAAAAACGCTATCTACTGCGCTTTCTTTCACTGATCACATCACTTACCGCAGTGCATCCATGATCTAAAAATAACCTGCCTCACTAACACAAAAACTATCCTTCCCGCATGGCAATTGTGGAGTCGCAGTGGTGATCACGGTATCTAATAAAAACGATTGTCAAACTAATTATCCTTCCCCCTCCCCAACGAACGTGAGGACGTGGCCGGCGCCGGTTCTGATCTATAAATAGAATGAATTAGTAAACTTGTACATTGAAGATGTAGAGCTACTCCCAAGATCCATCTATGTGGTTCTCTGAGCAATTACTGTCTGTTCAGTAACGGAGTAGCAACTACGAAACACAGTCTTTTTTAAAAAAAAATTGGATGGTTTTAAATCTGAACACACAGTGAATAGCAATTTATGAAGGGCTAAAGGAATGATTTCAAATCAGTTCCATATGGATTTATGTAATTTTCCAGATAAATGAACAACAGTCAAAATTCCTGTAGCACGAATTCATTAATGCCAAGTTTCCTACTGCGCGGAAACCAACATCACACAGAATTTTTAATTAATTATTTGAAAATAAAACAATCCAATTACATTTCAAACATGATCCAGCAGATAAATGACCTCTTTCTGGTGGGATAGCGCGTCCAGAGAGGCATCAAATGTTTTTCAGGAACGTTCAAAGATTTGGTGCTAAAGTTGTTTGGTTTTCCGAAATCACCCCGAGATGCCCTCCTAGAATCGAAACTATTCTGGATCTGGATCCAGGTGGCCCTAAGATGATCTTTCAGAAGATGTGGACAAGTTGTGAGCTGCCAGTGGGAAGTTGACTGATCCTCCAAAAGACCCGAAAGGATGTTAAAAACGGTCAATTTAAAGGGTGTATTCGATAAAAATGGCACACACATATTTACTCACCAAAACTATACTCCAACACGTTCCGAGCGTAGTGGCAGGATGCTAGATCAAGCCCAAAAAGAGTTGATCTTTTGCGCTTCCTTATGAATGGCAAGAGATACTTCTTAAGGCACTCTTCCGTGTAAATCACACCGTTGATTGTTTCGGGGCTGATCGAACTTAGACTCGGCAACGAAATATTCTTGCCCAGGAAGTAGACGGAAGTCGGCCTTGACGTAAGTTTCAGCATCCATCGCAATTCAACACAATTTGGTGGGCAACGTTGGGCGTGGGTTTTTGCGTGGGTTTATTTTCATTCCGGTTTGGGGCTTTTTGCACCTTGTAAACATGTAACCCAGCACGTTTCATGGTTTTCTGCACAAAACCGACTGACATCATGGAATTTTTAGTGACATCTTGAATTGACATGTTTGGGCGGTTCTTGAACTGTTGCACAACTTTCCTGACAATTTAACTGTCCATTGGACCACGTCTACGACCTTCCTTCCTTCGGGCACTCAGACGGTCTTTGAAGGTTCTTATCACACGAGACACAGTTGTATTTACAATTCCATGCTTTCTAGCGATCCATCTGTTGGACGCATCTGGATTTTGATTGTGACTGCACAACATTTTTTCACGGACAATTTCTTGTTTCGACGACATGGCAGGAACTACTGTATGAATAACTATGAAACTTGACAGGTGTAAACGATGCACTGTTAATGAGATTTGCTCAAATTTGTCAGGTTTTTTACTCTACAATGTGTCCGAATATTATCCGTGAAACAAAATGATGTTAAAAATATTTCTTAAAAGGTGTTTCGATCAAAATTTGGTCGACTTAAACTTGACGTATTTCCTTTCATCGTGCATTAAAAAATTTTGCACACCCCTCATTTTGAATATGTGTGCGTGTAGCATCATGTCTCTATTTTGATTTTGAGATTAGCACTTCAGTTATCAAAATGTCATCGAAGGAAGACAAGCAACGCATAAAAAATGTTCACGTGCATGGCGAAAATCCAAACTACTCTCACGCCAAGTTGGCGAAATTGTTGAATGTGGCTAAATCAACTGTTACTGAAGTATTCAAAGTGTTTGGTAAACGTTTCTCGACAGCCAGAAAAGCTGGATCGGGGGGAAATCGAAAGCCGGAGGCCGTAGCGACGACAAGAAGGGTTGCCCGTTGTTTCAAGCGGAACCCCAACCTCTACGTCCGAGATGTCGCAAAGAAGCTGGGAGTGGCGCTTTCAACCGTGATAACAGCTAAAAAACGAGCTGAACTGCCGACTTACAAGAAAGTGGTGTCTCCAAATCGCGACGATAAACAAAAAATTGCGTGGTACAGGACGATCAAACTTGGTCCTCCCTTAGCTCAGTCGGTAAAGGCGCAGCTACAAAGCAAAACCATGCTGGAGGTGGCTGGGTTCGATTCCTGGTCTGGTCTTGGAATTTTTCGTTAAAGAAATTTCTCGACTCCCTGGGCATAGCGTATGATTGTACTTGCCACACAATCATACTAATGCAAAAATGGTACTTGGCATTGAAAACTCTTAATTAATAACTGTGGAAGTGCATTTAGAACACTAAGTTGAGGGCAAGCAATAAGTTAATTGTGAATGTAATAAGCTTGAAATGCTAAAGAAGAAAAAGAAGAAGGGTGATCAAACTTACGTCAAGGCAGACTTAAAAAAGCTTCCTGGACAGGAATTTTATACGGCAACGGGAATTTTATTCAAGGCAAACTAGCGTTCTGCGGCGAAAAAAGTGGACAAGGAGACTGTACAAAATCTTATGGCAAGTGTTAAACGAAAGACCCGGCAATTATCATTGGGTAAAAATAAAGCTTAGCTGAATATTTCTCCTGTATTCTGTATTAACTGAACTTGAAAAAGAAAAAGAATTTGACTTATTAATAAAAACTTTGATCGACTCACACACATTACTGTTTGACCAAATTTTGATCGGAACACCCTTTATTGTTGGATTGAAAAATCAATATGAATTTTTTTTATAGCAATATGGTTGCAAATTACCAGTTTTATTTGTTCATTTCACGCCTTCAAGCGTTTCGGGAAGTTATCCACGATGGCCGCGAGTTCTTCGACAGATATTTGTTCCCAAACCTTTAAAAGAGACGATTTTTCTACTCTGGAGGGTGCTCTGGCGAGCAACCATTGGCCAGGTAGCTGATGGCTCTATTGCCTGTGACTAGGCAACCGTTGGTAGGTAGCCATTGGTTATGCAGTCGGTTTACCAAGCCATTGGTGAATTTATAGCCAGCCGGTTGGCGCAACCACGAGCGAAATAAATATGGTCTAGTTGGCAGCCATCTATTGGTAAGGCGGTTGAGTGTTATGAACAGTATAAGCCAGCCACCATCATCATCGCTAATGTGTGTTGAAAATGCATTAACTACAGGGTGTCTGCAAATTATCCGTACAGACATTGTCGGCATGCCGCAGCACAACCAAGCGGATTAAACTAAGCATACCTCCTTGGTTTAATATCTTGACCCATTGAATTTATTCGAAGTAACTTTGGTACAGTATAGACTGTTCTAAAAGGTATAGGCACACTTTCTAAATAACAAAAAAGTCATGTTTTTTTTTAGTTTTAATAATTTTATTTGGCAAATCATATTTGTCTTTGTGTTTTATATGATATTTTACACTCGTTTAATCAAAATATTTAATCATAGCCAAGACTCCTAACTTTTCCTCGAACATGACCCATTAGCTTCTGCACAGTGGTACTTCCCACCATTTTGACCACTTTTGGCCAATCCTTTTTAAATTGTTGGATGTCGTCCGCTGGTTTATGAATTTTTGAGGCTTTGCTTTGGTTGAAGCCCAAAAAGTTTCGATTGGCCGTGCCTCCGGGCAGTTCGGCGGATTCATGTCTTTCGGCACGAAACATACATTTTGACTTTTGTACCATTCTAATGTGTCCTTTGCGTAATGACATGACGCCAAATTAGGACAAAACACTACTTGACCTTCGTGCTGCCTGATCATCGGCAATAATCGCTTCTGGAGACATTCCTTAACGTATTTCTGAGTGTTCATCATCTCCGTTTTGATGTACGGACTAGATGTTTTACCACACTCGCATATTGCCTGCCAAACCATAACCTTCTTACCGAATTTTTCGGTAAAAATTGCCTTCTCCGTTTCGGGGATGTCTTTTTCTTCGCTGACAGTATAGAATTGTGGTTCGAAAAGCGTTTTGTAATCTAGTTTCACATACGTTTCATCGTCCATTATTATACACCCAGAATTTCTACACAATAACGAATTGTAGAGTTTGCGGGCCCGTGGTTTCACGGACGCGGCCTGTTTTGAGTTCCTTTTGGGTTTTTTCTGCTTCGGGTATGTTTTTAGTCCAAGTCTTTCTTTGGCACGCATGACGTTACTCGACGAGGTCCCTAGTTTTTTCGCAACATCCCGGAAGTCACTGGTTTTCACTTGAAGGCATCCCTGGTCTTTTTATCGTTATCCGGACTAACAGGACCGAATTTCCGACCACACTTCGGCGCATCTTCAAACGTACACTGTTCTCTATATTTTCGAATCGCAGATCGTACCGCTCCGACGCTTACACCCTCTTACACCCTGGCCAATTTTCTCAAGGAAAGTCCGCTCACAGTGCACCATTTGTGCACGATACTTTTTCGTTGTTCCGGAGTAAGACCGCGCAGTTTGATAGGTAACACAAAACTGAGCACTTTTTGATGCTATGTCATTCAGAAATGTGCAAACAAAAGGACGCAGCCAAAACATGTTGAAATATTTCATTATATTCAAAGTGACCGTTAACATAAGGTGTGCTTATATTTTCTGGAACAGTCGTTAGTGATTTCCAGGGTGGTCACTCAATTTTCATTTTCAAATTCCCGGTTTTTTCCCGGTTTTCTCGGGCCACATGTTAAAAATTTCCCGGTTTAAGACTGATTTACAGGTCGGGAGAAGCGTCACGAGATATGTGTGCCTGTGTATTTTAAATAGAGCCCGGGATTCCCGTGGCAAGCATTAAGTCCACACAAAAATTACAGTTTTCTTGAAGTGTAAACCCAACCACGGGATATACTCTGGAAAATAAAATTCATCAACTACACACTACTTCTTCGGCGGGAAAAAAACATTTCCATTTGTTGTCATGCGGATTTTGCAAGTATAAATTCGAATAAAGAATAAAAAACAAAAATTCCGAGTTCCGAAACAGTTTTTTTTTTCGATATTGATGTGCTCGAAGATTTGATGGTTTTGACAGTCAGTATGAACAGTTAACACAGGAAGAAATATAGACCTCCTGCCCAAAGAAAAAAGAAAAGAAACGCGTAACCAAAACGACAAAACGGGATAAGGAGATTTCGAAACATCCTTACTTGTATCAAATAACAAGCAAGGAGAATTAGAACAAGATGGCTAAATATTTGATTTAAAGTTCTATCCGCTTATTGTGGTAATGCTACACTAGTATCTTCTTATAATAAAAAAAAAAACGGTTTTCGATATACGATGAGTGTTAATTCTCAAATAAAACTGTTGGAATTCGGCGACGAATATGAGCTCAGTATCACCAACAAAGCGAAAAAGTGAACGTGAGAGATTAATAATAATTATTAGGTTTTCTGATGTCTAATCCTTTTTCTTTCAAACGCATAGGACGAATATATAATAGATTGTTTTCATAGGGAAACGTTTGCCTAACAGCAGGTCCTTTACTTTCTATGCGTTTGAAAGAGAGAAGAGATTAGACGTCAGAACACACGTTGACACACTTAGGTTTTTTGACGTTTAATCACCTTACCCTTTCTGGCACATGCAGAGGAATGGTGGTTTGTTTTCCTCCAAATGATTTTCCTTCTTACTTGCACTCCTTTGATCTAAATCGCGCTATAGTGTGCGTGCATTAAACATCACTAAGCCTACTACGCGAAAGAGCCAAGATATTTATAGTAGGTAAATCAATTCACACACTCTAAAATTTCACAGATCGTTATGGATGAACGCGCTAAGATAGGAATAACTAGAGGTCGTTGATAATCACACACAATCTAAATTATGAATAATTATGTGAACATAAATTCCCGGGTTTTTCCCGGTTTCTCCCGGTTTTTTTAAATTCCAGGTTAATTCCCGGTTTTCCCGGTTTTCCCGGTTCTGTGGCCACCCTGGATTTCTAATTCATTCAAAATGACGCCAAAATTCAAAATTACACCTGCGCGCAGCAGGTGTAATTGAACTTTTTTGAAAAGGAAAAACTTTTTCAGGAGGCAAAGACAGGTCAAGGATGGCAAAGAAATGGGAAAAACAGGGGGGGGACAAAAAAACAAACCAAAGGGGGGGACGGGAGGGGACGGGGACCCAAAAAGCGGGGAGTAGCGGGAAGGAAAAGGGAAAACCGGGGGGGAAAACAGAAAATTAAACGTAGCAAGGGAGGGGGAGGAGGCGATATAAAGGAAAAAAATGAATGAAGGCAAACCGGTTGAGAAAAATTAAACCGCTTATCCGAGGAACGCTATCGGTCAGTGCTGTTCACAGATGAAAAAGTTTTCACAATCGAGCAGCATCGCAACCAACAAAATGATCGGCAGTTGCTTCCTGCTGCTTTCAAAAATCGTGAAAGTATTTCAAGGAGTCACCATCCCGCTTCTGTCATGGTTTGGGCTGGAATAACTCATTCCGGCAAAACCCGCTTTGATCTTCATCAACAAGGGGGTGAAAGTGAATCATGCGGTATATCAGAAACTACTAACTGACACAGTAGCTTCTTGGGTATCGCAGCATTTCGGCAAAAATGAAAGGCTCATGGAGCAAAAAATACTATTAGTCTTTGCGAACGCATTTTCCCAAGCTTTTTAACGAAAGATGAATGGCCTTCTTACTCATCGGATTTGAATCCGATGGACTTTTCGGTGTGGTCCATCTTGGAGTAAAGAGCCTGCAGTACACAAAATAAATCACTAGAACATCTAAAATCGTCTCTTTCAAAGGTTTGGGAACAAATATCTGTCGAAAAACTCGTGGCCATTGTGGATAACTTCCCGAAACGTTTGAAGGCGTGCATCTTAGCAAAGCTAAATCTTTTGTAAAATTTTAAACACGGCTCAGAAATTTCAACGGTTCGCTATATTATTCCGAAGCGCAAATATAAAGCAAGCTTATGCTAAGAGCAGCATGCCAAATATAAATTTTACAAGAAGCGACCGTCACGAAATATTGAAACAAATGATTATAACATTCATTACACGTTGCTACGTAGTTCTACGTCACCTTTGCGTACAACCTCATTGGGCTGTCCCTCGTAGATTTTTTTTTAAAAGTAAAGTATGCTTTATGATTGTGGATTTATTACCCTGTGCATTTAAACTCATCATGAAGCATACAGGATTAAAATTGATTTATTGAAAATTCTCATGCTTAACAAAGTTACTCGGAGGCTGTAACGTTTGCATTAAAAAAATATACTGAGTTAGGATGATGATGAAAAAAAAAACCACAAAAGATAATTCAACGGAACATGCTTTTTTTATATTATAATCAGATTCACCACCAGGTGGCAGGTTAATTGCTAAAAGCAGTCCATTTTTAAATGCCTACTTTATTCTCAGGGAAAAATCACTTTCTGGCATTCATTGCCTGTGCAGATGGAGGCGAATAGCGCACTCTGTTTATACAAAATTAAATTTTCAATGCAGCAAACCCATTGTTTCTTCACAATCAAGAATTTTCAGCTTAAATTTAACGTTAATAGGCACCATTGTTAGCGGTGCCTATAATAACCTTTAAATTTTAATTTTAGCAAAAAAAGAAAGAAAGCTAACTTACGTCTGATCCACGTGCCCAGTTGGCAACGACGGTGTTGCAGTGCATGGCTTGCATCCGGAAGCAGGCCTGACCCCGTTGTCGGGATAGCATTTCGAGATCCTTCGACAAACCTTGGCACTCGTACAGGATCATGTGGTTCAGGAAGAGCACGCTGGTTGATGAATCGAACACGGGTTCGTACTGAAATGGGAGAAAAAGATCGTAATTAGCAGATATTTCCGCTCGGTTGGAATATAAATCATGGTGACATTTTTCACCACGAGTACGCAGATTTGGCCAAAAGTCGAACCGTTTAGCTAGATTTCCCCCATTCTTGGTAATCTCGAATCAATTTCAAACGCAACCGTCACCTTTCTACCTTCTCGGGGAAAGGAAATGAAGTTTTTACAACTTTCTTATCTTTCCGTTTATATTTTTTTGCTCGCATTTCGCCAATCGCTGTTTCCTCCGAACCGCAACCGCACACAAATCTATGCCCATTTTTCTTTCTCCTCCGAGAGAGATGCCTCCAGGAGTTTATTTTCGACAAGCAGCTCGAGAAAAATATTCAGTCCCAAGCACAAACCGACACTCTTGCGGGCAATCCTACATATCTCGTACGCCATTTTTATCTTCGACACTCGCCCGTCAATTTCCACCACCTTCCTTCCTGCTCGAATTCGACTCCCACTGCAAACGTCACGAGGTGATTCCCCGATACTGAGTAGAAACAGCTCTACAGCAGAAGAAGACAGAGAATCTTCCAAGTGGAGCATCATATATCACTGTAATGACGGCGGAAATTGGAAGTATACACATCCATTCCGTCTCTGTCACTATCAAATTTATACACATTATAAATAAATTTTCTCGATTCCTTCATACGAACGCCTCTTGCGGAGGCTGCAGTCCGGAGGAGAAAAAATCCCCCAAGTTGCTTTCGCTGCAAGTTCTTTTCTGAGGCTTGTTTGGCTCGTTCAAGATGAAATGGAACAAGATGAAGTTTCATTTCGAGAACGAGTGGGAAAAAAAATTGCAAAGGAGTCTTGGTTTCAGGAAATCGAACGACAACGTTTTCTTTTTTCGATGAGATAAAAAAAAATGAATTGGCACCACCAGATCTTACGCCGGAAGGAGTTCAACCGGAAAAGTGTCTTAATGAATATGTCGGCTGATGTGCTTCCAGTGTTTGCAAGCCACTGGCAGCGTAGGGAATTGAAAGGGTTTTAAAGATTTCCCGAACGGAATGTGATTGAAATTGAATTTTCTTCCTTTTGATTCGGAATTTGCAACAAGTGCTTTGGGAAAAGTTGGAACGTATTATATTTGTGCAACTGCTATCCAAATATGGTTTTCAAAAAAATATATATATCACGGTGATTGATGTCTATCATCCTTCAGCTCATTCAATGAAAATCATTCCCATCTTCCGTGGGTGTTTATCATCCCAGCGATGCGAATAAGTTGTTTGAGTCAACGTTTTTTCCACAACGTGAAACTCTGATGTGACTGGTCCTCCCACTACAACTCGTCATCAGATTTCCTTTCAGATTTTGTCACGTTCTCGTTTCAAATAAATGGAACGGAATTGATTTAGAAATCCACGGGAAAACTTTCACTTCCACTTTCATATATCCACATATCCCAACCCTCAGGGGAACGAGGGATGACTCGTTTGTTTTCATATATACATCATGCCATCATCATCAATATTGTCATCGTCGTCGTCGCCGCCGCCGTAGTCGTTGGTGGTAGAAAGTCCCGACATTCAAACACATATGCGCTAGTGCTGCTGCCAAGTGTCGTTTCCGTTTTGGCTTCCTATCGAGCAGCATTTTTCAATTTTGATCTCTTCATCGTGTGTCCCAAATCGATTCCTGCACGTTCACATCTTCATTTATGCAAATTAACCCAAACGACAAGGATGATAATGATGATGATGATGATGATGACGACGACGACGACAATTGAGTTGGATCATCGAACAGAGGGAACTTCTTTTTTGCCACGGTCCATTCAGATGAACTGATAGCTGTTTACGATTCCAATAAACTACTCCTGTTCTTATCTAGTTTTGCCTATTCCCATGTCTACATCATCTCTTCATTTTGAATCAGGATGTCGTCGTCCTTTTCGTCGGATGGCTGCAAAACGAACCAGAGGCAGAAGTGCTAGAGATGATCAATCTATCCGTTTCTAAAGCAACAGCAACAACAGCCAAGAAGATCTCTATCCGGTTTTCTATTCAACGAAAAACCCCGCTCAGTTATCAGCTAGTCATATCTCCTGGTAGACTTGAATCGAACCGAACGCCTTGCAGCCCTACGAAACTTTCTTGATATGATTCTTTGTCGGTGTTTCGTTTATGCCCTCCAAAAGCTAGTGTGTATGGTAACGACATTCTCCCTCATACACCGATATTATCTGCTTCTGCCATTGGAAGAAAACTCCAAGCTTAACAAGATTTCCTCCCTCCCGACACCACCACAAACCTAAAAGACTGAGCTACGATTGCAAAAGAAATCTGACTGAGAAAACTTCCTCATAGTGATCCGAGGATGGATGGAACGAATGCAGCTCAACTCTTTTGCGAACCCACAGAGTGATTCTGTGTGTGCACTGTAGCATTTGTGTGTTCATCCACCCTCGAGCCAGCTCCACCGGAATTGAAAGGATTACAGAGAATTTCTAATTAAATTGAAAGAAGTCGGAAATATTTACAACCCTGCAGCAACAAAACGGGGAGCGTTCGTAACCGTGAGTGCGAGTAGATCCGGTCGGTATAGAGCCTGGGAAAGGTTCGGTCCGTCCGGGACAGATATTCACCGAGTCATAGCAAAGCTAGTTGTTGGGCTCGGTGTGACGGGTGAAGCAATAACATGTTTCTGCGGCGACAAGTGCACAAGTTCCTAAACCGATCCGGAAAGATGCCCTGCGGTTTGGTGCTTTATCAGTTT
Organism: Aedes koreicus; assembly: GCA_024533555.2. Lineage (NCBI taxonomy): Eukaryota > Metazoa > Arthropoda > Insecta > Diptera > Culicidae > Aedes > Aedes koreicus. The sequence continues at coordinate 409,793 of JAHHFK020003985.1, forward strand.
CGCATTGCGTTGCGTGTTAGTTGTCGGCTTCTAGCGAAAAGGAAGGATTGCGTTTGCATTGGCGTTGCTGATGATGGTCTATTGCGGGGTGGGGCATGACCAATTTTCAACAAGACCTTAAAGATTCGAGTGTTACGACCGTGTGGATTTTCGTTTGAATTTAGATTGTGCTATAGGATACAATATCAGCGTAATCCTTCCATGCGAACTATGTTCCAGATATGTAATAAATTTAGCGAAAATTGATAGAATCATGTTCACATCATGATGTTCAATAAATTTTAAAGCAATGAAGGCATGATCCATCGATTGAAAGCAACCGGCGCGTTTGTCTCCTTGTAAATCGTGTCCGGAAATATTTTCTATAAATTTGTCGAGTCAGTGGTCTGAGTCAACGTAAGAATTTCTTTCAGTGTATAGTTTAGCTGTCAGTGAATCCTTTCACCTTCGCGTCAGCGTGCATATTGTTACCTTTAAAATTGAAAATGGCGTCTCGACAACAGGAGCTGCGAGATATTTCTTTGGACAATTGGTCAGAAAATCCTAATCGCTCAGAAAACAATCATGAATTCGGTCGGGGTGAAGCAACAAACGGTATCGAATGTCATCAGCAAGTTTCTACAAACCAAAACGGTTCAGAGGAAGCAAACCATAAACTCGAAAAGGAGAACACGCTACAAACAAGATGAGAAACAAGTGGTGAAAATATACAAGAGGAAGCCCAAAGATGTTGTCAAAAGAGTGGATGCAGCTAAGTCAACTGTGCAGGAAATTACAGTGAGACGTGGACTGAGGTCACTCGAAGCCCAGAAGAAATCTCGGCAAGATGATAAAGGGCTTGAAAAAGTGAAAAGTCGGGCCTGAAAGCTATACGATTCGTTGTTAACCAAACATCAAAAGGTTGCATCGTACAGGACGATGAAAAATACGAGAAGGCTGACTTTTCACAAATCCCTGGTCACGTATTTTGTGCGAAAGGAGCGCCCCAGGGTTTGAAATACCGGTTGGTGTTCCTCCAACTGCCCCTTCGTCCGGGTCGTCGAAATCCAACGCGTTCTCAGCATGATCATTCTCGTTTCACCCCTCTTGCTGGTATCGCATAGGAATTATCAGGGGTCCGCTAGAATCGGTGTCGTCTTTACGAAACGGAAAACACTCCTCGTTGAACTTCACATGACGTGCAATGATTATCTTCTTGGTCGTCCGATCTCAGAGGCGGTACCAATTCGGGACAAAACCGATCATCACCGCCTTTTGTAGTCCAATTTCTTCCGCTGTTGATTAGGCACCCACGCAAATGCCTTGCAACCGAATATGCAATGCCTTTCAAAATCTGGCTTCGCATTTTACCATCGTTCGGCAGGTGTCCGCTAGCAAAGGAAAATAACAAGCTGGTATCATATAAATAGCAGGTTCTGCTATCCCAGATATCGTTTTGATTTCCGCTGTTATCGTATAACAAAGTAAGTAATCACCGTTGGCTAATTTTTTATCAACCCAAGTAACAATTTTAGTTTATTCCAGCCGTATAGCACTCCACCCAGCTTTGTTGATAAGACTAAATTCAAAACTGGTATACAAAACACCTCCTCTATGCTTCTTTACAGCCGGAATTGTACAAAGTGGCCCACTCTATAGACGGTTGTGAAAACAAGTTAAAAAAAAACCTTTGTAAGACGATACAGGCTTTTAAAATGCTCTAGTGGAAGATGTTATGACCACTTGAGAATCTTCATAAACCCAATTAGCTGCCATGAAAACCAGCATACGACCAGCATACTATCAAACTTCACTGATATGTCGTGGTTCGTTTGTGTTGTTCTGCTTTGTTCGATTCTCTGCTCTTCTGATTCATTTAGAGCCAAATAATATCTTAGAGGAAAGTTCTAGTGTTGCGTGAAATATCCAAAACAATTTGAGTTTTTTTACAGCGTAAAGTTTGCATTAAAGAAAATTGACAAAAATTGCCGATTTTTCATGGGTTTACCTTCACCCGCACTGACGAAACTACCCATGCAGCATCAATCATAGTAACCCATGAGTCAGCAGACAAAATTTGACAGCTCTATCAGTCGAACTCTAACCGTGATGGCAAAAACAGTGAAGCAACTTCGTTCAGAAGTGTGTGCGTTGAAAGAACGGCACCCCGCCGCGTCGAAAACGGACATCGTGCGACACTTTGTGGACGCCGGATACGCCCGTTCCGGCATCTACAACATCTTGGCACTATTAGACAACAATCAGAGCATCGAAAGAAAGCCCGGTTCCGGACGGCCAACGACCCTGAGCGACAAGAAGCTCCAAAGGATGCTGAAGAGGAAGACCGAGGGAAAAGTGGCTACATCGCTGCGTGCGCTTGGCCGGGAGGTCGATTCAACCGGCCAAATAGTGAAAACGTACCTGGCGAACATGAACATACGTGCCAGGAAGCGGAAGTCACGTCCACTGGTTTCGGAGCTGCAGGCAATGACGCAGCGGCAGCGGCTGAATAAGATGGTCAACTCGATTTTCCCGGCGAATCGCGACGTGGCGGTGGTGATGGACGGCGAGACCTATCCTACCCTGGATGGCAACGACTGTCAGGGCACTTTGTTTTTTACTTCCCCAACGAAGGAAGTGAGCTCCGAGGTGAAGTTCATTTCACACACCAAGTTCCCCAAGAAGGTGCTGCTGTGGCTGATAATCAGTGAGAAGGGGATGTCAAAGCCGCTCGTCTTTCGCTTCGGACTGGCCGTTAACGGGGAAATTTATAGTACGAAATGCCTGCCGGAAGTTGCGTCGTTCATCAAGAAATACCATAAGGGCGAAGACGCGGTGTTTTGGCCTGATCTGGCGTCGGCCCACTACTCGAAGCGGTCGTTGGAGGAGATGGAGCAGCTTAATATCGATGTGGTACCCAAGTCGGCGAACCCGCCCAACGTCCCCCAGCTGCGTCCCATCGAGGATTTCTGGGCCAACCTGAAGCGTAAGATTTACTTCAACAATTTTGTCGTGAAAACTGAGGAGGAATTGATAAATAAATCGAAGAAAGAACTCAAAATCATGCTTACACGCATGTTTTCGTCCGCCATGGCCAATGTTCCGGATAACTGCCGGAAGGCCACTCGCAGGGGCGTAGAATTTTTTAATTACCTTCCATGGGAAATTTATCAAAAGCAGTTATCTGTTTTAGCTTGTTTTTATCACCTTCCGAAAAAAGTCCATTCTTTTTAATGCAAACGTTATCATGCTCTAAATCATATGCGCATTCAATTTTATTGTAAATGTTGGCACGATAAGAGCCGAAAATTAATGCGCCTCAGAAATTATGCGAGTTAAAAACAATAAAAACCAAATTGAATCAAATATATTCGATACATTAGTCATGAATTTTCTGTAAATTGATAGAATTCAATTATTTAAAAGAATGCCGAAATTGGTCTCCAATCTACAGATTATTTGCATTACATTTAAGATTTGATGCATTTATTTTTACACATTTCAATTATTTCTTAAATTTTAACATGACGATTAAAGAAACTCAGAGTCCTACCAGAAAGCCAATTTATCTTCGCGATGACTGCTTTAAAACTATTTGGTCATTTGGTGACTTCTCTGAATGCCAATTTGCCATTTGATGCATTTACTGGAGGCAAAATGGTTTTAAAATTCTTTTTCAACTGACCATAATAAGATAATTTGATTGATTCCCAAAACGGCATTTCAAAACAACATATCCCTTTGGACCAACATATTACGAGTTCATTAGGTCGAAATAAAACCTTTCATAGGAGCAAATGGGAGTTGAGAAAACAAGGTTTTAAGATCGCTGTAAACAAGCTGTGTAGATTTTCACAAACCTGACTAAAATATGAAACCTATTGGCAGCTTTTGGTGTCATAATAAAACCAAATTGATTTCTCGTGGCTTTCATAAAACTTTAATAAAACTCTATAAAACTGGATGGTTTTGGCAATGTTGCCATGTTATCTTTTTCAACACACATTTTTTTGATGAACGTTACTAGTTGAATGCATAATTATAAATATTACCAGCCTCTTTGAACAAGAGTATGCTTTTTATCAAAATAGTTATTTCAGTTATTAGCGTGAGAATTTGATTTCAAATTGATACCATAATTTGAAATTATTTTAATTACTTTGCTTACAATACAGAATTTGTTATCAAGATGTTCACAGTGATAATAAAACAAGCTATCATTATGATATTCAACGAATATTTTAAGTTATTCATTCTGTCATTTTGGCTGTTTATTCAGCCTCAATGATAACATCTAGACTTACATTTGAAAAGGGCGGCACTCCAAAATCACGAAATCCAGAAAACTGGAGGCAAAGATTGGAAAACGAAAATCAAATCCTTTTTTCCATAATAAGCTCCAATAAACCATTTATTGAGTTTTATTGAGTTCAAAATTGACAAAAAAAAAAACGCCTTGTTTATTTATAGAGAGTTATAACGTCTTAGGGTTTTCGCCTGTTAAACTGCCAGCACTGGAAAGTAGCCGTTAAATTATGACATTCTGGCATCTTGTTTGTTATTACACCTACGCTCTTCAGTCACATTAATCAAGTGGCGAGGAATTACAACCCAGTGTTTTCAATTTTTAAAGACGTCGAATTCAATGCTTCACGTACCAAAACAGTTAAGTTTACTAATTAGATGAGTCTAGGTACTTCTAGGAAAATCAGAGGTCAGTGATTCCCAACATACATCAATGCTGAATAATTAATTGTTCAAACACATTTGGAGAAGTTGTTTAGCTTTTTCTTCTAGAAAGCTGAATAATTTCTCAAAATTTGTTTGAACAAGTGGTTATCCGACTATGGTGTTTGTTGGGTCTATCGACTGAACATTTTTTATATGGTGCTAATTGAATTGCGGATTCTTTATTATGTTTTTACAGTCATGGACATAGACAACAAGATGGAATCAAAGCTGTGACATCAAATGAGGAGACCTGATGGCTTGATCAATTATGGTTTAGGTGACCGTGGAGGAAAAGGAAGAGAAGTTGAGAAATGCGAGAATATTCTTGTCTAGCTAAGGCTGATATAAGCGCTGAAGCGTCGTCTTGGAACGCAAATTCGTGTTAAGAGGAAGCGTGAGAAACTGTTCAACATCCTGGTCCTTATGCGGCGTAAGGCCACCCACAAGTAAGCCAGCTTTTGTTGGGGAAGGGAACTGTGTTTTTCTTGCATCCAAAAAACGTGTGAAAAAAAGAATCCGTAAATATAAAACAACCGCTTAACGGTTGATCAACAAGAAACTCAGGAAAATGCAAATTCTTCTGCAACTCCTAAAAAATGCCTTTTCCTAATTTTCATTCGATGGCTTCACTCTCCTGGCCTAGTTTTGAGAGTATAGATTGCAGCATCAATATCCAATGAAGTAATCGGACCAATGTGATAACTTGTCTGAACCAATACTGAATTAAATTCGGATTTTGTGGGACATTTTGAGAAAGAGTTGTTAATAAGTATCTGTGGATAATCATATTCTTGCAAAAAAAAAAATACCTTTAGATCCGAACAAGAATTGTGAACAGAGGTTTCGGACGCAGTATTTGTACGGGAAGATTCGACACACGGATGATAGGCGATACCTAACCAATCAACTGAATCTTTCTGGTTTCTCGGGTTCCGTCAAGCATTTGAGACTGAAAAATTGACTTCGGAAGCGTTTTGACCTGCATGTGAAGGAGTTGTGGGAATTTGAGGGTCCTCATGTATAATCTCATATGCACTCAAGCTGAACTCTGTGCCGTTGATAAAAGCAGCCGTATCTTTGTCGCTTCTAAACATTATTACCGCGATAAGAACACACTTGCCCACTGTAAACAGCTACTCACTTGATAAATTCTCGGAATTTTTTGGCATTTTTCGATAAGAATTTGTTTTCTTCGACGCGAAGCAAAATCAATCTCGATGAAACAACAATGAAACAACTTGTCAACAATCAATGGAAATCAAACACATTATGTCCACGGCATAGTTCTAATTTGACATTTTAACGGGCGAAAATGTGTGGCGTAATGACTTCGGCTTTGTGATAAGGGTGTATTGGTTATTTTCAAGTTTTGATAAATAAAGTTATATTTACGCATTAAATCAGTAAATGTATAGGGTTACTACCCCCATATTAATCTCAGTTGAAGGATCGGTCTCGTTTTCTTATAATGTTTGCTTACGTTAAATAACTACAACAAACATTATTAACTAATTCTGTCACGTGTATAACGTTTTATTTCAAGAAGGATGAATTGCAAAGTGATGAGATTAATATAGGTACATCTTCCCTACTTCAAGCTCAAGTAAAAATAAAAATATGATGATAAGAATAGTGTTTGCCTGAAATATTAAACTATTAGCCAGGTTTGAAGCTAACTGAAAACAGCGGTGGAACAGCAAAATAACTAGCGCAATGTGTGATCCGGAAAAACGCCATAATTTATTTTTCTTGTTTAAGGAAGTGCTGAATTGATTTTAATGTCATTGTCAAGGTAAATTAATTGTTCTGAAATTGTTCAATCAAAATATAATACAATATGATTTGTTAACATTTTGGCTTTTCCGCAATAACTAGCGCAATGTGTGATCCGGAAAAACGCCATTTTGGCGTGTTTACATTTTGGCTCTTCCGCCCTCTTCAAATGTTAGTCTAGACATATTCAGTGATCAAACAATGATAATATGGTATTAGAATGTGTTATCAATTTGGTATAATCCTTTGCTTGGGTTGTTCGTCCAACGCACTAGTCGGACTGCGGTTCAGCAATTACGTGCCCATCAGTGCCGCCTCCGACCACATATTTTCCGGCAGGTTAGAGTCGATCAACATCGTCCTCTCTTTTTCGACCAACGTCCTGCAGAACCGTTCTGCAACTTTGTTTTGCTGCGGAGAGTAGGCGAACGTTGTTTGCAATTGGATCCCTTTTTTGCTTGTAAAACACGTCCGATTTTTGCTTGATGGGCTGTATAACGGCGAAATGGGTATAGTCGTCTATAAACGACACGAAGTACCTTGAACCGCCCTAGGCCGGACGATCAATCGGCCCACGCACATCAGAATGTACCCTTTCCAAGCGTCGTGTGGCTCGTTCTCGCGTACCATCGAACGATTCTCTGCATTGCTTCCCAAGCACGCACGTATCGCAGAAACCAATACGTTTCGGTTTCGGTTCGAGCCCTGTCACCATGTCATGTCTGACCAGGGCATCTATAGCTTGCTGACTGGCGTGTCCCAGCCGACGATGCCATTTGGTACCAACTATTGCTCGTGCTCGTACAGGTTACGTCGTAACTGGGCAATAGCAATAACATCATGCTTCATTACCGCTTTCTCCGTGCCGTGTGAACAGCAAATCTATGCCAGCCTTCGACATCTTCTTCACCGATAGCAGGTTTTCCCTCAGGTCAGGAAGGTACACCACGTTCTTCATTTCGAATCACACACCTTGTTTCATCATACCTCTCACTATGCCTTCGTACTCACGAACCAAGGATACTTGGCGATATTGACGACAAACGTCTCCTTAAGTTATCGCACCGCATGCAAATAGCTCCTGTTGTTCGCAAGGTGGCTTCTGCACTCTGAATCAACGACGAAAATTGCGCTTTGCGATCCTCGGCCGGTTCGATTCGCTTCACCAAAGAGGTAACCTTTACCTCCCACAACGGCATTAGCGTCACCCTCGGATATCTTGACCTGGCAATCCTTCTGAATATGGCCAATTTTTCCGCAGCGGTGGCATTTGTCGTTGAATTTTTTCGGTTACTTGCTTCGACCACCAACGAAAGCAGTAGAATTTTCTTCAATCGAGTAATCCGCTCAATTGGCGCAGTTTGATTTCTCAGCTAGCAATCGTTGTTTGACGGTATCCAAGGTGAGCTCTTTTTCATCGATCGAAGCTGTCGGGAAGCGTCAGGAATAGCTGGGAAATCTGGTCGTTTTCCTCCAGCTTTGCTCATGCTGATTTCAGCTGTCGGACCAGTTCATTGAATGTCAGGAACTGGCTCCACATCGGCGTTTCTGCTTTCATCCGTAGCCTGGCCAGCTGCTTGCGCAAGAAAGCCTGGCTCGTCACTGACTTCTTCGCAAACGTTTCATCCAACGCTTTCCACGTCGCTTGGGCGGTCTTTTTGTCTCGAACGATTTCCAGTCATACGTTGCCATCGAATCTTACCAGCAAAGATTAGGCTTTTCTGTCCAGCTTCAGGAATTTATTCATCAGGTCAATTTCTGTCAGCGCTGCCTCCGTGGGCGTATCCGAAACTTCCATGGCCTACTTCGTCTTCAAAGCATATCTAAGCAAGCGTATAACATGTTGAATGTCCTTTGCAGCTCAAATACTACGAGCTACAATGAATAATGTAACCTCGCGTGGAGGCGTAACGAAAGTGAAGGCTGAAGTATGAAACAAATACCCTATATAGTGTTTTGATCTGTGGAAAACATGCGTAAGCTGAAGAGAAACGTTTATTTTCTTTACTATCTTCATTTCATTGGTGTTATTGTAACTGGCTATGGCACTTCTCTGGGTAATTACCAAGATTTAGGTGGAAGAGTATTTACCGGAGGATTGGTAGGATGGCATCGTGTCCCATCTGTAAAAAGGGTGACAAGCAGCATTGCTGCAATAATGGTTCAATCACAGTGCTGAGCGCCATCTCCAAGCTGCTCTCTCAAATCCTATGCCGCCGACTGTCACCAATTGTAAAGGAGTATATGGAAAAGTGTCAAGTGGGATTCATGGGTACCACGGACCATATTGTCGCGATTTGTGTTACAGAAATGTCGCGAATATAAAATGCCCACATAATAGATTTTCATCGATTTAAAACCATGGCAGACTATTGACGAATATGGGTTCCCAGAAAACGATGGGTCGGGCGATATGTGTCGTTCGAGTCTCAGTGATTGGAAGAGTGGGGATAGACGCGAGTGGAAGGACCTTCAGGAAGTCCGTTCCACTTTTTGGCTTCGCCCACGCCATTTATAATAGCACGCAACTTTAAGACTATGGTAGAAAAGTTCATCAGCCTAAGGCTGAAGCAAAAATGATTGGACATACCGTTTTTGCCCAAAAACAAAAAAAATAAAAATGAGGGGAAGAGTTTTACGAGAAGACAATGTTAGCCTCCCACCACGAGTTCAGATCGACGGTGTTGAAATCGAGTCGGTAGACGAATTCGTGTATCGGGGCTCATAGGTGACCGCCAATAATGACACCAGCTAAGAGATACAAAAGCGCATAATGGCTGGAAATCGTGCCCATTTTGGATTCCGATAGACGCTAAGATCGTGCAACTATAAATTCTACATCTAAAAGACATTAATTAGACTGGAAATGCAACTGAAGAAGGCCTTATTCAAACGTCAGACATAAAACATAGTAGCATTTTGGTCCACCGTGTGACTGAAAAACCGATAGTCCCTGAACTTGGGGTTTGTTTAAGGGCTTGATATGTTGGTAGCTTAGGAATCACATGTTTCCTACAAATGCCCATAATATTGAAGTTCAATATCTAGTTATTAAGTAGTCTATATATTAAAAAGGCGTCAAGTGAAAAGAATAACGAAAACCTCCACTCAGGTTGCTTTAATAGCACTGATAACTTTTGGTGATAACACGCTTAAATTGACACGCAATATGGCGTAAACTACGAGGGCTGTATGATAAGTACCTGAGCTAAGCAAGCAAAAGCTATTTTTTTACCTTTTTTTTAAATTTATTTCTCAAAATAGTCTCCTTTTAACTCGATTTTAGTTAAGCGAAATTCCAACTTTTTCAAGCTACCCAAAAAATATTATTTGACGATTTCCGCAAAAAAGGCCTTTGATGCGGCTTCCTCGTTTGATGTCAATCGATTTTCGCCAAACCATTTTGTCATGTTTGTATACAAAAAGAAATTGCATGGGGCCAAATCTGTAGAATACGATTTGCTGTGGAGATTGCTGATGAGTGAGCTAGTGCGTTGTGGAATGGTGAAAAAGCACCTTTTTCTTCACAAAATGGGGTATTTTATCTTAAATTCAGCATCGAATCGGTCCAATAAATCAGCATAGTACTGCCCCATGATTGTCCTTCTTTTCTGCAAATATTCGGTAAAGATGATGCCTTGCGAATCCCAAAAAACGGTGCCCATGACTTTTCCAGCCGATGAACCGTTTTTGTCTTCCTTGGAGCAGGTTCGCCAAGTGAAGTCCACTTTTTTTATTGTTTTTTTCATTTCAGGCGTGCAGTGATGGATCCATGTTTCGTCAACAGTCACGAAACGCGTTACACAGAAAAAAAAGCGTTCCCGAAAATGAAACCGGACCGTGAACTTGTTAACGTTTTCAGGATTTTTTACGAGATTTCGTGATTACGTGATTCAGTTCACGGTGTATTTTTGCTTGTTCTCGAATTCATGACTGCAGTTCACGGATCTGGGCACGGATTTTTTCTGTGTAGAAACTCTTTCGGATTGCGCTGAAAAATTTCCAAACAGTGCTCTGAAGTTGTCATGCGATTTTGGTTTCGCTTCTCTGTAAGCAAACGTGGCACCCATCTCGCCAATAGCTTTCTCAAACCTAATTTTTCGTGAAGGATACTTTTTATGCATTCAATTGAGATGTCTACAATCTCTCTTATTTTCACCCGGCGATCTGTTAACACGATATCAGGTATTTTGTTAACCATATCCTCCGTAGTCATCTTAATCGGACGACCTGGACGCTCTCCATCAAAAATGGATGCTCGGCCACGCTTGATTTTATTAAACCAATATCTGATGGTAGTCATCAAAGGTGCATGGCTTTATACACGTTATTCAACTTCACTTTGATTTCCTCGCACGTCTTCCCATTTGAAAAAGAAAGCGAATCACTCATCGATATTGCTCTTTCTCCATTATTGCAAACAAAAGCGAACTTAACAACTTTCAACAGCTATCAAAACAAAACTACTCGAAAAATCTGTCTGAAATCTTGACAGCTATTGTTTTAAAGATGGCGTTAAATGATGTCATACACATTTTGCGTCAGTGATGCCATCAGTCGCTAAACACGGGTAATTATCATAACAGAACTCTGTATGATTTTTTTCCAGCATTGCACACTTATAGTTCGATGATGTATTAATATGACGTATGTGAAAGGAAACTTGTCTGTTTTTGATGAAATTTGGATTGAATTTCTTCGTTCAAAAGAGTGTTTTATGGTCATTTTGTGATCCTCAACTACGTTATCTGTAAAATTTACTATCACGACCACTTTCGGCAGGTTCAGTGTCAGTAAGCCATTTTACATCGCGTTCCCGAGCGTTAGACCCAGAATGGTGCCTTGTGAATCGCCTGCCGTAAAAACAAACGACCTTTGACCGTTGTCAGTCTCGTAGATGTAGTCAGTTATCACGAATGGTCGATAGCATGACAGCAGAGCTAACTGGCCGAAATCCGTTGGTAATAGCGGGCAATTTCACCGCCTGTGCACTTGAGTGGGGAAGTCGCCTTATCAACTTTGCATGTCGATTCGCTTCGACGGCCTGAGAAACGGCATGATGACCGTGACCAGCAGCAGGTCAGAGGGACCAGATGACTACTAACGTCCTAAGTAGTTAGACATAGTGGGTGTTCAAAGCACAATAGCCCCTCCCCTCCTCCAAATTCATACAGAAATATGGTCCCCGGGGGAGGAGAGGGTCTAGGCTAAATGCAAGGGAGAGTATCTAGTGGGTCGATGGGTTAGCCTCAACTTCAACCTCTCATGCTGCGTTCTTCAGGAGTCTGGTTGCGAATTTTCCATCCCGAACAAAATAAAAAGACCACACCCCAGTTTTGGAAGTAGCTCTTCTGAATCCTGCACAGGTAAACTGTAGCCTTATTCTGTGCAGCGCCTTCACGAAAGATTCCCGATTAGTTCTTAGAAGGTGTACTTAATGTCCGGTTATCACTGCATAGTGTTCATTTCCTATCCGCTTCTCGGCTCTCTCGACGAACGGTCAAATAGCAACCACGGTAAATCTGCCTTTACGGAATCCGAACCAGGTTTAAGGCAATCTACGCTCACTCTCAGTACACTTTGTCACTTTGTCAACGTGTGTAGGAAAGCTCTCTCCAAGAGTTCTTCGAGCGTATCCAGTAGATAGATTTATTTGATCTTCCGAAGGTTTTTCAAGCTTCAACAATGTTTCTAAATTCAAATCCTTCCATCTGTATGCGAAGTTACCATCTTCCAAACATATCTTCAGTACTATCTTGAACAAAGTTCACCTCGTTTTAAACCGGCTTTTGCCCTATTTTTTCTCACAGTTTGGCGTACGGTGTACGGTCCACACGTCGTTGTTTCATGCATCGGGAAAAGACCCACTATTATGATCATGGTGGGATCTCCAATTGCAGTCTTTTTCAACATATCCTTACTAGTCGCATTTCCTGCACAAATCGGATTTCTCAGGGCCTTTACAGTCCCTTGACTGATGATCGAAACTCTTGCATTTGATGCACCTTTCTAGTTGCTGGAAATTCGAGGGAATGCTTCTAGCGAGCACACTGACTATCTAACTTTCAATGAACTGTTTGTTTAGCTCAGCTGTTTGTTCGCTACCGCCATCTAGGGCCGCATCACCGCTGTGTGCATGTTACCATACGTCTTCCTGAACGTCATCGGTACATCCCACCATTCTCAGAGCATTTTTCATCTGCTCTGCTGTGAGGCCACACACCAATGACGTTTGGGTTTTTTGAAGGGGGAGTTTTGTATTGTCATATGCGTAATTTTTTTTTCAGATTTCTTAATTAACAATAGTGTAAGTTAGAACTTGCCACGCAATCACTCATGCAAAAAATGGTACATGGCATCGAATGCTCTCAATTACTAAATGAGGAACAACCTTTAGAACACTGAGTTGAGAAGCAGTCTTTGAACTAAATGTGATGAGCATAAGCTTGAAATGCCCAGGAAGAATTATGTTCACCTCCCCGGCCAGGGTTTTTTCGGTGGATATCTCTAATGTTGCGTTCATGACACCAGGGTCCTTCTTGAGCTCAAAGAGTTCCACCTTTCTGGATGAGCATTGCGTTTTCCACACTCTCCCTTTACTCTTTAAGTTCTGGATCAGCTCTCATAATGCGTTCCGCCCGTGCATCTCAATGATCAAAGCACATTTCATTCTCTCCCGATGCGGTTTGGGTTTCACCTTGTTCTATTTTATCTTCTCCTTTTCATTGTGCGGCCTTTTTCCCAGCATCGCTCTGGATGGTCTGCTAATCACCATCTTCGCAATCCTTCATCGGATTTTTATTTCATACCTAGTGGTTCTTGAGCTTGTTTAGGTCTTCCTCATCTTCTGGAATTGACTTCACCTAAATGAGGACTTGTTGACTGCTGTGCTTCACTCAGTACCTCAGCCTTCAGCGCATTTCGTTCACGTCCCTCAGCCCACTAAGGAAAGTTGTTGAGCTCATGATAGAAATTTCAAATATGTGCAGTTCAGTGTTTGAAAAAGACGTTGTAAAAGGGACAATTTCGGAGAGAATTCCAGTATGGTGATGTAAAGGTCGTGTTTGCTATTTAAAATTGCATTGGAAGATTTGATTCAAAGAGCGGGGCTGGACACGAGTGGTACGATCTTCAATTAATCGTCCAACTTTTTGGCTTCGCCAACGACGTAGCACACAACGTTGAGACGATGGCGGAAATGTCCACCGGACTTAAGGCTGACACAAGTAGGACTGGGGTTGTCATTAATGCGTTAAAAACAAAACACATTAGACAAAGAGGCCCACGAGAAGAAAATGTGAGCCTCCCACTATGAGTTCAGATCGACGGCGATGAAATCGAAGCAGATGACGAATTCGTGTTTCTGGGCTCATTGATGACCGCCGATGGCGACACCAGCAGAGACATACAAAGGCGTATTGTACTTTGGACTCCACAGGACGCTAAGATCAAACAAAGTTCGCCGATCTACTAAGTTGTGGTGACCACCTATGCATTACCAATCGTAGAAGCCCTGCCCGTACAGACGAAATTTAAAAAAATAAATGCTATTTGCAGCAGCCAAGCCACTACGCTCGATAGTTTGTTCGTAGTTCCACCCCTTAGTAAAGAAGTTGGACATTGTGTGGCACTTTGTGTTCGCTGGATAAAGCCGATCCGGCATTTACAACATCCTCTTCCTTTGGAAGATTAGCGAGAGCTTCGAACGGAAGCCTGGTTCCGGCCGACCGACAGTTCTGCGCGAGGGTAAAGTGCAGCAGAGTTGGAGAGGGAAAGCTGGTCTCATCGTTCCGCGTCTTTAAAGGTTGGTGGAACCTACCACACGTTCGATAAGTATCTAAACAAGACATTGGACATTGTTATGTTAGGAAGCACGAAGCCAGCCGTGACTGAGCAGCAGACATTCACCCAGAAGGAGCGGCTGAAGATACTGGTGCAAAACATCTTTCCGGCAATGCGCAACGTCGTGGTCATAATGGTCGTGATCTCCCATGCAAAGTTTCCGAAGAAGGTTCTTATGTGATTGAGGAGCAGATTAACCAGAAGGTAGTCTCTCTCTCTCTCTCTCTCTCTCTCTCTCTCTCTCTCTCTCTCTCTCTCTTTCTCTCTCTCTCTCTTTCTCTCTCTCTCTTTCTCTCTTCTGCTCTTCTAACCATCTGTCAACTGACATGTTCACCTCGTCGACGCGTACGGCCACTTACAGCCAGTGTTGCCAGAACACATATGTTTATGACATACAACGTACTGTTTTAAGATTAATCGCTGATTTTCTTTACCCCAAAGTACTATTACTCGATTTTTGTTACATGCCAACCATCTCTATCCAATTGCGGATTCGATGAAGATAAATCTTCTGACTGCAACAGGAAAACCACTGTAAGCTCATTTCTCACACAAACGCATAGACGCTCGTTCGTAGAAAGTACACATACTTCCAAATTCACACACAGAAACTCGAATGCAACACAATGGCATCTCCTGTCGCACGGCGGTAGTAAACGAAAACCGAAGATTGAAAATTTAATATCCTGTCGACAAATACTGTTGGCATTGCAAAACGACGGCAGTAGCAGCAGGAATGAAAATGAAAGGCCAACGTCAATGTGTGCAGTAGTAGATAGTCGGTTTGGGGGTGAATGCCGTTAGAAGCAGTTCCCAGTGCGAACGAAAACGATACACATCCGGTATGATGGAAATAAATGTATGAATGTTCGGTAAGCGGACCTTCATTAGGCAAACTTGGTATCTGTAATAGGAGTGAAATTTGCTGCGGGCAATTATACTCTCGAGTTCTTTTGGCTAGCTGTAGTCTAATGTTCTTGAGATTCTGTCTTTCTTCCGTTCATATGGGGGACGATTTGAGCCGGCTGTTCGTATCGAGGCAATCGATGAGTCTCAATCATATCTTGACCGGATAGCCGGAAGTAATCTTGATTGAACCCTTCGGAAGGAGTGCGCACTCGACAAACAAACACTTGAGCCAGTCCATTTTGGAAAGGATCCTATTTGAATATTTGCGTCTAGAGTGCATCAAGGGAGGGAACCGTTTTTATTACTTATTGTTTTTTCACCCCCCGCACTGACACGACTTGACGTCCGCCGGGGAACAAATATTTGGGTTAAGGATGTAATAATCGTCCTCTTATCTGAGGAAGAAAGAAGCTCAATTCGAAGAACAATGTGTCGCGCCGTCTCATCTGCAAATTCAATCTCAAGTGACGGTGATGATTTCCCCTGAATTTGATTTAGTTGTACGTGATGCTCCGGTTTCAAATGGATTGAAGTGCATGAGCCGCGAACCGCGATCATCTTACAAAGTGGTGCGTGGCGGCAAGTTCAGAGGTAGAATATAATTGATAGCAAGGCAGATGATTTTGAGGGGTTCGGTTCTCAAATAGTTGATTGCTACGGGAGGGTGCCAAATGCTGAGTCTTTAAGATGATGGCATAGCACGGAGGGTAAATCGAAATCCCTCTTGGTTTGTTTTTTTTTCTCCACAGGACGACATCGGATCTGTGATATGCTTATCAGATGTTGTGTTTTGGTTAATTGAATGGGATGCAGAATTAATTCGAAGGATGATTGCTGACATAAATTATTGGATTAGATTTGATCGCTGACAGGAAATCTTTCCTGAAGAATCGATAAATATATTTGTACATCACTTACCCTAACAAGATGATGCTTCTGTTGGAAATCATCCAGCTTAAATATTTTGCACCAGTATAAACTTTCGTCACTTTCCGGTAGTTCTACGTCTTCGTTCCTCAGCTCCAGAATACTGACATCGGCCTCATTCACCAGAGGCTGTTGGTTCGTTCTCTGAGTTAGAAACACCGACCGGGATCCCTTGAAAGCTTCCAGTGGGCCTGGAAGTTCTGTTGATCCTTTCTGAGGTTTTTCCTTGGAATACATGAATATCACTCGCATTGTATCGTTCTGTGAAAAGATAGAAAAAAATACACGTAAGAAGATTAAATCCAACCATAAAAAAATCGATGCAATTTGCCGGGAAACCGCTCAATAATTCATGCATCTGATTGAAATTCGTCGCTCGGCGCCAACGCACACCATCCCTCGACCGACAGGCGGATGGATCTCGCGGGCGCAAATAATTACTGCTGAGCTTCGGAGAAATGGAAAAGCATTAAATGGCTTAAAACCCCTCCCTTGCTGCCATCCCTCCCGGCCGGAATTGCTGACCATAGCAACTCATACCGAAGCGGTGCCCGAAGGGTGTAGCATTGTGTGCAAATTCACACCGAAACCAATCGGAAGCGTACCGACGACGGTGACGACTGTTTTCATCGGAAAAGCTGGGGAAAACAACAGGGATATTGGTAAACGCGGGTGAGAAAGAATAAAACCAAAATCAACGAATTTGGAATGTGCCCGGAGAGGTGTGCTGTGCCGATCGGAATCGTTTGGTTTGGATTCCAAGACCCGTACATACCCTGTGTGTAAGTAATAATGGAATTATGAAGCATGAAATTTTATCTGTTTCGTTTCATGGTTTATAAATTATCGTTTTGTGTGCAAAATTTAATTTCGAACAAGAAATTAATGATGGCTCGATGCTGATGGGATTGTGGTGATTTGCTGCGTAAGAGCATTGCCAGGGTAGTATGATGTGTTTTGCATAATATTGGGAAAGTACTAAACGGTTTGTCTAACGATATGCCATAAAATAAGAGATGATAATATGTTTTTATTAAGGTTGATTGAACATAACGTGAGCTGGGAAGGCAATTTTCAATCAGTAAAGAATTATTGAAGAATGAAAACTATGCCACGAAATCCATCATAGAAATAACATCTGTATTTCTATGTTTTTGACGTAGGACTAGGTATTTCTGTACTATACTAGGGACACTTTAAAAGTACGGAAATTAGGTTTGTAAGGCTACTGTATCTTACACTTTGATCAAACAGTACAGGGAATCTGTAGTTTAAATGAATGAATCTCCGTTTTTTGTTTTATGAAAACAATTTATCTTTAACTGACATCTGTCAAAATGCTAGCATGATCGAAGCATTAGTGTTTGTTTGGAAGCTGTTTACGTCAGCCAATTTTTTGTGTAAGGTCGCATTTCACCATGAATAATTTGTTGAGCAAAGAGTTTGTTTGAAATTTTGTGTTTACAACGAAATTTCTTGTGCGAAATTGTTGAAAATGATGCAGAAAGCCTTTAGAGAAGCTGCTTTTTCGAAAATCAGAGCATACGAATGGTACAAAGAGTTCAAAAGTGGTCGTAAATTGCTTGACTACTTGGCACATGGAAAAACAATCAACAGCGATTATTATAGGTTTGTTGTATCGTTTGAAGGCCGAAATCATGCCACATTTGAAGAAGAAAAAGGTGCTCTTTCACCAAGACAATGCACCGTGTCACAAGTCAATAAAAACAACCGCAAAAATGGTCGAATTGGGTTTCGAATTGCTATCGCACCCACCGTATTCTCAAGATCTGGCCCCCAGCGACTACTGGCTCTTCACCGAACTCAAAAAGATGCTCCGTGGAAAGAGATTTAGCTCAGATGAGGAAGTGATTGCAGAAACAGAAGCATATTTTGAAGTCGTTCTACACCGGTGGTATCGAAAAGCTAGAGAAACGTTGGAATGATTGTATCACTCTAAAAGGAGATTATATTGATGAATAAAAATTAATTTTGGCAAAAAAATATGTTTTCCTACTTAGGCCCGGGACTTATTGACCGATGTGCTTCTGACAAATTTCATAATTCGATGTGTTATGTTGATTACGCACAACTTGTGATCTCACAACTGTTTATTTTGATTACGAAGATAATTTATTTCAGCTTTACGTAGGTAGCTGTTTTGTTTATATTAATTAGTTAGCTCAGCCGAAAATGAAAATATTATGCTTTCACTATTTGAGTGATCCTTGTTTAAAAGTTTAAAAGTCATAGCTTAAAGAGGTTGCATAATGAACACTTTAAGCCATATTTTTTGTTAGACCCATACAATAACATCAACCTCTAGAAATCAACCTTTACCTAATTTGATCAGATTATGTTTGCATACATATCAAAACACATGTGGTCGGTAGTGTGCATTTCATTCATATATATTTCAATCGTCATCACTGTTGTGGTAATATGCAATTGAACGTTGCAAGAACGTAACATTATTGATTGACTTTATGTTGCGTTTTCATTACGTTGTGCATGTGGCCCAAAAAAAAGCATTTTGAAAACCTTAAGTCTCAGGTTTTTTTTTTCTTTAGGGCAAATATAACATTGAGAGATTATCTACGGGCTTTCATTTATTACAGCGCCATTATAAAACTTTCTAGGGTTTCTTTAGTACAGAACAAAACACAACAGTACTGGCTAGCATACTTTACGAATAGTAGAATGAAAAACGTATAGGTGATTGGAATATGAATGAAAGAGAAAGTAATCAAAGATAGTCTCCCAATGTTAGATTCACCCTAATGAAATAAAACCCTAGAAGTATCAGATCGCTTTATTGGAACAGGAGCGTAGATTATTTGTTATGTTGCACTGTAGGTTTAAATACTTCATAATAAACATCACATACACTGGAAAATATTAAATTTGCAACGTCATGATTCAGTTTACTTAGCTGCAAGTTTACAAAGACAAACAGGTCTCGACTAACGCCAATATTTGTTTTGAATGGTCTAAGCAAACCATTTGAGCAACACCATGAATATTCGTATATCGTATACGTGAAATACACTCTGCTGTAACAAAATATGCTTTTTGTTACAGCAGATTTACTAAAATGAAACTTGAAAACAAAGTGTTGAATATTAAAGATATTTTGTGTGCTACTTGGGTAACACTGTCATTTTTTTCTCTCCACAACAGGGTTGCTACGATTGGCGATAAAATGGAAAATTCATCAATGGTAAAGTCCCTCGATTTTATGTACTTCGATTTTATTCGTTTTTTCACGTGTTTCATTTTTTATTCTAGGACAGTTTTCGTATTATCTAAATTGTCTGTTCCCTTGGAAAGGAGACCTTTTCAATTGCGGGCACTCAAAACTCGATTCCTCAGAAGGTTTTCCAAAATATATAGTGCTGGCGCTAGCAATTTTTTCAACAAATTCATCGTGGGTATCAGACAGTCTGATCGATTAAATTCAAACCCTTGCCAGGTTTCTTACGAGTACTGGTGGAATTCTGTCAGGTCCTGAGCCTTTATTAGCGTCAGATTGTTTAAGACTCGTGAAAATATCTTGTACAACAATGTTACGGACACCTATATTACTTGGATAGTCAGGAAAGTGTGAGAAATATTCAAAATCACGATCATTGTCCGAAACATTTTGTGTAAGTCTCTTGAAAAAATGTTGCAAAAAGATTGGAAATTTCTACTGAGATATCTCCTACTTTTTCGTCCAAAGTCATATTTGTTAGAAAGTGGCACGATTTAAACTTGAAGATTTTTCTTGGACATAACTTTATCTCATTTTCAGTTTTTATGTTATACTCAAATAGTGAGGAAATAGCTAAATTAATTTGGTCGGAAATATTTAAATACTTTTCTAAATTAGCTTGATGATTGTAATTTCTGTAAATTTTGTGAGCCTTCTGTTTCCTATTTTTCAAATTAGTAATTGTCAAACCGAATTGGATTTTTAGAAGCATAGTTTTGTCGTCTTCTCGACAGAGGAACTTCTTCCTGAATTGTTTCCAGTAGCATTTTATAAAATATCTGTACTAAACTTACAACATTTTTCTGACTTTTTAAAACCTGTTGCCAGTTTGCCCTACTCAATTTATACTTAATATTGTCATAGTTGGCTTTGTTGTAATCAAAGACATTCTCGAAATCACATTCATCGGGACTATGTTTTTTTATGCACAAACACAGAAAACGTTTTTTCACGTGGTTGATTTAGTTAAACCCTAAAAACGCAAGTTTCTCCTAAATAACTTGTAACGTTTCGTTATCACCAACGACAGGACGTAAAAGACTCTCATTTTCTGAGTCAGGAATAAGCAGCCATTCCGTAAAATACCGATATAGTAGGTCTCAGAATTTCGTGAAAATTGGTAGTTTTGTTTTTTATTTCAAAATATTAGACACATATTTTTTTATTTTTGCATTAGGGTGACCATTTCCATGTTAGGGCGGTTTCAAAAATCGATTTTTTTTTTAGTTTTCCCGAAAATCACTTTTTTCAAGAAATCTTAACTTTTGAATTTCTGAATTTCAAATGTTAAAACACCAAATGGAATATAATTAAACATACTTTAAAAAAATCGATGGAATCGAGAAATTGCAATTTTGCATTGGAAAACATTGATTGTATTTGAAATTTGGGATTTGCATGGTGTCCGACTTGAGGGCGCTATACCATTTCATATTTTTTCTTGAAAATTGAAGACTGTTTTACACAATGTTTCAAAAAATTAGAGGAGAATGTTTTTTTGTTTTTTAGACATATTTTTTTGAAGTTATCAAGTTTTGGGTTTTTGCGCCATACCCATATGCAACTTAACTATCATGCGTCTCCATTGCTTTATGGTGACTGTAACACAGTCATATTATTTACACTGATTTCAATTTCAGATTATAGACTACCATGAATTTCCGAAAGACTTAAATCAAATTTATATCTTGCTGTTGGGTATCATAAACTGTCACAGGGATTCGTAGAATTGTAAATAGAGATGCATAGGGCATCTTTCACGTACAAGACTACACCTCAAATGCAAAAATGGAGTAGGCACACAAAATAACGACATACATAATAATTATGTATTAACTCTTATATTCTACATAAGCTGTTATAGGCTTGACTCGACTACTTAGGCAGATTATTATTCTGTCCGGGAAAACGAGACTTTGTTGCTTCTTCAACGAAGATTAGTATTATGTAATTTGAGAGAGGATCACGCAATTTTCAAAGAACAATATCCCACAATTAAAATGAGTTTTTCAATTTTTGCTAGTAATCGTATTGCTTAATGGCAGGAGCGAGTGGTACACATACTGTTTGCGTATGTGTTTACCACCAAAATGTTAAACTATTTTTCAAAACTCTTCTAGATAGAAAGTCACTTCCAACTGATGTGAAGTCATACCAAGACTTGTTTTTTAAAGTTATTTGTGCAAACCCTACAGAACGGTGTTGGTTGAAAACTTGTAAATATTGCCCAAGTACCCTAGCTTTGGGTTAAGAAATGGTTACTATCCTGATCGATGGAAATGTGGAATCCTTACATTTTTTTTTTTTTTTGAATTCATTTATTTGTACAGGCTCAATCGAATCAACTTTACAGAGCCAAGTTTTCATGTTTATATACATCAGTTATCTTAGAACTAAGGTTAAGGGGGTGGAACCGATTACTCGCGGCCGTCTCGAGGTTAATAGGAATTACAATTTTATGGATGGGAAAATTGCGGTGGAAAATTAAAACAAAGCATGAGGAACAATGGTTTTCTTATATCTAGAATTTCAAATTACAATTTTTTAATTGAACGTTTTCAATTTAAAACAAAAAAAATCACTCACACACACACACACACACACACACACACACACACACACACACACACACACACACACACACACACACACACACACACAACACTCACACACACAACCACAATCACACACCGATGCACACAATCCTCAAAAATTTAACCTAAACAAGTAAGTTAATCAAACTACAATCTAAGGCTAATGTTAGTCAAAAACACATAAATGAGTTTCATAAACTCCAGATCGCGTGCGGCCAAAATGTCTCGAATCGGTACATTGGGTTGTCTACCTCGAGTCCGAAGGGAATCATGAAGCTCAGATCTGACTCCACGATGCTCAGCACAAAACCAAATAACGTGATCTGCGTCCTGGTAACCTTGTCCACATTCACAGAGATTGCTGTCTCCCAGCCCAACACGGAACAAATGAGCGTTTAAAGAATAATGATTGGACATGAGGCGAGACATCACACGAATGAAGTCTCGACCCACATCCAATCCCCTGAACCAACATTTCTTAGACACCTTAGGAGTGATAGAGTGTAGCCATCGCCCCAAGTCTCCTTTACTCCATTTATACTGCCAGCTATCGAGTGATATCTGACGATAAATGTAGAAAAATTCGTTGAAGGCGATTTGTCGGTCATAAATATCGCCTTCGATAGCGCCCACCCTTGCAAGCGAGTCCGCTTTCTCATTGTCAGAAATCGAACAATGAGATGGGACCCAAACAAAGGTGATAATAAAAGAACGTGAAGATAAAGCACTTAGAAGACCTCGTATTTTCATAAGAAAATAAGAGGTGTGCTTTACCGGCCTCAAGGAGCGAATAGCCTCTATAGAACTAAGACTATCCGTGAAAATGAAGTATTGATCCGGTGTAAGAGAGGCAACAGTTTCTAAAGAAAAGTGAATTGCTGCCAATTCCGCGACAAAAACAGAACAAGGTGCTTGAAGTTTACGAGCGACGCTATAATTTTCATTATATACACCAAAGCCAGCGGAGTCCTCTATCAAAGACCCGTCAGTGAAAAACGTTTTGGTGGAATCAACTAGGCCAAACTTTGCAGCAAATATCACCGGAGCAATCATAGGACGATGATGCTCTGGGATTCCACGAAGCTCCTGTTTCATGGATAAATCAAAATGAACCGAATTTCCGAAGTTGGAGAAGCAAACACGATTGGGAATATTCAGCGAAGGGCTGACATCCTGTGTTATGTATAAATGGTACAAAGTCATGAAGCGAGTTTGAGGATTCAACTCAAGGAGCTTCTCAAAATTTTCAATCACCTGGGGGTTCATAACTTCACACCTGGTGAGGAGCCGGAGAGATAATTCTGAAAACCGATCCGAGAGTGGCAACATGCCAGCCAGCACCTCAAGACTCATGGTATGAGTCGAGTGCATACAACCCAACGCGATACGAAGACACCGATATTGAATACGTTCCAGTTTAATGATGTGTGACCGAGCCGCTGACTGAAAACAAAAACTACCGTATTCTATAACCGACAAAATCGTTGTCCGGTACAACGTTAGAAGATCTTGCGGATGCGCTCCCCACCAGGTCCCGGTAATTGTGCAGAGAAAGTTTATCCTTTGTTGGCACTTTCGCTTCAGATACTCAATGTGGGATCTCCAGGTGCACTTTGAATCGAACCAGACCCCAAGATATTTAAATGACATAGAATGAGTTATCGGTGTACCCAAAATTTGAAGCTTAGGTTGTGCAGGGTTATGCTTCTTAGAAAAAACTACCAACTCAGTTTTCTCCGTAGAGAATTCGATACCTAGCTCGAGAGCCCAAGTAGACAAATTGTCTAAGGTATCCTGTAAGGGTCCTTGCAGATCAACCCTATTGGGTCCCGTGACAGACACTACACCGTCATCTGCAAGTTGTCTCAACGTACAATTCTCACTCAAACAACCGTCAATGTCTTTGACATAAAAATTATACAAAAGGGGGCTTAAACATGATCCCTGGGGGAGACCCATGTAGCTAAATCGAGAAGCTGTAGAGGTTCCATGAGAAAAGCTCATATGTTTCTCTGACAGCAAATTGTACAAAAAATTGTTCATTAATGGTGAAAAACCACAAGCGTGGAGTTTATCTGAGAGAACTTCAACAGATACTGAATCAAAAGCCCCCTTGATATCCAAGAAAACAGAAGCCATTTGCTCTTTTTTAGCAAAAGCTAACTGAATCTCTGTGGAAAGCAACGCGAGGCAGTCGTTCGTTCCCTTACCCCTACGGAAACCATATTGAGTATCTGAAAGCAGGTTATTCGTCTCAACCCATTTGTCCAGGCGGAAGAGGATCATTTTCTCCAACAACTTTCGAATACAAGATAACATCGCGATGGGTCGATAGGAGTTGTGGTCGGACGCGGGTTTACCAGGTTTTTGAATGGCAATAACTCTCACCCGTCTCCAGTCATCCGGTACAATGTTGAGAGCCAGAAACTGATTAAACAAGTGCAACATGCGCCTCTTAGCGACGTCTGGAAGGTTCTTAAGCAAGTTGAACTTGATTCTATCAGCTCCCGGAGCCGTATTGCCACACGAAAGGAGTGCGAGAGAGAGTTCTACCATTGAAAAAGGTTGGCTGATCTCATCTATCGAATTCGTGGTTTCGCGAGGAAACATTTGTGCTGGCACAGAATCTGGACAAACTTTTCGCGCGAACTTGAGGATCCATTGGTCCGAATACTCCTCGTTCTCGTTGTTCGTAATTCTGTTACGCAATCTTCGCGCCGTGTTCCAAAGGGTATTCATCGACGTTTCACGCGATAATCCGTCCACGAATTGTCGCCAGTAACCGCGTTTCTTGGCCTTGATGAGGCTCTTAAATTCTCGTTCGAGAGCCGTGTACCTTTCGAAGTGCTCAGGTGTTCCACTTCTACGAAAAACTTTGAACGCGTCGGACTTTTTGCGGTAAACCTCGGTGCATTGCTGATCCCACCATGGGGAAGGAGGTTTCCTGCGAAATGACGTTCCTGGAACTGGTCGAGTTTGAGCTTGAAGCGCGCTTTCCAAAATCAGGTTGGAGAGGAAGTTATATTCCTCCAGCGGTGGAAGCCCTTCTACCGTTGTTACGGCTTCGTCTATTGCTGTCTTGAACCTTGTCCAATCGATATTACGAGTTAGATCATAGGTGACGTTGATCGATTCCGGCGGAGTGAGCCCGGTGGCAACCGAAATTTTAATAGGCAAATGATCACTACCGTGGGGATCCTGGATCACATTCCACGTGCAGTCCAACGATAATGAATTCGAGCAAAGTGTGAGGTCTAACCTACTACCAAGTGAGGATGGACCAGCCAAGCGTGTAATTTCTCCATTGTTGAGAACGGTCATATTGAAGTTGTCACAGAGGTCATATAACAAGGAAGACCGGTTGTCGTCGTACAGTTCTCCCCAGCCTGTACCGTGAGAGTTAAAATCTCCCATGACCAACCGCGGAGCAGGAAGAACCGAACAAATATCTGAAAGTTGTTTCTGGTTTATTGGGGCTCTTGGAGGAATATAAACGGAAGCAATGCAAAGGCTTTTATTTTTAATAACAGCCTGACATGCGACAACTTCAATACCTGGAATTGGAGGAAAATTCACTCTATAGAAGGAGTAGCACTTTTTGATCCCCAAAAGTACTCCTCCTCCACGTGAATCCTCACGATCAAGCCGAATAATGTTGAAATCGAGAATCGGAAGATCGATTTCGGGTGAAAGCCATGTTTCACAAAGAGCAAATGCATCACAACTGATATTGTGAGCTAAAAATTTAAATGATTCCAATTTAGGAATAAGACTTCGACAATTCCACTGCAGAACAGTGATCAAATCCCCGACCTCTTTTGGCAAATTATCCATCGAAGGAAATGATAGCTGCAAGGAGGGGCCACTTTAATGTCAATTGCTTCAAAAAAGTTTTCACAGTGGGAAGCATTGCCATAACAATGCTTTTAAGAGGGTCAGATATTTCGAGGTACTTGAAAATACCTTCCACAATATCATCAAATGAGAACAGCCCAGATGAAGAGGGGGCTTCTGTTCTTAAAATCGGGGCATCCGGGGTTTTGGATGTCCCCGGGAGAGATGGGAAATCCTGTGTGTAGTTGGCACTACGAAAACCAGGTGGATTTGGATTATCCTTATTTCCACTGCTCTTTGAATTGGGCATGTTGATTTGGGGCTTCTGTTCAGCTACTTTCTTTGCCCGAATGCGTCTTCGCTTCCGTGAAGCACCTTCCGGAAAACTGAAAGAGGTCCCCTCCTCAACCAAGTCCGAATCAGACTCGTCATCTGACAGAGCAGCAAAAGGATTTGTATTGATATCGGGTGGCGAGGCTTTCTTAAGCATTTCTGCAAAAGATTGCCTTGAACGTTGTTTCAGAGAACGTTCCAATTTTTCCCCGCGTTGTTTGTACGCCGGGCATGACGAAAGAGCATGGGGAGGAGTTCCCTTGCAGAAAACGCATTTTAGTGTGTTATCTGCACAGGGACCAGCCTCATGTTTCTCCCCGCAAGTTGAGCAGCGTGCCTTATTGCCGCAATGAGAGGCCGTATGCCCCATCTGCTGGCAGTTTTGGCAGATCATTACCCGGGGTACAAATAACCGCACAGGTAGCCGAAGTTTGTCCAGTTCTAAGTAGTGAGGAAGGGCAGAGCCAGAAAAGGTCACCCGAAACGAGTCTGTGGGGGTAACTTTTTTCTTACCCTCGCTGTGCGATATTTTAACAAGTTTTCTTACTTCCAGTATCTGAACTGGGGGGAGCAGAGGGTTCTTGAATCGGCCAACCGCCCGCTTCTCCAAAATTTCAGGGCACAGACTCGCCTCTGTGACCACTCCTACAATCTCCACATCACGAGCTGGAATATAAACTCGATATTCCAGTGTAAAATGCTGAGAGGAAGCAATCTCATTAGCCTGCTTCAGGTTAGAGACGACAACACGGAGTTTATTAAATTTAACTTTCGTGATCTCTGTCACGGCTGAGAATCGCTTCGTTAAATCAGTAGTTATTTGGTACACGTTCAGAGGTTTAATTTTGGGCTGAAAGTAGACAACCCATGGACCGACCGAGTCCATTGGATAAGATCGCGGTCGGAAATTTATTTGTGCCTCCCCATCATCAGGTGGCAAAGGCACTTTTTCAGCTAAACCGTCCATGTCGAAGAAACCTCTTCAACATGCACGATTTGCCTTACTTGTGGAGAAGGCAGCATTCATTAATTATGTCACGCAAATCTGGCCGAAAATTAACCCCCCCCCCTCCCCCCATGTCACAAATTGTCACAATTTTTGTAACCCCCCCCCCCCCCCAGGCAATTATGTCACGTTTTTGTTACCCCCCCCCCCCTCCCCACTCAAAACTTTTTATTCAAATAGCCAATATTAGTCACAAAAAATCATTTTTATTTCATACAGAAACAAATTCAACTTTCCTCATATTATATCAAATTGCATTCTCAAATAATACCATTCAAAAATAGATTCAATCCTCAGTCCAAGGGTTTTGCAGATGTTGGTCAGCATTGATGACCGGGAAGATATCTGCGTCCGCTGAAGCACTCGTAATGGTTTCTGCCACATCAGTCAGATCAAGTTCTTCGTCATCTATCCATTCGCAATCGAAGTTGTCTTTGTTGGTTACAACCATACATTCCTGTTTACGTTTTGCCACAACTTTAAACGGACGCAATTTTCTCTGAAATTGAACGGATGTATGCTTGTGCATCTTTATGTGCTCGCGAAGCATGACTAAAGATGCAAAGTATAGGCCACAGCTGGAACACACTCGTTCGTTCAATGAGTTTTTAATTGAAGGACAGTAAAGATCATACGGAATCGTTCCATATCCGGACATCGATTTAGGTAGAATCTGTTGAGCTTGTAATGAGTTCAATACGAACATTGATGGGAAATGCTGTGGTTCGTCCTTCGATGACCCAATCAATCCTCGAGATGTTTGCGTCAGAGAGATTGGTGGAGGCAAAAATCCATTGCAGATAACGTGATCGATGCTACTTCGCAGTGGTGAGCAGCATTTCCTGTAAAAATATAAATTTATGCACATATAACAATTATTTGACCATCAAATGCATCTCAAAATTTTACCTATCTGTGCATTTCCGTATCTGGAGTAAATATTGGCTGGTTCGCACATGAGTTCCAAACCAGTGTTGGTCATAGTCACGAATTGACTTCGGATCTATTTCAGAAGCATCAGGATCGATATATTCAGCCAACGTCGGATGACCGTCGATGACCACATCATTCCAGACTTCTGCCAAAACTTCACCAGCGTACTGGAAATTTTGCTTCTCCAAAGCTGAATCAGTTGTACGCAATTGGGAATCCAGATGACTACCAAACTGGTCGTGTGGTATTATCAATCCAGAAAGCTCCTTACTCAAGGGTGACATACGTCGCTCCACTCTATTGAAAGCACTCCTTCCCGGAGCGTTCGTTGCAATGAACAGCGTGTCAAGGTTGTACTCTTTAAAATGGTGTATTGCTATCTGTATTACCTTGCGATATCTCGGATTTTCATCAGGTCCACCGTCGACGGTAAAGATTAGGACTGGTTTGACCAATCCATCAAACTTAAAAATACCATCAAACGATTCAAGAGTTAGAAGCCGCTTGATGTCTAACGCATGAGAAAACGCCGTTGACGAAGCGTGTTTGCCTGACCGAATTGCAATGTAAGTGGGGCCCGAAAAACCAACAGCCTCCGGTTTGCCAAGACCATTCGGTTTGATTTCGATTCCAGCGTACACGGACGGAATTAGTTTATGCTTATTTGCAACTATCCAATCGTGGTCAGGAAGCGTGATTTTGTACTCCACATGCATAAGCATGGGAGACTGCTTATTGGCAGCCGTTAGGCCTATCGCCACTCTCGCCTTATCATCCTGACTGATAAATCCTACTTCATTGGGCCCTAGCACAGATGCCAGTTCTTCCAATGATCTTATGGTCGCTGTACAGAATCGGCCATCGGGATGATCGTTGTGTTTTGCATTACTTGCGCGCATCAACTTCACTGGTACAGTATTTACGTGACATTTACCTTGATGGGAATTGGCTCGTTTTGGGATTAACCGCAGATATGTTGCTGTTCTTTTGATATTGAATCCCTTGCCTTGTATTGCAGAAGTCAACTCATCTAAAGTTTTAACGCTTCTGACGCTCTCATCACTGCGCTTTTCGTGGGCCGCAGATCCATGAAGTGCGATATCGCATATTGCCTTGAGCAGCTCCGGTTGCTGCTCTTCAACACGAGGGCGGCCAGGAGAATTTCGGAATGAAAGATAATTTCCTGAAATTTGATATTTATATCTACTGTGCAAACAAACTAGTTAATATATCATATTTACCAGCCTCTGGGATGTCCCGAATTAACAGTTGTTTAGCCTGCTTCATTTTCTCACGATGCTTCTGCTGCCGCTCTTGCTCGTCTTCCTTGATTTTGAGATTCTTTTCAAGTTTGATCTTTTTAATTTTTAGCCCTTCGAGTCTCGACTGATCATCATCCGTCAATAGTCCAGCAGACTTCTTGTCAATCAGAAGCACTACCTCAGAGTTCAGATTATTTAGCTCAGCTTTAAGTTGTTCCTGTACTGGTGCAGGGCGTTTATTTGATGATGACGGCTGAGCCATATACTCAATTTCCTTGATGGGTTGCGCGGGTTTCACTGTCGGCGCTGATTCCTTAGGAGCACTCATAGACTTTCCCCATAGTTGAAGAAGTTTACCTTTTTTCTTTAGCTGCAAGGCATGAAGCTCTTTTATTTTGTTATTGACTTGCTCTTCAAGTGCGGTGTTGTCATTGCCCTTCCGTTCATTCCAGAAATTAGTAGCATCCAATTGGCACTCCCTTTTCTTCTTATCCGGGTAAGCCTTTACATACGCATTGTACAGCGTATTAAAAAGTTCTCCACGATTCATTTTCCAAAATACACTAACTGCGCGAACCAATTTTTCACCAATAAACACTGGACTTTATTCACTGACGCACACTGAATGAGCTGCAGCTGTCATTCATGAACGGTGGAATAGTATTCACTCTAACTTGAAAGTACCCATTAATGAGTCGAAAAGTACGCATTTTGAAGAAAAGTGGCTTAACTCATTATTAAGAGTATACTTTCCTCATTTCTGAGTATTGCTTACTCATTTATGAGTATCAATTAATCATTAATGGGTAACGAATACTCAATTAATGAGGAAAATATACTCCTAATAATGAGTTAAGCCACTTTTCTTCAAAATGCGTACTTTTCGACTCATTAATGGGTACTTTCAAGTTAGCGTGTTAGGTATGGTAGGTGTCGGAGCCAAACACCGGATCCGTAGGGTACTTGAAGTAGCTTGCTAGCTCTCTTGCGACAGAACTCAAACGTGTCCTAACACGGTAGGAAAGGAAATAGGTGTCGCTCAAACTAGCAACTGTCGGGTAAAACGAGTGCTCTGTCTTGGCTCATGGGTGGAAAATTCAACTCTTCTTACCCTGAAAAGGCCGGGTTGGGTTCCAAGGCCGTTGACAGCAAACACTCTAGTCGTAGGGTGGACTGTATTCAACACTGTATAACACTGGGCTGTTGCACCGGATAATGGATCCAGAAGATATTGATAGAAAAACTACTGCTTCTATTCACTTATCCTTTATTGCTTTTTCCTTTTGATCTTAACACCTTAGAATTGATATAATGACTGAATGACTGCGCCACTGCGGTGCCGTTTTTATATTGTGCCGCTACTGCTAGAAGTTCCAGAACATGGAAAGTTCCAGAACAATGGAAAGTTCCAGAACATGGAAAGTTCCAGAACGATGGAAAGGTCCAGAACATGGAAAGTTCCAGAACGATGGAAAGTTCCAAAACAATGGAAAGTTCCAGAACATGGAAAGTTCCAGAACGATGGAAAGTTGCAGAACAGGGCGTGGCATAGTTAATGCGAGCGGTGTGTGAGTGCTGCATGATTACTGCTGTTGCTGTTCGTTTACGAA
Source organism: Aedes koreicus (assembly GCA_024533555.2). Taxonomy (NCBI): domain Eukaryota; kingdom Metazoa; phylum Arthropoda; class Insecta; order Diptera; family Culicidae; genus Aedes; species Aedes koreicus. The sequence continues at coordinate 440,779 of JAHHFK020003985.1, forward strand.
GGGGCGTGAACAGTAGGGATAGTAGTAGTAGGCGATATTGCATAAGAATATCATTTTGTTTTTGTTTTTTTTTTTTCAAAAATGTGATGTCACGATTCAGCTTACCCCCCTCCCTCGTTTGTCACAAAATGTCACGGTTTTCTGAACCCCCCCCCCCCCCCCCCCCCCCCCTAAAAGCGTGACATAATTAATGAATGCTGCCTGGGGGGCGGTAGAAAAATAAAAAAAAGTTAGAAAGGTAAAAAACAAAACATCACTGCGAAAACCCGCGCCCGGAAACTTTACACGAAGCTGCTCACCAAATCCGGTTGCATCGTGATGGATGACGAAACATACGTCAAGGCCGACTTCCGTCAACTTCCTGGGCAAGAATATTTCGTTGCCAAGTCGAAGTTCGATGTTCCGGAGGATGTTCGAAAGAAGAAACTATCGAAATTTGCAAAGAAGTTTCTAATCTGGCAGGCGATTTGCGGATGTGGTGAAATAAGTGCTCCGTTCATCACTTCCGGAACAATAAACGGTGCGATTTACACGGAAGAGTGCCTTAAGAAGCGTCTCTTGCCATTCATTAAGAAGCACAAAGGATCAACTCTGTTTTGGTCTGATCTAGCATCCTGCCACTACGCTCGAAACGCATTGGAGTGGTACCAAGCCAACGGAGTCAATTTTGTGCCAAAGGATATGAACCCACCAAATTCACCGGAACTTCGTCCAATTGAAAAATTCTGGGCAATTATGAAAACGGAACTTCGCAAACATCCCAAAACTATAAAAACAGAGCTAGAATTGAAGAAAATTTGGGTAAAACCAACAAAAACACTGGGAAAATCGGTTGTACAAAATTTGATGGGTGGAGTGAAAAGGAAGGTACGGGCATTCGGGATGGGAGACGAAATTGAATAAAACAAATGTTGTAAATCAAAACTCATTAGGAGTTCTTCATTCCCTGAAAATTTCAAGAAAATCCGATAATCAGTTTAATTTTGATGAGTATATATGTGTGTGCCATTTTTATCGAATACACCCTTTAGATGCGGAATAGAACTTTTTAGCCACATGTTACGGTAAAGGAAGGAGTCTTAAATAGGAATACTGCTTAACCAAGTTTGCAGGGGCTTAAAATTACAACTGCAAAGGAGCTTTATAAATGGGCAATTTCCAAGACTGATTCCAAAGTACACTATGTTCTTTTCTACGAATTGTTCTCAGATTATAAAGCAATGGAAAGAAAATTCAAAACCCGTTACAAACACGTGAAGCAAATTTCTGGGACTCATAGTCATATCAAAGTTTCAGGCCGGAAAATCATAATTATATTCTTGTCAAACGATTTTCCCTCTCGGAAGAAGCACATTCTGTGAAATTGTGAGAGCTCATTAAGTGTGTGTTATGTCTGTCATAATAAAAATATTTAAAAACCTCAACAAATAACCGGGATTTATTTCAAATTTGATACAATGTGTAAAACAGTCTTCAATTTTCAAGAAAATATAAAAATTGTATAGCGCCTTCTAGGCAGACACCATGAAAATCGCAAAATTCAAATACAATTATTGTTTTCCAATCCAAAATTCCAATTTTTCAATGCCATCATATTTTTTTTTAATTATGTTTAATTATCTTCCATTTTAACATTTGAAATCAGTTCCGAGATTCAAAAGCAATGCTCTTTTAAAAAAAGTAATTTTCGGGAAAACTAAAAAAAAACGATTTTTGAAACCGCCCTAACATAGAAATGGTCACCCTAATGCAAAAATAAAAAAAAAACGTGTCTAATATTTTGTAATACGAGACAAAACTACCAATTTTCACAAAATTCTGAGACCTACTATATCGGTATTTTATGGAATGGCTGTATGAACTTTATATTCAGGGGGAAATTGAGTTACAATTTCTTCAGCTGTTTGAAAAAAGATTTCGTATGTTGACTTACAAGCTTGATCTAGTGGAAAATACACTGTTGCGAAAATATGACTTTCATCAGGACGTTTTCACCATACTTGCTCAAATTCTTTAAATTTTGATGAAACCAGAAGATTCGAACTAAAATGTGAAGAAACTGCAATACAAACTCCTCCACCAGACATTATGTGCGCTTAAAATAAGTCCCGATCATCTCCTAAAACATTATAATCGCTGCCAAACATTCCTTCACTTCAATATGCTTGTTTCGGTACCCAAGATAATCGAAAAATTAGAGCATATTATATTTTTATGTATTACATTATTTTTTGATGCACTTTTCATGCGATTAAAATTCTGACAATTCACCAGAATTTCAGTAGAAGGTGATTCTGAGGGAATTGATGGAAATACGTCATTGTTTTGAAACAGTCTTTTGACCCCGAGAGATTCTGCACCGCCCCAAAAGGGGACGGGCTTAAGCCCCAAGCTGCTGGTCTATATCCAACGGCAACTTCCGGGGTGGACACCAAAGGCCTGTTTTCTCCCGGGTCTCAGGGCGTTGTCTGGTGTTAGGAGATATTTTGGATACGAGACGCCTAACCTATTAATCACATTCACTAAAGATGGTTTTACGTAAATTATTGGAACGGGAGCGGGATATAACGGAACCAGTGGTGACGAACTTACACCTGGGTGTACGTAACGAGTGAACCCACGTGGTAACGGTTCGGCCTAGGTTGAGATCTTGCCAACTGCAGATCCGTCTTAATACTGAGGTCAGGTGAAACGTGGTCTCGATGAAGCATATAGTCTCGATGACAAAGATGGTGATGGGTACCTCTCACGTGACCGCTGACAGAAGCTGGTTGAAGCCGGTCACATAGCCAAGCAATAATCGGCGTGCGGTGGTCGTATTAACGTCGCTTCGATAGTCCCGGAAAAACCGTTATACCACGAGGCGAAGTGACTCTGGTAACGGTGGGGCGCTGGGTGTCGGTGACGAACTTAAAGTAGGCCACCGTTGAGAATGACCGATACGGAATCGGCTCCAACAACCAAACAAACTCAATGCCGGTGCAGTGCAGTCGAATCCTCCAGCCTATCTGTTCTTTTTTTTTTTGGTTTTCCACACTATTCGTTTTCCCTTTTGCTTTCTATTCAAACTTTTACATCTGTCTTCTCCAATAGATTTTTAGTCACTAACCCCTCATCACATTTTTCTCTCTTCGTCGTCTCCCTAGCAACTCCTATTCGCTCTTCGTTTCTTCACATCCGCTACTCCATCGTGATCAACTTCACGATAGAAGGTCCATTTTCCACCCATCGCCAAACGCACAGATGTGTGTTGCCTACCACCGCCCGCATTTTTCAAATTAACCGTTGCTATTGAGAACTGGACACATTATTTCCCTATCGTCTCGTAACTCACTTATTATTTATATAGAAATTGTTACTGTACGGTAACAGTTTAAAACTATAGAAACATTACCAGTCACATCCGGTTCGCCATAGTCTACCTCTGAAGGCCGTCTCGTTCGACCGTTATACCCTGTTATCCTTCCCCATCCTATTATAAAATTGTTATTCCTAACCATGAATAAACCATGGTGCCTGAGCCTAATAAATAAACGAATAGAAAAAAAAAACCCCCAATTTTTTTTATTTTTTTTTTTTTTTTAAAAAAAAAAAAAAATATGGGGGGGGGGAATTTTTTGGTTTATCCCGCACCCCAACACTCAAAAAATTTTTTTATTTTTTTGTCGGGGGGGGGGGGGGGGGGGTTTTTTTGAGAATAAAAAGGTGTTTAAGGGGGGGGGAAAAAAAATCAAGCACATCTTTCGTCTGTTTGCGTTTTTGTCAGTTTCATGATACATAATTTTACACGAAGTCTTTCTTTACGTTCCCCGACTTTTTACAAACATGACTTGCGTCTCGTGTAAAATTCATAATTTTTAAGTGTGTATGATTGCACGTTCTAAATATCCTCAGGGCATTGTAAAACATACAAATTTGAATGAATCATCAAAAATTAGCATCAAAGTTGATTTCTTACAGATAATCCCAAACATTGCCGTACAACCGCAAACATAACACATAATTTCACATCAGAATTAACGCACACCCAACACGAAAGCCTCGGTCCCTTCACCTTTGCTCGGTGTCACGTCCCTCTGTCCCTCGGCAAGACCGACTGGCGACAAAACAGACGGCATCGCTTCCATCAGATGATGGCTCTCAGAATTCTTGATTCCCGCTGGGGAAAACACTTCAGCCTCCCTCCCGGAAAGTGGTACAAATTAATTACACAATAAATAAAGCATCATCAGATTTTAATGTGGATTCTGTGTAATTCTATCCCTCCTTCCGAGCTTTGGTTTCTTTCCGCATCAGCTTATAGGCTGCCTTTTCCGGCCTTCCGTCCCTCTCAGCCGTCTGCTATTTGGTGTGACCCACAAAATGGGAAACAAAAGCGACACCATTGTCATTGTCGGTTTTCCTGGAAAGTTTCGAAACTAATTGGAAAAGTTGTTTTAACTCTTGTGATTATTAATGCCCGCACTAGATTCATCCCTAGGCTGGGTATGGTGCGGCTGTGAGCCATTTTGGAACGGTTCAAGAGTCCCATTCGATTCGGAGCCTCAGCGCCACGTTTTCGACTACGACGACGACCGGTGATGACTGGAATTGAACCTTAACACTTGGAAATTGGTTTGATTCCTATCTCGTTTGCTCCAATCGACAGTGGAAACGGTCGCAAATGTGTCACGTAGGAAAATTAGGGTGGAATGGAAATTATTGCTCTTGAGAGAAATAGAAAATGATAAGAGTTCTTGTGGGTTCAATTGCTGTTTTGAGGAAGTTGATTTCAATTCATTTTGCTTAATTCATGAGAATATAGCTGTTCAGTATATGCATAAATTGATGAGTAATCAACACTCAACATAAACCAGGAAATACAAAGCAAACAACACTTTTCCAGTCCAGGTGGGCTTGAAATTGGATCACACACTGACTCGGATCATTGCACATTGGCACATCGAGATAGACATCAGAGGAAACCATTTCACTGCGGGGCACTCAGTGTTGCGTTAGAAAATAGCCACCGGCTGGTTATCCTTGGGATCGGGTTAAACTTTGACATCGATGACTCGGTCAAACCGGTAGCTCACGTTGAAAAAGTCTCGACTGGTTCGAACAAAGAGGCATCCATTTGTCGCCCGATTGTGCTGCTAGGTGCTGCTGCATGGTGACAGAGACGAGGACAAGAATGAATTTATCGGCAGCGCTATCAAGAGGTGACATCGATAGGCAAATAGTGGCAAAGGACCTGAAGCGCACCGCAACGGACAGCAAGAAAAGCTAGCCGGCTTACCTAAATGTATGGCTGTATGTGGAATGGTGAGTGGAAGCTAGTAGGTCAGACCATGTGACACAGAGGGAAGGTGGATCAGCGACAACAGTTTGACTTTGTTTTCTCTTGGGCAGTGCTCTTTTGCGACCAAACTGGGCCAGTGGAGCTTCGACGGGTGTCACACAGTTGTAGGTCTGGTTGCCAGGATATTTGGCAAGGATGATATGTGAGATGAGCGCCTCCCGGGGCTGGGTCTCGGTCAGGTGCAGTGCAGGCGGAGAGCTTAGCAGAGACAACGAGCCGGACGGAAGCTTGGTCTGATTTATAGAGATAGTTTACAAGCGATTAAATTTGAATTTGTGATTTTGAGAGGATCGGACCGGTGTTTCGTAGTCTAGTTTGGAAACCTCCTGGCGCCGGATGGCAATAAATTTGAACCTTTCGGTTGATGACCTGGATGGTGCCGGTGCGTGTTATGGGGACAATTTCATTATTTTTGTTTGTAACATGACGGATTTTTACTGAGGATAATGATGTTTTTCTCGTATTCTACAATCTTTTTCCTGGACAAACGGTATTATGTACTCTTTGAACATAAGTTCCAGACGGTTTTTTTTTTACAAATTCAGGATCGGATTATTTCCCCAAGTTTTTTCTGGCACTTTGATTTGAGTTTATTTAAGGAAATATAACAACGAAACTATCGTTGAGTATATTTTGACTAAAATTTAATGTAGCAATTATTATATAAGGAAAACAATTGACATGGAGACATTGTCAAACATCCAAGCAGAGATGCCAAATTTGCAGAGATGTCTGTGAATATGCAGATATTTCAAATTCTTTACAGAAATTTGACTGACTTTTTTGAAATAATGTTGGTATTAATGTTTAACAATGTAGTGAATCAATAAGAGAAGTATTTTCATGTTTGTGACATTGATAAATAAAGTAAAGTAATTGAAGGGTATTCTTCTGAAAACTTATCAACAATGTTTATAAAAAATCTATAGGCGCCATGACATTCTTTTTTGACAAATCCATGGGTTGCAGCAAGCCGATCTTTTGAAACAACGTGTTTTTCATTTGCCTCACCTATTTAGCTAAATCTGTCATTTTGTTTAGTATTGGAAATCAAACAACGAGAAATTATTCCATCTCCCGAATCCTTGTGTGGAACGTAGTCCATGGAAATGAATCCTTTACTAGATGTGTGATTGACGCTTTTATTCTATTGTTTTGTGTATAGCTTCTGTAACATCGTGTTCGAATCTTCGATTTAAATTGGCCTGATTTTTCTGAACCATTAAATACTGCACAGTTGGCCTGGCCGTTTTGTTATAAGTAGCGCATCTATGATGTGCAATATATATCAAATAGAAAGGAAAAAGGATGGAAGTGTATCCATCATTTTCCAGGATGCTGTAGCGGATCGATTGGTCAAAGCACCATGATAATTCGCTTATCTCCAAACACACGGAACGTACTAAGGCTTGTTGTATGATGTATGCTATGTACTACCACTCATTGTAGCACGGAAACTAAGTCCGACAGCAATGAGCTCTCCTCTCTGTTAGACTTGATCAAGCTTTAATAACCACTGATTATCCTAATAATGCCGTTGTATGAAGGGCCAAAAAGGGATTGGGTGGATCGATATGCAACATAACTTATACGTATCCACAGGGATATAAAGAATCTCCTTCCAACAACAAAACTGAACAATTGGTCAAAAGAGCAAGCTATCTAACATGAGGATGCCCCAATGGGCGGGGAGAAGAGCCCGCCCTCTATTCACAAACTGTTAGCAATGGGGAGTTGGCATTCCCACTCTCCCCATCCAGAGTGCTTCAATCGGGTGCCCTGATGGTCCTTACCATTCTCATGAAATATTTATATAATGATGTATGTATTTATGTAAATGAAAAATACTACAAGCATTCTTATCTATAATATAAAATCTTCGTTCTGGCGAACCAGCCCAGGAGGCTGAAAGCCACTATAATAAAGATATTAAAAAAATAAATAAAAAAAAAAGATCTTCGTTCGGTTGATCCTGAAATGCAAGAAATGTTGTAAAATGTTAAAGTGTAGAGTTCTGTGGTTTCGCACATAAGCACGTTTTCGTTCGTTTTCAGCGATAGCAGCATTTCACCAAAATCTTGATAGGAGGTATCCTGAAAAAGTTTATTAAATCTATTGAAATTTTACAAAACTAACATTTATACATTTTAATTTACTGTTGCCATGGTCACTATTTGCTACTTGATGCTGATTTTATAACAGCAATCCGCTTTTATTTTTGCTGACCTAATAGTTATTGCTACCGAGTAAGGAATAGGACGATTCAAGTGGAAGGGAGTTAAAGATAAATGGGTTAAAAAAACAATAAGTAATGTTTTAATCATCTTTGAAGTAAAATCAATAAAACAATATTACCAAATATAATGATGTTGTGAGTTATGATCAAGTAATGACAAAGATTGAAATGTAAAATCAAACACTAGCCAAATGGCACACAGCGCTGCATGAATCAGACCAGCTCAGAATTGTTAAAAAGTCCATTTGTAAACCGGAAAGGAAAAATACATTCAGCAATAAGTGCAAAAGCCTGCCACAGATTCCGTTATTTTCAAAAACCTACCACAGCTGTTATTTTCTGCGTGATATGCTGGACATATAAGGAATGCTAGATGTCATAAATTGAAGGTATGTTTCGTGTTTAAGTCAGATACCGCCTTAATCAAGTTTGTTGTATGAAAATGTGAAGGTCATGATATGATGGAAATAATACGATGTTGTAAAGAAATACTACATAATGTACATATAATAATTAAATGCCGCTATTTGCCTTTTCCACTGCTATGTTAGGTGATTGAAACTCTAAAATAGCGAAAATTCCAACGTGATATAATGAAATAAAGTTGATCACATGGCATCCTAGCAAAATAGCAAAGAAAATTTAGACAAATAAACTTCATATGAGTATGATTACTGCCCAAAAACGGAAACTCAATGAATACAAAACAAACTAAAAATTGAAAAATGAATGAAAGGAAATTCTTCGACAACTCTTTTTTCCTACTGGGCCCATTAATGATTCTTTATGTCTGTAAAATAGAAAATGTAGGATCATAAACAATGTTAGTTTTTGAATAAACTATTTTGAACGAAGAATTTTTTTTTGTCGTACATAATCCACTCTCTAAAAAAAATCTAAAAACCCATCCCATCTTTTCAAATACATAACATGAGTTAGGTGGGCCAAAACTTACAACGATGCAAACGCGAAGCTGAAAATAGCATTAAAAAATATTGTGAAGGTATGTTATAATATATAAAATGATAATAACAATTATATTTGTAATGTCTGCATGTCTGCTGATCCTGCTGCAATTGTAGAAAAACTTGCATTATCCTAGCCACAGGGGAAGAAAACAATTCAAAATTATTATACAATACTTGGGAATTCCATGGATGATCTGAAATTATATACCGTATAAAAATACTTCCATTTTTCGTGGTAGTGTAAGATTTCAGCATGCTACTTTACTGCCTACATGGCTTGGGTGCGGCTGCCACCTAATGAATAGTTGACGTGATACAGCGTTTTTTACACAACCGCTGGATGCCAGGACAGACGCTGTTTGAGCCGCACCCCCTTGGTGGACAGACGCTCGGCACGCACCTCCTCAATCTAGCTGAAGTCAGAAGGACAACAGTGCCCAGGCTGCACTACCAGCTAAGTACGCAACCCTTAGCTGGCGGTCTTTGTCATCTCTTGACCCGTGGAAGCATGAGGTAGGAACTTTTGAGGACCATAGCAATGTTGCGGGGACGCACGCTCCATCCCAGGTGTCTACTCACCATTTTGCAGCCCCGGAACGTACTAAGGCTTGTTCGCGACAAAATTTGGACACCCCTAAATACGTATATCTTTGGAAATACTTCATCAACGCGTGAAATATTTCGCAGACTGATAAACGTTTGTCTGTTCATTGTGTAAAATCAATTTTTGGTGATAGTACAAGCTTCTAGATCGAAGATGGTGTCGAAAGAAGAGCAAGTGCGAAAAGCAATAGTGTGCGGTCGCATTGAAAATCCGGATCTGTCAGTAAGAAAACTTGCAAAAAAGCTTGGTTTTCCTGCAAACATTTTTCATAACGTTCCAAAATCTTTCGACACACGTTTGATAACAGCCAGAAAGGCTGGGAGTGGAAGAAAAACGGATCTCAGGAACCAAAAGAAGGACGTGAAGGTGAAGCAAGTATTGCAGAAGAGACCAGATCTTTCGGTACGTTCTGTGGCTAGAAAAATGAAAAAGGTATGAAGTCGTTCACGGTGGAAACTGAAACAGAATGTCACGGCTAAAACCCGGGCTCGCAAGTTGTATGTGCTGGAAGTCTCTAAGAAGCTTCCTGGAATGTCTTATTATACTGCCATGCAACGGAACAGCGTAGAGGAGCATTTCAGGACGAAGAAAAAGGCCAAGTTTCCCATAAAATATTTGGTTTGGCATGCAATCTGCAGCTGTGGTCGAGCAAGCCAAATCTTCATCACTACCGGAACGGTAAACAAGGAAATATACCGTGAAGAATGCCTAAAGAAGCGGTTGTTTCCATTTCTACGCAGCCATGACGCTCCATCGCTATTCTGGCCTGATTTGGCATCTTATCAGTACGCCAAAGATGTTTTGGAATGGTATAAAACGAATGGAGTCCATGTTGTACCGAAAGAGGAAAATCCACCTAACTGCCCGGAGTTACGACCTATCGAGCGGTATTAGGCTTTCGTGAAGAGAGAACTCTCTCAATATAATCAACAGGCTACAACTATAGAAAAATTTCGAAAATCTTGGACAAAAGCAGCTAAATCGATAGCACAGAAGTCTGCACAGACCCTAATGGCTGGAGTAAACTCGAAAGTTCGTAGTTTCTTCATGCAGCCTAATTAAATTTAAGATGATGATGATGATGATGATGGTCCCGCCCTTACCCCTACAAAGGTTTGAGCTAGACGATTTTATCTCTAAGATAATTAATTTGGTAACAATTCAAACCAGTTATGCAAAAAAAACGAACTGATTTCATCTACAGATATAAATTTCTTCAAAAGTATCCATTTGCTTCACAGCGACATAATCGTGAAAAGCTTTGATGTTAACCACAAAAACTCGCAAGTATTCCCAGCGATCAGGACATTCTGGTGCAATTCAGATCACAGAATCCAGTAAAGAGACATTATTAAAAGACAAGCCAATATCCGATCCTGCCCGTTACAGAGCCAATGCAGTTCCAACACTAATGGAGCCGCCAGCTTAGTTTAGGGCTGGCCAAGAATATCTCACCAGGGATGTCAAGAATGTTAGTCAAACTTTTACTTTCAACCACAAAAGAATTGACGAAGAATTCCCCGACATTCAGCCAGACAACTCGCTACTATTTCATGGTACCATCTAAAGCATCAAAGGCCAATTTTTTTTAACGAATTCAAAAAGAAGTCCATCATATCTGTATACCGTGCGCTAGGCTCAAACAATTGTAGACCACTTTCTTTATTTTTTTTTTAAACTAACACAACATTATACAAATTTCCATCATCATCACTGTGACGAACAAAATAGTGAGTATTGTAGTATTGTAAACGTGAAAAATAAAATTTTAAAAATAAAATAGCCAACTCATTATAATCCGTTTGTAAAGAACTTCGTCAGATACATTCTTCATTTTTACAAAAAAAAAAGCAACATAAATGTACAAGAAATGGTCTACAAAAAATAATCCGTTTTATGATAGTAAAACATCGTCAGGTACAATCTTCATAAATATTTGAAAAAAAAAATAAAAAATGACATTGTCAATGTGAGCGTTGAACTTAAGCTTGTCGTCAATAATCACGCCAAGATATTTTACCTCCGAACTCGATCAATTGTCTCACCATCAATCGTAACTGAGACATTCTCATTTACTCGATTCTGTGAAATTACCATAAATTTAGTTTTACTTATATTCAATTTCAATTGCTCACATTTCAACGATCTTCTTAGAAAACGCAAATTTAACTGTAATTAGTTTAAAATGAATAGAAAATGCATCTTGGATTGAACTAACATCAAATTTGTTTTATTCCAAATTTAATCTGTCCAGATTTTGTTGCCAAAAAGTCTTAATTGAATAATACCAATTATATTTACTTAATAGTTAATTCCCTTACTTGGTAACATAGCAATCCACGGACTATTTACTTTGAAACAACTCTCTTCTCTCTATGCTTAAGCCTAGGGATTTTATACCCATCATTAACGGATAGTTTTTGCATGGGGCAACGCACTGTGCGGCGTTTCGTAATTTCCTCAGTTTTTTTGTAGTTCAGTCCGTGAAGTGTGTCATTATTGTGCTATGAGAGTCTTCCGAAGCTGTTTCTCGAACTGAAATTAAGAAGTTATTGTATTGTTACTTGTGCGTTAGAATGACATAACTTAACTCCTTTTTAAAGCATTTCACCAGCCGTGCAAGGATCATGTCGTCCATAGAGACGCTGTTGACACTGCCTCAAAAGGTTTTACATTTTCAAGTTTGCTTTCCCTTTCTCTCAGTCAAGTTCATGTCTACGGTTTTGTATGGTGTCGTTTTGTCTTTTTGTTATTTAGTTTCTCAATGTGTTTTCTCTAGTGTTATGTAGTTAAGTTCGCCATTTAGGTGCTGCGAAAATGTTTTTGAGCATTTTTCTCGAATCAAAAATAAGTTGTCATTATGTCGTCGAGATATTTGAATTCTACCAGTTTAAGTAATGCCTGATGTTACGAGTGTCAGTAGTTCCAAAAGTATAATTTTTATCGTTTACTGATGGGACTCATGAGAGTGAACCCAATTAAAATTTTTAGTTTTATTCCAGCCGAATAGCACTTCTCCCGGCTTTGTTGATAAAACTACAATCAAAACTGTTTTGTCTACCAACACATCCTCTATGCTTCTTTAAAGCCGAAATTTATACAAAATTGACCACTCTATAGACGGTTGTGAAAACAAGCTTAAAACAACCTTGAAAAGGACATAAAAAAATATGAAAATGTTCCAGTGATAGATGCTATGACCACTTGAGAACCTTTATAAAACCTATTGACTGCCATGGGAACCAGCATACGGCCAAATGGCCACAGTTGTCAAACTTCACTGTGAAATCGAGGTTGGTTTTCGTTGTTCAACTTTGTTCGCATTTATTTTCATGGTGAATGTTGGCACGATAAGAGCCAAAAATTAATGTGCCTAGGAAATTATGCGAATTTACAACAATATACGTCAAATAAATTCGATAAATTAATCATGTTTTTCCTGAAAAGTGCTTGGAATTGGATGAGATTATCTAAAATAATGCCAAAATTAGTCTCTGATCTACAGTTTATTTGCATACCATTGAAAATAAGATGCATTTATTTTGCCATATTCCGATTATTTCTTATATTTCAATATGGCGATTGGAAAAAAAAATCACAGTTTTGCCATAAAGCTAATTTTTCTTCGCAATGACTATTATAACTGTTTGGTCTTATGGTGACTTCCTTTAATGCCAATTTGCCGTTTAATGCATTTACTGGAGGCAAAATGGTTTTGAAATGCTTTTTCAATTTACCATAATAAGATACGATCAATGAGTCCTAAAACGGCATTTCGATAGAGCATTTTACGAGTTCATAAAGTCGAAATAAAACTTTTGACAGGTGTAAAAGGAATTTGTGAAACAAGGTTTTACAAGGTTTTGTAATCAAGCTGTGTAGATTCTCATAAACCCAACTTAAATATGAAACCTAATGGCACCTCTTGGTGCCATAATAAAACCAAATTGATTTCAAGTGGCTTTCATAAAACTTTAATAAAACATAATAAAGCAGGATGCTGTTAGCAATGTTACTTGGGAAGTTTTCTTTAAACAAGTTTTGGAGGTCATTGCGTCTCTTTATGTTATTTAAGTAGTAAGTCAGTGTTACGGTCAAGAAGGCATTTTTAAACTTCTTCAGTTGTTTATAATTTAGTTAATTGATGTCTAGTTCTTATGTTCCGTGAAATTAATCGACGCATACCTCGTCTTACCTCGTGTGATTGACCTATCACTTTGTTCATCCTAGTCAGTTCTTGTCTTCTGCATTATTCAATTGAATTCTTTAGTTCTATTGTCGAAAAGTTTAGGTTTACTTGTCCGTTCATTGCCTCCTTTTTATTTGTCCAATCCGAATCTCTCAGTCGTTTAATGGGCTGCAAAATGGTGAGTAGACAACTGGAATGGAGCGTGCGTCCCCGCAACATAGCACTGGTCCTCACAAGTTCCTACCTCATGCTTCCACGGGTCAAGAGATGACAAAGACCGCCAGCTAAGGGTTGCGTACTTAGCTGGTAGTGCAGCCTGGGCACTGTTGTCCTTCTGACTTCAGCTAGATTGAGGAGGTGCGTTCCGAGCGGCTGTCCACCAAGGAGGTGCAGCTCATACAGCGTCTGTCCTGGCATCCAACGGCTGAGTAAGAAACGCTGTATCGCGTCATCTATACCTTATGAAGCAGTCCCACCAACGCGATGTAGTAAGGTAGCATGCTGAAATCTTACCCTACCACATAAAATGGAAGTAATCTTTGTATAATATAATTGTATATAATTTCAGATCATCTATGGAATTATGTTGTTTAATAATTTTAAATTTTTTGTTTCCTTTGTGGCAATGATAATGCAAGAGCGTCTACAATTGCAGCTGGACATCAGTCTACAGACATGCAGACAGTACAAATATAATTGTTACTATCATTTTATATTATAACATCCCTTCACAATATTTTTAAAGCTATTTTCAGGTTCGCATCTATGCATCGTCTTAAGTTTTAGCCCACCTAACCCACGATATGTATTTGAAAAGATAGAATGGTTTTTAATGTTTTTTTTAGAAAGGATAGTTCTACTAAATAAAATTTCCAAAAAAGTTTAATAATTCAAAAACTAAAATTGTTGATGATCTCTCATTTTCTATTGCACAGATATAAGGAATTATTTATGGGCCCAGTAGAAAGCAAGAGTTATCGGAGTATTCAAGTTTAGTTTTTCTTTTCTCTCTCTGGTTTTTTTTTTGTAGATTTATAAAGCTTCCGTTTTTGAGCAGTAATCATAATCATATGAAATTTATTCCGGCTAATTGTTTGCTTAAATTTTCTTTGCTATTCTGCTTGGTGATCAACTTTCTTTCATTATATCCCTTTGGAAATGTTTGCCATTTCAGAGTTTCAATCATCTAACATCACAGCAGAAGAGACAAATAGTTGCATTTAATTTTTATGTGTATACTATAACAACATCGTATTATTTTCATCATATCATCATTATATATATAAAAATAATCATATTAAAAATATTTACTAAGAGATTAATAATAATAATTGAATTTCATTTGCTTCAAGGTTACAAGGAAATAGATTCCAGCTAGTACAGATATTTTATTTCATTGTATTTAAAGGTGTTTTTCTATGAATTTAAGTCATTGAATTTTATTAAAATTAATAAATGCTCTTTAATTCTGTGATTATGTGTATCTATATGTATGAATAATACCTATTTTTTGATTCATGTATAATTAAATGGTTTATGTTTTATTTAATTGCAATAAGACCTTCACATTCCAGAGTTATATTCATTGTCACTGATTGAGCTGTAAAGAGCACCAAGTGATATGATTATATATGCCTATTATTACTATTTTAATATTTCATCATATTATTTATTCATAACATATTTAAATTACAGGATGACGAATTCCAACCATGGATATTTTAATTAAATATAATAGTTATTTCATTGTCTGTAAATACTGCATATATTGCATATTATGAATATTATGTACATTATATATAATAAATACTGGGTTGGGAGGGAGCATCAGGGTATCATTCAAGCTGAAACTGGACGATGGTTTGATTGACTGCCTGAGTCTAGGAGGGAACGAGTATTATCATTTTCTTTATCCTACCGATTCGATTGTGATGCTGCGAATTCTACTCCAATAGTTTCAGTGAGAGTGACGCGCCCTTCTTAACAAGCCATCCTGTAGAAAGCTTAATAAGTATTGCGAATTGGGTTATTCGAATTGTTGGATCGTATCGTTGGAAGGAGATTCTTAATTTTCCGTGGATTTCGCGTGAGTGTCTCTGCTTACGGGTCCACCCCTCCGTTTTTGGCCCTTCATACAGCGATATTGTGAATTCAGATCGGTGGCTCAATTTGATCTTGCTATTAAGTGGAGCTGCATCCAAGCCAAGGGCATGAAGGGATGGTGGCTACCATGCATACATACATACAATCCGAATCTCTCAGTCGTTTAATCACTTCAAAGTCTTACATGCACGTGCAGCCTAACAATAATTGTTCGAGTTTTGGTTAGCTTTAAGATTCACTTTTCGGTGGCAAAGTAAAGCTTCATCACGTCTATTCCCTATCTATTATTAAAAAATTATCGAGAGTGAAGCCGTTTTAAGATTGTTTGTATATCATTGTTAATAATGTGTGGTATTTTTACTATGGCTCTTTGAAATGAGAAATAATAAAATAAGAATGGCACCACGTTCCCAGTTTAAAAAAAAACTTCTACTCAGTGAATCCAACAGTCGATTTCCTACGGATGTCAATAATCTTGATCAACATATACCTATCTAGCTAGATTTATGTTTAAGCGTTGCTACGGCTCATCATGTCAGGGAACGCACAAGAAAGTGTTGAAGCCAAGAAAAAATCCCAGATCATTATTACTGAGGAAAGAGCCCAACCAGACTGCACCAGCATTCAAGGCTCCCAGACAGGATTTCCGTTGGATCGCATCTGTAAAATCAGTGCATGCCAGATATGTGACGCGGCATTAATTCAAAATAATCATAATTTGATACCACCACGTCAGGATATGTCTTTGGTTGCCATCTTAGTGCTGATGGCGTAGGCTCACCCATCGCTACTAAATCACATATCCGAGGGCACTAAAAGTTACAAACAGATCTCTGTAGAATTAACCTCGTAGACAGCAATCTTTGCGGTGTGGAAACGGTTATGCTGATATCGATTCCGTAGTCTGGTAATTTACGGAAAATGCTGCCGCCAGATCACGGATTTTGAATATCCTAGAGACCCAAGGAAGACAACCTTATGTTCCTCTAAGAGATTTATGGGATCTCGCGACCTTTGTTATATGCAATCGATTAGTATATTTCTCCAAATGGCTGGTATAAGAGTTTAATCTGTTACGTGTTTTTTACTCCTTTAAAATCTTTTTAAAATAATAAAGGTTGTGTTAGTTTTTTTTCCGACATCTTGGGAAATCTTATCGTCGCCCAATTGTCAGAACTCTTGACCATATCGCACAACGATCGTGGCAACTCTCTGATCAGACTACAGAATTCCATTTCGTTGTTCCTTTGTCCAACCCATCCCAAAAAAATATCACCTCTTTTCCAATCTCTCCCTCTCAATCTAAGGTAAACCACGGGTAAACTGTCTAAGTACTACTACACTGTCACTCGTGTCATCAAAAAACTGAATGTAACGTTATTGAGTCTCCCAAATAAATCAATATGAGTTTATAAATCATCCCATCTGCAAATGATTATATTCTTTTGGTCCAAAATGTATCATCCTACACAACTGCCCATATTACCCCACACACTATTCATTATACCCCAAACTAAAAATTGAGATCGCAATGTCTAAAGTTTTACACTGAAAAAATATTTCACTTAGCTACTACTGGAATAAGTGACTTTTACATGAATATCACATAGAGAAAGAAATTCTACTTGACTAATCATTTACATTTCACTGGACACATAAGGTTTACTTGGTTTTGCAGAGAATTTTCCAGTTCCTGAATCACATGAAAGTTAAGTGAATTTCTATTTCACTGATTATGTGAATTTTTTTTGGTTGTATGTTAAAATATTTAGAGTGAATTTTAGGGTAAAACGCCGATTTGACACCGCTGATCCCAAGCCAAAAAGTGTGCATTATCGTACGTTGAAAAGTTTGGGACATAGATAGCACTGATTTGAAAATAACCGGTGTCTTCCTGAGGGTGTCCAAACCACCCCCAACCACCCTACCCTCAATTACCCCTGTCTGAAAAATGTAATTCAGTCTATTTTCTACCTACAGACGACCTTCCTTTTGCGGCAATGCAGACAAATGTTGAAGCCTGCAAAATTCCTAACCCACCCCGCAGGAAATCTGTCACATGGTTAGGCCGTCCAAGTAGGACTCAATTTATGAAATATATGTAAACATTTTAGATTAATAAATATGATTGCGGAGCAAAATAGCATTCCTCCTGTCGCATTTTTATTAAATCAACGAAAACATCGCTCGCTCTCTCTCTCTCTCGCCGTTATTCGAGATTCCCATTCTTCCCCTTTCACAGCCTACTGCTGGTTCGTGCTTGTTGAAACTTTTAATGGCGTCGCATTCGAATGCTGGAAGCTTCTGGGAAATCCTCAGACAAATCTAGACTCGTCGCAAAGAATCGTTTCATCACTTTTGTTGCGGATTTGCTTCGCTCCTTTGTGAATGGAAGATCTGTGCGCACACGTTAATTTCAATTTGTATTCAAATTTAATAAATTGCTCGACATCAGCTTCCCGTCGAACGTCGAAGTGAACTCACCGACTGACTGCTCTGAGTGGGGGACAATTGTGATTGGGGAAAATAATGTTGAGAGAACCGGGTGATGAGGTAATTGCATATACATACTTTCCTACTCGGTAGAAACCCCCCGGATGAATCTAGGAAAAATTCTGTTCGAGTGTGGTTAGCATTTCACCATCGTTTTCCATAATTCAATTTTCAATTAGAAAACAAGATTAGAGTTGTGCGTTCAGAATGGTTTCACCTTGATTCATCCAAACGGAGGGGTCTTTTCCGACTTTGGAAAGTCTTATCTCAATTAAATCGAGGGAATAGGTTTGCTTGGGTTGAGTATGGACGAGTAGAGCCCGGGGATTTGGTTTCGGGTATTCCTTGTTGGCGGAAACGAATTCTTCGAAGGGAACGAAGGTGTCAGCAAATTGAGTGGAGGGGAGAGGTAATGGAATTTAAGGACCAGAATTTGGTTTGTTCGACCAGCTGCAGATTATTGTAGCTACTAAATATTCGGTACGGCTTAACTCTATGGATTATGATCTAATTCAAGCCAAACTGAATTTGTGGTTTCAAAACATGTTCTGTAGATGTTAATGCAATCCCGAAAATAGTTACGTTACAATTTGACAAGTAGAAATTACATTACAACTTACCGTAATTGGAAAATCATTCTTAGTATCACAAGTATCCAGATTCCGTTTGAATCGTATCACTGTATGGGTCATATTTTCATACCCCAGCAGTAAGGTATAGTCCTGAGACGGATCAACGATTGGATTCCCATCGCTCTCAGCTCGTATGTGACGATCCTGCAAAGAAAATTAGAAACAGAAAATTCAACGTCAGTCATAAGCGGCACAACCATCTTCGTTAATTTCACTTTTAGTCGGTTCCCCGGAAACCAATCAAAATGCCCCAACTAACCCCAACAACAGGACAACGGTGATACAGCTGGTAGCGCTCAACCGCAGCCACAGCAATCTGCTTCAGCAGAGTGCTCGCGTCTAGTAGTTCCAGTTTATTCACGACTGATTTATGGTGGAAATAATTGCTACAATTTGTCATCGCTATTTTGTTTTATGGGTCCCACGACACGCCCTGCGCCCGAGTTCAGTTTCTGCCCGGTGTCGTGGCGGGAAGTTGACTTTTCAGACGATTAGCTGCGACTGGGGCCAACCGAGACCAAACACTCTTCGTCGGCCCGTCGTCCGTCAGTGATGGACATGAAATTTATGTCTATTCCGCCAGCCACCTCCGGGGGAGCATATTTTGCCTGGAAGCACTCTTGCTAACACGGTTCAATTGGTTGTGAAATGATTGAGTGAGTGGAGAATGTCCCAGGACATCAACAACGGCCGTCGTTGCACGGATTGTGGCAGACAGCATTGGGTGGTTAAGAATCGCCTCGGGTGGTGTAGTGCTATCGCTTAGAACCAAAGCCCTCTTCCTACCACTTTGCCTTCTCTAAAGTGGGCGAATTGATGGGTGGGTGTCAGGCATAATAGTTCAAGTGACCGAACCAGAGTGAGTGATTAGTGGCAGCGATTAGGAAGCGAGTTTTCCGCTAAAGGGCTTTTTTGCTTCGTACGGTTGAGTGGCGTTGATTGGGACAGGACGCATGCATGGAACTGGCTACTGGCTGCCTCATTGCAGGTGTGGAAGTAGTATTACTGTTGTGTGGGCTGTTTATTGCCATCTTGCTAATACACAGCGCATGACAGCTGGGTTGGAGCACTGTGGTTTCTCTCCATTTCATATATTGGATTGGCAAACATAAGGTCATTGCTCAAAGAGGGAAAAGCGTATAAAGAAGCTTATTATACCGCTTTAAAAGATTTTTCGAACTGAGTATTTTTTTTATTTAATCATAACATAATTTATTGCACAACCTGATTGCTCATCTTTTTCCAAATCTGGTGATAGGGTATGTGTCCCTTGACTCAGCCTGGTATGCAACGATCGATTCTATTTTTTTTTATTATAACTCTTAAAGTATTTCAGCTGGAAAAGACATTTTAACGTTTGCATTAAAAAAAAGGACAAAAATTGCTGATTTTTCATGGGTTTACCTTCACACGCACTGACGAAACTACCCATGCAGCATCAATCATAGTAACCCATGAGTCAGCAGACAAAATTTGACAGCTCTATCAGTCGAACTCTAATCGTGATGGCAAAAACACAGAAGCAACTCCGTTCAGAAGTGTACACGTTCAAAGAACGGCACCCCGCTGCGTCGAAAACGGACATCTTGCGGCACTTTGTGGACGCCGGACAACATGTTGGCACTATTAGACAACAATCAGAGCATCGAAAGCAAGCCCGGTTCCGGACGGCCAACGACCCTGAGCGACAAGAAGCTCCAAAGGATGATGAAGAGGAAGACCGAAGGAAAAGTGGCTACATCGCCAAAAGATCGAAAGTAACATTTGTAAACAAAAACATCTAGCGTATTTTTCTGGAATCTGCTTGATCTCACAAACAAAATTGATCCAGAAAAAGATTCTTCTTCTTTAGCATTTCAAGCTTATTGCTTTCACAATAAGTTTATTGCTTGCTCTCAACTTAGTGTTCTAAATGCACTTTCACAGTTATTAATTAAGAGCTTTCGATGCCAAGTACCATTTTTGCATTAGTATGATTGTGTGGCAAGTACAATCATACGCTATGCCCAGGGACTCGAGAAATTTTCCTCAACGAAAAATTCCTAGACCAGACCGGGAATCGAACCCAGCCACCTCGAGCATGGTGTTGCTTTGTAGCTGCGCCTTTACCGACTGAGCTAAGGGAGGACTCAAAAAAGATACCGGGAGTTATTGTCTTGGCGTCGGTAGTGGATATAGATGGTAGCAACCTAGAATTTCAAGTAAATTTACGTTTTAAGTCATTGTTAACAATTGTTACTTTCGGCGTTCTGGCGATTTTGTCTAGAATTGTTCGGTGGCATGGAAAAAAAACAAAGAATCTTGTGGTATCCCAAGTAACATTGCTAACACCATCCTGCTTTATTAAGTTCTATTGAAGTTTTATGAAAGCCACTTGAAATCAATCTGGTTTTATTATGGCACCAAGAGGTGCTAATAGGTTTCATATTTTAGTCTGGTTTATGCGAACATACACACAACGATCTTAAAACCTAGTTTCTAAAATACCTTTTACTCCTATCAAAGGTTTTATTTCGACTTTATGAACTCGTAAAATGCGGTATTGAAAAGCCGTTTTTGGACTCATTGATATTATCTTATTATGATCAGTCAAGCATTTTAAAAACCATTTTGCTTCCATTAAATGCATTAAACAGCAAATTGGCATTGAAGGAAATCACCATAGGACCAAATAGTTTTATAATAGCTTTTGCGAAATTGGCTTTATGGCAAAACTGTGATTCTTTCCAATCGCCATATTGATATGTGGAAAAATAAATGTATCTAATTTTCAATGGTTTTCAATGGATATTTCAAATAAATTGTAGATTGGAGACTAACTTCGGCATTCTTTAAGATAATCTAATCCCATTTCAAGCACTTTTCAGGAAATTCTTTAATTTGACTTATGTTGTTGTAAATTCGCATAATTTGCGAGGCGCATTAATGTGCGCTTCTTATCGTGCCAATATTCACCATAAAAATAAATGCGCATACAATTTGGAGCATAATTCGTAATAGAAAACACAATTTGTTTTGAATATTTTGCTATCAAACAAAACTTTTTTTACTGCTAAATGAATCAGAGGAGCAGAAAATCGAACACCGCAGAACAACAAAAACCAACCTCGATTTCACAGTGAAGTTTGACAGCTGTGGCCATTTGGCCGCATGCTTTGCTGGTTTTCATGGCAGCCAATAGGTTTGATGAAGGTTCGCAAGTGGTTATAACATCTTTCACTAGAGCTGAAAGCCACGTAAATAAAGAAATAAAAAAAAATCTTTCACTAAAACATATTCAAAATCGATATGTTCTTATAAATGTTTTATTAACTTGTTTTCACGACCGTCTATAAAGTGGGCTATATTGTACAAATCTTGGCTTTGAAGAATCATAGAGGAGGTGTTGGTAGACAAAACAGTTTTGAATGTCGTTTTAGCAACAAAGCCGGGAGGAGTGCTATACGGCTGGAATAAAACTAAAATTGTTACTTGGGATGTGAGGTGTAGTGGCAATAAGTAATGATGCGTACAGTTTGGTCATGGTAGTGCTGTATGTATAGGTAGGCGACATGAAGAAGCACATGAATTAAAGTGTATAAACCTGCAAAAAAGTGCATATGAAGAAAGGTAGATGCAAGTGCAAATAACCTTTTCCGAGGCGTGCAGATAAGGGGCGAGTCCGGTGTGCAAAGGTAGAAGGGGATAGGTGTTAGAGATGTAAGAGAGAGAAGGTTTGGCTGTGTGTGTGATTTTGTGCGTGTGGATGTGAGAGAGAGAGTGAGTGAGAGAGAGAGAGAGAGAGAAAGAGAGAGAGAAAGAGAGAGAGTGAGTGTTTGCTTAAATCGGTTCTCAAACTCGATGTTTTAATGTATTCTTGTATTGAATTAAAAGAAACCTCCCACACCTGTGAGTGACCCCAACAACATCCTTGCTGTTGGTTGAAATCGGTTTTCAAACTCGATGTTTTGACGTATTTTTGAATTCAGCTGAAATAAAACACCCACACTTGTAAAGAGACGTTAATAAAATGAATCACCCACACTTGTAAGTGGCTCCAACAGCATCTATACTGTTGGTTTAAATCGCTGTCAACATTCCAATTGCTCTAATATGCATCTCTGAGAATAAACCGAGAACATAGTTAAACTCTGATTCGCTGTCGACGTCAGTTGAATTCAGCACACCTCTTACCAACCTTTTAGCCCACAGCAAAGCCAACAATTTTATCCAACATCCCAGTGATTTCTCGTGGAAGGGCAGTGAACTCCGCGGCTTTCTTCAAAGTGAGCATCACGTCAACACATTCTTACCCTTTCCTTATTGAGGCCGACGCTGGTATTGCCTTAGTTTGGGATCACCAGTTTGTACACATTGATGATGTATGCTAGCCCCAAGCATCATCTGTTGGTTCTCTGTGTAATAACAGCTGATCTGGTAATAACGGAGTAGCAAGCTCTGGTGGTCAATCATGCTCATGTTAATTTAGTACATAGGCCGAATAAAGGAGCTAGGCTAAAATTACATCCCGTTACCCTGTTTAGATTATTTATATCTTTGATTTACGCTTGATGATTGTCGACAATTTTGTGGATTGATTCTTTTTGTTTCAATAAGATCTGCTTTTGTCTGTTTAAACCCTTCTAAGACATTCCTTCTGTAATGACAGGTGTATTTGGGCCAAAGAGTCACGGAACCATCATGTGATCGAATGTGAGACAAAATTGTCTTCGGGAGGTTCCCTTCATTGTAAACCTGACCATTTTTAGTCGTACCAGTAACGAAAAACTTGGTTATATTTCCATAACTGAAGAACCCTTACCAAACCATTGATTTGCTATCAAATTTATCTGCAAATACAAATTTCTAGGTATCCGGATTCTTCTTTACGTCTAGAAATATAGAATTTTTGAACCGGGATTTCTAAAAATTCAAATTTGTGCAAATACATCCATCAAAATACATCTTATACTTGGTCAGACCTTGATACAGCTTCCTTGCACAGTGTTTGACTAT
Source organism: Aedes koreicus (assembly GCA_024533555.2). NCBI lineage: Eukaryota > Metazoa > Arthropoda > Insecta > Diptera > Culicidae > Aedes > Aedes koreicus. The sequence goes on from JAHHFK020003985.1 coordinate 464,340, forward strand.
CCCGTTTTGTTTCAGGATCCTGGAGGAGTCCTGGGGGAAACCAAAACCGAAACCCAAACTTACACCTTTGCATAAAGAGGCTAAAACTTGATCACAAGCACATTCAGTGGAGCGATGAATGGCGCGAAGTGATATTTTGACGTAGGACTACGTCTGTGTTTTCAATACTGGGGTACACGTTCGAATTGCGAAAATTTGGAGCGTCACGAAAAATATATAGGTTTTGAACGTTAATAACTAAGTCATTCCACGATTGATTTCCAAAATGTTTGCACCAATCGATCGGGGCATTTTCTACGCTTCGATTTATACATTTAAATCTATTGATTTTCAACATTCAACTATTGAAATTAACGCAAATATAAGGTGATGTCTTATAATGCCGATTTTTCAGAGTAAATTTACCAAATACACAGTACTTTGCTAGCACAGACTTCATATTTAAGTAAGGAACGTCTCCTATGCATCAGGAAAAGATATTTAAGGGAAACACGTTGGAATTTTTCTTCAGTCTTTCAGCGATCTCGAAGATGTTGAGTCAGCGCTCGGCTACGCGCCGTCAAGCCGACCATCGACCGACTCTAGTGCCAAGTAACATGTCTGGCCGTGACAAATTTGCAGTTGGATTGCAGCTCCCACTCGGTCACATTCACCGTCTGCTCTGGAAGGGCACTACACCGAGTATGTTGTTGCCGAATCCCCCGTCTACTTCGCTGCGGTGATGGAATACATGGCCGGTGAAGTGCTCGAGATGGCAGGAAATGCCAACCCGCGACAACAAGTAGACCAAAATCATAACACGTCACATGAAGCTGGCCATCCGCAACGACGCAGAGCTGATGAAACTTTTCCGGTGTGAACATTTCACAGAGTGTTGTACTTTTCAGGCTGTCCTGCTGTACAAGAAGACCGAGAGAAAAGCCTAAGTTCAATTGGAACCATGTTCTCCCCGTCAACTAAGTCTCCAATTCGGGAAAAAGTCGCCCGTGACAACGAGACCAGAATCAATCATCCCACGTCAATTGCAGTTGGCCACCCGCAATGATGAGGAGCTGAACCAAGAAAGAAAGCCCAAGTTCAATCGCGAACCATGTTTCTCCCCCGTCAAGTAAATCCGTCCTTTTCAGGACGACCAAATCAGTTTGCCAAATAAAGAGTTTGGTTGAATTTTTCTCTTGTGCTGATTGAAATTTTAATTACCACGCCCCGGCTGAACATAGCATTCATTAAACGCCGCATTCCGGAGTAAATGACATGTACGTTGAACAACCAACAAACGAAATTCTAGAACGGATAATTCGAGCCGAACTGCAACACGTCAGATCGACCATTTAATTGAGTTCGTTGTTGTTCCTAATTGTGTATAGCGGATTAGTTGCTGGCAAGTAAATTAGGCATATTTCTGTTAAGAAAATCATCCGTCTAGCGTGCAGTAATTAAAACTAATTATTGTGGCGCAATAACTGAATTTCGTCTCCTTTGATGCAATTGGCATCGCATTGCCTTCTTTGGTACCTCCTTCTTTCGTGCAATAGCATCCGACGCCAATACATAACAACTCTTAGCAGTACATTTTGATTCAGTCTTACGACAGTCGTGGAGCTGTGCAGTAGCTGTAGGGTTGCGTTTGGCGGCCCTGTAGGTTGCACTGGCGAGCAGTCGTTGCCCAGAGAGGCGTTGGTGCAGTTGGTTATTGTTGCCGATGCTCCCGTCGACCTCGCTGCGAGAAACATGGCTGCTGAAACCTACGAGTTGGCGGGAAAAAGCCGCCCGTGACAACGAGACAAGAATCATCCCACGTCACCTGCAGATGGCCACCCGCAATGACGAGGAGCTAAACTAAGAAGACCAAGAAGAAAGCCTAAGTCCTATCGCGAGCCATGTTTCTCCCCCCGTCAATTAAATCCGTCCTTTTCAGTTTGCCAATTAAAGAGTTTGTTTGGTTGAATTTTTCTCTTGTGCTGTTTGAAATTTCAATTACCGCGCCCCGGCTGAACATAGAATTGCTTTAAATGCCGCGTACCGGAGTAAATGACAAAGCGCGTTGAACAACCAACGAACGAAATTCAAGAGCGGATAATTCGAGCGGAACTGCAAATTAAGGTACTGCGAACGTTTAGTGTATGGGAATTAGATGGGAATTAGAACAATCAAGCGATCTAGATTGCACATTCTGCGTAGTCCTACGTCACCTTTGCGCACAACCTCATTGGGCTGTACCTTATAGTTTTTTTTGGCATGATTTGAGGGATAAGTCTGTTACGCGATCCAAGAGAAATTTCGGTAGAGGATCCGTTATGGTAAGGGGTGCCTTTTCGTACGATTCCCTGTTGAATTCCTGTTGGATTTCTACTCGAATGAATTCCAACTCTTACTGCGAGTTGTTGAATGATGTATTGATCCCATATTTGGAGAACAATTGTGATGATTCGGTTATTTTACAGCAAGATAATGCTTTAATTCATGTCTCACGGCAAACAATGGCCTGGGACCAGGATATTACCGTACTTGAACGACCAGCTTGTAACCAGATTGTATCGCAATTGAGAACCTTTGGGGAATTCTGACCGCAAAGGTTTATGCAAATGGGGGCCAACTAAGGAATGCTGGGAACAAATTGATCGTAAAACGATCCAAACACTTGTCACTTTAATGCCAAAGAGAATCTTCGAGGTTAATAAGAGCAATCAATTATTGAATGGTGATTCAATATCAACAATCTTTATGTTTTATAACTGAACTCTAAGTGCAATTAAACAAATGCAACGCATATTTTGAGTTTTTCGTTGATTCAAATAAGACGAATGATCTAGGTGGGTGTTGGCCAAATTGGGATTTTTCAGATGTAATCCTAAATAGGTTATAGAGTATTTTTCATACATCTAGTAACCTAACGTCTGTGCTCCATCACAATATTTTCTATTGTGCTGTGTCCTACTCAATGGGTAAATTGAACTGAAGGTGAGTTTGAAAGAAGGGGAACTTGGAGTAGAGCACACGTACCCTCTGGTTGACACTAAATATTGGCCAACGTGCTTTTGCACATTTGTTTGAGGATTTGTTAAGCGACACAGGTTTCCAAATCCAAAGTTCGGATACCGTGCTGCATCGGTGCCTGGACTTTTTGTTCATGAATCTGGACATTTTTTAATTCACAAACTAGCATGCAGTTATGAGCTTGTAAATTTATCATAATAGTATATTAGCGATAAATCTGAGAGGGCTGATTCATCGATTTCTTTTACAATTTTTCCAAGTTGTAACATTCCGCTCACTTGCATGTTAGGCGGTGGGAATGTCTCTCGTAAGTAGAACAGCCGACTGAGTTCATCAGCTTAATAAACAACTAAGTATTAAAGTCATTTATTCAATGGAATGTTCGTACTATTCTCATTCAATGCTCATTTCAGCCAATAGTGTTCAACACATAGTTATCACCAACCATCGACAGTCCGCAACAATAACTCTTTGTATCTTTTCATAGAAATTGCTAAGCTCTTCAAACGTCCGGGGGAGTACAAGGATTCTACTTATATCTTTGTTGTTAATTTTGTTTCTTTTCAGGCAACAAATAATTTATTTCTATAAAATTTTGAAAACAATATCTAATATTTCTCTATTCCTCAAAACTTTTAAAGTTAGGCATAAAGATGAATGAATGTACCGGAAACTAGACGGACACATGCAGAGTTGAGTACAGATGACTCGTGAGGTAGTAAGTGCTTTCAAAAACGTGGAGCAAGACAGGTAAGTGTTACCCATTGTATCTATATTAATAAAATTTTATTTTTAATAGGTTTGCGTCGACTATCGGTTGAATCGGTTGAATCGGTTGTGTCGATACTTTGTTCCGCATTATTTTGTTATCGGGTGTAGCGTTTTGTCTATTGTTTCGGTTGCCTATTATCCGTTGCGCGAGTGATCGAGTGAGCATCAGAAGTCGTCGTTACATAATTAATTGTGAATCAAATTATTCGTTCACCATACTCATCGGACCACCCTATCACATATAAACCACTGTCCCATTTTGTAAGGGATTTCAGCGGCATCCGGACTGTTGGTGTGGATCGGTCCAAGTTGGTACTCAAGCGTTGATATGAATTACCTTGTTTTCCTAATGAAATACCACTATCACACTCTGTGAGTGGCCGCAATAGCATCCTTACTGTTGGTTTAAATCGGTCCAAATCGGCTTTCCAGCATTATAAAACATCACCTAGTTTCCCTATGAAAAACCACTATCACATTTTGTGAGTGACCCCAATAGCATCCTTACTGTTGGTTTAAATCGGTTCAAATCGGAACGCGGTACTAATTACACTTGACAGCTTATCGTTCACCAAAACGAACCCTGCTGCCACCCAATCCTGCTATCCAAAATCTCAGTGATTTCTCGTGGAAGTGCAGAGGTGTTCTCGGCTTCTAATAAAGCGAGTATCACGTCAACATATTCCTTCCCATTCCCTACTTGACCTGCATTCGGGCGAGGCCGGCGCCGGTATTGCCTTAGATTGGGTTCACCAATTTTTACACATTGAAGATGTATGTTAGTCCCAAGCATGATCTGTTTGTTCCCTGTGTAATAACAGCTGATCTGGCAACAACGGAGTAGCAACCTCGGGCGGTCAATCATGCTCATGCTCATGCTCATATAAGACGAATGATCTATTTTTGAAGCAACGAGGGTAAGAGCGTGGATTCGAAATGTAAATAAATTAAAGAGAAAATTAAAAAATCAGTGGAGTATCAGTGACGTAGACTACTTTAAACCATCCGATTAGTTTCGTTAGTTTCGTGGCAGCACATTGCAACGCAGGAACTCTTCTAATGGGACGTTGGGTTAGCGTAACTTAGTGAGTAATTATGTTAGAACATCCTATGATTCACTTCTTAGAAATTCTTTGTCGACCCTGAAAAGGTTTGGTTTGGTTTAAATGTTGGTATGCTGAAAGGATTATGACTGTGCTGGCTGTAGTGATTGTGTTGACACGATCGACCAGCTGTAGATCATTATCCTTATTGCGTTATAGATTGTTTAGGGTCTGTTTGAGAATTCAAAGTCAATAATTAATAATATTTTTGATAGCTGACAGTCGCGAAAAACTTCAACTGATAGAAGCGAAAATCTCGAAAACCTATCGAGAAATGATAAAGCTATTAGCGTTCAAACTGTTTCCATTTCCAACTGTAAGGCATAGTCTGATCAAAATAGCGTGGGTGTTGTCCTAATAGATCACTAGACCTGCATTAGATAGTAAGTATGTTAGCACATTCTATTGTACACTCTTTCGAAAGCATTTGGTGGCCCTGAAGACGGTCGTTTGGTTTAAATGATGATATGGCCTCCAGCGTCCCAACCAGTGCTTTGCAACGCATTACCTCTGGCCGCTTTAAGTTTCACCCGATAACCACGAGCTCACTTGGCATTGGTAGATAGTCTTTTCGGAGGATTTTCCTTATGTTCGATTTTCTGCATTGGTCTGGTGGCCAAAAACTAAAGAAACTGTTGTACAGAGAAGGTTAGAAAAACGTTAGAAAAACGTGGACGTGATTCGTGGGGAAGAAGTGGTCCAAACCTCTGTCAAGGATCGATTGTATTCTATACAGACGTCTTAAAAATGAACAATCAAGTGGGAGCAGGTGTAACTGGCCCAAATGTTCTGGAATGTTCTGTTTTATACTTACGCAGAAACTATAGATGTTCAAATACATGCATTATGTCGGACAGTCAAGCAGCTCTAAATGCTTTAAAATCAGCAACAGGCAATTCCAAGCATGTTTGGGAATGTGTTCAATCACTCCAAAAGTTGTCTTTTAGTAATCAAGTAAATTTGTACTGGGTTCCTGGCCATTGTGGAATTGATGGAAACGAGAGAGCTGATGAATTAGCAAGACTCGAATCGTCTCATCAGTTCGTAGGACCTGAACCCTTTTGTGGTTTATCTGCTTCTTCACTTAGAATGGAGATGAATGCCAGGGAATGCTTAAGAGAGGAAGCAAACTGGAACAACACTTTCATTACTAGGCAATCAAAACGGTTCATCACTCCAAAAATGTCAATGACTCGCAAATTACTTGATCTTTCCAAAAAAGATTTAAACTTATATACAGGCCTTATAACTGGTCACTGTCCGAGCCGATATCACTTGAAGATGATTCATGTCGATTTTGTGAAATCGATAAAGAAGACTCGTAACACTTGTTATGCCACTGCCCGGCAATCTCCAACAAAAGATTTATCTTCTTCAGCAAAGGGCTACGAGAACCCTCTGAAATCTGGAGAAAAAAACCCTAGTACGGTAGTACTTTTTATTCGATGTATTATATCGCCCTGGGGCAACGTTTTAAGTCAAACATTGGCGATCACTTCTAGCAATAGTGATGCGTCATGCTGACAATATCTTAAGCAGAAGGCAGCAGGGTAAATGCACCCTTCTTTTTGGGGAAATGCTCCTTAAACTTTGGAAAAATGCTCCTTAGATGCGTTTGCCCGGTATAATGCAATCGGAGGTATTAACCTTCTGGTTAGCGCTTGCCGGGTGTTTTGATGGGTCTTCAGTTTCTTCAAGATTGTATAGTTTTGACGGGTTTTAAGTTTCTGAATTTAAGAGTCGTCAAAACAAAATTAAGACTCTTCGAAATGAAATTAAGACTCGTCAAAATGAAATTTAAACCCTTCAAAACTACCTCGAAGATTGCAGAGCGAAGCTCCGCTATACAATCTTGAAGGAACTTAAGACCCGTCAAAACAACCGGCAAGCGCTAACCAGAAGGTAAATACCTCCGATTGCATTATACCGGGCAAACGCATCTAAGGAGCATTTTTCCAAAGTTTAAGGAGCATTTCCCCAAAAAGAAGGGTGCATTTACCCTTTGCCTAAGCAGAACTAGTCTATTCAGACCACATGAACTCCATGGGAAGGAACAAGGATAGGTTAGGGTAGGTGGTTAAGGTAGGGCGTTTTGGACCGGTTTAAAATACTACTAAAAGAAAATCATAAAATCGTTAATTTACAATTTCGCATTACAATGATATACGGCAAATCCAGAAAAGATAGAGAGAGCCATTCCTTGTAGTTCGTATCAATGTGACCAGGCTATTTGAGATGCCACTGTACATTTCATGTTGTATTTACGCTGCAAGTTGCTATATCAAAGTAACATCTCTCTATGATTTGCTATAATTTGAAAGTCGGCTGGCGTAAACCGCACATATTTATATTACAATTAATATTAGAATTAGAATTGCAATTAAGGTATGTTTGGTGTTTAGTTAATGTCAATCAATGAATAAACAACAATGAAAGAATTGCCACAACTAACTACTTGATGTCAGGCGTCTACAAACTGTTTCTAGCCTCGTCTAAGCGTAAATTGTGGCACAGCCCGCCGGTAGTACGCCGCTTTTATTCTGAACAAACCCACCTATGACAAACCCCAGTGATACGATAATCTGAGTTCCTAAACGGGCCCTCCGCATCTCACAAAACTACAATACTTATGGCCACGGTCTAGAAGTCCACTGCATAGGAAATTCTATGACACAGTTCAAACTTCCACCCCAAATTGAATATTAAACGATTTCAAAATTGAATAAATCTATCTATGGTTAAATATTTAGTGATTTGCGGCTCAACCCGCCGATATCACACTCAACTTTAGTGCCTGTATACATGCGTGCTACGACGCGGCTATTAAAAAGAAAGAGGAGCGAGTGTGATATTATCACTACTTTGTGTGGCGGGTCCCTTGGCTCTCCCATGAATGGTTCATTAGAGAAGAAGGTCTTACAATGACATGACCTAGCGACATCTATCATAAATCAGCTATCTCCAATGCATCATTAACATGAGATTGGGCCCTCCCACCAGCGTCCAGGTACAAATCCAGCCATGGAGAGGGACTTGCCGGAACGCTAGTTGATACGAGCAAAAATCTCATGAATAAATCAATCAAGAAACGATCGAGTTATTAGCATCCGGTGTTTCAATTTTTAGTGATATAGCCATTTGTAAATTGTAAGCAATGGTTAAGGTATGCAACAAACAGAAAACTAAAATTGTTTTAGCCACCGTTGGCTGCCAATTGGTGAGAACTTGGGAGGTAATGTTGGAAAAATTCAAATAAAACAAACTGTCTCAAAATTGAATTCGTTTTTTTCTGAAAGGACGGATTTGAAATGGTCCGCATTTGAAATTCAACCTCCTCGGTCTTGCAAAACAAAATTATAAGACATTACCTTCTATTCTCGTTATTTTCAATAGTTTTGATAGTTTTAGGTAATGTTTGATAGTTTGATGCGTAAGAAAATTTCCAACCGATTGATGCAAAAATTTTGAAAATCTATCAAGCATATATGAATTTATAAGCAATTAATTTGTCAGGATATTTCGTGACGGTCACTTATTTTGAGATTTTCAATTGACACCCTACCCTTGCCGTAAGACGTAGTCTACGTCAAAAAATCAGTTTGCATCAAGACAATGTACCTGCTCACACAGCTCAAAAATCAACATCCACCCTATTCGATAGATTTAGCTCCTCCTAACTTCTGTCTGTTTCACACCTCAAAAAATTCCTTCGTGGCAAGCATTTTTCATCAAACGAAGAAGTAATAGCCGTCGTAGAGGAGTATTTTGCAGGCCTTCCAGAATGTCACTTCCGTGATGGGACCACAAAGTTGGAAGATCTTTGGACCAAGTGTATTGATCTTATGGAAGACTATACTGAGCAATAAAAGTGATTTCCCAAAAAAAGTATCTTAATTTCCGCTTTAAAAACTTTTTGACTAACCTAAAAGTTATGGTTTCAACAAACAACAAGCACATTTTGAACCACTTTTGAAAATAGCATTAAGAGCTTTAAAAATTAGAGGAATTTCTACTACTTATAAATTAAAGATGGTGGGGGCGAAAAAGTTAAGAAAAACACCCAAAGAGGTGTTTGAGTGACTACGATGGGAAATGAACCAGCCCGATGCTAAAAATCTCGATAATACAGAAAAAAAAATAAAGATGAAAAAACGATAAATAAAAAAAATTGAGGAAATTCCTTCATTGTATCAAAAATTGAAACATCTTCAATATTTTATCTTGTGAAGGCTTCATTGGATCATCTAATCATTTCTTTTTAAAGCCAAGTTATATTCCAAATTTGAACTCCTTATCGATTGCACTCCATCTAAGAAAGGTAACTAATTTTCCCGTACGAGCTAAATCATTCATTAACTCGAATGGGTATTAACAGCTGGTCCACACAACAATATAAGTCTTTGGTTATGAACAATCAATAATGAAACGATAATTTGAAAAGAAAATATAAGTATATCAGAAATGTTACAGCCTACATGTAGCAACAGGTAGCTTCCATCGGATCATATTTATTCCGTTGAATTAAAGTGGAATGCTTCCTCATTATAAAATGGCTTAATTGAATCCTTTGAAAGTCCTTAATAAATTTCATCCGAACCTATTTAGCCATTTCACATTGAATCTGAAGGCCAGCAACAAAACTTATGACATCGAAAAGGTATGTATCAATTAGAAGCATGTAAGCAGATTTATTCAAAAGTTAAAGAATGTTGTATCCATGCATCATAATTAAAAATTAATTCTCTGAAATCCCACATAGAAGACTGTCATGATTGGTTTAAAACCCTTGTGGAAGATCAACAGCAATCCTCAGGATTCACTTTGTGATATAAAAGCCATAACGAGTGTACTTAGCAACTCTATTACACAACATCTCCCACATATAATCATGCATATACCGAGCGGTTAACATCGGCCCTTTCCGGTTGACTGGATGTAAGCATCAAGTGCTGTATCCTGAGCAGGACAAGACAACGAAACGTCTCAGACAAGCAATGGCAATATTGTGCCCACTTGTAGTAGGAAAACTGTCGTTAGAACCCGGTCTGCTTGTAGTTGGCAGAGCAGGAGTGGACTGAAAATAAAGTCCATGTACGGTGAAAAATCGTAAAATCCTTTCCATGTCTTACTTCCCCGCTCAAACGGGAACGTGGTCCATCATTTGAAGGCCGTTACGTGAAAAACCCCTCGAACTAAAAAAAAAAGTGCCTGATGTACGTTCCAGTTGAGTAGTTGGCTCGAGTTTGTTTAAGTTCCACTTGAAAACATCCCTGTCAGACAGCGTGGGATGAGTGAAAAGAGGCAAACCGGTTTGACGTGACCATCTTGGCAGCAGGGCAGTAGAATGCCGCAACTCAAAGCACCAGTTAAGGTCCGGCTTGTTATCGTTCCATTTCCAAGCCCTTGTCGTCTTCATCGGTTCGGCCCGGTGAGGTAAAACTTTGGTGCCATGACAGGTAACAGCAGCACAAAGGAATAGTTCCGAAAGCCATATTTTCGTTCCAATTTCTCTAAATCACCCCGCAAAAAGTTCAAGATCACTTTCATCTCCTGCCCGGACTCGGCTTGGTAGCGAGAATGCTGATGATGATGATGATGATGATGATGATGATGATGATGATGGTCGAGCCAAAGTAGCCCAGGTAGAAGCTGACTCACAGATCATTGGAGTTGAAATTACGGTTACGGTCGTTACTGCACCTTCGGGACCGGAAACTTTTACCAGGATTAACCTACCTAATTGAGTGCAGTTGGTGGGCGGTTGATTGGTGTGGATGTGAAGCGTCTTTAAGAATCAGATGGATGGGAAAAATCGTTTGGTGCGTTTGAGTTGAAGGTAGCATGATCCTTTTCATGGTGAGGGTTGACGGTCATTTGAGCATTTTAGTGCGAATTTTAGTGAAAGACCATTAATTGAAAACACAACTTTTAAACATCGTTCCTTGAATTTTCTATTGAGCTAACATACGCTTCAAAATTACGTTCATAAGGGAATCTCGTGAAGCAAGGAAGAGGCAAGGATACGAGAGGAGCTCTCATACTCACACGGCGTATGTTACTGCTGAAACGACCGAATGCTGAGCTAATAAATCCATCTTAATAAATTTCCAACCTAGGTGAAAAGGCCGATGCAAAGGCGTTACGGTCCGATACACCCAGACCGAAGCTAATTGAGTGATGAAATATGCCAATTTTGTTCGTTGCCTTTCCATCATCAGTATTGTGGTAGTACAGCCTCGTCCGCCCTAAAGGTTTGGATCAAGAACTGGTACCAGTCAGGCTCATAGTGTACTTCTGCCACGACCGACGGGGAAATGCAATCATCAAAGCCGCTGAAGTGGGCTGTGAGTGGGGGCAAAGTATTTTATGACCCTCAAGGAAGTGTGAGACGTATATTTTATGCGTGTGTGAGAGTATTTGTATGTGTGCAATCTTGGACAAGTTTTGTGTACCGGCCACAAGAAATACGCAGCCGGAAGATTATGTGCTGATGAATGTTGGCTTTTATAAAGCCAAGTCCAGGAGTCTACCGAAGCGGCTGGGGATAATTCCAGTTGATGGACAATACATCATGCTTGTTGAGGTCTGCTACTGCATTGCGAGAACAACAACTTTATACGTTAGCTTTGGTATTAACGATTATGTCGTGTTCGGTATGCTTGACGACAAACGAAAAAAACTACTACAATGTCGGAATAAGGCGGGTGTTTCCATGAGGTAAACATGAACATTGTAGCTGCTTGAAGGAGCTGTCGAGGGTCAGTGAATTTAAAATAAGGATTCACTACTAAAATGTAAGAGCCAAAAATCGATTTCAAAGCGAAACCAATACAGACATGAAATGAGAAAGCTACGAATTGCAATCAAATCGACAGGAAATCCTTCAATTAATTATTCCTACAAGCTCATAAAAATTGAATCATCTACCCCAAATTGGCAATGCTTTACCATCCCGTTTCTTTTTTGTTTCAGGCACATACAAACCCAGCTCATCTGAATGTGTTGATCCATTCTTGATTCTGTTGACAAAAGCAGAAAAAGGCTATCCGGAAATACGAGACGAGCAAGTACGAGTCTAGTAAATCAAATATTTGAGAATAATTGAGTAGCGCAATAAGCAGACTGTAGAACAAGCTTCTCGATTCAATTCAACCTTCCGACGACGACGCTTGAGACAAGATACGACCTGATCGATTGGCATGTGTTCGATTCACTCCTTTCCGTGTCATCAACTGATTTGGCAAAGGCGAATGAAGAAGCACTCAATTGCTCTTTCATTTGTTCTTCCGTTGAGTATCGATGGCAACTTTGGTCTGCTTTGCTCGGAAGAACTTTAGACACTTCTTAATAATGCAGCCACCATTCAATAGCAATACAATATTCAAACGCTTTGATTTGTAGCATTCGAACAAACAGCACTGTCATCTTCCATTTCCAAACTCCCAACCAACAATTGAGAATCAACAGTTGACTTCACCCGCAATGCCATCAGAAAATTTTACACATCATAACTTTTGAGCCCCCAACTCCTCACCAGCGCGCCAACGTTGTCGTCTGGAAATTGTGCAGAAAAACGCTGTCAAAAGTGCGGCAAGCATATTTACAGCACCGCTTACAGCGATTTTGCGATGATTTTTCGCGTGAGATTCCCTTTGAAACGCGATATTTCCTGCCTCGGACGAGCCGCGCGTGTAGTCGTCGGTTGGTACGTGACCGCGACCCTGGCGGTGGCCTAATGTGCCTGGGGACTTTTCAACATACATAGATGTATTTGTATATAGGTAGCCTCCTCCGTCAGAAGTCAGCGAGTGCCATCGCAGGGTCGACTGTGGTTAAAAGTCAACTTCCCGAAAGTATCGCGGGTTGGAGAAGGTTTTTTTTTCCATACATAGTGCCAAGGTTTTAATAACGAAGGCAAGTGCGTGTTTCAGTCTAGCCGCTGGGGAAAGTTTATTAATTCTGATGCAGAGGTACTTTTACATTTTTAGATAGGCTCAGCGCCATCAGATATACTAATTTAGAATTTGAAAACAGAAACGTAAGTTGTATACAGAGAATCCAATACGTTCAGAAATCTCAAATACGTTTGAAATACATTTGAAAGTCCTTAAATAAGAAATTATACTTCTATATGCCTAGAACGATGGCAATAAAATCAACATCCTCTACTCGGAGTTGAATAATTAAACTTCTTTTCACATTTCAGTTGGGATAGTTTACATCAAAGAAAAATAAATACTTAAGACAAACTCATGTGTCTTACAAACAGTCTTGAAAATAATGAAAATTAAATGAGCTGTATGAGGTAAAAAATTTAAGTTTCATGTCATGTAAAGATTGTGCTCGAAAAAACTGCAACTCTTTCTTTGGGCCGGTTCATAAACCACGTAGACTCATTTTTGAAAATCTCAGACCACCCTTCCCCCTGCCCCCTCGTAGAGTTTTTTGAAATTTTGTATGGAGCGTGGACTTTGGTGAAACCCCCCTCCCCCCCAGTCTACGTGGTTTGTCCATGGCCCCTTTTGTGTATACGTTTTTATTGAATGGGTAAAAATTTATGAATAATTGAGTAAAACAAGTTAAGAGTATAATTGTTAAGAAAAATTGAGTAAAATTCAGACGTTGTGTATAAAAACAAACCTAAAAGGAGAGGGTTCCTCTCCCATGTACGCATCAAAATAGAGTGTGTACAAACTACCGCTAGAAACTATCACAAGCGATCAGTGGTACATGAGCGAGATCGTTATTATTGCCAGTTGAGGTGGCAGATGTATCTGTGCCTCAACCAACCCCGCAGTGGGATGTTTGGCAATGATAACGTCCTTGGTTCAAGTACTACTTCACCCATGCCCTTTCGCTCAATTTTCAATACTTCTATTCTATTTCCAACCTACCCTACACTGACGGAATTTTCAACACTTTCTCTTCATATCTTTCATTCTAGAAAACATAACTTGTCCACTCTTGGTGCCTCATGGTGATGAGCGGAACATCTCCTTCTACATTATAAGAGTATAATGGTTACTCGCAATCACAATCTGTCAAGTGGTTATCAAGATGGCTTCCAAGCAAGAAGTGCTTACACAAAAAAGTATGTGCGCGGTCGTTGAAAATCCAGGCCAGTCCTACAGGTGGATCGCGAAACAGTTGGGAATCGACAATTTCACCGTATCCTGTGTGGTAAAATCGTTCAAGGAATCCCAGACCCAGGAAAAAGAGCGAAGTCGACCGACCCCGTGAACGCAAGCAAGGTGAAGGATTATTTCAAGCGCAATCCGAGCCATTTGATTCGGGAAGTGGCCAAAAAGGTCAATTCTTCCGTCTGATTCGTCCAGCAGCCAATGTCTTCAAGGTAAGGAGTGCGCCTTACCAAACCGATAAAAAGAATAAGTTGGCCAAATCCCGCGCTAGGAAGCTGTACCGCGAGTGGTTGGTGCAGCCGAAACGCATCGTAACGGACGAAGAGATCTGCATTAAAGCGAACGCCAAGCAGATTCCTAACCTGAATTTTCCCTCATGCATATTCCGGAGAAGTTTCAGAAGAAGAAGGTCGACACATTTGCCAAGAATTACTTGGTGTGGCAGGCAATCTGGGGGTACGGAAAATTCAGCAAGCCGTACAAAACGACCGTCATCGGCCAAATATACTAGGCTGCCTGAAAAGTCCCTTTAATTTCCTACAGATGGCGTTCGTAATCGCCAATGTGAACCATTTTCTATGAGCTTCACTCCTTGAATGACGGCTGTCAAAATTTCAGCCATTTATGTCCACGCATTCATTAATGACAACAGTGAGAAATGACCGATTAGCAAGTTTTTTTAAAAATGGAAAAATCCGAGTTTCGAGTTTTGATAAAATACTATTTTCTACGCAAGAAAACGGCTGCCGAAACCAAAGCCAAGCTGGCTAAGTATTTTCCAGACTCTGCTCCGTCGATTTAAACGATTCATAAGTGGTTTGCTGATTTTCGTTATGGCCGTACGAGCACCGTTGACGCACCGCGTTCTTGACGCCCAAATGAGGTCACTACAACAGAGAACGTCGATAAAATCCATGATATACACCGTGTCCAATATATTCTCATACAAAATAAAACTCTATTTATTTTAAATCGATATCCCAGATTTTATTGATAACTTTACCCATTATATTGCAATATAATACTGATCAACTACAGCATATGTTTTGGAATAACACCGCCTTTAACCTTCTTGACCAGCTCCGTTTTTCGAAACCGTCACAGGCGGCACACACGACTTCCATCGGTATTTCGTTCCAAATTCGTTTGATTACGGTTTTGAATTGGTTCATATTAGACGCCCTGTGGTCATTTACCTTTGCCAGCATGTATGACCATACGAAATAATCCAAGGGATTCAGATCTGGTGAACTGGGAGGCCATTCATTCTTGTCCAAAAAGTCGGTCAAAATTTCTCGGCATCAGCTCTGAACGAGATTTGCAGTATGCGATGGCGCTCCGTCCAGCTGAAACACATAGTGATCATCTCCAAACACCTCTTGTACATATGGCTTGACAACTTTCTCCAAAACTTCCGTTTTATAATGTACGGCATTCACTTTAATGCCTTTTTCGATGAAAACCAGTGGTAATTTGCCTCGCTTGCAAATTCCTCCCCAAACCATCACTGACGCTGCACTTTGGAACTGTGGAATATTCCTATCACTCTCTGGAACAGTTCTCAAAGAGAGAGCCCACAATCTGTCGTACTGGACATTGTGGGATTGTTGCAAGACGAATAACTTTTCGTCGGAAAA
This sequence comes from Aedes koreicus, assembly GCA_024533555.2. NCBI lineage: Eukaryota > Metazoa > Arthropoda > Insecta > Diptera > Culicidae > Aedes > Aedes koreicus. The sequence continues at coordinate 479,988 of JAHHFK020003985.1, forward strand.
GATAAATTCTTCCCCGCCGTGCCGCGACGAAAGCGGACTTGCTCTTTCGAGTCGTTTCTGCTTGGAAGGTTCCGAAACTCCGTGAACCTTACGTTTCTTGAAAGCTTGGAATCCGAGGTCATTTTGCAGTCATATTGTGCATTAATGGTTCGGTACCTTCGGATAATTCGGTACACAAAATCCCGCTTTACTCCGAGGTTTTTCAAATTTCTGAAAATAGCGCCCGGGCGCTCACCTTTCAAAAACTTTTTTATCACCACAGCACGAAACTCCTTCATCGCTGGTAAAAGATAAACACCGAATGAAAACAATCGGACATAACCTAAAAGCGTTTGTATAAACATAGTGCAAAACAACACCAACACATACGTGAAGTATGTTGAGTAGTTGCACACCACCAATGCAAGGAAAAAGTGTATGAGAATATATTGGACACAGTTTATTTTTCGAGGATCAAAAAGTGAAATTGACAGCATCATCAGCAACATCATGCATTCCGTTTTGGGTATGAAGAAGCTTTGCGCGCGATGGTTGCCGCGTTTGCTTACAATGGACCAAAAACGCATTCGTGTTACAACCTCTCAGGAGAATTTGATCAAGTTTTCACGCAATCCGAAGGAGTTTGTGGGCCGATTCATAACGATGGATGAAATTTGGATCCATTACTATACACCGGAGGCATCGCAGCATGCAAAACAGTGGGTTTCACCGGGCGAAAGTGCTCCGAAGCGCCCGAAAACGCAACAATCGGCGGGAAAGGTTATGGCCTTCGTGTTTTGGGATGCGCAAGGTGTAATATTCATCGACTATCTTGAAAAAGCAAAATTGAATGAAAGTCGGTATCAATTGGTTCCCCATCCACTGTATTCGCCAGACAGTGACTTCTAATTGTTCCCAAACCTGAAGAGATGGCTGACCGGTAAGCGATTTCACTCAAATGATGAGCTCATAGCTGAAACCGATGGCTATTTTGAAGGACTTCCGAAGGAGTACTATTCGAATGGGATAAAAACATTAGAAAATCGCTGGACTCGCTGTATCGACCTAAAAGGAGAGTATGTTGAGAAATAAAACCGAATTTGTCAAAAAAAATTGTTTTTGTGTTTGATATTAGAATGACTTTTCAGGCACCCTAGTAGAAGAATGCCTGTAGAAGCCCCTGCTGCTCTTCCTCCGACCCCACGAAAGTGACACTCTGTTTTGGTCGGATCTGGCATCGTACCATTACGCGAAACCGGTGATGGAGTGGTACGAATCCAGCTATGTAGATTTTGTACCGTTGGAGGTAAATCAGCCAAACTCGCCAGCACTTTGCCCAATAGAAAAATTCTGAGCTATTATGAAGGGAAAGTTCCAGAAAACAGGGAAGGTCTTCAAAAACGCCAATGATTTGAAGAAAGAGTGGATGAAAGTGTGTAAGAAAGATGGCGCAAGTGTGTGTTATATGTGCTTATATGTGTTCATTTGTTCCCAGGGAGTTTCAAAAATATCCGACTTAAAATAAACTTTTGATGATCAGTTTTGTCTGTTGCAGTTTTTTCGAGTAAGGCCTGTATTCGCAAAAAATGCACCATTTTTATCCGTGTGTAACATTTTTGTCCGTGGGCATGAAATGGGTATTGATGAAAATCTGGGTATAACTAGTTTGGAGTGAATTGTTTACATGTGCAAAATTTCATAACAATTGATGGATCGGAAGATAACTGGGAATCACCCATACAACTGTGTCTTGTGTGGTAAAATCGTTTCAGGAGTCCCAGACGACCGAGCGGTGGGCTGGAAGTGGAAGAAAATCGAAGACAGCTGACCCTATGAAGGCCCGGAAGATGTTGGATTATTTCAAGTGTAATCCGAACCTTTCGATTCACGACGCGGCTCTGAAGGCAAAGTGTTCCGCCTGGTTCGTTCAGCAAACCATGAAACGAGCTGGGCTTCGTGTATTCAAGATCCGCAAGGCACCGACCCGGCGTGATCAACAAACATGGCGAAATCCCGCGCAAGAAAGCTGTATCGAGAGTGGTTAACGAAACCGATGTGTGTGGTTATGGATGACGAAACCTACATCAAGGCAGACGCAAAGCAGATACCGGGGCTGGAGTTCTACGTTGCCAAATCACGGTTTGATGTTCCGGAAGACATAAGGAAGAAGAAAGTGGACAAATTCGCCAAAAAATACTTGCTCTGGCAGGCCATATGCCAATGCGGTAAACTTAGTAATCCGTACATCACAACGGGTACCATCAGCAGCGAAATTTACCGCACCGAGTGCCTCCAGAAGCGGCTGTTGCCCTTCCTGCGGTCCCACGGAGGCGAGACATTATTTTGGCCGGACCTGGCATCATTCCATTACGCACGATCGACGTTGGATTGGTACAGAGACAATAACGTTGTTTTTGTACCAAAAACCACCAACCCCCCAAATTCACCAGAGATTCGTCCGGTGGAAAGATGTTGGGCCATAATGAAGGCCAAAGTTTGAAAATCATCCAAGGTGTTGAAGAACGAGCTGGAGTTGAAGAAAGAATGAATGAAAGTGACCAAAAAGGTCGGCTCCACCATTGACCAAAATGTAATGAGGGGTCTTAAGGGAAAGGTGCGGGATTTCAGCGATGAAAAGAAAATTGAATAAAGTAATTATGCTGAAACATAATCCATATGTATTTATTCATTCCCTGAAAGTTTCAAGAAAATCCGACTTAAAATAAATTTGTGGCGAACACTTTTGTCTGGTGCATTTTTTTCGAGTACAGGCCTTACAATCTTTATTTCATCAAATTTAAAACATGAAAATCTCCGGACACGAGAATCTTTTTGGGGTTTAAAAATGCATATAAATTTTAAAAGATCAATGTAGGCTTTTTGATCCGGCTCTAGGACTATTAAGTAAGCAAATATTGATTTTCACCTCGTTTTCGCCATCGAATCTTAACAAGAATTGTTTTTTTTCTGTGATACAGATGGAATCAAAATTTATTTGCCTTGTCAATTTAGACTCATTATGGAGTACCAAGTTGGACAAACTTGGCCAACAGATTGGCCGATCAAAGTGAAGAAAAATTGGGAATCAACAGGAGAGCATCTTTTGTTTTAAAAAAAAGCTACACGAAATTCTCGGTCCAAGATATCATATTGATTCTTGGACTGAAGTATCGTAATGCTCAGTTAAATTGATAACTTTGAGATCATAAATAAATTTAGCTTTTTCGATACCACGTGCTAGCAAAAGGCGATTAGGGCTTCAAATGGTGGCACGATCATCCTCCGACGCAAAAAAGTTCCAACCTCACGCCTCCACGAGTCATATAACATTATAACATCTACCTTGAAATGGCCTTGAATTCAGATCTTCAACTACTATTTTCTGAATGGTTTGTATTTTTTTTTCTTAGATTGGTAGGACTGTTATACGTTTACATGTCAAATTTGAGCACGATCTGTCACGAAGCTTTTCTTACGGCACTATAAACAAGTCAATCTCCAGTGTGTTTTTCCAATTTTACTATGGAATCAAACGTTGAGCAAAGAATTAGTTTGAAATTTTGTTATTCCAATGGAATAAGTGCTTCGGATGCATTGATGTTACAAAAGCCTATGGGCAATCTGCTCTATCGCGTGCACGTGTGTTTGATTGGTATAAGTCGTTCAAAGAGGGGCATACATCAGTTCAAAATCTGCCTCATGATCGTCGTCCAGCAACATTTTTTTTATTGATTATAAATAGTTGACCATCAAGAAGAACCGATGAACATGGTTAGATACATATCGTAGCTTTTCATAGTCTAAAAAAACTATAGTTACTATAGAATTAGACAGGTCTTTAAAAAACGACTAAACATACGACGAACCATCTGGCGAGTCACGTCAAAATCAAACAAGGCGGAAACTCTATTAAAGAGTCTTTGTAAACCGCCAATTGCACCAAAAATGCTGTATTTGGTCCGCTGTGGAGGTAATCGCAGTATCGAACTACTCCTCAGTCTTTGGCAAACCGGAATATGAGCCCCAGAACGCAGGAGGCTTTGCCGACAGCGTACGAGATATGCCTAATGGTGATTTGGGAGTCCAGAATTACTCCTACCCAAGAAACACAGTTTATGTCAATGAAGCAACATTGGCTTCTTTGAGACAAAATATAGTTGAATTATAAGGCAACCACGACGTAACGCGTGACTGCATTGCAATCAGAAAAGCGCAAGAGGTGGAGTCTATTTGCAACATATTATCTGAGTTTCAAACGTGTTGGCAAAAAGCTCCACGAAACAGACTGATTTCGTAAACTGACATGTTGAATGATAATCATGTTCTTAGTGAGTAAATAATACATTTCGTCAATGTATAAATATAATACGATAAATACGTGAGTCTATTATTCACCGTTAACATTTGTTCTCAATTTTTAACCGGTTGCTGATGAGGTGCAATTATATTTCAAAAAATGAGCATTGTATTCACTGGTGTGCAGTCTTCAATAACTTGTAGTGTTATTAATAATAAATAGAGCTTTGAAAATTCTGATCTTAAAGAAAATTTTATCAATGAAATCAGATTTTTTGTGAAACACGCTGTTTCACTTCGCAAAATATAATACGCTTATGAAATGCTTAAAAAAATATCCTCTTTAGTACTCCTGAAAAAGTAATTCTTAAATGATATGTTCAATTAAAGATTCCAAATTTGATTGTCATATGCTTGTCTACCATGAACAACTGAAATGTGTTTAATTTGAATTATCAAAGCTTAATCATAATTCAAATTCATGAATTGATTTATCTATGCATGATTGCATCATATAATTTATCATGGCGGCTGAGCATGGAAAACAACTACACCGCAGGTTGATAGTTGTACAGTCACATCGTAAAACCAAAAATTGAACTATTTTTTTCATCGAAAGCCTAGTGTTTCAAAACAAAGTTAACTATACTTTCTGAGCTAGGTATTATACAGGTAATGAATTGAATTGTACACAGCTGTTTTCAAGTTACTGTGAAAGAGCTGCTGCTATGAAATTGGTTAAAATGGATAGCAAATTAAAGAGAATTATTCAAGTAATAGTTGCACTCACTCAAGTAATACTCCAACAAGGTGTGGAAGTTTGTTTACAAACTGTATTCGTGAGTTTGAATGATGGAGAGACGCGCATTCGTGCCTGTGAATAACAAATACATCAGATGAAGCAACGATCTAAAAAGAAAATAGAACGACAAGCGACTTTTATCGATAGACCCAATTTATCGAATCCGTAGACCAACAAAATGAGTTAAATTTAACTTAATTAGCTTATGTTTAAATTATACTTTACAATATATTTTCACAACAACGTGTAAGAGTAAGTTACAAAATGGGTTTTGGTAACTTATAGGTTCATAATACTAAAATGAAACAAGATTGCATTTTAAGATTATGTTTCAGTGAAGTTCCTGACTTCTACAAGTTTTACATACCCAAAGAGAAATTTATTTGAAACAAACAAACTCCAGCTGACTTGAGATCATAATTCAATGTTAATGCTTGTGTCAAATTTAAATATTTGGTAACGTTAGGGAAACTTAAAGTTTCCTTTGCAACATTAATTTAGCTCTGAGGTGTTTGTTTCCTGTGCCTGTTGATAAAGGGTGTCCACGATGAAATTGCCACGCACAAAATTGATTCGCAAAATTCGAGTTTTCATCCGATTGCCATAAAATTTTCAGGGATTGAGAAATAACTATTAAACTTCATTTTACCATTTTATTCGTATTTTATTTACAGTCCATACGCAAATGCCCGCACCTTGGCCTTAACCCCGGCCATAAGATTCTGCACAACCTGTGAATCAACCGTTTTTTGCATGTAAACCCATACTTTCTTCAGTTCCTCGACTGTCTTCACTACCTTAGGTCGTTTAAGAAGGTGCTGCTTCATAATCGCCCAGTACTTCACGATGGGGCGGAGCTCCGGAGTGTTGGGAGGGTTGAACATTTTCGGCACAAAATTGACCTTATTGTCCGCATACCACTTCAGCACGTCCTTGGAGTAGTGGCATGAGGCCAAATCCGGCCAGAAGATTTTTGGGACGTTGTGGGCCTTCAGGAGAGGAAGCAGCCGCTTCTGGAGGCACTCTTTCATGTACACCTGTCCGTTCATCGTGTCCTGGGTCACGAAAGGTGCACTCCGCTTCCCGCACGTGCAGATGGCTTGCCAAACCAGGAATTTCTTCGCAAATTTGGACATCTTCTGAGTGCTGACATGCTCCGGAACGCTGAACTTATCCTTGGTTGCTGAAAAACAGGTTGCCGGGGATCTGTTTGAAGTCGGCCTTCAAATATGTTTCGTCGTCCATGATGCAGCATTCAACTTTCGTCAGCATGTTGAGGTACAACTTCCTGGCACGGGTTTTGGCGGACTTGTTCTGCTTCTCGTCGCGATTAGGGGCCTTTTGTACCTTGAACGTTCGAAGCCCAGCCTTAGTTTTGGCCTTCTGGACAAAACTTCGGCTTAGGTGCAGCTTCTTAGCCACATCCCGAACGGAGGCGTTCGGATTTCGGTTGAAGGCCCCAACTACGCGGTTGTGATTTTTGGTGTTGTACGGAATACTTTTTCCTTCACTTCTGGGCTTCCGATCGGTGGTCAACCGATCCTCGAACCGCTTAATCACTCGCGACACCGTGGAATTCGCGATTCTCAACGTTTTAGCGATGGAACGATGCGAGAGATCCTTGTTCTCGTGATGAATGCGCAAGATTTTATCACGCACGAGCTGTTCTTTCGACTCCATTTCCGCGAGTTTTGATCACAGGACTTTAAAATTTGCAGGATGTAAATAATGCACTATGAACTAAATCCACCCAAATTTTCATTAAATTCTACTCAACGGTTAAAAAGTTAGAGCAATTTCATAGTGTGGCAATTTCATCGTGGACACCCTTTAGTCGTATTAGTAACAAGAAAATGAAATATATTTTTTGAACTATGTTGCATGTGGTGCTTGGGAAGGTCCTTGACATGACTGACGCGCTCAATTTCGGTGCTCAACAAGACATACTCGAATAAAATAGTCTGTTTCTTGTGCGAAAACGAGATAACCGTGCATTTGGTCGGGTTGACATCCACACGATTCAGATTGCACCAGTCGGCAAAAACATTCAGCTGACGCTGGAGAAAGTGACAGTCATCGAGTGAGTGCACTTGAAGATAGAGTTTCAGGTCATCTGCGTATGATACTCGTGGTCCTTCAAAAGCCAAATTTACGTCGTTGAAGTAGATCAACGGTCCCAAGTGACAACCTTGCGGTATACCAGACGGGGCTTTGAACATGTGAGACTGACAATCTCCTATGACTACAGCCAGATGGCGGTCAGTGAGGTACGGTTGAAACCATTGCAGCAGGCATCCGTTGATTCCAAGCCTGTCCAGTTTGGCAATAGCTGCAGACAAGTCGGTGTAAATGACATCCGTTTGGGTCAACATAGAGGACGGAAGGTCAACTTCGTAGCGTTGTTCGTTTACAAATTTCCAGAATTGTTTAGGACGTGGCTTGAGCTTTCTCTGTATTCCACGCCGATACTGGAGAAAGCAATGTTTTGCAACTCGTTCAACACATTCATAGAATATGTTTGGATATATTTCATAACATTGTTTAGTTGATAAAGCTACTGTTACAGCAGTAGATCTTAAGTTCTGAACTCCGGACAGTTTGGTTGATATAAAATATCCCATGATTATCTTATAATGTCTGTTGGTTTTGAACGCCATGACAGTTTGTTTAACATCACAAGATTACCTCCTATTGTCTGTTGGTCTTCCAGAACATTTATTTAATACTTTGTACGACGGATAAAGCTACTGTTACAACAGTAGATCATAAGTTCTGATCTCCAGGACAGTTTGGATGACATAAAATATCCCAAGATTAAATCATAATGTCTGTTGGTCTTCCAGGGCATTCAATCATTTCTATGTTATTGAGCACTAAATCAATCAGAATACACCGAATCGCTTGCATAATAACGCTTTGAACAATTTAGGCCTGAAAGGGTTATACGATGTCTGGCTCAAATTTACATCAATATCCCATGAATTCATAGAAAAATTTAGCACTCCATGTATGTGCATTAGATAACGCAGAAAACTACATGTTACATGTTTGTGTTTTTGGAATCAGAATACTGGTTCTTACATATTTTCACAATCTCTAATTGGTTTTGATACATGGAACTCTCCTGACTTGGTCGGAAGTTGGAGGATGTGAAGAGCCTCAAACTTCGCTTCCTCCACAAGGTGTATTTCTAATAGTATGGTTTCACACTTTGAAACGATTTCTGTCGTGGTGAGTTAGTTGCATTTTAATTTCAAATTGCCCATACTACTTGCGAAGATATTTATGAGCACCACTTTTGCTCTGTTTTGATTAAAAGGGTTTGTTATCACGATATGCAAATGACCGGCGGATGTCAGCAGAACGGGTTGAAAAAGCTCGAACTATGAAGGGAGTTCAGTTCTACACTGTTGCTTTCCAGCTCGCTGTTGGCAGGATTTGTTTGCTTAATAAAACGGATGTAATTTATTGAATTGTGACATTCCATGCTACAACTAAATTTACTGAAAATAGCTTGTAACGGTGAAGTCCGATTTAGGGGATTATTTCTCACCGTAAATTTATTGTTGTAAATCATGCCGGTACACAGTCATTGTTCAAGTTAATTGAGTTAAGAAATACTCTGTTCACTCGTCGTTATAATACATTTTTTTTTAATTCTCAGTAACAAAGCCGTATTTATAATACCAATAGAAAAAATACGTCATAGTCTTCAGTTGACCATTAAACTAATCCGAATTCTAAAAATTACTTTTTAAAATCGTTCTGCAGTGCAGCTTCTACCCTTTATTGAGGCCATAACTTTTCAAAATCACTATTCACAGAACCATATTTTTCGCACATTCCATTTAATTAGAATTATACCTTTTTTTCCTTTCACCAGAAAATAATAACACACTATCAAGTAAAGGGTGATACGGTCAAAATTTGGTCAAGGGAAAACGCGTGTAAATCGGTGAAATCGTTTATTTAAAAAATCAAATTAAATTTCTTTTTCAAGTTCAATTAGTATAAAATTCAGGAAAAATATTCAGTTAGGCTTCCGCTTTTCCAAATCCGAATTGCCGGGCCTTACGCTTGACCCCTGCCATCAGATTTTGTACAGCCACCTTGTCCACCTTCTTCGCCGCAGAAAGCCAGTTTGCCTTGAACTGCTGCTCGTCCTTAGCAGTTTTTTTTGGTCTTCTTTAGGTTCCGCTTGACAATAGCCCAGTATTTCTCAATTGGGCGGAGCTCTGGCGTGTTGGGAGGGTTCTTGTCCTTTGGAACACCCTGCACGTTGTTGGCGGCGTACCACTCCATGGCCTTTTTACCGTAATGGCAAGATGCCAAATCCGGCCAAAACAGTACGGAACAACCGTGTTTCTTCAGGAAAGGCAGCAGACGTTTATTCAAACACTCTTTCACGTAAATTTCTTGGTTGACAGTCCCGGAAGCTATGAAAATGCTGCTTTTCAAGCCACAGGTACAGATGGCTTGCCAAACCAGATATTTCTTTGCGAACTTTGACAGTTTCGTGTGCTTGAAAATATCTGCTACCTTTCCCCTTCCTTTTGCCGTATAAAACTCCTGTCCCGGAAGCTGCTTGTAGTCGGCTTTGACGTAGGTTTCGTCGTCCATTACCACGCAGTCAAACTTCGTCAGCATCGTCGTGTACAGCCTCCGGGATCGCCCTTTGGCCGTCGTATTTTGTTTATCATCGCGATTTGGAGTCACTACCTTCTTGTAAGTCGATAGTCCGGCTCGTTTTTTGGCTCGATGCACGGTTGTAGACGATACACCCAGCTTATTTGCGGCATCTCGGAGAGATAGGTTAGGGTTTCGCTTGAAACTACCGGCAACTCTCTTTGTCGTCTCAGCGGCTTCCGGTTTTCGATTTCCCCCCGATCCAGACTTCCTGGCTGTCGACAAACGTTCCCCAAACACTTTAATTACATTTGTAACGGTTGATTTGGCAACTTTTAGCGATTTTGCCAACTTTGCGTGCGAGTAGCTCGGATTTTCGCGATGCGCGAGCAAAATTTTGATACGCTGCTCTTCTTGCTTGGACGGCATTTTGACAACTGAAGAGTGAATTCCAAAATCAAAATAAGAGCAACATTCTACACACACACACCTTCAAAATGAGGGGTGTTCAGGTTTTTTAAATGCAAAATTGAAAGAAATACGTCAAGTTGATATTGACCAAATTTTGACCGTATCGCCCTTTATCATTCCCTCTCTTGATCCTTTATTTTTCGACCCAATACATAGTCCAACACCTTTTTCATCTGTCGTCGTTTTCTGAGTGGATTCTTTCTTGGTTTTTGGATACGGCTTTCATGTAGGAACCGAATTGTTTTTTTTTTGTTTTGCACATGAAACGAACAGTCGTTTCGGATCTTTTTTTTTCCGCTGCCATAGAGCAACAGGATTCTTAGGAAATGGCCAAATGTGATGTTCGGTACGTGGCATTGGTCCCTACAAGAACTCAGCCAGAACGGAAATTCGACGTCTATCCCAAAAATATCGCAGGCAATAGCAATTTATTTTGATAAATGAAAAATAGTACCCATTTCGGCGAATGAGATTACGTTTATGGTGCTGCTTTATTGCTCCGTAGCCATGTACGCTTGCTCTCGGAATGATGGCATTGGAATGATTGCCTCCGTTTCCTGAGAAGCTGCTTCGGGGTCGGAAGACGCTCGCTAACCTACATTGGGGAGGAGGCGTCTAACTTCGGATGCCCACGTTCGCACACATTCCCTATGACAATAAATAAAGGCTTTCAATCATGTCACTTGTGCGTTCGTGCGTGGGAATGCCGAAGCTATTCAAATTTTGTTTTATTTATTATGTTGCAATTTGCTGAGTTGTGGAAAATTTCAACTGAAATGAACATGAGAAAAAAAAAGCATTAACTAACGAAAAACGATCAGCTCGGTTCAAGCTTTTCCAAACATGGTCAATTTGTGCCCATTCCCCATTCCGGGAAAACGACGCTAGGAAGCCTGAAACGTTATCTCGCCGTCAAACACTCGGCTCAAGTGAACCCCCATTAGCGTAGCAGTAAGTAGCGTGGAAAGCACTTTTTGTGGTGCAAATACCTTTCCATTCCGTGCTTCGGGGCTCGGCATAGGAAGCTTTCCCAGGTTCGCGATAAAACAATCAAGGCAGCACTTTTCCATTTGGACAGTACCCTCTCGGAAACTTTACCGCCACTTCCGTTAAATACAGTTGGTAAGCATAATCAGCGCTGCCGCAGACCGTTCCGCCAGGTGAGGAAAAGTAGGTAAATTAGCTAATTACGACACTCGTGCATCTAACGGGGCAGATGCCCCTTGTAACTGCCGGTTTTTTCGTTTTTTTTTTTATTTCATACTCTAATATACCGGTGAAAACGAGTTTTGCAAACTTTGCACTCATAACGAGCGTTTGCACTTTACTCGTTCCGAGGTCCGCTAGGTTCTGTTTCGCGTTATAAATGTAAATCCAAAACGTCAGCAGGAAATTTTGCTGGTTCGAATCCATTTCCTCTAGCCGGTTCCGCTGGTTAAACAGTGTGGTTTTCGATTAGAGATTGAAGTTGATAAAAAGCTTACCCGCGGAACAGACAGAGAGGAGAGATTTTCGTTTAGTTTCAGCACCAGGATAGTTTGCTTCCAGAACAAACAAGTTGGGATTAGGTTAGCTTTGCTGGGAAAAATTAGATCATCATGCAGTATGGGTATGAATATATATGCCAAGAGATGGTAATACTTTCGCGTTCTTTGATGAACAATTTGGTACTTCTTTTCGGCTGATTACAGACATTCAAAATACACAGTTGATTAATTTTGTAATTTTTCAAATCAGTACCAAAAAAAAAACAAAATGTGCGTTTTTGTTTGGGGTTTCAAATGATGTGTTGACAACTTGGAAGGAGGGTGCGACTGACCACCGATCCTCATGAGTACCACATCTCTACGAGTCATATGATCACAAAAGACTGTCAGCTGAAACATACTGACGCTGGTTGGGGTAGTCCGGGTATTTTTTTTTTGTAAGAGAAGGGGGGGGAGTGCGCTCTTTCTCTTTTTTTTTATTTGTTTTTTTTAAACAAAATTTTCTTTTTTTTTATAATGAAAAAAAAAAAAAATATATTTTTTTTTCTGTTTTTTCTAATTCTGGGTGAGACAGAATGTTATTTTTTTTTTATTTTAAATTAAAAAAAAACAAAATTTAATTTTGTGTGTGGTGGAGTATGAAAAATTTTTTTTTGGGGGGGGGGGAATTGTAAAAAATTTTTTTGCATACACAGAAAAAAATAATGAATTTTAACAAGCGCGTAAAATTTCCCCTCGTTTAATTTCAAGCCAAAGGAGGCGTAAACAACGAAATTGGTTGCAATCTTTCATGTGCCATACAACAATGTTTGCATTCTTTCATACAAAAGGCTAGATTCAGGCGTTATCAGGCTGAAATTTACATGAAATCTCCCATTATTTTCTGCCAAATCTAGCATTCCCTTTATGTGCATTAGATCACGCAGAAAATTCAATGTTTCTTTTTATCTGTGTACGCATCCTTTGGCTTGGAGTTAAACGAGGGAAAATTTTACACGCTTGCTAAAATTATTTTTTTTTTCTGTGTACACAGAAAAGAAAAACATGAACATAAGCAATAGCGTATTCCAAAATATCATACAAAACAATATCGTGTAATCATATATGTCGCGTAAATTTGAGCGAATGGCCATGCACATAAATGGAACACTAAACAACGTTGAACTGTAAATAGTTTTTCGGAAATGTACATCCTTTGTCACTGAAATTCAAGTCAAATTATTTTTACACGATCCTATGTGAAACTACTATGCCGTGTAGAAACGGCGAGTTTCGTTTGAAACAAATCGGGCGCCACATTTAATCGTTGCTTGAGTGTTCACGGTCGTTGAATTGAAAAATTGAAAAAGGTTAGTTTAAAATGGACCAGGATTATTATATTAAATGTGACTATTGCCAAGTGGTTTCGGCGGATATAAAATTTAGTGCATAATCGGATCCACCGTCAGGAAAAATGTTTCAAGTGCCCATTTTCAAAATGCGAAAAAAATTCTGTTCGTTGTCATCATTCCGGAAGCATATCCGGTTTCAGCATCAGGATCTAACGAAGAATAGTGTTTATTCGTTCAAGTGTTCGTTAGCTACTTGCGGTTTTGAGAATCATATCTCCTCCGGACAACCTGTGTATTGCCCTCTAGAGTGTCCGACGAGGAAGCCATTCGCGACGAGTAATAGCCTGAGAATCCATAAAATGTACGCACATAGAGGATTCAAACTGCGCAGAGAAACTTCAACACTGGAAGGAACATCGGATTGTGTGAACATAGAAGACGGTGGAGGGTTCGCTGAACGGTTTTGTGATGACAAAATGATCGAAGAAGAACCAGAAGAAATATGTGCAACGGAGTACAGAGCAGACGACGAAGATCTACATCCACTAAACCAAATTGAAAAATTGTTTGGCAATCTCTTTCTTAAACTTTTATCCAAACACCATGTCACTAACAGTGCGATACAAGAACTAGTGGAAGCTCTTGGGGAAGTAGCTTGTATCCAGTTAAAATACCTGACAGAAAAAGGAGAAGAACAGGCTTAAAAGCTAAATTTGTCCGATGTTTCAAAATTTGTTGTGATTGGTGAATTACAGGATGCTATTTCAATGAACAAAGTATTTGGTTCTGAAGGAATTTTTCGTTCGGCATACATGCGCAGGAAATATTTTAGTGAAAATTACTCTTATGTTTCTCCTGTACGAGTTGACCTTCAAAAAGACGGGGAGCACAATGACTGTTTTTACTACTATGTTCCGGTCCTCGATACCTTACGTGGTCTGTTGAACGACACAAATGTGTACAATGCCACCTTTAGAAACAAGATACAAGTTCCTGGGTACATGTGTGACTATACAGACGGAATGAAATTTAAAAACAGTACTTTCTTCAGCAGAAAAACGGTCAATGTTTTCATTTACCAAGATGCTGCTGAAGAAGTGCCGAATCAATTGGGAAACGCCACATCGAAATACAAGCTTCTTTTTGTGTATATGGTATTGGGAAACCTGCCACCTCACCTGCGATGTCTCGCTCATAACGTTCATCTAGTCTTGGCTTGCAAAAATAACGATTTCTCCTACTTTGGGACTGCCAACATATTTCGACGACTTATCGAGGATTTGAAGACATTAGAGGAACAAGGCATCGTCATTCATGGTGGTGGTGAAGAGGAAACAGTATTCGGTTCCGTTTTTGTCACCATGAACGATAATTTAGGTGCGCATCAACTATCAGGTCTGTCGGAAAACTTTTCCAAAAATTCCTTTTTCTGTCGCACATGCTTCACAACGTTAGAATCATTTCGAACCAATCCATACGAAATAACAACCCCAAGGACTCCAGAATTGAACAAAGAAGACTTGAAAGCTGTTGAGAATAATCCCATGCAGGTTCCATACCATGGTGTAAAACATAAATGCGTTTTCGTTGAACTTAAATATTTTAACATGTTCGATTTGGGTGCTGTACCATGTGTAGCCCATAATCTCTTTGAAGGATGAGTTAATTATGACATTTTCCTTATACTCTGAAAAATAATCGTGAATGGTACCATTATTGCAACTTACTTACAGGGCAGGGTAAACAGTCTGTTCAAACAGCTAAATATAAACACAAAAATGACATTCAATTTCAAACGTAGAACAGGCAACTTAAAAGCCAAGGCTTGTGATGTATGGCACCTTGTGCAAATTTTGCCGTTTGTATTTTTGAAGAAAACCAACATTTATTACAATCAATCAGAAATGATTATGCTGCTTCAATAAAAAAAAATAACAGACGTGATAACGTCCCCAGTACTCTCAAATATTCAAATCAAAATATTAGCTACACAGCTCAGAGAATACATAGAACTAAGAACAACCCTGTTTGATATTCCGTTGAGACCCAAACACCACTTCACTCTACATTACCCTCGTGATATGTCATCGAGGGGCCCAATAATGTCCTATTGTACACTCTTTTGCGAGAGGAAGCACTGCTTTTTTAAGCAATGTCTCCGGACAACAATAAATTTTAAACACGTAGTTAAGTAAGTAAGTTTAGTAAGTAAGTCCTGTTCTCAAAAGAGAATCCAAAGGATAAATGTAAATAAAAATGTATGTACACAATTTCTTTTATTTATAAATAAAAATATCAAAAAGTTCCTCTTTGCAAATGCTTTTATGACTTTTTCCTGTACTGATCCAGAACCTCTCATAATTTCTATTTACGCGTTGGTTTTAATGAACTTTACATGTTCAACTGTTCCTCAAGAGTATGCATAAATTTACATGACGGTATAACATTCAGCTACGACCTGTAAGGTTACTTTGCATAAAAGTGAGTTATGTAATATTAGTTTCTCACATAATTTTACATCATATACCGCATTCCCTTTATGTGCATTATTGTTGGCAAAATTTTACATGTTTATTTTTATCTGTGTATGAAACATTCAAATTGCTTATCATCTGGTGAAATGCTATCATTACACCTTTTTGTATGATGCACGAAATGAATTTCTTGAAGACCATGCATCGTGCAGCCACCAGAGAGACGTTTCTTTTTAATTTGTAACAATTGTTACACATAGTACACACTACCAAAATGTCATGTAAATTTATGTCCCCTGAGACCGACATATGCAAGCGTCCTTTAGCACATAAGAATGAGTTGAAAGGGATGTGAAAATAAATTCAATCAAACACATCTTTCGTCGAATTGCGTATGTATCAGTTTCAGGAGACATAATTTTACACGAAATCTCTCTTTACGTTTTCCGACTTTTTACAAACATGAATTACGTCTCGTGTAAAATTCATAATTTCTTAGTGTGTAGAGTATGTTAACATACTCGAGCTCTCTGTATTGTTTTCGTACAATTCACGAGTGTTCTTTCTTTGTCAACAAATGCTTTGTGCTTTTTAGAGTTGCGCGTGTGGCATTCAGCGCGAAGGTAGGTTCATAAAAAGAACAAATCAGTTTCATTGCAGAAAACAACGAATATATTCGTTAATTCTTCCATCGATTTGGTAAAATAAACTAAAATTATTTTTTGCACCATCTTACAAACAAGACTCCCGTTTTACCTGTGCCTTGCCTTGCACGTAAGCTAAAATTCATAGTATACAGTGCTAGACATTCGTTTAGCCACACCTTTTAGATTCCAATAGTATGCGGTAAATTGAATACATATAGTTTTTGATCGGGGTATATTTATTTAGCTTTGGTTCGGATAAGCAAGCAATAATTCGATAAATTGATCCTCAGAGGTACCAGGAAGGTGGATCAGGCTAGCCAGTGAGTCTTATAGTCTATACTTAGTGGTAAAATCGTAATAGATCCTTACTAAAGGCTCCCCCAAAAATGTTCTGCAAGTGGCCAATGTAGCCAATGGCTTTCTCAAGTCTATCAAAATCATAATTATGAATAATCATGAAGGTCGAACTTTCGCCTGGCATGTTTTGGGATAACTGCCTAACTGGTGGCTACTATAGGTTCATCCGGGGACGTTTCAGTGGTTTCGGGAGTAGCCAATATGGTCAAGGATCCACTTTAAGTTTTTAATAAGCTTTGTGATGAAAAACCAAGAAGAAAGAGCTGTCACGTGGCATGTTTTGAGTTAACCGCATCCTGGACCCTTTATCAGAACCTGTTTCACGGAAATGGCCATATCTCGGTCAATTCAAAGCCGATTCCTGCAATCGAAATTTCTTTCGCTTGGAAAATATTTTGTCGTTACGTGTGTTAAGTAAAAAAAAAGTTTGACAATGGTATCTTGTACAATATGTACAGTGTTTGAATTCGGAGTTATTTACAGAAGGTGGAAAGATCGATTCTGTTCAGAAATTGGAATCGTTTTCCCAAAAGGTAAATGATAAGATTTTAAATTCTTTCACCACTAGTTGTCCTATCAAAAAATCGTCCTCTAACAGGGATGTTCCATGGTGGAACTCTAAATTGGAACGTCTGCGTAAAACGTCTCGTAGATTGTTTAATAAACCTCAGATTGGACCCCCTATAGGAGTGCACTTACTGAGTACAATAGAGAAATAAGAAAATCCAAACGAAGATCCTGGATTCTGACGTGTGAAAACATAAGCAATAGTCCGGAAGTCGCAAGACTTCAGAGGGCTCTTGCAAAGGATCACACGATTGAACTTGGGCATCTGAAAAATGAGGATGGAGTTTTTACAAAAACTCCTAGTGAAACGTTAAAGTTGATTATGGAAACACATTTTCCTGGATCAGTTTTGTGTGTAGATCCAATCAGAGATGGATCACTTGAAGATGGAAGAAGTTCTACAAGGACATCTCAAATGTCTGTTAGAACAAAAATCGCCGCAAATGACTTGGCTGATAAAATCTTTAAAAAAGCCAGGGTAGAAAATGCGTTGAGATCTTTTCAGCCTTACAAATCTGCAGGAATGGACGGGATATTTCCAGCATTACTTCAAAACGGCGAAGCAGTGTTGATCTCGCCATTAATTGAGATTTTTAAAGCAAGTTTAAGACTCAACCATATTCCAACTTCATGGACACAAGTAAAAGTTATCTTCATACCTAAAGTAGGAAAGCGAGACAAGGCGCATCCTAAATCATACAGACCCATTAGTCTTTCATCAGTTCTATTAAAGACTATGGAAAAAGTGTTGAATGATTATATCAATTCAAATTACATGAACAAGCATCCACTATCTGAGTTCCAGTTTGCTTACCAGTCTGGTAAGTCAACAGTTACGGCACTGCATAGTGTGGTTTCAAAGGTAGAAAAAGCTCTATCGGTAAAAGAAATAGCACTTTGCTCTTTCTTAGATATTGAAGGAGCTTTCGACAACGCTTCCTATTCGTCTATGGCTCGTGCCATGAAGAAAAGGAACTTTGACATGAACATAATTAACTGGGTTCATACCATGCTCGCAAAAAGAGAAATCACTTCAGAGCTGGGAAGTACGTCTATTACAGTACGGGCAACAAAAGGTTGTCCCCAAGGAGGAGTCCTCTCACCACTAATGTGGTCCTTAGTTGTAGACGATCTTCTAAGAAGCTTAGAGGAAAAAGGTTTCGAGGTTGTAGGTTTTGCAGACGATATAGTCATTATAGTGAGGGAAAAATTTGACAACATCATTTCAGAAAGAATGCAATGGGCCCTAAAATTTACCCAGTCTTGGTGTATCAAGGAGGGCCTTAGCATAAATCCATCAAAAGTAGTAATTGTACCTTTCACTAGGAAAAGGAAGTTTAGTCTAAAAGCGTTTCAGCTAGGAGGATTAAAGATTCATCTTAGTGAACAGGTTAAATACTTAGGAGTGATACTGGATGCCAAACTGAACTGGAATGCTCATCTTGAGTGTGTGATCGGTAAGGCAACCAGTGCTTTCTGGATATGCTCAAAACCATTTGGCAGAAAATGGGGTCTAAGACCAAAAATGATAATGTGGATTTATACATCCATAATACGTCCAAAAGTAACGTATGCTTCTCTTGTGTGGTGGCCAAAAACAAAAGAGGCTACTGCACAGAAAAAGCTTACAAAACTTCAACGGCTAGTATCCATTGCTATAACGGGAGCGATGCGCAGCACTCCATCAAATGCGTTGAATGCAATTCTAAATCTGCTGCCTTTGCACGAATACGTGCAACTAGAAGCGGAAAAGAGTATGCTTAGACTTAAACGGCTGAAAACTTTCCTGTCTGGTGACTTAGTCGGTCACCTGAGCATTTCACAAAGCTTTCAAAATGGGCCAGTGATGTATATGAATGGAGACTGGATGAAACCTGTGGAAAACCATGACATCCCTTACAACATATGTGAAACGTCACGTATAGATTGGGAAGTCGGAGGTCCCACTGTTCGCCATGGCTCCATAAAATTCTTCACAGATGGCTCAAAAATTGGAACAAAAACGGGAGCAGGAATCTTCGGCCCTGGGGTAGAAATCTCAGTGGCGATGGGAAACTATCCAACGGTTTTCCAAGCGGAGATCTTTGCTATAATAAAATGTGTTAACGTTTGTCTGAAGAGAAAATATAGATATGCAAATATTTGTATTTTTACAGACAGCCAAGCAGCACTCAAAGCGTTAAGTAATTATAAATGTACATCCAAACTTGTCTGGGAATGCATTCTTTCACTGCGAAAGGTGTGCCAAGAGAACTCGGTAAATTTATTCTGGGTTCCGGGACACTGTGGCATTGAAGGCAATGAAAGGGCAGACGAGCTTGCTAAACAAGGTTCAAATGCACAGTTTATTGGCCCAGAACCATTCTGCGGTATATCATACTGTGCCATAAAAATGGAATTAAAATCTTGGGAAGTGCAAAGGGTGATGACCAATTGGTTGGTCACCACAAAGTGTGTTCAAGCGAAAAGGTTTATAATTCCAAATGTTACAATCAGTAAAAAGCTTCTGGAGCTCAATAAGAGAGTTCTTTGTACCTATACTGGCCTAGTAACCGGACATTGCCCGAGTAGATATCATTTGAAAAACATTGGCCAGGTTCAGAATGATATCTGTCGTTTCTGTAACATGGAACGTGAAACCTCGGAACATCTGCTTTGCAGTTGTGATGCTTTGTACAAGAGCAGACTTAAATTTCTGTACAGTGGCTATATGCAACCTAAAGAAATTTGGACTGCAAATCCTGGAAAGGTGGTGGGTTTTATAAACTCAATTTTGCCAGACTGGGAGACGCGTCTTGGGCTGGTCACTTGACAAATGGTGATCTAGCTTTAAGATGCGAATTAGAATAGTAAACAGGGGTATACCACAAAAGTTCAACTCAGTGGACGCAGTGGTTCTACGCCCCAACAAAAAAAAAAAAAAAATCTTATAACAAATTCTATATCTAAAATAACATGTTCAGTAACCCGTTTCAGTACCCGGGGGGGGGCGGGGGGGCGGGGGGGCTGTGCGGTTATTTAACTCGATAAATTTATTTATTAATTTTTTTTGTGGGGGGTATTTTTGTAAATATTTTATGTAATAATTTTTTAAGGGAGTAGGACCTTTAAATATTTTTTTATATTTTGTTTTTTTTTGTCTATTTTTCCCTGGTTTTTTTCTTAGGAGGTACAAAAGAAACAAAGTGCAATAATTTATATTTGTTTTGTGGGGGGGGGGGGCGTCCAACCAAAAATAGAAAGTTGGGGGGGGGGGGGTGGGGGGACGGTCGGGGGTGGGAGTAGTTCCCCCTGGATTACTCAGTATGACACGTCATGAAGGCCAAAGCCTGTTCTAAACGAGCTAGGGAGAAATGGATCCAGGCTGCATGATTAGGACCAGCCGTGCGTTTCGGAAGCGTGTAGAGGTCTTATGCAGCAAGTGCAAACTCGAGCGATGATTAACACAGTTTAAGACTCTCAAAAACATCCCCCTTGTGAATAAATTAAAAAAAAAACCGAAATTTTTTAGTTTTTTTTTAAATTTTGACGTTGCTTAATTGCTTAACGATAATTTATAATTTCAGCACACTTTGAGATCATCTTTGCATTTTAAAACCATTCATTTTTAAGAGTATGGAGCAACATGACAAACGTTGAAGGCTCATATACATTCAAATTGCACTTCTGAACTTCCACTACTGTGTTTAAAGCAGACTGGCGAGCGCTTGTAAGTAGTAATAGGATAATTTTCAAATATTTTTGTTTAGTGGTATAATGATTAGACATTCAGTTTTGTTTCATTAGAAATCATCGAACCAAACTCACACTTCTATCTTTAAAATGGTACAAGAACAGTATTTAGAAAACTTTTGAAAACATTTCATAAAGAATACTAAAGGGTGTATTCGATAAAAATGGCACACAGAAAATCTTCTGTAACTTTTGAATCGTATGAGTAAAAAACCTAGAAATTTGAGTAGATCTTATCCATAGTGTATTATTTACATCTGTCAAGTTTCATAGTTATACATTCAGTAGTTCCAGTCATGTCGTCGAAACAAGAAATTGTCCGTGAGAAAATTTTGTGCACTCACAATCAAAATCCAGGGGCGTCCCACCGGTGGATTGCTAAAAGGCTTGGAATTGCAAATACAACTGTGTCTCGTGTAATAAGAACCTTCAAGGAGCGTCTGAGTGTCCAAAGGAAGGAAGGGAGTGGTCGTAAAAGTGGTCCAATGGACAGTAAAATGGCCAGGAAAGTCGTACAACAATTCAAGAACCGTCCAAACATGTCAATTCGAGATGTCGCTAAAAAGTCTAAGGTGTCAGTCGGTTTTGTGCAGAAAACCATGAAACGTGCTGGGTTACATGTTTACAAAGTGCAAATAGCCCCAATCCGGAATGAAAAACAAAACATCACTGCGAAAACCCGCGTCCGGAAACTTTACACGAAGCTGCTCACCAAATCCGGTTGCATCGTGATGGATGACGAAACATAAGTCAAGGCCGACTTCCGTCAACTTCCTGGGCAAGAATATTTCGTTGCCAAGTCGAAGTTCGATGTTCCGGAGGATGTTCGAAAGAAGAAACTATCGAAATTTGCAAAGAAGTTTCTAATCTGGCAGGCGATTTGCGGATGTGGTGAAATAAGTGCTCCCTTCATCACTTCCGGAACAATAAACGGTGCGATTTACACGGAAGAGTGCCTTAAGAAGCGTCTCTTGCCATTCATTAAGAAGCACAAAGGATCAACTCTGTTTTGACCTGATCTAGCATCCTGCCACTACGCTCGAAACGTATTGGAGTGACCGAGCCAACGGAGTCAATTTTGTGCCAAAGGATATGAACCCACCAAATTCACCGGAACTTCGTCCAATTGAAAAATTCTGGGCAATTATGAAAACGGAACTTCGCAAACATCCCAAAACTATAAAAACAGAGCTAGAATTGAAGAAAATTTGGGTAAAAACAACAAAAACACTGGGAAAATCGGTTGTACAAAATTTGATGGGTGGAGTGAAAGGAAGGTGCGGGCATTCGGGATGGGAGACGAAATTGAATATAACAAATGTTGTTAATCAAAACTCATTAGTAGTTCTTCATTCCCTGAATATTACAAGAAAATCCGATAATCAGTTTAATTTTGATGAGTATATATGTGTGTGCCATTTTTATCGAATACACCCTTTATGTTGCTTTTCAGATAAAAATCGTGTCGTATTTATGTATGATTATTGAAACTGGAGGGACCATCAGGGCGGCATCCGATTAAAGTGAATGGAGAAAGTAGGAATGCCAACTTCCCGTTGCTAACAGTTTGTGAATAAAAGGCAGGCTCTTCTCCCCACTCATTGCAACATTCTCTTGTACGCTAGCTCGCACTTTTGACCAATTATTATTCATCCTTATTGTTGGAAAAACACACTTTTTAATCCAGTAGATTCTTATAGGTGAAGTTGCTTTTCGATCCCTTCAACACGTGTTTGGATTTTCATACAATGATACGATGAAGACAATCAGTGCTTATAAAGGGTGTCCACGATGAAATTGCCACACACAAAATTGATTCGCAAAATTCGAGTTTTCATCCGATTGCCATCACATTTTCAGGGATTGAGAAATAACTATTAAACTTCATTTTACCATTTTACTCGTATTTTATTTACAGTCCATACGCAAATGCCCGCACCTTGGCCTTAACCCCGGCCATAAGATTCTGCACAACCTGTGAATCAACCGTTTTTTTGCATGTAAACCCATACTTTCTTCAGTTCCTCGACTGTCTTCACTACCTTAGGTCGTTTAAGAAGGTGCTGCTTCATAATCGCCCAGTACTTCTCGATGGGGCGGAGCTCCGGAGTGTTGGGAGGGTTGAACATTTTCAGCACGAAATTGACCTTATTGTCCGCATACCACTTCAGCACGTCCTTGGAGTAGTGGCATGAGGCCAAATCCGGCCAAAAGATTGTTGGGACGTTGTGGGCCTTCAGGAGAGGAAGCAGCCGCTTCTGGAGGCACTCTTTTATGTACACCTGTCCGTTCATCGTGTCCTGGGTCACGAAAGGTGCACTCCGCTTCCCGCACGTGCAGATGGCTTGCCAAACTAGGAATTTCTTCGCAAATTTGGACATCTTCTGAGTGCGGACATGCTCCGGAACGCTGAACTTATCCTTGGCCGTGAAAAACAGGTTGCCGGGGATCTGTTTGAAGTCGGCCTTCACATATGTTTCGTCGCCCATGATGCAGTATTCAACTTTCGTCAGCATGTTGAGGTACAACTTCCTGGCACGGGTTTTGGCGGACTTGTTCTGCTTCTCGTCGTGATTAGGGGCCTTTTGTACCTTGAACGTTCGAAGCCCAGCCTTAGTTTTGGCCTTCTTGACAAAACTTCGGCTTAGGTGCAGCTTCTTAGCCACATCCCGAACGGAGGCGTTCGGATTTCGGTTGAAGGCCCCAACTACGCGGTTGTGATTTTTGGTGTTGTACGGAATACTTTTTCCTTCACTTCTGGCCTTCCGATCGGTGGTCAACCTTTCCTCGAACCGCTTAATCACTAGCGACACCGTGGAATTCGCGATTCCCAACGTTTAAGCGATGGAACGATGCGAGAGATCCTTGTTCTCGTGATGAATGCGCAAGATTTTATCACGCACGATCTGTTCTTTCGACTCCATTTCCGCGAGTTTTAATCACAGGACTTTAAAACTTGCAGGATGTAAATAATGCACTATGAACTAAATCCACCCAAATTTTCATTAAATTTTACCCAACGGTTAAAAAGTTAGAGCAATTTCATAGTGTGGCAATTTCATCGTGGACACCCTTTAATAGCTTAATAAAGCTTGACTTGCGCCAAAAAGGTGCAAGTCAAACGAAAAATTATACGATTTTTTTTTTTTTTTTTTTTTTTTTTTTTTTTTTTTTTTTTTTTTCTGCTTGAGGGTGGTTGGTCCCCGGTGGTTTTAATTCAACTTTTTTTTGGGGTTTTTTTTTTTGTTTTGGGGGGGGGGTGATTTTTTTTGTGGTTGGGGGGGGGGTGGTTTTTGTTATTCCCCCCCCCACTTTTATTTTTTTTTTTTAAAAATAGTGTTGGTTTTTTTTTTTTTTAAAAAAAAAAATAAAATTAGGGTAGTTTTTTTTTTTTTTTTGTTGTGGTTTTGTTTGTTTTTTTTGTGGGGTGGTGGTGTGTTGTTTTGTTGTGTTTTTTGGTGGGGACAAAATTTTTTTTTTTTGTTTTCTTTGGTGTTATTATTCTTTTATTTTTTTTTGTTGGGGGGGGGGGGGGGGGGGGGGAGAGGGAGAAAAAAAAAAAAGCCCAACTCTACGGTGAACCCAGTTTCCATTAAGTCACTAAAGCTGGAAGGGTAAAACACGTTGTAAGAATCCCAGACAACAATCTTGCAAAAATCGTGCTTGCCTCGAATCTGGCCAGTACAAGACGTAGGGGAGCGCAGCAAGCTACGTAGTTAGATCAAGCAGAGCAAGGCCTAGGAATATTAAGACGCTTGAGAAACTGGAGATAATCAGCCCTAAACCGAGTTTCTTGTCGAAACATTGTGGCGCAGTGTTACGATAGACAGTGATACTTTCGAGGTGGTGGATGAATTCGTCTTCCTTGAATCCTTGCTAACGACAGACAACAACGTTAGTCATGAAATACGAAGGCGCATTATCAGTGGAAGTCCTGCATATTATTGTCTCCAGAAGAAACTGAAGTTTAAAAAGATTCACTCCCGCACCAAATGTACCATGTACAAACCGCTGATAAGACCGGTGGTTGTCTACGGACATGATACATGGACCATGCTCTAAGAAGACTTGCAAGCACTTGATGTATTCGAGCGACGCGTGCTTTGGACCATCTTTGGCGGTGTGCAGGAGAACGGTGTGTCGCGAATGAATCACGAGCTCGCTCAACTCTATGGCGAACCAAATGTTCTGAAGGTGGCAAAGGCTGAATGGATACGCTGGGCGAGAAAGCCGGATAACAACCCTGCAAAGATGGTGTTTGCTTCCATTCCGGCTGGTAGAAGAAGGCAAGGAGCGGAGCGGGCTAGATGGGCAGACCCGGTACTCAAGGATCTGGCGAGTGTGGGGCGCAGCCGAGGATGAAGAGATGCCCCCGTGAATCGAGTGTTGTGGCGTGAAATTGTTGATTCGATATTATCTGTATGGATATTAACCAAACAAACAATAATTACATGACTTCGTCCATAACAATATCTCATCGTTGTTAAGGGCCTTAAAACAATCAAATCTTTGTGCACAACTAACGTAATTTCAAGATTGTAATAAGTATACAAGAATCAACTTGCATTAAATGAAAAGATTGAAAATGCAGGAACCTTCATTTTAACACTTCTCTTAAGATCTTGTACAACGTTTGGACGAAATGTTTTTTTTTTTTTTTGAGTCAATATCCATTCTTCTACCTACCTTCTTTTTCCGATTTCACTTAGAAAATCATGGGTTCAAACCCAATCAACATGATCGTGTTATTTTTTTTTGTGAAGCCCTACCAATTACCCACGATGTCGCATAAACAACCCGCTATCTAGGATTGAAACCATTAAACCTTTTTTTTTTAAATAGCAACACTTTCCGAGGTGAAACTAACGAAAAATCTTTTCTTTGACAACCTCGAATATACAGTGGTGTATTCGGTCTCTAGTAGCATTGGAAGTCTAACTTACGATCCTTCTATTTCCACGGTAAACCATTAGGACGTAGCGGGCGCAATTATTGTCCACATAAAGTTAGTAACCGTCAAAACAATTACAAACAGAATAGTTTGCTAATGACAAGCCTCAATTTGTTTTTATCTATATTCAATTTTGCTGTCTTCGGTCAATCGTGGAGTAGCAGCTATGAAATATGCTCATATGAACTCAAGCGCAAGCTAACAACGGCGATAAAACAGCAGCATGATGTCATCAAGCACGGGTATAAATATGTAAAACTCCTTGAGCCCCACAGTCTTCAATCAAAAATTTGTTCACGTGCCAACAACATCACCAGGTAGAATAGTTCTCCCCTATACGATACTAAGCCACGAAGTTATCTAGTATCTATTTATTTAAAATCTTACTTATTCTTACTGAAAAAATACGATAAGCAAAGTGCGAGAAGCCATACGCTGTATAACTCAAACTGAAGATAGCAAAGCTTTTTTGATCTACGTTTGTTATTTGGTTGTGCAGATTTCTAGTTGAATCGAAAACGACGATTTCAAGCTAAAGAAAGATCAATTTTATCTTCAATCATAAAAGATTACAGATTTACGGAAATCATTTTCACTCACGCAGATTTGAAATCTCACCGACTCAGTTGAAGCAGTCTCCACCCAAGTCAAGTGATCCTTCG
This sequence comes from Aedes koreicus, assembly GCA_024533555.2. Taxonomy (NCBI): domain Eukaryota; kingdom Metazoa; phylum Arthropoda; class Insecta; order Diptera; family Culicidae; genus Aedes; species Aedes koreicus. The sequence continues at coordinate 506,370 of JAHHFK020003985.1, forward strand.
ATTGCTGGGACTTTGCTGGTATCGAAAATGTGCTAAATTCTAATCGGGAACGAATTTGTTCCAAGCGATGAAATTTGAATGCCTTCAAAGGACATAAAACTAAAGAATCTCGATGCTTCAAAGCATCATATAATCATATGAAAGTATGTCTGGCAATGCAAACATGAGTATGTTTGGTATTGTGTTATTACCCTTCTGGCTGGTTACGGCAGGCCGAGTCTAGTTGGAAAGTAATCCTCGTCGTTTTTCGGTTAAGATGATGAAGGGAAAACCCGTCGGAGGAGAACTAATGTTTCAGACAGCTGCCACACAGCTCCAAAGTGAATCCTTGCTTGCTTGGCTCGGTCTGGGAGGAATCGCGTTGTTGTGTATATTTTCAAGCGGTTTGCGGGAGATGAATTTTATCCGATTTGGGTGAGGGGGGACAGAAGAAAGAGCCTTGCTGCCAGGCGGATTGTGTTATGTTTATGATTACGTTATAAATTACGTAAGTAAACAAATTTAGCAAGCACACACACTAAAAATTTCCTGGAGGGGTTTTCCGACAGCGCCTGGATTGAACAGCTATTTCGACGATGGGATGTGGAAGGATGAAGTTTTTGCTGCTTGGAAAGATTGCGGGCAATAAAAGCAAGAAGTTGTATTTTAGTTGTGAAATTTAGGGGTTTCCGTTTTCCGCTGTGACGAGCGCATTGAGTTGTAGGTATCGGTGAAGGTATTTGGGAAGGATTGGGTAAATTATGAAACTATGTAGGCAGAATGTTTGATGATATAATGAAGCGGAATCATTTCGTTTGCTTACGGTTTGGAAGAATGCTTAGCTTGGAATTCTCGCGCTGTTCTAGGAAATACTTAATAATGAAGTGAAATCTGGTAAAGCCGGTTTTTGCATCGAAATGAATTCATAAATGCGAAACTATGTGAACGATATCATATCAAATAATGCTTTCAACTCTGATTAAATTCCAAATCCGTAGCAGCACAGTTATATATAAACAGGTGTTGTAAACCACACCTTTAAATCGTACCAACATTAGCAAAACCAACATAATATAGCTTTAAGCTAGAGCAGTTTCAGCCAAAACCATCGTACCATTTTCTTTATTCGTGTATGTTGTAGCCAAGCCTTAATAAGAACCGGTGGAAAAACATTCAAATAAAACAAATGACTATCATTAAAACGTTTTTTACGGCACTTACGAGGTTGAATTCGGCCAAACTTCATGGTAAGCTCCCCTTCCGGATCAACGTTGAGCTTCGCCTGTAGAGCCCTATATGTGGGAAGTAACTAATAGAAACCCCTGTGTGATATTTTTACAACACCGGGGGGCGTATCCATTTATCCTTGAAACGAACCATTTCACAAACGGGCTGGGTGGCCAAAGGTTATATGTGGGCTAGAAATAAATGAGAGAAAATCTAGACTGACAAGAAAAGTTTATTTGGGTTAGAATTTCCGAAACAAAACAAAAAAACAGTGGGTAGAGACACATTGGCCTGATCGCTAATTGTAGTCCCATCGCAACGTTATCAATTTATCTTAACAATCGGTACAATTCTGCAGTTCAAGAGGTAAATAATATATGGTGTCTTCATGTAAGAAATTCATGAATGTTTAACCCCCTTTATTTTGAAAATCAATAGATGCTCTCCCGCCAAATCCCATTTCATCCCATTTTGCCCGTCACCAGGCGGTTCCATTTTTGTTTTCGGCTAAATTAAATGAGTGGGCCATGTTTGCCAATAAGGAAGGATGATGAACTTTTAATGAAATCTCAACGGTTTTCTAGATCACAATTAATATTAATAAACATACAGAAAGGGACATAAGGGAGGATCGCAGCAAGCCGTGCTTTGAAAATGACGTGTTTTGTTTTTGCTACGTCGTTTTCATGGAAAGAAAATTAAAAATTATTGCTTCATTCAACTTAAAAAAAATGGTGAAATCATAGTTTTTCCGAGTGCTTTGCGTAGGACGTTGAGAATGGAATCCCTCTCATAGTGTGTTATGGTCGTGTTTCTTGAGATGGATTGTTTTTTCCCATTTTTTTTTTGTGTTTTTAGTGACCCGCTCCTGCACCCGGACGAGCTTTCCAGCATCAGATAAGAAACATTGGTGAGGTCGTTTTGATTATCAAAAATATACCATAACTATATACACGCCAGGATCAAGAACTTCCATTTTTGATTCTGGAAGTGTGAAAACTCTTCACATATCCATTTGATGTGTGAAGATTTTCATGCGGGGCTTATTGTATATGAAGATGACCGGGGTGCACCGAAGCTGGCCCACGGTTCTGAACCTTAAAACATGATCCGTAACCTATTCCAGCGAGTAAGGAGGGGGAGATTTCGAATCGTTAGATCTTATCGTATGATTATATGATGCTTTGAAGCATCGAGATTCTTTAGTTTTATGTCCTTTGAAGGCATTCAAATTTCATCGCTTGGAACAAATTCGTTCCCGATTAGAATTTAGCACATTTTCGATACCAGCAAAGTCCCAGCAATCGAAGGATCACTTGACTTGGGTGGAGACTGCTTCAACTGAGTCGGTGAGATTTCAAATCTGCGTGAGTGAAAATGATTTCCGTAAATCTGTAATCTTTTATGATTGAAGATAAAATTGATCTTTCTTTAGCTTGAAATCGTCGTTGTCGATTCAACTAGAAATCTGCACAACCAAATAACAAAGCTTTGCTATCTTCAGTTTGAGTTATACAGCGTATGGCTTCTAGCACTTTGCTTAACGTATTTTTTTTTTCAGTAAGAATAAGTAAGATTTTAAATAAATAGATACTAGATAACTTCGTGGCTTAGTATCGTATAGGGGAGAACTATTCTACCTGGTGATGTTGTTGGCACGTGAACAAATTTTTGATTGAAGACTGTGGGGCTCAAGGAGTTTTACATATTTATACCCGTGCTTGATGACATCATGCTATTTTTTTTATCGCCGTTTTTAGCTTGCGCTTGAGTTTATATGAGCATATTTCATAGTTGCTACTCCAGATTGTTTAGCAACCGTGTAAAGTTAGAGGTCATAAGCGAGTTTATTATTCTTATTGATTCTGTTTCCTGCAACCAAGTGCAAATATCTAGAACTAGATTTTAAAGAAAAATACCACAACCGTGCCAAAGTGAATTTTGATTCGGTGTGCAGGCCTAGTTTGTAAATTAATCGGTGCAAGAAGAGTGTATTAGACACAGATATCATGTTACTACCGGAAGGTTTCCGACACGTCGGCGACGGCCGGGTTGATGTGGATGAGTGCCGACGGCAGCAGCTGCGGGTCCAGCAAGACGTGGCCATCTAGGACATCGAGGAGAGCCGGTTTGCAAAGCAACAAATTATTTATTTCTACCATATTTTGAAGACAATATCTAATATCCTGTTTTATTTTATTTTATTTTATTTTGTCTATTTTGTTTTGTTTTGTTTTTCGTTATGTTTGTCTATTTTCAGTCACATTTGAGCGGTCTATTGTTTTTGGCGGATGGTGTAGGTATGTACTTTCAGCGTATCGTTAACCAAAACGAACCCTGCTGCTAACCCTTCCCCAACTATCCAACATCCCAGTGATTTCTCGTGGAAATGCAGAGGATTTCTCGGCTTCCTCCAAAGCGAGTATCATGTCAACACGTTCCTTCCCATTCCCTACTTGACCAGCATTCGGGCACGGCCGGCGCCGGTATTGCTTTATAATGGGTCACCAGTTTTTACACATTGAAGATGTATGTTAGTCCCAAACATCATCTGTTGGTTCTTTGTGCAAATACAGCTGATCTGGCAATAACGGAATTGCATCCGTGGGCGGTCAATCATGCTCATGCTCATGCTCATGAAGATGACCTCAGAATGTACGTGTATGAACAGGCATTCTTGAAATGGTTCGTTGGATTTTCAATAGAGCTGTCACCTTCAATCTCCAGAGCTAAAAATGTTTGCACATAGTGATCACATATAAATTACTGAAGAAATGCAGACAAGTTTCATCCATAAAAGCACTGCCAGTCAGTAGGAGATTGATTGTAAAGACACACACAAAGACACACATACAGAAAGGGACATAAGTTTAGAATCCATTGGTATGAATAAAATTTGATTATTTGGTTGATTCCAGTTTAAGAAAATGAGTACTACTTGTACTATAAGACCAATAACCGGGCCAAAAACCCTACAGATTATCTTTATTCGTGTTCTTTGGGAAGCATCTTGAGCGAGTTCAAAGCATGTGTATTGGTGAGTAGGTGAGTAGAAAGGACAAACATAAATTGAAAGTTATGAATCAGAGATGACGAGATTTATGTTGCTGTTTATGCCATTTAATAGTTGATGATGGATGCTTCGAAACTAATAAATTACAACAGTTTGCAAAATGAAATATAAAATGTGAACTTCAATGGTTGAACAACGTTTCTAATGCAAAATCCTGCGCTGAATAAAATGCCGTAGTCATAAAAACATAAAAGTAGAGCCGCTTTTGAGATAAACAAACATTTTGATTTTTTTGATTTTGGACAAATTTAAATTTTTTTTGGAGTTATTGAAAAGTTTATTGCATTTTTTTTAATTTTTTTGCCAATTTTCCATAAAAATCACGTTTTAATCAACATTTTTAATGAGATAACACGAAATTCATACTGTAATTGAATCTTAAAATCCATTAAAAACTGAAGAAAATGAGCATTTAATGAATGCAAGAAGTTGAAAATTGTCAAAGTTATGAAAGTTTTTGTAAAACATTTTTTTTAGTAACCCTTTTTTTAAGCTGAAATACAACAGCTTTAGAGTTTCACTACTAGGTGTCGTTGTAAGCATCCAAACATCGCATGTAAAGTTTTCATGGAAAATTCTTTTCTCTACCAATCAATTTGATTGAGGCACATCAGGATTGAAAACCGAGATGATACACAAAAATAATTATTCGGGTATTATTAAAAATGGTTGAGAATCGAATGACTTTTTTCTCCTCTGTTCGGGACATAAACCACTGCGACCAGAAAATTGATCTATTGTAGTATATCCCATATCCTTTGTTTAGTGCATGTCAAGTTACTTCATCACTATTGAGAAATGATAAAGTATTCAGTGTTGTTACAGTTGTCATTATTTGTTTTGTTGGCAATGAATCGACTTCTAGTGAAAGTTTCCACAATCAAAACCCTTTCAGGAGTGAGAGTACTCTTCAAAGGCGCGCCTCTTTATTATTCAAAATTGGATTCATTGCAAAAGAAACAAACAATGGCTCTGACACTGACCATGCATCAAACCTTAGTCTTAACCAATTCAAACTATAGAACGTCAAATAGAAAATTAGAATTCACATAAATAATGACTAACCATGTTTTCCTTACTCCAAGCTCATCCTCGGTGGGGTCAATCCGAATATTGCCGCTTTTCACTAGACATAAAATGTAATAAGGACTTATATATGTTCCTTTGACTACAAAAAAACAAATATGTTCCCTAGTTTGAATTAATCCGAAAAAGGGTTCGGTGGTAGATCTGATACCCCGTAACACACCACGAAAAGGTGATCTACCAGTGTTACGGGTCGATCGAATGACTTAGTCTTCGATGTTCCGAACTTGTTTCTCGAATCAGAAACCAACAATAGTCACCCATCATTGCTTTATCCTAAAACGCTTGATAACAACGTTCCACCATCGTTATTTGTTATTATTTTTATACAAATTATTATTTAAATTTATTCCTATTTATCATAATTTTGGGACAATTCATCGACAGTTTGCTCATAATCTGGACTTCTGAAATTTCCCAAAAAGTTAGTGGCAACACGCTGGAACAATTCCCACGCTTCTTCCTCATCTGATGTCAACACTGTGTTGAATGCGGAATCATTGAGCAGTTTTTTGATTTGTGGGCCAACAAATACACCTTCCTTTATCTTGGCGTCAAATAAATTTGGAAATACTGTTTTCAAGTACTGGAATGCTGGCCCTTCTTTTTGTAACGCTTTGACGAAATGTTTGAATAGCCCAAGCTTTATACGTAGTGGTGGAAATATTATGCGTTCTTTTTCCACGAGGGGATCATTTTTAACGTTTTTTTTTTCAACTGTGAAATTATCCCGTTTTGGCCAATATTTTCGGACGTCGTGTTACTTATGAGCTCGACATTCCCATTTGCACAAAAACACTTATATTTCGTGTATCTCTATTGCAATCCCTCAAACATGGCAACAATTTTAAGTAATTTATCAAATTGAGCAAAAAGCCATTGATTCATATGTCTTAACGGCATGAGCTAATGGAATAGAAGGTTTCTCATTTCCTTGATGCAGTAGAACGGCTTTTAAACTCAACTTGCTGCTATCGATGAATAAATGGCTCACCAAAGACTTCAAACAAACCGTTTACGTCATGGCAACAACATGCTTTGTCCTTTGTAGAATAATATTTGTCAAATTTCTTTTGACGATTTCTGCGACAATAGAAATTGACCTCCTTGCTCAGCATGTTGTGTTCTTTCAACCGTGATGCCAGCAATTCGGTTTTCTCCTTCAATAAGTCGAACTCTCGCACCAAATTCGGATTGTGTAAACCATTTTGGGTTTCTTTCCAATTCCTCCTCGCTTTTTGTAACAGTTGATTCAACAGAGGGCGTTCGTTCCCGCTTTGCATGAACAGCATACGGAACTGAACTTGAATGTGGAACAGGTTTTGTCATAGAAGCCACTCAACTGTTTTGTGACATCCTTGTTGCTTAACATTTCTACTGCACCACCTGCATACGGAATTGAAACTTTCCAAGTCACAGGTACAAATCGCATGTCAATCCTTTTGTTTCTTTGCAAATCTCGAACTTCTACCTGGCGTCCCCGAATGATGATGAAAACAACGAAAGCATGCGATTCAATTCTCGAAGGTACGATGTAAGTGATGTATTTTTATTTATTTATTTTAACATGTAAAATTCAACTGACAATTGATGTCTCAATGAATAAAACTTAATCTAGTTGGTAGCAATTAGAGGTGCGGAAAATATTCAAAAGTCTTTGGCGAAACACGTCAATTGAAATACTAAAGTCAAAGAAGCCAAAGTAGTCGTTAAACCGCTGACAAAATGAACGAATAGGCTCATGCAAAGCGTAATTTCTGTTCCGTGGTTCCAAGAGCAAAAAATCACGTTGTCGAAGTGGTCGCTCGGGTGCGTACAAATTCAGCTGTGTTAGCAAAGCCGGGCAGTCGATGCCTCCTGAAAGTAGTTTCGCTGCGAACGTTGCTTGTGCAATTGATCGTCTCACCTCCAGTGGTTCGATCAGTAGAAGACGGCACCGCTCCTCGTATGGCGGCAGGTTTCTTGGATCACGCCAACCAAAAAATCGAAGAGCATATCTCACAAATTTTTTTTGAACAGCTTCAATTCTGGCGATCCAAATGGCATGGAAAGGACTCCAGACGACCGCATTTGTTTCCAATATTGACCGTACAAGTGAGCAATAGAGGGACTTGAGGCACAGTGGGTCACGGAATTCGTCTGCAATTTTGAAAATAAAGCCCAGTTGACGATTGGCTCTGCCAACAAGATTATTATAGTGTAATCGGAAGGTGAGCCCGGTATCTAGGATAACACCGAGATCCTTAAGGTGCTGTACTCGGGTTAGGCAGCGTCCCGATAACACATAGTCAAATGTGATCGGCTGGTGTTTGCGGTGATACGAAATAACGTTGCATTTTTCGACGCTGAGGCTTAGCAAGTTCCTTGTGCACCAATCCCCAAAGATTCCCACCATGTCCTGCAGATCCAAGCAGTCTGAGAGACATTTTACTATTTTATAAATTTTTGCGTCGTCGGCGAAAAAGAAGCGGCATCCCGAGAGTAATAGCAACGAAACATCATTCAAAAAAAATTAGAAGAGCAGCGGGCCAAGGTTACTACCTTGCGGGACTCCCGACTTGTTGGAGAATGCTTCCGATTCAGATGAGCCGAGCTTGACGCGCACTGAACGGTCGATCAAGTAGGATCTGAACCAATCCGCACTCCTAGATGAGACGCCAAGTTTCTCCAGTTTAGCCAAAAGGATTTCGTGATCCACTGTGTCGAATGCAGCTTTTAAGTCCATATATGCGGCATCAACTTGCCATCCTGAATCCATGCTTCGCAGGCACGTAGAGGTAAATTGTACCAAGTTCGTGGATACGGATCGCTTTGGGTAAAAGCCGTGCTGCTCTGTGTCGATATACTGTTTACAACATGCAAACAGGGAATCGTTAACAATTATCTCAAATAACTTGGAGCATGCGCACAAAGAGGTAATTCCACGATAATTGGCAACATCCCGTTTGTCTCCTTTCTTGTGAATTGGAAACAAGTAGGAGAATTTCCATCGTGTGGGGAACTGCCTTTGCTGAGCCGAAAGATTGAACAGCATTGCTAGTGGAAAGCTAAGAATATCTGCACAATACTTCAGAACGGATGATGGAATGCCGTCAGGACCGGTGGCGTACGAGAGTTTTAATTTACGCGTTGCGGCTTGCAGCATTTGCGGTGTGAAATGTGGAAGATCGAAGTTGAACACATCACGTGGCACCGCAGGAGTCGCTTCGTTCACTTGCGTCGTCGTAGCGGAGAAGTTGTGAAAAACTTGTTCAAAGTGTCGTGCAAACAGGTTACACTTCTCGGGTTCGGTGGGGGCCGTTTTGGTGGGCAAAAACATTGGGCGGGGTAAACCGGTTCCTTCCGTTTGGGTTTTCAAAAAAAACAAAAACCCGGGGGGGGGGGGGGAATTTTTGGTGCGGTTTGTTTTGTGGGGGGTGTGGAGAAAGGTTGTTGTTGGGGGGGGGGGGGGGGTGTTTTTTTAGTAGTTTTTTGTGGTGTGGTGGGGGGGGGGGTGTTGTTTGGGGGGGGGGGGGGGGTGTTTGTTAAACAAGGGGGGGGGGGGGGGGGGGGAGGGGGGGGGGGGGGGCGTGGACAGGGAGAGAACGGGATTGCTGCCGGCGGGGAGCCCCCGACATTGACATCAGTGGTCAATTCAATGAAATTCCAGTCAATGTCGGAAAGAACGTGGCCTATTAAACCGTAATCAGCCCGGCGAAAGTCCAGAGAGAGATTCGCAGATGGCGGTACATATACAATAGGTGTAGGTAAGTCAACCGATACAACAAGGGCGGGATGATCGGCATCAAGATCGATCAGGGCCTCGATTGGCAAAGAAACCGTAGAACCGGATAGCGCTGAATCGTTCACCAGGACAAGATCCAGCAGGCGATTATTCTTGTTCAGATGAGTGTTGATTTGAAAAAGCCCGTTCAAGTCGAATCCATCCATGAGGGCACAGCAGGCTGCGGGCATATGTGATAGTAGTGGATCAATGGATGGTGTACCACTATCAGGAAAGCGCCACTGCAAATGTAGGAGTATAGCTACTGTGGATCGAAATTCAATTCTCAATGGATGTTTAGTGGATAATGCAGTTTCCTTGTTCTACAACACAAAATTGTACACAGCAACGAACTTTGATGGTTGCGGAACTCGCAAGCCGTATATAAAGCATCGATCTGAAGCAAACAGGGTAGCACTTTTGGCAATGTAACGCGACTCCAGACTCCAGAAAAATGCCTTTCGTGAATATATTGCAGACTTAGAATGTAAGTGATGCGATAGTGATGTAATAGGAAGCCACCACCAGTGAAGGACTTTCCATGGCGTACAGTTCCTCCTAATGGCAAGATGACTGTACATACCTGTAATCCTCACTATTCCATTGTATGAAGTGCCAAAAACGATGGTGTGAAAGGATAAAGATTCTCCTTCTAACGAAACGCTCTTAATACAGGAAACAGTAAGCAATACACATTAGGATTATGTTGCAGACTTAGAACGTAAGGCCAAACAAGATCCTTAGAGTCTCTAGAACTTAGAACGTAAGGCCAAAAACGATCCTTCTTCATTTTGGTCGTTTGCGAAAAAACTGCTGAAATCAGATGGCTTGCCAAGCGAAATTCATTTCCAGAATGTCCGTTTTAATACTTCAGAATACTCAGCATAGGTAGTATTCAACGATAGACCAATTCCTTTGATCCAGGTGGTACTTGATGGAGTAGCATCGTACAACCTTCGTTTGTCTTGCATCGAAGTAAAGCCTGTCCACGTTAAATTTTGGACACCAAAATAATAGCAGCTAAGCGAAATTTACACATAATTCCACAAAACCGGTTGTTTATTTGACAATAAAAGAGTTATAATAACATAATAAACAGTTGATTACCCAAGTAAAAATTTAAATTCAAATTGGTTTTATTAATGTTTTATGGTGATTTTATCAAAGCATTATGGAGTTCATTCAGTTTTATCAGGGCATAACCCAAGTAAAGGTGGTGTTAATTGAAACAGTTCAAAAGAGTGATTAAAGTACACTTTAAGAAACCTACATCATTTATAAATGTAATTCACCTCATAAGTATTTTTTTTAAATTTCTGTCCAGTTAGAATCCGGAATCACTTATTGTGTTGCAGCAGCACGAAAAGTGACCGCTGCAAGATTTTTTTACAGCGGTTTGTTTGCCTAGGCGCCCACTTTTTGTGGTATAAATTTCACGGTGCTTCGGGCAGTGAATCAAAAGTTATTCTAGGTGGAAGCCGAGAGGAGAGAAAAATTCTGCACGCCCACGCTGATAATCCAACGTGGTCCGCAATAAAAATCGCAAAAACGTTGAAAATCGCCAAATCGCCTCAAACGTTTCAGGGAGCAAAAGAGCGTGGATCGAGAGCCTCAAGATAAGCGTCATATGAACATATGACCGCAAGCTGAACCAGAAGGTGTTGAGAACCGTCAGAGCAAACCCTGGATTATCAAATAATGAAATCGCACAAAAATACGCTGCTGCTCGCAGTACCGTTCAAATAATTCGTTTGCGAGCAGGATATCGTTCATATCGAGCCAGCAAGCAACCAACCAAAACGTTGAACAGAACGTTCGTCACCAAAACTCGAGCTCGGAAATTGTACCAGCAGGTTTTGACATAGTACCAAGGATGTCTGCGCATCGACGATGAAACCTACGTCAAAATGGATTTCGGACAGCTTCCTGGATGTTCCAGCAAAATTTATGTTTGCTTTTATGGACAAATTTGCCAAAAAACTGATGATTTGGCAAGGAATATGCAGCTGTGGAGCAAAGACCAAAGTGTTCGTGACGAATAACACGATGAACTCGAAGCTGTACACGGAAGAATGCCTCAAAAATCGCGTACTACCTTTCATTAAAGCCCATAAAGATCCCGTGGAGTTTTGGCCAGATTTGGCGAGTTGCCACCACAGCCGGGAAGTCATTCAGTAGTACCGCGATAGAAACGTTGATTTCATCGTTAAAAACATAAATCCACGCAACTGCCCACAGTTCCGGCCCATCGAGAGATTTTGGGCAATAATGAAGCGGAAGCTTAAGAAAAGAGGAAAAAACAGCTCGGGGCGCGACTCAGATGACCAAAATGTGGAACAAATGTGCCAAGGAAGTTGACTCCGGAGGTGTCCAGTGTTTGATGGGAGGAATAAAGAAAAAAGTGCGAATTTTCATTACAAACAAAGAGAACTGATTTAAATTGATATTCGTTCCTTAAAGAACAGTAAATTAACTTTGTTTTGATGTTTTAAACTTATTTGTACGTCAATCTGTTACCGAGATACAGATGATTTTATTATTCCGGATTCTAAATGGACATAGCTTTAATAATGATTATTTTGAACTTTAATAAAATTGCATTTTTCTTATTTTACTTTTGAGGCGTTGTTTGGAATCAAATGATTAGAATATTTCTGGCTAAATGGCTTCGAATCTTAAAATTACTCCTTTTGAATAATATTTACAATAATCTTTCTCAGAAAAATCTAGCCTCAAAATGACTGACCATTATCAAAACATGGTGAGAGATAATATGATCAAACTAAAGCAAAACAAATTGGACAAGTATATGAGAACTTCACAATTTGAATGAAGATTACACATAAACATACATTGACCTATTCCATTTCAATATCACGATCGGATCCATCTATAAACTCATACCTGCCATGCATTAGACTAAACGAGAAATATTTGTTGTGCACTTTAACTCGCGCGTAGTAAACTGAAAGAGATTTCAGCTCTGGTTCATAACGACTGAAAGAAGGTCCTTTGATGCGCACCATAAACTCGAGCCAACCGTCACAATCCCGGTATCCGCTGACCAAAAAAAAGTTGTTAGCTTGATTCTCTCCGCATAATAAAAAGTCCGGGATACGATAATATTCTTGATATATTTCGGCCACTTGTAGGCAGGACTGCGAACATCTTGAACTGTGAAGAGAATATCTGTCGAATATTGATTTTCCCGATATATTTTTGAGGGTTGCTCTAGTGGATTATTCATTTCAAAAAAATTCCAAATTTTGAGTTATAACACTACGTCAACAATTCATAGTTGTCATGGAAACATTTTGCTGTTTGGAATGAAATAGACTTTTGAATGATCGAAAATGTTCGTGTTTAGAGTGCCATGCTTTTGCAAACCATGATTCTGTCACTGTAATTTAATCATTTCATTGTTCTGTTGTGTTCTTGCAATCTTAGATCTAATGCGTTTGAAAATACATTTTTAGAATCTTATTTCCTTTTTCTTTGCAATACATTTATGCTAATTTATGCATTCTACAAATTATGCAGAGTGTTCTTCGGGATAAGGATAAAGGTATTCGTAGGTCAACCATATTGTTCAAAACTGCCGTTAGGCTAAGCATAAGTAGGTTCAGTACACCAGGGAACATCTCATTGCATACTCACTACTTTTTGATTTTCAAAACAACAAAGACCAACTACCACTCAAAGCAGCACTAAACTGTTCCTGTTCTAATAATTATTCATAACACCATCACACTCCAGTAATCCGCCACATTTTACATTTTGCACCGAATTAAACTGCACCAGCCAACGCCATCGCACCATTCGTCTCTCAACCGCAATTTTCCAAGTCATTTACCAATCCCACCCAGTAAGCTTGCTAGTTTTTCCATAAATTTTCCCACGGTTTCGAAAATAAGCCCCACCCGTGCGGGGAGACGCGAGTGAATCCCAACTACACAAACTGTGTGTTTCAAAACTCGGTCAGCAGTTGCATTTTCCGTTGCATGCTTCTGTGGCTCCATTCAGCAGATGCAATTCTTTATTCAGTCCTGCTCGTCGCGACACCATCGCGGAAAACAACGTCGCGAATTGTAGCACTAATACCGCATAACCGAACTAGGTATGGCACAGCGCAGCGCCAGGGGAGTGTTGGTATGAATGTAGCTTTCAGCACAATTGCTCCGGGGAAATTGATTTCACTCCTTCTCGCTTTTCGGTACCGTTGTGTGTGGTGCGGCGGAGGCGTCCTCCTACACGAAAGGTCGTTAGGCTTTGCAATCGTGTTTGACATCTACCACTGCATTCAATGACGGGCGTTCATCGATTTCTAGATATGTGAATGAATGGCCATTTGGTAGACAATTTTCTGCGTCAAAAACAGCGGATCGGCGTTCGTTTGGTCCGGAATTGCAGCAGTTCATGACAGCAGAGGGTGTTGGGAGACTGTATTGGTTTGGCCTCATTTGACATTTCTTGCATTCATGATGATGAAAATTCGAGTTTTGAGCGGAATACACATGTTCGGTGGTCGATTATATGATAATTTATAGCTGACAACAATTGAGTGACGGTCGGTCGGATGTTGTCATCTTTGTGGGTAGTTTAACTTTAGCAGGGATAATCAACCTAACTCGTTCGAATGTTCATTAAATCTTTCAGAAGATAAGAAGTTAATTTCAGAAAGGAAAGTACAATCAAGCGCCAAACGACGTTTCCGGATTGCTGCAAACCGGAATAATCATTTTCGCACAGTAATTATCGTTGTGTCATTCCACATTTGACTGCCGTGTTGCAGAGAGAATGTGAACCATTATTGTATGACATGCTTGCTATATTGTCAACGAATAGTCCATGTGTCTGAATCTCCTCTTACCTTTCGGCTCAAGGGATCTCCGGTCAGCAGACATTTGTAGATGGACAGCTCACTCCACTCGAAAAAGCCCTGGATTTACCAAATGACGGCCAACTTTCATCGCATCGTCAGACTAACAATTATCGTATTTCGGAACAATTCAACCTTTTTGTGCAACCCGCGCCGCCGAGGAGAATCTCCCTGTTACAATTATGATGACAGAAGGATAACGGTTTGGTCGATCCGACGTTGGTTGGTTCAGGAAAAAGGACCATTGACGAACGGTAACTAGGGGACCGTAGACCCGCAGACCGACCTACTGGTCAACCTCGGTTGTTGTGAATGTTGATGATGATGATGATGATGATGCATTGAAATACGTGAACGGTAATAATTGCAGAGACGGTCGCAAAAATCACATAATGAGTTTTTATGGGTCTTTTGTGGGCGGAAATGTGCGTGCCTGTATGGATTCTGCGGAATCCGTGTGTGTGGGGATGGTGAATGATTGAGAAGGACAGGAAATGTTTAGAGCCATATGTGAAAATGGCCTATGTAAAAAATAGTTAAAATGATATCGAAAGTTCGTGCTGAGCTTGCGGGGTTGTATTTTAAATCTAGAGAAAGATGCATTTAGTAGGCCTCGGCCCTTATCACATAGTGTTGGAGAAGTATCCCCCGTGACAGTTGGGTAATGAGCGGGATATAGTGAATGGCTCTTCATACCTTCGTTTGGCCGGAAGCTGGTGGTGATGGTTCGGCTGGATTCCAAACGAGAGCTAATGGCGGTTTCCATTATCTATTGGCATGAATGGTTTGCGGTCAGGATGTAGGCGACTCATTTCGAATCAGATCGTCTCTTTTGTTACATTTTGACGTTATTATTTAAAACATGAAAAAAAAGGAGACGTGCGCTGACAATTTGTGATATGACAAAGAGGATATGTGATCATGAAATGTGATTTTGTTTTTATCCATACGATGAACCAACAGTGCTTGAGTTTTGGGAAAATATTGTAAGAAAATAATGTTTTGCAACTATGAATAAAATGTGTAGAATATATATATATAAAAAGAAGTTTCGCTTTTCAAATAATCATCAGATTTCATCTGGCAGTCTCAATTCTGCAATAGTTAATCGATTCCCTACTGATGATTGTAGAGCAAGTGGACAGTGGCGTAACCCGATGATGTTTGGGACCCACCCCCACTGGATGCCTCTGCCTTTTGTGGAAGTGGTTTTAAAAAGTGATACTTAGCAATATGTTGTTGCTAAGATTTGATCAAGTGAACTTAGTTGAAGAAAGGGAGTTAAAATATTTTCGGCAATCTAAGTAGAGTTCATCCTTTCATGAGTATTTCCTCAGCGCAGGGCTGATAGCGGATTTATGGATGAATAATAGTGACTTTAGTGACTAAAATAATAAAAATAGTAACCAAATAGTGACTAAAAAGTGCTCTCCAAATTGTAGTATTTTTTTAAATCTTTTATACATTTGTTTGATAAGTAGAGAAAAAATGAGCTAAGTGATCACCCCCGTTAGCAAAAATGAATAATACCGCGGCGCAGTTTCAATTTTTGGGATTTTGTTTTTTGTAAAGCAGCCTGTAATCAAGGGACTTTTTTTTCTCCACGACCTCCTGCACTCGGTTCGCAGCTCGTTTTTGCGAAGACGAATCTACGCACGGTTGAAACGCCTTCTAGCACGGCTTGTGCTAGAATTACTTCTGACATATCTTGCTTCTCAATTCTGTTTCCATGTGAAGCTGTTTTCACTACCTTAATCTACTACCTTATTTAGGCTCACCTACAGCCGTTTTCTTAGTAATCAACTAGTTCCAATACTCCTCAATTCTGTTATCTGTACTCAAGGTCAGCACCTAGCATTTTAACAAGTTCCATTCGTCAATAAGAAGATCATAGTTGACCTGAACCGGAAGTTACTTGGCGATTTTCTGGTGGGTTTAGGCATTGGCAATATTTTAGAAACGCGTTCTGCAAACCAAACTTTTGACGTAGGACTACGTCTTTGTTTTCGATACTGGAGTACAATTTAAAAAAAAATCGCATTGCCACCGTCACGACAAGTCGTCAGGTATTGAGCATTAATATCTCAGTCATTTCTCAAAAATTTTCAAAATTTTAACACCAATCGATCGGAAGTCTGCGCATCATTTTCAATAGAGAACATTGTTGATATCGGGCCACATACTATTGAAAAATTCATAAACGTTAAGCCTTGCCTTCAAAAGTATATCAACTCTTTCAGGCCTAAGGGGTCATATGTGACCCCAAAAGGATAATGGCTATATTAAATCACACAGACTTAATAAAAGTGTACACTGTCTTTGGCAAATTTGCTTCCCATCATTTTTTCTATCTGCAAAACACAATAAACATATTAGTTTAAGGCTTAATTGACGACCTAAAACATCGTGAACATAAAGAAGTTCAGGAACAAAAAATAAATGCTCTATTAATAGTGTAAATCGTTTTTTTAGAATATTGTGCATATGCATACGTATTATAAAATGCTTGATGATAAACGTTAAATATTGTTGTAGCTTTCTGGGAGGTTCTAGGTCATCCAAAATGTACTTGAGTTCAAAACTTCAGATCTACAGTGGTAACCGTAGCTTTTAGGGCTATATAAGGTTACGATATGTATTCAAACATATTGAATTAACCTTTTGGAAGGTCATTATTTGAAAACTTTATGATGTTCTAGGTCATCCAAACTGACCTTGAGTTCAGAACTTAAGACCTACACTAGTAACTATAGCTTTTTGGGCTATGCTAAGTTACGCTACGTATTCAACCATATTCAGTGAATATTTTCGAACGTAAGAACAACATCATGCGATAAACGGGGATGAGGTAGCTCATCCAAACTATCCTTTATTTCA
Source organism: Aedes koreicus (assembly GCA_024533555.2). Lineage (NCBI taxonomy): Eukaryota > Metazoa > Arthropoda > Insecta > Diptera > Culicidae > Aedes > Aedes koreicus. The sequence goes on from JAHHFK020003985.1 coordinate 523,254, forward strand.
AAACATAAGATCTGCAGTTGTAGCAGTAGGTGTTAGGAGTGTGCAAAGAGACAATATTGATTAAATAGTGTGGAAGGCCAACATTCATAATGCGACAGTCTTGGGATATTCAAGGTACTCAAAACCGCCCTAAAGTTCCAAACATTAGATCTACAGTTGTAACAGAAGTTTTATGAGCTACTAGCTGAACCCGGTGCGTGCGCTGCTACGCTTGCAACTAAATGAAGGGAAATTCAATATAACTGACACGTTTATGGTTTTTTTCGGAATGAGTTTTTTTTTTCTTGATTAAGCAGGGGTTCAAACTTTTATCAAAACATGCTTCTTACCCGAAAAATACACGTTTTGTGTTTAAGTAACCTGGATAATTCTCATTTTTGGTAGAAATTTGTGTATCAATTGTATGTGAGCCCTCCCTTTCAGAGGGGGTGGTTTCTCAAACCACCATACAATTATTGCCTTCAAAACCCCCAACATGCCAAATTTGGTTTCATTTGCTTGATTAGTTCTCGAGCCATCACACTGGGCTCTTCGATTATAATAAAAATTTGAGTTTCATTTGTTTCACCCACCACCCCCCCTTTCAGAAAAGGGAGAAGTGTTGAACCACCATAGAAACATTCTTGCCTTCAAAACCCCCCACATGCCTAATTTGATTCGATTTGCTTGATTAGTTCTCGAGTTATGAAGAAATTTATGTCTCATTTGTATGTGAGCCCCCCTTTCTGAGAGAGTAGGGGTCTCAAACAATCATAAGAACCTTCCCCATCCCCAAAAACCCCTTCATACAAATTTTCACGATGGTCGGTTCAGAACTGTCCGAGTCTATAAGGGTCTGACAGACAAACAGACAGACAGAAATTCATTTTTATGTATATAGAAATCTAGCCTCCAAAAACCCCCATATGCTAAAAGTGGTTTCATTTTCTTGATTAGTTCTCGAGTTATGCAGAAATTTGTTTTTTATTTGTATGGCAGACCCCCCCCCCCTTAAAAATGGGGAGAGGTAGTGTACTGCCAGAGAAACATTTCTTGCCTCCAAAATCCTCAACATGCCAAATTTGGTTTCATTTGCTTCATTGGCTCTAAAGTTATGCTAAAAATTATGTTTCATTTTTATGGGATTCTCAAACCGTCTTAGAAACATTTATTTCCTTCAAAAACCTCCACTTGCCAAATTTGGTTACATTTACTTGATTAGTTTTCGAGTTATGCAGAAATTTGTGTTGCATTTGTATGGAAACCCCCCTCCCACCCCCTTCCAGATGGCGGAGAGGTCTCAAATTTCCATAAAAAAAATTTCTCTCCTCCAAAAACCTCCACATGCCAAATTTGGTTCCATATGCTTGATTAGTTCTCGAGTTATGCAGAAACTTGTGTTTCATTGGTATGGGAGCCCCCCCTCTCTTACCAGAGAAAGCGGAGGGGTCTCGAACTACCGTAGAAACATTTATTGCCTTTAAAATCCCCGCATGCCAAATTTGGTTTCATTTGCTTTATTAGATCTTGAGATATGCAGAAACATCTGTTTCATTTGTATGGGAGCCTCCCTTTCTAGAAAGGGGAGGGGTCTAAAACAAAAAAATGCCTCCAAAAACTTCCGCATGCCAAATTTGGGTTCCTTTGCTTGATCAGTTCTCGAGTTATGCAGAAATTTGTGCTTCATTTGTATGGGAGCCCCCCTTTCTAGAGATGGGAGGGGTCTAAAACTATCATAAAAACCTTCCCCGGCCCCAAAAACTTCTCAATACAAAATTTCACGCCGATCGGTTCAGTAGTCTCCGAGCCTATTAGGGTCAGACAGACAGACAGACAGACAGACAGACAGACAGACAGATATCCATTTTTATATATATAGATACATGGTGACCATATGTATTCAAACATATTCAATGAATCTTTTGGAAGGTCAACAGTCATTATTTTATAACTTTGAGATCCTCCAGGTAATCCAAACCGTAATGGGCTGTACATAGTTAGGTGCGGTATTAAATAAAATACGGGGAAAATTTGGGGGGAGAGGCGAAAAACCCCCAGAAAAAAAAATTGGGGGGGGGGGGGGGCCCCCAAAAGGGTGGGGGTTCAAAATTTATGATTTACAGTTTTAACAGTAAATTTTAGGCAATACAGAGTTACAATAAATACTCAAACATATTCAATTAACATTTTTAAGGTAAAAAAAAAAACGCTAAAAGGCAATATGACATGTTCTAGATCATCCAAACTATCCTTGAGATCAAAACATAGAATCTAAAATTGTAACAAAAGCTTTCTGAGCTATGCAAAGCTACGATGTGTATTGAAACATGTTCATTTAATATTTTGGAAAAACAACAGACATTATGAAATAATCTTTGGATGTTCTAGGTTATCCAATCTCTCCTAGAATTCAAATCTTAAAATCTACAGCTTTTTGGACTACACAAAGTAAGAATATGTGTTTGACCAAATGAGTGAGTCTATTGGAAGGTAAATCGGAATTATAAGATATCTTGGGATATTTGAGGCCATCAAAACTGCCCTTGAGCTCAGAATTTTAGATCTATAGTCGTAAAATTAGCTTTATAATCTATGAAAGGTAACGAAATACATTAAAACACATTCAGTGAAACTTCTGTAAGCTCACCAGTAATTATCAGATTATCTCGGGATGTTCAGATTCATAAAAACTGACCTGGATTTCAGAAATTATACGGTAGATAAAGGGTGTATTCGATAAAAATGGCACACAGAAAATCTTCTGTAACTTTTGAATCGTATGAGTAAAAAACCTAGAAAATTGAGTAGATCTTATCCATAGTGTATTATTTACATCTGCCAAGTTTCATAGTTATACATTCAGTAGTTCCAGTCATGTCGTCGAAACAAGAAATTGTCCGTGAGAAAATTTTGTGCACTCACAATCAATATCCAGGGGCGTCCCACCGGTGGATTGCTAAAAGGCTTGGAATTGCAAATACAACTGTGTCTCGTGTAATAAGAACCTTTAAGGAGCGTCTGAGTGTCCAAAAGAAGGAAGGGAGTGGTCGTAAAAGTGGTCCAATGGACAGTAAAATGGCCAGGAAAGTCGTACAACAATTCAAGAACCGTCCAAACATGTCAATTCGAGATGTCGCTAAAAAGTCTAAGGTGTCAGTCGGTTTTGTGCAGAAAACCATGAAGCGTGCTGGGTTACATGTTTACAAAGTGCAAAAAGCCCCAAAAACAAAACATCACTGCGAAAACCCGCGCCCGGAAACTTTACACGAAGCTGCTCACCAAATCCGGTTGCATCGTGATGGATGACGAAACATACGTCAAGGCCGACTTCCGTCAACTTCCTGGGCAAGAATATTTCGTTGCCAAGTCGAAGTTCGATGTTCCGGAGGATGTTCGAAAGAAGAAACTATCGAAATTTGCAAAGAAGTTTCATCTGGCAGGCGATTTGCGGATGTGGTGAAATAAGTGCTCCCTTCATCACTTCCGGGACAATAAACGGCGCGATTTACACGGAAGAGTGCCTTAAGAAGCGTCTCTTGCCATTCATTAAGAAGCACAAAGGATCAACTCTGTTTTGGCCTGATCTAGCATCCTGCCACTACGCTCGAAACGTATTGGAGTGGTACCGAGCCAACGGAGTCAATTTTGTGCCAAAGGATATGAACCCACCAAATTCACCGGAACTTCGTCCAATTGAAAAATTCTGGGCAATTATGAAAACGGAACTTCGCAAACATCCCAAAACTATAAAAACAGAGCTAGAATTGAAGAAAATTTGGGTAAAAACAACAAAAACACTGGGAAAATCGGTTGTACAAAATTTGATGGGTGGAGTGAAAAGGAAGGTGCGGGCATTCGGGATGAGAGACGAAATTGAATAAAACAAATGTTGTAAATCAAAACTCATTAGTAGTTCTTCAATCCCTGAAAATTTCAAGAAAATCCGATAATCAGTTTAATTTTGATGAGTATATATGTGTGTGCCATTTGTATCGAATACACCCTTTATATTCGAAGATATACCGTAGTAGTAACCGTAGCTTTTTGAGCCATACAATGCTACGATAAATATTAAAACATATCCAATGAATATTTTGAAACGTCCACAAACATCAAGGATAACTTTGTTAGTTTCAGGTCATTCAAACTGTCCTACAAAACTTAATATCTACAATTGTAACAATAGCTGTATAGGCTTTACAAAGTTAAGTTAGTTTGTTTGGCATAGAATGTCCCCAGATTATCTTATAAGGTCAGATAGTCTTCCAGGACATTCATTGAATATGTTGGAACACATATCATAACATTGAATAACGGATAAAGCTACTGTGACAACTTTAGACCTTCAGTTCTGAACTCCTGTGAAGTTTGGACACTCCAGCACATCTCAAAAATAGAATTCCTCTTTTTTCATTCATTTCTATGTTATTGAACACCAAATCAATCAGAATTCACCAAATTGCCTTCTAAATGGCTTACATTTAGTTTCGACCGACGATGGTTCGCACCAGCTTTCCAGATCAGCGTACATTTAATGTATGAGTAGATCTTCCCTCTAGAAGAAACCTTAGAAAAAAGAATTGAAATAGATAAGCTTATCAATAGCTCATGAACTAGTTTAAATTTTTTTTAGATCAAATTTTACAACTTTGCCAAACAATATTCGGTTTAACAGCAGTCAAGCAAAATCTGAATGAACTTAAAAAATTAATGAATTACGATTTAGTTTAAATTTACTGTATCATAAATTAAATTACCTAAACAAAAATATAAAATTTCAATGTACGAGTCTTGGAACTTTGAAATCATAACGCTCTTATAAACAGGTCGAATTGTACTGTATCCCGATTTCACATATGATCGAAATCAGTTCGCTTGACTGTCAGGATACGAACAATCAAATCTAGATTTAGAATTACTGAGTGAGTAACCGAAAATAGGTCCTTTATCTGATTCCCAATTCGTTTCCCTCTTTTCCCGTCCGCTTTTGAAAAAACTGAATCTATCAACACATTTTTGAAAAAAAGTGAGTGTAAATCAAAAATTAATTGATTCATTTATGTTTTTTCAATGGATATTGCATGTTGAATAAACGTTTTAAGTGTTTTACTCCTATCCCGTTTGATTCGTCATGAGGTTCACTGGGTTTATATGTATAGAAATATGAAAAATTATTATGAAATAGCTGGAAGATTGTAAACATAATAGAAGATGATGTAATATGGAACCACGGGCGTCACATTCAAGCTAATCTATAGTGGTGTGACCAACCAGACCGACCAGCTCTGCATTTGACATGTTCAATTAAGGTAGAGGCGGGACAGCGTTCGCCAGGGCATCTAGTTTTTGTGTATATATTTCTCGACTTTTATATACATAGATCGCTTAAATTGGTTGACCAATGTACAATAGGTAAAGTAATTTTTTAATCTTTTTACAATCTGTGGTGCGAAAATAGTGGATTAAGTGACCATTTTCCGAAAAATAGTGCCTTTAATGACTTTTGGATGCAAATAGTGATTTTTTAGTGACTAGACTCAAAATAGTAACCAAGTCACCAAAAAGTGACCTGCTACCAGCCCTGTCAGCGTTGTGCTCACTTCTGACGGTTTTGTTTGTTTACCTTAAATTGCTCCTTGCTTGCATCTGTATCTACTGCAATCGACACAGCCATCCATGGCTGCTTGAATGTGTTTTTATAAAGCGCCAAACTTCTCAAATTTGTGTTACTATTGTCGGCAGCCCCTGTTTTATTCGGCGTTCATTTGATTTAAATTGCATGCTAAATACCACCTTGATCGAAAAGTTCCCGGAATCACCACCGTGTGGCGCTCTCAGTCACCCGATTTGAGTTTTCTGTTTTTTAGGTTGCCCATGCGTCAATGAAATTATATGAAATGAAAAGCATGATAACTTGGTATTTGTAAAAGTTACGCCCCATTGAGTACATCTGCGATTGTGTGTGTACTTGATTTTGTACAACTTTAAATATGGAATTGAATTTTCAACAACGCATTTTTATTAATTTTTGCGTTAAAAACAGTTTCAATGGTGCGACGACATTGCAAATGTTAGAAAAGTGCGTCGGCAACGATACTCTGAAGAACACAGTCATTTATCAGTGGCACGAACGTTTCAGAAGTGAACGATGATAAGAGAAGTGGTAGGCCATCGACATCGAAAACCGACGAAAAAATCCACAAAATCAAAGAATGGATGACTCTAGACCGCAAAGTGACCAGTAGAGAGATGGCAGAGGAGTTGGAAATTGCTTTTGGATCCGTTCAAGACATTTTGGTTAATGATTTGGGCCTCAGACGTGTCGCTGTAAGGCTGGTGCCGAAAGACCAGAATTTCATGCAAAAAAGGGACCGCGTTGACTTCGCAAAAGACACGATTTCCAAGTCCGAATCCGGCCCAAAATTCATCAAACGATTATTTACTAGACACGAGATGAGACGACACGCAATCCAGACATCAAGTGAGTGAATGGCGTGCATCGTATGAGCTGTGACCGAGAAAACCACGTCGTTTTCAGTCGAATAAGAAGGTAATTGTCAAGGGAGGGTGAGAAAAAAGACGGGTCGGTTTGGTTAGCGCTAATTTGTGCTTCAAACTGTAATTAAATTTCAATCAATTACAAATATTTTAACCAAATTCTCTAGATTACTTACAAGTCGGTAGCCTTTGTGTTGCATACACCCTACGATATAACCATATAACCTCACTTCGCACGAGGCACAACCTACATATTTATTATTAATAATTTTATCATGTACATATTTAATTTAATTATCTTACTATTATTTTCAGGTATTACTCAAAATTTCAGTATTCACTACAGAACTCCAACTTAAATTCAACTCAAAATCTCGCACAGTCTCGTAAGCTGTACCGCGTACTTCTTTCACTTTTACTTGCCAATCACAAAAAACATTGGAAACGCCTATTGACAGGTCGTCCCTTTAACGATGACATCTGTCGCTGCGTTCTGCAGCGACGCTTTGACACCTGATGCCCTTGCAGCATAGACGTCGGTGGTCAGGGTTGCCAGCTAACCGGTTTCTGGGCCAACAGTGATGCCGACAGTTTTCATGGATAACAAGGGTGTTGTGTATCATGAATTTCTTGCACAAGGCCGTCAACAAGAACTATTATATGGGCGTTATGAGACGGTTGCGTGAATCAATTCGAAAAAAAAAGAATGATGGACTTGTGGGCAATTAATTCGTAGATGTTGCACCAAGATAACGCAGGAAAAATATGACATAACAGAATGGCTCACTATTGGTAAGGCAGTCAAGTTAAAGCTAAATAACCAAGCCAAACATATGAATAAAGGGTGGAACGGTCAAAACTTGATCGACTCAAATATGACGAAATTTTAGTACATACCTACAGATAGCTAAACATTGCTGGATGGACGAGAGACGAAGTCAAACTACCACAATGTTCTATACCATGAACATTTAAAGGTTGTACGGAATCAAATTGCACCATTTTTAAATGGCTGTAACTTTTTACCCGTTGGGTATTTTATATTGAAATTTTGGGTGGAATTAGTTCAATGTGTATTTGTTGACGCTGTGTAAGTTTCACTAGCAGATGTGCAATCGTTGCGAAGATGGAGTCAGAAGAACAGCAGCGGCGCAAAGAAATTTTGCGCACGTACCTCGAAAATCCGGATCTTTCTCATCGTGCCATCAGCAGGAAGCTGGGAATGATATATTCAACGGTGTCTCGTGTTTTAAATCGGTACCACGAACGTTTGACCATCGTTCGGAAAGAAAAAAGTGGCAAAAATGGATCTTCGTATAGTGTTAAGGATCACAAGCGGGTAGTTCAAGCTTTCAAGAGGAATCCCAACAATTCAGTTCGAGATGTGGCGAAGAAACTGAATCAAACCAAAACGTTCGTGCAAGATGGGGAAAAACTCAAAAAGTCCAAAAGGCGCCTAATCGCGATGAACGGCAGAATACGGTAGGTAAAACACGTACACGGAAGCTCTACACCCAGATGTTGACGAAACCACATTGCCTCGTCATGGATGATGAGACGTATGTAAAAGCAGACTTCCGGTAACTTCCACTTAAGTTCCGCTCCAGTTTTTCACTGCTCATCATAAATTCGTTGTTCTTGAGGATGTTAGAAAGCGGAAGATGTCAAATTTTTCCGAAAAATATATGATTTGGCAAGCAATTTTCTCGGGTGGAAAGCGGAGCACCCGATTTGTGACAACTGGAACGGTGTACCTAAAGGAATGCCTCCAAAAGCGTCTACTTCCTCTTCTGAAGTTACACGATGATCCTACGATTTAGCCTCGTACCATTGCTCAAAAGAGGTTTTGGAGTGGTACAAGTCTAAGGAGGTCAATTTCGTGCAGAAGCATCTCAACCCCCCAATTGAAAAGTACTGGGCCATCATGAAACTGGCACTTCGAAAGCATCCTAAGGAAGTGAAATCGGAGGAAGATATGAAGAAAAAATGGATTGCCACGCAAAAAAAAAGTTGGTCCAAATGTCGAACAGGACCTTATGAGTAGTGTAAAGAAGAAGGTTCGTGCATTTGGATATGGAATTGAAATGGAATAAAACAAACATGGAAAAGTATTCATAACATGTTTCATTTTACTCGCTGAAAGTTTGAAGATGATTGGATGAACGGGCAAATTTTGCCGAATATTTGTGTGTGTCGCAATTTGATTCCGTACACCCTTTAGTTTGGCGTCATTGCGGGTAGCTGTTATAGGTAAAACCACTTGGGAAACATTACGAAATTACCAGTAAAAGTAGCCAATAGAGATAGTAAGTTAAAGTGCAATCATGTTCATCTACTGTTGATTAAAACCCGCAGAATTACAAAAAGTCTTATGAAATTGACGTGAAATCCGCCAATAAAATCAATAATGTTGAAGTAATCTCCTATAACTTTCAAACTATTACTCCAATCGTGGGAAAGTAAAAAAAAAAAGTTGTTGGAATATCCATGTTTGTTGAAACAAGCATAGTTTTGGTGATGGACCATCTCGAATAACTTATGAAATGGGCGTGTTTCATAAATTATGGAGAGTGTGAGCTGTTTAGTGGAATACCTGTAACTAGAAAATAAGAAGAATGATTAGTAATTTCCATTTAATTCCAACTACCTTTATTGCTTATCTTGACAGATACGCGTATTTCGTCTACAATGTGCAGACTTCTTCAGTGTCGTGTACTAATACTCGTACACGTACATATTAGTACACGACACTGAAGAAGTCTGCACATTGTAGACGAAATACGCGTATCTGTCAAGATAAGCAATAAAGGTAGTTGGAATTAAATGGAAATTACTAATCATTCTTCTTATTTTCTAGTGTTTCATAAGTTTTCAACCACCCATGAAATTAAATTCAAAATATCTCGAAAACGGTTACCTCTAGGGAGATCATTATTCTGAACATTTCAATTAGAAATTTGATGAAAAATCATATCTTGGCATTGAAAAGTACTTTGGATAAATATACATTAATTTTATGAAAATCTTCCAAAAGCTGCTATTCCGAAAACTTTTTTAACAATTTTCAGTTCATGTTGTTCGATTCTCTGAAACAATAGTTTTTGTCCAAATCATACCATAAAATTTTGAATAAAATTAAAAATTTTGGAATTTGAATTGTAAGTTTCAATTATGATTTTTTGTATGTAAAATTTTTTTTTCTGTGTATTTTTTTTTCATGGATATTCTGATTTCCTGCCATTTCTTCTTCGACACTTTTTCTCTAAAACGAACGATTTACGAGTTACTGTTGTTTCAAAAACAAATAAACCCTTCTCAAAAGTTACTCTCGTATCAAAACGATCGTTCCTCATGCCAAAACACTTATATTGTTATTCCGAACACGTTTGCAAAGTTTCGGCTAAAATTAAAATACTAAAGTTTTGTCATTTACTGATTTGGCGTGGAACCGCTCCAAAGGCATTATATTTCTCCTTGCAATCGAAAGCATGTGTAAATAACTTAATTGTTTTCAATCTTTCTTACAACAGATTGGCTATTTGTACTTCCACCGTTCTTTTATAAACTTGATACAAATTTACATACAAACAACTTGTTGTTACAAATGAACATATCACAAATAACAAATTATAATTTATCCTGCTTGGTTCTTTTTTGACATTCAAAACTTGTAGCTCATCGCCTATCAGCTTGTTTCCGATGTAATTTCTATTTTCTAGGTACCGTAGAGCGGGGTGACTTCGATCACCCCGTTGACGTTCGACCACCATGCCCGATATTTATTCAATTTAAAATTATCCTTCTCCAAGTGCCTGAATTGTTTAAGCCTTGAACCATATATATTCAGCATTTATTGGGGTATATAAATGCATTTTGTTTTTAGCATTTCTCTATTTCCTTCGCTATAAAAAAATATTTAAAAAAAAATGCTCCTTATGGTACTTTTTACCAAGCCCAACAACAATCATATTTCAGATTACTTAAACATTCGTCTCTCTAAGCTAATCGAAAAAATATTAATTTTGTATACATAAACAAATCAATGAATAAAAAAAAATATTTTGATCGAAAATTAAGAGCAAACGAATAAACGCGACAACCTTCTCGAAGTGTTGCACTACCTTCCAATCTTTCAAAGGGTTGTTTTGTTTTGGTTCTGTGTTGGAGAAAAGGTGTGAAACATTTATTTCGACACAAAATTTAAGGTCCATAAAAAAACATGACAACGGGGGAGCGTTTTGAAAATGGTCCTTTTTTGCGTGACATAATTAATGAACGTTCCCTTTGGGGAATGCTCCACCCCTGTGCTATTCGGGAGACATCTGCATCAAACGGTTTGCATAAAAATTTGGTGTTTTTTTATTCATTCAAATGGATAAAATTGATTTTGATCGAAGTCACCCCATTATTGAAAATTGGCCGCGGGAATCAAACATTTTTTTTAAAGTTCATCTGACATAATAAATTTTTAAAATTTCTGTGTAGTGTTATACTACAGATACCATCCTGGTTTTAAAAATGTAAAACAAAATTTTAAAGATAATTATCATAGAAAATTTCAAGAAATAGTTCAAAATGTGATCGAAGTCACCCCGTTTTACGGTATTGATTATGATATCGAAAATTTTCTCGATATCATAATCAATAACTAGAAAAGAAAATCGAATCTGTAAAATTCATAAATCATTCATAAAGTATTGATCCACACATTCGTAGCAATTAAACAGCCATCATCATAGAATAAATATTCAATCCGCAATTTAGAGGTCGATAAGCGGATAAAGCTGCTACCAAGCACAAAAAAACAACCATCTGTCGGCCGTTGCCTATTGATTCCACTAAATTACACCAATACCAAAAATCCCATTGAGTTCAATATCAATAAAAGCTTTCCAACCCATTTAAACCACTCCAGTTCCATTTGCAGGATTAGTCCATCTACCATCCAAACCATCAACATTCAACCCATTCGTTACCGATTTCAATAAAATCCCACCTTTTACCACGTGACCCATCGTCCACTTAAGTTCAAGGTACTCCTCGCCATCGAGCCCAAACACGTACCTGTGCCAAATCCGATTAGTCGAGAAATTGAAAATACTCATCTATTCCTCCCGCACTAAATTGAATCACTAATTCAAAAACAATCAACGAACGCGACCGGTCGGCTGGGGAGCGATATCTCTTGCCCGTCCAAATTCATCGCACAGAGGTCGGCCGCCGTCTTCCATTTCCGCCAATTTCGATCAAACATAATCAATTTTCCAAACAAAACAGCACAACATTCCGGTTTGATTTAATTGTCAGTTTTCGTTATCACTTGCTAGGCTGCCGAGCCGAATGGAAAATCACGCCGCCGCCTGCCAGACTGTGAACGGTTCTCCGGAATCATGGAACATCAGACACCAGCAAATAAGCAGAAACTTGCCGTGTCGTGTGCCGTGCCGTGCCATTATGCCACAACAAAAATGGCTCACACATTTCAAGGCTTTCACGGAGATCCACGGAAAAGCGCATTAATTATGCCAAACAACGTTGGGTCTAAAGGCTTCGTAAACAGGAATTTCAACAATCGCCATCCTCACCGCCGGTGTGCGCTTTCGCGAGAAACTTTTCCGGGTGACCATCGGGTGCCTCTACAACGTAGTCAACCCACTGTGTGCTATGGGCACCTCGGCACCAGCTGTGCACTATTGCTAATTATCTGAGTGCTTGAAATACTGGCAAAAATATGTTCCTAGACTGCGGGAATGAAAATTCTAGTTGCGATGCACTTGACAATGGTAAACATGGCATCACTGCCCAGAGCAGCGTATATTCAACAGCCTGACAGTGCAGCCACAGCATGTGCCTGCTTGAGAGGTGTCAGCTTTAGAAAAATATATAAATAGCAAAGACAGGCCCCATCCGAAAAACGAAAGAAAAGCGTTCAGAGAGGGCGTCATATCACGCACCATTAAAATGTAAAACACACAACAAGACCAAAGAACGAGCCACCAAAGCCCACGATCCTCGGCTGTTGGTTGGTCTGCATGCATACTGCAGGCGAGCACAGGTTGGATGGTGGTTGAAGGATTTCCGTGCCAAGTTTCCGGCACCAGCTCCTTTTGCCATGCCACACCACGTCCCGACGGCATTTGAGTATGAATTAGCAAAATGAAGTTGTGAAACCGGGAACAAAAGCCTAATGAATTCAAACAGCAAGTTCCTCCCGGTCGTTGATGGAGGGGTGGTACTTTTTCTGGGGGGGCAATTGCCCGAGCGTGGGATCCTCTGGCTGCATGTTCTGGGGTTAGGGCGGGGTATCAAATGTGTCATAGTTATGGTTAAAATTTTGCGCTTGCATTCGTGTGCGGTCTCTGAGGTGTGATGTTCTCTCTGGTTTGTGGGTGATGCAATGTGATGGGTTGTTTCAAGGTCGTTTCGAATGGCGAGGGTTTGTTTTTGACATGGAGAATGTTGCTCAAACAACAGTGGAAGCTCGAAAGTTCTTGTAGGTGAGGTGAGCTGGTAGGAATGGAATAGATGAAATTAAGCAGAACATTTTGGGTTTATTCACAAGTCTATCCAGTTCTGTATGAAGTATAAAACCTATCTCAATTATTGCTACCAATTTATAAATGTATAACATTTCTAAATGTGGTGCATAGTTCTCTATATTTGTTAGAGATGTGATTTTGGGTAATTAGAATGTAAGTTGTTACATACACCAGCGAAATTCAAAAAGTCTCCCTAGAAACGAGAGTATAATAAGGAAAGGGTAGGAATATTGGTGTGATACTCGCTTTGTTGGAAGCCAAGAACTCCTTTGCACTTCCACGAAAACTCACTGGGAGATTGGATAACAGGAATGGGTGACAGCAGGGTTCGTTGGTAAACGATACGCTGAATTCACGCAAAGTCTAGTATAATATTTAAATATTGGTATCGATTTCCTATTTGAACCGATACATTCCAACAGTAAAGAAGGAATAGATTTTTCACTGAGAGAACAAGCTGGTTTTTCATTATGCTGGAAAGTTGATTTGGGCCGATTTAAACAAACAGCAAGGATGCTATTGTGCTAATGCCATTACCTGAATCTGGACTGGGACGACAGAGTTTCTCCACTCATCAGTGTCAACATCCGCGTCGAAAGATTTGTGTTTGCTTCTAGATTTTGCTCTGCAAAGTTGCATTGTTTTGCGAATTCATGTAAAGTTTCATAAGGTGTATGTATATTCGTCCTGTTTCCTGTTACGACCTCCCCGCCGTAGATTTGTCCCATGACTAGTGTTCTAGTATCCCAGACCATAACGCTGTCATAATGGTGGATGGATGGCCGGCAAACACGCCGAACATCCACAATTACGTTGGCAATGACAACGGAACCACGGCGGCCGGGGATGAAGCGGCGGTGACGAACGATGCGCTCATCGTGATTGGGAAGTCGCTCAAGGTGAACAAAGCGCAAGGACCAGACGGTTTACCAAACCCAGCCATCTTTGACACGGCGAGTAAGGTACTTAAGGTGGTAATCCTCTACACGCTGTCGAAGTACATGGAGGGTACAAGCGGCTTGTCAAATAACAAGTTTGGCTTCCGTAAGGGAAGTCAACGGTGGATGCCATCGTGCCCGTCACCAAGATTTCAGAGGTGGCAATCCAGCGTATGAGTCGGGGTGTCCGTTACTATACAGTGGCCACCCTGAACTTGAGAAACACGTTCAATAGCGCCAGTTGGGAGGCTATCGTCAACTCGCTCCTGGGTACCTGTGCAGGATTTTGGGAAACTTCATCACTGAAGCGGGTCAGGAACGCGTCCAAGTCACCGAAGGAGTTCCGCAAGGTTTGATCCTGGGTCCGATTCTCTGGAACACGGTGTATGACGAACTGTTGCGATTATCATTCCCCAGCGGGGTAAAGATTATCGGATTCGCGGACTTCATCACCCTAGAAGTCTATGGTGAATCCATAGAAGAGGTAGAGTAATGGCCCACTCCATTGACATAGTGGAAGGATGGATGCACTCCAGAAAACTCGAGTAAGCCAATCACAAAACGGAGATTACAGTGGTCAACAACAGAAAATCGAAACAAACGGCCGACGATTAGTGCAGATAACTGTATCATCACCTCAAAGCGGCCCCTAAGGTACTTGGGGGTTATGATCGATGACAAGCTGTCCTTTGTAAGCCACGTGCAGAGTGGCCACACAATCTTAATTTAAAAATTCCCGCATTTTTCCCCACTTTTTTTTCACTTTTCTTCCTAGTTTTCTCGACAGGGAAAATGAGTTTATATAAATTGGATTAATAGACTCTTTTCAGTTTGGTTCACTACCAGGCACTTTTCAATCATTGAAAATCCTAGCTCCATCGTCGCATTTGCGACAAGATGAGCACCTTTTTCACAAACGTTGTCAAATTTGGTAGCACCTTCTTGAAATGACCAATCGTTCTAGCCAAAATCGGTCCAAACGCTGTTATTTTCTATGGATTCCTGCAAGCAACGTCTTTGAAGACGGCATTGAGCACAGCTGCCCAAATTCTTGCACTTTGTGGGCAACTGCAGCGTTTAGATAGTTTTTATCTACGAACGTTTCCAGACACAGCCTCAGACGCTTTTTAGCTATATCCGTGAAGTTAGTAATAACATCAGGGTTAATGCAGGTGACGTAATGCGTTAAAGGGTATACCAAAGGAGATTTGTTGGGTAGCTTCTTCAAAAAACCACAGTAAAAAGATCGACAGTTGTTGCGGAATGCCAAAACGTCTTTTGTCTGAATTTTTTGCAAATTCTCTCGCTTTCTTGATTGCCGACTTAAAGGCAAAATTGATTTCCACATTAAGGGTTGGCAGAAGATTGCTCTCCGTCAATTCTATTTCAATGAACGATTTTGCTTTGACTGTCAGACGCTCGGGCTTAAAAAAATTCTCCATAGCGGCTCTAAGTACTCCCGTCAAATTGTCGAAAATAAACGGAGCTATAAGAGATTAGGTCTGGTATTCCTTGAGAAACGACTCCACCATTGCTGCTCCGTGATGTCAAAACTCAGTTTTTGTACCAGCATCTTATCGTCTAACACATCAGGCTCATATAGGTTCCTGCCCACTGCAGTGACAAATCTTTGTTTACAAATGGACTAGACTTTTTGAAAATCACAACAGTGTTACGACCCCAGAACACAGTGGGGCGACTCCATAGCTGGCCGTTGTTTATCAGAAAAAGTTGTCGGTGTTTATCAGAAAAAGTTTAACCAGACCATCACATTCATTTCAGATAATTATTCCACGACTGACAATTCTAGTAAAATAACCATAACCACTTATTTATATTTTCACTAGTCATATACACAAGTATTTTGGGTACCACAAATCCCTTCAATAACACAGTTTGGCTCAAAATATAACCAGTATCAGTCAGATATAAAAGAAAATTTATGATGCTAACAGGACCCTTTTTCAGTTGCATAATACTGGACAGAGATGAATAGGGGTATGACAAAGAAAAGCAATCAGTTTGTTCTATCTTCACACAACAACAAAATTGACAAGCTAGGAGTGTAGTGCATGCTAAAAATATACCTTTTGTTGATATGATCAATATTGAAGCAATTGAACATAAGATGCTTAAAGCGTTCGCAGAAGCGATAAATCTTGTCAAATATTCAAAAAAAGCGCAAATTGACAAAAAACCTATCTTTTATTTAAAAAAATATCGATACTCTGCGCAAGTCTGCACTTCATTAAGCTATGCCCATTTGAAAGCTAACATTTTAATCTAATATTTACAACTAATCCTAACCCGGGTGAACCCGGGCATCATAGTTTTGTAGCATGATTTTCACACACAAAATCACACTTTTTTCGTTTATATTCAAATTTTACTTAACTTTTGTACTAATCAACACAAATTAATGACGCAAATTTGTTCTCTACTTCATCCCAAGGGACTTTCTTTTGGACACCATCTTAATTCAAGCCAAAGGAAGAGCTTCAGCAAATTTTGTTAATTTTATAACTTTTTTCAAAAATTCGAAAACAAAAACAACACAGGACATACTTTAAAAAATCGTAGAGAACACAATTCAGTCCAATCACTTCAATAATTTGGATTTCAACATTTCAATAGATGTCAAAGTGAATTTCGTATTTTGGATTAATGACCAGTGATTCCCCACTTTGCATGATGGCGGAACTCGTGTAGCATATAAAAAGCAAAAATAATGTAAAAAACTTGCAAAGACAATATTTGCACTAGAATTTACTGTAATGCATACAATGGCGATGCTTCAGTCATGAGGATCACCCAAGGAGTTCCAGTCAAGTAAAATAAAAACCAAAGTAAGTCATGTGCGTAACTTCACCATTAGTCAAATCTTCTGAGCGGTACGTTTTGAAACAGGCTGAACAAAGCCAGCAGAAAAGGATCCACATGCCAATATGTTTGTCCTCCTTCTTGAAGAAATTGTTTAAGGCGTGCCAGCTGCAAATACCGATGTTGAGGACTGCAAAGCCATGACTCCCTGATTTCCCCAGTCAATTCTTTAAATTGCCTTCCAGTTGACAACCGAGCCATCCATAGAGTACTGACCTATCTTCTTCAGCAATGCTGGATTTGCAGAAAAACACTGTTTCATTCCGTTAATGAGATCGTTGGACCGAGTAACTGACAAAAACGCTATTCAAATTATCAATTTGAAAAACGTGTGAGCATGGTACTTGCCATATCTCGAGTACTTTTTCAAACAGACGTATCTGATTTTGTAAACAAAGAGGGGAAGTAAGATTCAAACGTAAATATCTCAAAACTTTCAGCACCCTCACGGAAAGTAGCATCACCATCATGTTAGCGAAATGTGATTCCTTGTGTTGGTGGCATGAAAGCATGAAAGTGCTAAGAGTTTCAAGAATTTAACGTTTGAATCTAATTTCCCCGCTTTGTTTACAAAACTAATATTATTACAAAAAAATCCGATGGATTTTTAAATTCCCGACTTTTACCCGAATATTTCCCGATGATTTTGGATTCCCACATTTTTCCCGCATTTCCCGATTTTCCCGAATTTGTGACCACCCTGCACGTGGATTACACTTACAAGAAGGCTTCCGTGTCTATATTGGTATCATCCCGCATGTTGTCGAATAGTTTGGCGGTGCAAGGGAGCAAGCGAAAGTTCCTGGCCAATGTCCTCCTGTCCATATTTAGATATGGCGATCCGGCGTGGGCCACCGCTCTTAGTACTCAGAGTTTCTTGAGTAAGCTCCAGCATACGCACAGGCTAATGTGCCTAAGAGTGGTCAGCGCATACCGTGTCTTAGCGGCACGGTCTGTGTCTTAGCGGGGTCTGCGTCTTAGCGGGGATGATGCCCAAAGACATCATCATAAAAGAGGCCGTAGAGTGCTTCGAACAACGTGGCACAACGGGGATCAGGAAAACCATTGGAGCCGCATATATGATCTAGTGGCAGAGAGAATGGAATAGCACCCCCTAAGGTCGGTGAACCCACCAACAAATTCTGGCGTTAACCGGATGGGTCAGTCTGCGACACGGTGAAGTAATCTTCCACTTGACGCAGATCTTGTCTGGCCAGGAAAGTTCCACTAGCTGCTGCTAACGCCAATTTCCTCAACTCGCTCATCAACCATCCGCTCTCGAAAACAATCGACCACAGCACTGTAATAACGTTTGCATTACAAAATGGACTCAAATTGCCAATTATTCATGGGTTTATCTTCACCTGCACTGACAAAACTGCCCATGCAGCATCAATCATAGTAACCCATGAGTCAGCAGACAAAATTTGACAGCTCTATCAGTCGAACTCTAACCGTGATGGCAAAAACAGTGAAGCAACTCCGTTCAGAAGTGTGCGCGTTCAAAGAACGGCACCCCGCCGCGTCAACGGACATCGTGCGGCACTTTGTGGACGCCGGATACACCTGTTCCGGCATCTATAACATATTGGTACTATTAAGGAGTGTATCGAATATAAGCTATCCACATACATTTGCGTTGTACGCATGTATTTGTGATGGTTTTTTATACTCTGAACACTGCATGCTGTGCGTTTGACTGTCAGCTTTCTTTTGTTTACTTGTTTGTGCGGTTCAAATTCTGCGTTTTCAAAATGTCGCGTATTGAAAAGGAAGTGAAAATTAAGGTTCTGGACACATGGCTAAGTGAGAAGGGTATTACTATGCGAAAATTGGCGAAGCGGTTTGGAATTCATCATGCGAGTGTTAAAACCATCATTAATAAGCTTGGGGAACACTATTCTTTGGATGAGCTACCAGGAAGATGCAGAAAACCCGGTTCTTCCAACCCGAAACTGGAGCAGAAAGTGGTATCTCTAATCATGAAGAACAAATCAATGTCAATACGTGATTTGGCCAAAGAAGCAGGAACGAGTGTCGGAATGATCCAGCGTATCAAGAGGCGAAACCACCTGAAGACCTACAAGAAGCAGAAAATCTCAAAACAAAGTGCAGAACAGAAGAAGCGAGCAGCAACAAGGGCCCGGAAATTGTATTCGCGTCTTTTGCAGCGTCCGGATGCATGCGTTTTGATGGACGATGAGACTTATGTAAAGGAGGACTCAAAAACCCTTCCAGGTCCACAATACTTTACAGCCGTCGTTGGGGAGGATGTGAGCGATGCGGACAGGTCGATTTAAGTGGAGAAATTCGGTCGAAAGGTACTGGTATAGCAAGCAATATGTTCCTGTGGTTTGAAGTCAACCATTTTTTACACTACCGGAACTATAAATGCGGCAATCTATCGATCTGAGTGTCTCCAGAAGAGATTGTTGCCTTTATATAAGAAGCATAGTACACCTCCACTGTTTTGGCCGGATTTAGCGTCGGCTCACTATGCCAAAACCACTCTCAATTGGCTTCCGGAAAAGGGTATAGATTTCGTTGAGAAAAATATCAATCCACCAAATTGCCCTCAGCTTCGACCCATCGAACGTTACTGGGCAATCGTGAAGAGGGTCTTCAAGAAGACTGGTAAGGCAGCTGGGAACATGCAGGAGCTCAAAAAAATTTGGGCTCAAGCGTCCAAAAAATGCGATGCAACACTTGTCCGGAAATTGATGAAGAGCATTCGATCCAAAGTTCGAAAATTCGTGAAGGAATAACTTAGATTTCATCCGGTCTTCATTATGTTCAAGTTTAACCTCGTACAATAAAGGATCAATTTTTTGTATGAATAAAATATCGGTGTTCAACATAATTTGAAAGAAAGTTTGTGCATAGCTTATTTTCGATACACTCCTTAGACAACAATCTGAGCATCGAAAGAAAGCCCGGTTCCGGACGGCCGACGGCCCTGAGCGACAAGAAGCTCCAAAAGATGCTGAAGAGGAAGACCGAGGTAAAAGTGGCTACATCGCTGGGTGCGCTTGGCCGGGAGGTCGGTTCAACCGGCCAAATAGTGAAAAAGTACCTGGCGAACATGAACATACATGCCAGGAAGTGGAAGTCACGTCCACTGTATCGTACGAATTTATAGCACGAAATGCCTGCCGGAAGTTGCGTCGTTTATCAAAAAATACCATAAGGGCGAAGACGCGGTGTTCTGGCCGGATCTGGCGTCAGCCCACTAATCGAAGCGATCGTTGGAGGAGATGGAGCGGCTGAATATCGATGTGTTACCCAAGTCGGCGAACCCGCCCAACGTCCCCTAGCTGCGTCCCATCGAGAATTTCTGGGCCAACCTGAAGCGTAAGATCTACTCCAACAATTTTGTCGCGTAAACTGAGGAGGAATCGATCAATAAAACGAAGAAAGAACTCAAAAACATGCCTACACGCATGTTTTCGTCCGCCATGGCGAATGTTCCGGTTAACTGCCGGAAGGCCGCTCGCATGGGCGTTGAATTATTTTGCAAGTAAGCTTAAATAATTACCTTCCATGGAATTATCTGTCTTAGCATTTTTTTTATCACCATCCGAAAAAAGTCCATTTTTTAATGCAAACGTTAGACATATTACAGTATTGCTAGAATATTTCTACTCTAGTATTTCTATAATATTTGAAGGTACTCCAAGCTATCATTGAGTTCAAATCTTGATGTTTCACATGACGGTCACAGGCGGTTTACGATGTCTCCACTGAACGTATGGGTGAGAAAACCCTCATAAGATATCATTACACCTTTTTAAACATGTGGCTTTATTCACAGAATTTTTACGGTACTTCAATATATTCTTGACTTAAGATCATAATATTCTACAATATTATCACGGATGTTTACGATGTCTCGATGTAAACATGCGTTGTTAAACTTCATGGAAGATCATAACACCGTTGTAGCCGTATTAAAGTGTTTCTGGAATATCTATGTTACTTCATATTATCCTTGAGCTTAGATTTCGATATTTTTCACAATAAAAAAAAAAAAAAAATTAACAGTGTTAAATTGCAGATGTTATGACTATTTTTAAATCATTTTGATGTAAAGATAAATTATTAGATAAGGGACATTTGACTCGCTAATAATTGCACATACACAGAGTGAGCTTTTTATGTTAGTGATGACACATCCATATAAATAAAGTTTGAATGTCCAAAACTGCTTGAAAATGTCCCAAGCACAAATAAAAAAACATTTATTTGATTAGAAAATAGCAAATAGATGGTTGATCTTCTGAAAACATTAATATACGAACTCCATAATGATTAGGAGTACACATGATATTGTAGTGAACATCGCCTTGCTGTTCATGCAAAACACTTTGGGATATGGAGCTTTTACAACTCACAAGTACGGTGAAGACTTCGTAAGTCACCTTGATAACCATGCAAAACATCAAGATCTGATCTCAAGAATTGTTTGGAGTACCTTGGATATTCTGCGAATACTGTAATATGACTATAATTGTGCAATGATGTCCCATAAAGCTTTTGCAACTCATAATTTCGATGGAGACCTCGTAAGTCGCCTTATTGATCATGCAAAACATCAAGATCAGAACTCAGAAATAGTTTGGAGTGCCGTAGATATTCTGAGAATACTGTACCACGACTTTATTTGTGCAATAATTGTGGTAGATAGAGTTGGTATGGACCAATAATAACTACCTGCTGAACCAACTCACCAACAACCCCGTAGTACGATGGAGATCTCGTAAACCGTATTGTTGATGATGCAAAACATCAAGATCGGAACTCAAGAGGAGCTTTTGCAACTCAAATGTACGATGAAGACCTCGAAAGTCGCCTCGTTGATCATGCAAACATCAAGGTCTACACTGGAGAATAGTTTGGAGTACCGGAGACATTATAAGAATACTATAATATAGCTATAATTGTGCAATGATGTTCCATGGAGCTTTACAAACTCATAAGTTTGATGGAGACCCCGTAAATCGTCTTGTTGAACATGAAAAATATTAACATCTTAACTCAAGAATAGTTTCGAGTATTGTAGATATTCTGAGAATACTGTAATATGACTATATTTGTGCAATTATGTCCCATGGAGCTTTTTCAATCCAAAAGTACGATGAAAACCTCGTAAGTCGCCTGGTTGATCATGCAAAATACCAAGACCTGAACTCATGAATAGTTTGAAGTACCGTAGATGCTCTGAGAATACTGTAATATGACGATATTTGAGCAATGATGTCCCATGGAGCTTTACCACTTCATAAGTCGATGGCGACCCCGTCAATCATCTTGTTCATCATGCTAATCATCAACATCTGAATTCAAGGACAGTTTGGATTTTAACGTAGGACTACGTTTCTCTTTTCTATACCGGGTGTTATTTCAACATATCTTTAAAATGTGAGCGTTACGCAAAAGTGAAAGGTCCTTGAACACAAATAACTCTCGTTTGACTGAACAGAATGACTTAATTTGTACACCATTTGGTCAGGAAAATTACAAATGTATTGATTAAATTTTAAATTAAGTGCTTTTAGTATAAGTAGTTCAACTTTTTACTTAAATATGACCTACTTTTGCTCCCATACCAATCTGCATACGAATAGGTTGAAAATAAGGTTTTCCCTTTCCGGGTCCTCAAAAACGGGTGACAAATGGTTCAAATTATCTTCTTATTTTTATTTCGTTAGGTTTCCTTCCATGTTTAATACAGCCATAGCTCCCTCTCTCAGCTGCAAATCTGAGTGAAATGTTCGTGATTTATCCTAAACAATCATTGCATGTTATATCAAAATAGTAGATTTTGGATTGTTTGAGGTATTAAGTCGAGAGTGATAAATTCGATAGGGATTTTTCATTAAGTTCGAACTAACAATCGTAAGCAATGGCCCAGTATGTACAAAATTTAATAAGAAGGAACATACCAACGCGGTCCTACGTTAACCTTGCGGTTATATCCCTGATATAACCCACCTCTAATTTTTTGAACAAGTTTACAAAACAACGTTCCTCTGTAACTCTACAAGCCAAATTTCGACAGCAAATTTTAAGTTTCTGTCATATATGAACCTTCTTCTTCTTCTTCTTCTTAAGCATTTCAAGCTTATCGCTTGCTCTCAACTTAGTGTACTAGATGCACTTCCACAGTTATTAGTTGAGAGCTTTCGATGCCAAGTACCATTTTTGCATTAGTATGATTGTGTGGCAAGTACAATCATACCCTATGCCCAGGGAGTCGAGAAATTTTCCTTAACGAAAAATTCCTAGACAAGACCAGGAATCGAACCCAGCCACCTCCAGCATGGTGTTGCTTTGTAGCTGCGCCTCATGGACTTCATGAGATATCATTACACATTTTTAGACAAATGACAGTATTCTCAGAATATATACGGTTCCACAAACTATTCTTGAGTTCAGATCATAATATTCTAAAATATAATCACGAATATTTACGATGCTATACATGCATTGTATAGCTTCGTATACATGCATTGTATAGCTTCGTGGAACATCATAAAACCGTTATAGCCGTATTTCATTGTTGCCAGGATTACTACGTTACTACATACTATCCTTGAGTTCAGATCTTGAAGTTATACATGAACAAAACAGAGATTTACGGTGTTGAATTCCAGATGTTTTGGTTAATTCTTTATCATTTTGATTTGAAGATGAGGAGTCAAATTTAACTCGCTTATAATTGCAAATGCATAGAATGATTTTTTTTATGTCAGTGGTGACACATCTATGTAAATAAAGTTTAAGTGTCCTTAACTGCTGGAAAATGTCTCGTGGACAAAAACAAACACATCTATTTGATTAGGAAATAGCAAATAGCGGGTTGATCCCATGATATTGTAGTAAAAACTGCCTTGTTGATCATGCAAAACACCATGGGATATGGAGCTTTTGCAACTCATAAGTACGATGAAACTTTGTAAGTCACCTTGTTGACCATGCAAAACATCAAGATCTGAACTAAAGAATAGTTAAGAGTGCCATGGTTATTTTGGGAATACTGTTATATTACTATAATTGTGGAATGATGTCCCATAAAGCTTTTGCAACTCATAATTTCGATGAAGTCCTCTTAAGTCACCTTGTTGATCATGCAAAATATCAAGACCTGCACTCAAGAATAGTTTGGAGTACCGTAGATATTCTGAGAATGCTGTAATATGTCTGCAACGGTGTTAACATTTTAATTGTAGCTTTTACAGATAAGAAGTACGTACAACACACTCTAAACCTCTTCGTCCTAGCCAACGTGGGTACCAAGAGTACCTACCATAGAAACGGAGCGGAATCGATCATCGATATAACATTTAGCAGTTCTGGGCTAATTAGCAATTGGAGGGTGGATGATGGCTACACCCATAGCAACCACTTGCCGGTATGTTATTGTATCGTCCACAATACAAGGCAGCACGCGGAAGGAGAAGCATCCACCCCTTTCGCCCGCAGATGGAGGACGTCCTACTTTGATGTTGAGACTTTTAATGAGGCGCTTGAGAGGAAACGAAACTTACGCGAAACCCAGGAACCTTGCGGCGAACGACTCGTTATGACACTTACACGAGCGTGCGATGCGACCATGCCGGGGGAAGTCAAACCGAGGAATGGAAGATCGCCGGTGTATTGGTGGACGGTGTCGATCGCCGACCTCCGAAGAACATGCCTCCACGCAAAACGGAGGGTGCAAAGAGCGCGGTCAGACGCCGATAGAATCGAGCGTAGAGGGGCGCTAGTCGCCGCGAAGGCCGCACTAAAGAGGGAGATAAAAGCCAGCAAGCGAGCCTGCTTCGAGGGTCTGTATCAGAAGGCCAATATGAATCCGTGGGGTGACGCCTACCGGGTTGTAATGGCCAAAACCAGAGGATCGGCGGCTCCAACCGAGCGTTCATCAGAGCTGCTGCAGGTGATCGTTGGGGGACTCTTTCCGAGCCACGACACAAGTCCATGGCCCTCCGCCCTAGATGTGTCCCATGACCAGCGTTCCAGTATCCTAGACCTTAACGCTGTCATAGCGACGAGAGGGTGGACGGCTCAGCCGAACACCCGTGACCACGTGGGCACCGACAACGGCACAACGGGGGTCGGCGACGAGGCGA
The DNA here is from genome assembly GCA_024533555.2 of Aedes koreicus. Classification (NCBI taxonomy): domain Eukaryota; kingdom Metazoa; phylum Arthropoda; class Insecta; order Diptera; family Culicidae; genus Aedes; species Aedes koreicus. The sequence goes on from JAHHFK020003985.1 coordinate 548,217, forward strand.
CGGTGACGAATGATGAACTCATTGCGATAGCAAAGTCGCTAAAGGTGAACAAAGCACCGGGACCGGATGGTATTCCAAACCTGGCCATCAAGACGGCTATCTTGCTGGATCCCGAAATGTTCAGGGTGGTGATGCAAAAGTGTCTGGACGAGGGCGTCTTCCCGGACGCCTGGAAAATTCAGACCCTTGTGTTGCTACCAAAGACAGGGAAGCCACCAGGAGATTCATCGGCAAATAGACCTATGTCTGTTGGATACAGCGGGTAAGGTGCTCGAGAGGGTAATCCTCAACAGACTGACAACATACACGGAGGGTATACGTGGTCTGTCTAATAATCAGTTTGGCTTCCGTAAAGGGAAGTCGATGGTGGATGCCACCCTGTCCGTCACCAGGACGGCCGAGGTGGCGATCCAGCGCAAGAGGCGAGGAGTACGATACTGTGCGGTGGTCACCCTTGACGTGAGAAATGCGTTCAATAGCGCCAGTTGGGCGGCTATCGCCAACTCGCTCCAACGCCTTCAGGTTCCTGGGTACCTGTACAAGATTCTCGGAAGCTACTTCCAGAATCGCGTACTGGTATATAATACAGAGGCAGGCCAGAATCGTGTGCAGATCACCGCAGGCGTCCCACAAGGTTCGATCCTGGGTCCGGTGGTATGGAACACGATGTACGACGAGGTACTTGAGTTCCCAAGCGGGGTGAAGATAGTCGGGTTCGCAGATAGAGATATGTGGCGAATCCATCGAGGAGGTCGAGTTAACGGCCTCACACTCCATTGGCATTGTGGAGAGATGGATGAGCTCCAGGCAATTGGAGCTAGCCCACCATAAGACCGAGGTCATGGTGGTGAATAATCGGAAATCGGAGCAACATACGACGATCAGTGCAGGTAACTGCACTATAGAACCGAAGAGATTCTTGAGGTATCTTGGGGTTATGATCGACGATAAGCTGTCCTTTGTCAGTCACGTCGATTACACTTGCAAGAAAGCCTCTATGGCTATATCGGCATTATACGCTTGCATGTCGGTGCAAGGGAGTAAGCGTAAGCTATTGGCCAGCGTCGCCCTGTCCATACTTAGGTACGGCGGGCCGGCATGGATCACCGCCTTGAGTAAAAAGAGCTACGCAAATAAGCTAGAGAGTACACACAGGCTTATGTGCCTAAGAGTGGTGAGTGCATACCGAACGGTATCACGTGACGCGGTCTGCGTCCTAGCGGGGATGATGCCAATAGGCATTGTCATAAAAGAGGACGTAGAGTGCTCCGAGCAACGTGGAACAAGAGGTATTCGGAAGACCACTAGAGCCGCGTCCATGGTTAAGTGGCAAAGGGTATGGAACAACTCCACCAAACGCAGATATTGTCTGGCCACGGCTGTTTTAGACAATACCTGCACAAATATGGGCATGCACAGTCCTCCGCATGCAGCAAGTGCGTGGGAGTCGAGGAAACTGCGGAACATGTGTTCTTCGCATGTCCTCGCTTTGACGACGCGAGATCCGGCATGATTGCCGTAAGCGGTCACGACACGACTCCGGATAACTTGGTCCAGAGGTTGTGCCAGAACCGGGACGTCTGGGACGCCGTATGCGTAGCAGCCTCCCAGATCGTCCTCGATCTCCAACAAAAATGGCGAAACGACCAAAGGCAGGTCGCAGGGACCACCTAACTACTAAAGCCCTAAGTAGTAAGACATAGTGGGTGCTTAACAAGCACAATAGCCCCCTCGCCGAAGTAATACCGAAAGGTGGTCCCGGGGAGGGTCCATGGCTTAATGCACGGGTGGGTTTTTAGTGGGTCGAGGAGTTGACACCCTCATCCCCACACCCTGAGTTCTTCAGGTGTCTGGTTGCAGATTTTCCAGCCCGTCTAAAAAAAACAAAAACAAAAAAAAACCTCTTCGTCATGATAGACAACATCAAAATCTGAATTCAAGAACAGTTTGGATAGTTAAAATCATCATTGTGTCCGTAACCATATCTGTTCAATAATTTTCCTATTTTTGAATAAGTTTACCGAAAAAAGTTCCTCTGTAACACTACAAGCCGAATTTAACAGCCAATTTCAAGCTTGGGTCATATACACACTTAGATTTTTTTTACAGAAATCTGTAAAATTTTACCGAATTCTAAACAGCTGAACGTTCGGTAATCCGAGTAAACGGATTTCGGTGAAATTTTACAGCTATCTGTAAAAAAATTACCGTAATTTGTAATTTTTTCAAGGAAATCCGCTAAATCGGATTACCGAACGTTCAGCTGTTGAGATGTCGGTAAAATTTTACAACTTTCTATAAAAAAAAACCTAAGTGTAAATTACCCATCCGTATTGAATCGGTTAAAACCGATTAAATGTAAGAGATCCCGAGCAGGAACGAATAACTGGCCTTGGTATTTATGAGCTCAGATTAAGAGGTAAAATACCTGACGATAATACCATCAAATTGTTCCCACAATGTCATGCGAATACCAAATTGAGGTAAGAAAATAGTACCTCTTAGCTATTCGCAGGTATCCGAAATAACAAGTTTTGTTATTCGAGAGATATTTTGTTTGCAATTCTTAGGTATTTTACCTCTTAATCTGAGCTTTTTAATACCAAGGCAAGTTATCAAGATCAAAATAAGGTATTCATATGTTGTTGTCTCCTGCTCGGGATAGCATCCCGAGCAGAAGCGAATAACTTGATAACTGGCCTTGGTATTTATGAGCTCAGATTAAGAGGTAAAATACCTGAGGATAATACCATCAAATTGTTCCCACAATGTCATGCGAATACTGAATTGAGGTAAGACAATACCAAAATAATACCTCTAAGGTGACCAGATACCCAGGTATCCGGAATATCAAGTTAAGTTATTCTAGAGACATTTTGCTTGCAATTCTTAGGTATTTTGCTTAGGTATTTTACCTCTTAATCTGAGCTCTTTAATACCAAGGCCAGTTATCAAGATCAAAATTAGGTATTCATATGCTTTTGTGTTCTGCTTGGGATGCTTCACATTACAATACCGGTTCGCTATAGCCATGGTTAACAAAAAGAAGAGGTAAAATTGGCACATTCAAACGTTAAAGGTATGCCAAAGTTAACAGCGAAGCATTATTTACCGTTGAGTACTGTTAGACAGCTCCTGATCATATGTTTTATTGCATATGATAGTGCCAGATGATGGACAATATAATCATTAGCACAGATTTACCTCAAATGACATGATGAGACGTGAAATAAATAGTGATTTCAGATCATCTAAACATGACATAGATTCCATATGCAACCTCACAATCTGGCAACAAACCTAAATGTTAGAAGGAGCTGATTAAAACACTCTCTCCGGTACAGGAGAACAAATGCAAAATACGCAAAGGCAAAATTAAAGCGATTTTCTCTTGCAGGTAGGAAGCAGAAGGTTTTCTAGATGATGCATTTTAAATCTTTTAAATGACAGTAATTAATTGGTAATCAATCATGATATTTTCATCGATCCATTAGCTCATAGATAAAGTTCATGTTCGTATCATTAAATGTGAAACTATTTGAAAAATATAGGAGTTCAACATATTTCATAACAACTTTTTTGAAAACCAAATCCTGATAAAAACTGTAGGCAAAAATAAGAAAGAAATTGAAAAATATTAACTAAAATACAGTTGTTTAAAAGATGTTCGAGCCGCTCGTTTAGATCAAAGTTTAACTATTTTGTGATATTCAAAGAAAAAAAAAATAACAGATTTTTCAAAATAATAATATTATAATTGTATATAAACACTTAACCTCCACGACAAATTATGAGAACAAATGTTTTTTTGAACTGTTTTTAATTAATTTTAAAGGATTTGCTATTCAATAGTAATTAAATAACGTTGAATAACAACAATCAAATTTTCCCTCTTGCTATACCCTCATGCCCCATCCTCCTTGGCTACGCCTATTTATGGCACGCTTTTGCTCCAGGACAGTCGAGCGAATATTTTCCACCCGAAAAACAGGAATCAAACCCTTGACCTCCGAATTGGAAAACCGACGCGTTTATCTTAATCTTAATTCAAATCAGTTAAACTCTAACAAAGTTGACGAATAAATAATATATTGTATTTGTTTAACGTTAAAAGCTTAAATTATTCAATTGAATAAGAATCAGAACGCAGTTTACTGGGCCCACTAGTTATCCAACAGAAATTATTACAATAACCGAATCATTTCCATGTCGTAGAACTCACCTGAAAGAACACCTGACCCTGCTCAATCCACCCAACGACGATATCCGAATCGGCGAGCGTTCCGTCACGGGAGAACCCCAATCCCACGTATCCAAGCGTCCGGGCTTGCATCTCGAACATTATATCCTGACTGGTGGCAGTCCACAGAAGTCGATAGTTGTGATCAAAGTCCACTATGTGGTCCCACTTCACTCCGAGCCCCAGCTCACAGCACCATGCCAGCAGCAGGCACTGAAAGCACCGCACCAATCCACGAATTCTTCTATCTGTGCTGACCTTCATCGTGTCGATCACTGGCAAAATTTGGTCAAATTACTTATTTCTTTTACGTTAGTCACTTCAGCACAAATCACAATTCACGCACTTGGGTTCACCGTTTCGAATCGCATCGGTACACCACGACCGCACAAAACCGACGAACATCTGAAATGAAACCAATGTGAAGCGGTTAGTTATATACAAATGACAGGTTTCGGAAACATTTTTATCTAAATTATTAATTATTACATTGTACACGCTTGCAGTCAAACACGGTAGCGTGTCCTCTAGTCGTTGCAGCGAAAGTAAGATGAAAACACTATTTTCCGCTCCTCCCAAAGTACTACCATAAATTAGCTTTAATTAAATGTATCTTCCCAGGAGTGACTCGCAGTCTCGGAGCAATGCACGTTTCCAGAGTGCAATATTTTTGCATTCTTTCCACAAGACCGGGAATCATAATTTCTTCTCCTCCTCCTCACTGGATCTCCCCGCCCATCACAGCGTTTCGGTAGCAGAACTGACCATTTTATCACTCTGAGAAGTAGTGTTTTATTTCTTTTTTAAATTTTGTTGCAATAGAAGTGAGTGCGCAGTCCCAAGTGAGTGAGTGCGCACGTGGAAAAATGTGCGATTCTGATAAGACAGTGAACTACTGGCCTAGAAAGAGCATGAAAAGCTTGTGCTCACCAGCTGCAGCCAAGCGAGATTGCTTCTAGCAAAAAAAAAAAAAAAAGTAGCGAGTGAGTCTGCCCGCTTGGTTGGACACGAAGACAAGAAGCAATTAATTCATATCATCTGACATAATTATGTGTTTCATTTGTAAGACAGATGACAGAGTGGGTTTTTGCCGGATTGTTTTCTGTAGTTTTGGTGAGTCTTTTGCCAAAGGGATGTAATACGCGCTGTTGAGATTGAGTTGGTTGTTACAAGGATGCCGAGTGATTAAGGGATTTAACATTTAAATTCAAGAGATTAATGATTAAGATTAAATCTGAACATACGACCAGTATTAGATTCATCAGAAATCATGGCTGAATTAAAGCACATTAACTTTACATGTTAAAAAAAAAGAAACACTTAATTCCTCATCAGTGGTCACGTCCATTTAATGTTCAACTTTTAAAAGCAATTCAACAACCCGACTAAACTTTCTCCAAATGGCTTCCATAATGACCTAACAAGGCCCATTTCCCAGGTGATAATTTTCGGTTGATCACCTAATCCCATCTAAAAACGACGATAATTATCATGCTTATCCTAAGGGACCCGACCTTCTCGCCACTCGTCCTTCGAACCGGACACAGAACACGAAAGCACAAATCGGCCATAAATAACGAGTTTCATTTCGGTAGACATTTCTACCATTTACCTACACCCAAAGCAATAGAGCCGTTAAATCGCTTGTAAGATTAAGTGTTAGCAGAGATAGAGACTCCTATCCCCCAGCAGAACCCGCGTTGATCCCCTCTTTAATGAGCTCCTAGGAACAGGTCACAAAACCGAATCCTGCCACATGGACAACGGATCTGATTTTCATGCAAAACGAGCTGTCAGCTTGGCGGGAATCACTTTTGCAATAGACACAAACATGAACATACCTATAGCTCCGAGCTTCCAGGCCAGCAACACCAGAAACAACATAGGCATCCTGATTTAGGGCAAAGAAGCCTGAAAGCCTCTGTAGATAAATAGCACCTACTGGCCGGGTCGAAAGCAGGCTAGGTCACCTGATCCGAATCTTCCTCTCAATTAAGTGGGACACTCTCGTTGGAGTGGAAGTGCGATGTGGTATGAAAATTTTGGAAAATTTACCAACCAGTTGGGGAATGTAGGTAACTGAAAACTATTCCACTTTTCCGCAAAGGATCGTACTAAATTCCCACCGATCCAGACTGAGGACTGCACTTCCGGTTTCACAGTGTCATCCAGAGCGATAGTCTCATTATCTGCCAGCTTCAGAGCGCACGAATTAAGAGACACATTCCTGGCCCACTGACATTTTAGTGTGCCGTATCTGCTGTTGGCTTTCGGCTGTCGGCTCTGCCAAGGTATCATTCTCACCGGCAAACCTACTACCCTCCGGAAGCAAACCCATTTGAACAAATAGAAATTAATTAAAAGCCATTTTTCTCACTTTGCTTTTCCGGGTTTTTTTTTTACTCTCTCTGTTATATATTTATTTTTTTCTCGTTCGCTGCGGTCCACTCGGTGAGGCTGTCTCATCTCCATCTTTTACTGCATTAGAGTACAGACTGGTGCAAAAAGCGAAGCTGTTTTGGACTATTTAATTTGCGCATCACGTTCGGGGTTTTATAGAAGAGCGAGTGAAAAAAATAACTAGAACAAGGTTACTTCAGTGCTGTTTTTTGCGGAAGGTTGCAAGCCGTAGTATAACGGGATGCCTTTAAATGCTTTGAGAAATGTCCTTGGTTGACCAGTTGGTCAGTTGAATAGATAATCTAATCGCACATAAACTTGGAATTGCACCACTGAACAATTTTGGCAACACATTAGAAAAGTAACTAGACAAGAAGTTATAAGTCACAATCATAACCCGTAAAGGCCCGAGGGAACAAAAAATAGGAAGAAAGTCTCAAGTGACTTATAGAAGATTTTCTCATTTTTGACTTTCATAGACTCGTACAGGTATCTAAATTTCAAATCCGGAATTCTTAAGGAAGCCATTCTAAGGGGGACCGGTTGAACGATAATCAGAAACTAATTCGTTTGAAACTCCGAAAAATGGCTCTCTAACTTCAACTTTTTTCAAAGGGGACTACATAAAAATTAGAGGTGGGTCATATCAGGGATATAACCGCAAGGTTAACGTAGGACCGCGTTGGTATGTTCCTTCTTATGAAATTTTGTACATACTGAGCCATTGCTTACACACTCAGAAAATTTTACAGGATTCGGTAATTTTTTACCGAACTGTCAACAGCTGAACGTTCGGTAATCCAATTTAACGGATTTCGGTAAGATTTGACAAGTTCCGGTAATTTTTTTTACCGGAATACTGTAAAATTTTACCGAAATCCGGTAAATCGGATTACCGAATGTTCAGCTGTTGAAAGTTCGGTAAAAAATTACCGAATACTGTAAAATTTTCTAAGTGTGTACGGTTGTCAGTTCGGACTTAATGAAAAATCCCTATCGAATTTGTCACTCTCGACTTAATACCTCAAACAATCCAAAATGTACTATTTTGATATAATATGCAATGATTGTTTAGGATAAATCACGAACATTTAACTCAAACAAAAAATCTTTTATTGTAAAATTTAATTGATCGTCCTGAAAAGGACGATGGTTATGATACGCGTTAGAAATTAATTTATATTTTCGGCTTATTTGGCCAGCAGGACTCCATCGCGCTGTATTCAATACAGCATAGTAATTAATTAAACTCCTCGTCGCTGTGAATGGCGGACGGCAAGATAGTTGGGATGATTCTAATAATCTAGTTGTCACAAACACCATTTTTCGGTGCCCAACCCCGGTATGGCTTCGAAAGCGGATGCCACTCGCGCGGATTATTGACAATGAAATAATTTTGGTTCGAATCGTGTGCTTTATACTGGCGTTGATAGTATGAAGCAAATTTCATAAGAGGGGACGGACTTCAGTTATAAAACCAGAAACCGGCAACAAAGCAAAATAAATTTGCAGCTGAGAGGGGGGGCTATGTCTGTTTTAAACATGGAATGAAACCTAACGAAATAAAAATAAGAAGACAATTTGAACCATTTGTCACCCGTTTTTCAGGACCCGGAAAGGGAAAACCCAAATTTCAACCTGTTCATATGCAGATTGGTATGGGAGCAAAAGTAGGTCATTTTTAAGTAAAAAGTAGAACTACTTATACTTAAAGCACTTAATTTAAAATTTAATCAAAAACATTTGTAAGTTTTCCTGTCTAAATGGTGTACAAATGAAGTCATTCTATTCAGCCAAACGAGAGTTATTAGCGTCCAAAAACCTTTCACTTTGCGTAACGGTCTCATTGTTCTTAAGTTGAAATGACACCCGGTACAGAAAAGAGAAACGTTATCCTAAGTTAATAATCATCTTACCATTTTGCCCGATCGAGTGGTCACTTTGACTCCGGTTGTTGAAACAGTTGATTAAGATGTTAATCCTTCTTCCTGTAAGATTCCCGAACTTTCTGTGGTACACCAGCCATCAGGTTCTGTACGGTATCCTCAGATACACCCGTCGACCAATAGAGAAGTACTGGGCTCTGATTAAGCGGAAACTCTTCGAAATTAAAAAGAAAGCAAATGGTACCGATGATCTCAAGAGTAGATGGAGATCTACTCTTGAAATCATCGGTACTATTTGTTTTTTTTTTTTTCATAATTTCGAAGAGTTTCCGCTTAACCAGAGCCCAGTACTTCTCTATTGGACGAGGTTCTGGACAGTTTTGTGGATTGGCCTTTTTTGGCACGTAGACCACTTAGACCTTATACCATTCCAGGACGGATTTCGCATAGTGACAAGAGGCCACATCAGGCCAAAACAGAACTGGAAAGTCGTGGTTTCTGATAAGCGGTAGCAACCGCTTTTGCAGAAACTCTTTCTGGTACACATTCTTTGATAGTCCCGGTAGAGACGAAACTTTTAGTTTTTCGACCACAACTAAATATGGTCTGCCAAATCTAATACTCCTTGGGAATTTGGACACCTTCTTTGTCCGGAATTGCTCGGCAACGGCGTTTCTTTGCATTGCGGAGTAAAAATGTTTCGTACGTATGTTTCGTCCATTATTGTACAAGAAAATGTTTGCAAAAAATAGGTGTAAATCCATAGCACGAATTTTTGCAATGGAATTTTGCTTGCCGTCACGGTTGGGCACCTTTTTCACTTTGTACACCTTCAGTCCTTGCCTCTGCTTCAATTTTTGTACGTATGATTTTGACTCCCCAACTTTGCGAGCCACTTTTTGCACAGAAAGATTACCATTTTTCTCAATAATGGCTACCACCTTCTTGTCCATTTGTCGGGAGCATACTTGTCGATTTGTTCCACTTCCAACCTTCCGATCCACAGTCAAGCGCTGGTCAAATGAACGTAAAACACGGTACTTTCAATAGTTTTAGTTTTTTGACATGATTGTCCGTTGTAATTCGCTGTATGTTCAAAGTCAGTCGCTGTATGTTCAAAGTTCACAGTCAGTCAGTCAGTCAGTCAGTCAGTCAGTCAGTCAGTCAGTCAGTCAGTCAGTCAGTCAGTCAGTCAGTCAGTCAGTCAGTCAGTCAGTCAGTCAGTCAGTCAGTCAGTCAGTCAGTCAGTCAGTCAGTCAGTCAGTCAGTCAGTCAGTCAGTCAGTCAGTCAGTCAGTCAGTCAGTCAGTCAGTCAGTCAGTCAGTCAGTCAGTCAGTCAGTCAGTCAGTCAGCCAAGAAAACGCTATTGCAAATGACACGGAAGTAGCCACCTTTGAGAATTTAGAATCTTTTCGTCTGTTTCTTTAATTGTCTTTTTTTTTTTTTTTTTTTTTTGTTAGTGTTACCTTTACAAATTTAATAAGGCGCTTCGTAATTTCTTCTGTTCGGTCAGTTAGTTGGAGTGTCATTAATGTGCTCTGAGAAGCTTCCGAGGCAGTTTTCTCGAACCAAAATTAAGAAGTTACTGTTTGTTCTTTGTGCGTTAGAATGATAGAACTTAACTCCATTTGAAGCATTTAACCAGCCGCGAAAAGATCATGTCGTTCATAGAGACGCTGTTGTAACTGCCTTCAAAGGTGTTACATTTTCATGTTTGCTTTCCTGTTCTCTCAGTCATGTTCATATCCACTGTGTGGTGTCGTTTCGTCTTTTTGTCTTTTTGTTATTTAGTTTATCAGTGTCACGTTTACAAGTTTAATAAGGCGGGGCGACCCCTGCATTGTGACTAACATCCATACCTCTCACGCCAATGTCACGCGTTCGAATCTCACCCACGGACAAATTACAATTATATCAAAAAGTGTTTGAGTGACTACGACGGGAGATAAACCAGCCCAGGGCTGAAAATCTCAATAATCAAGGAATAAAAAAAAAGTTAGATAAGGCGTTTTTCTTATCTTCGTAATGCCTTCAGTCTTTTCTAGTTTAGTTCGTTGGTATCTCATATTTGTGCTCTGAAAGTCTTTTGAAGCTGTTTTCTCGTATGAAAATTAAATTCTCACTATGTCGCCAATATTTGAATTCTACCAGCTGTAGTAATGTCTGATGTTACAAGTCTTAGTAGTCCCAAAAATAAAATGTTTCCTTGTTTCCTTTAAAAAAGTTTACGAGGTCGTTGCATCTCTTTCTGTTATTAAATTAGTAATTCAGTGTAACGTTTAAGAGGGCATTATGTAACGTATTTCGTTACGAAGATATGAACGAATCAGTACTTTACGGCCTGTACTATTATAGTTTAGTCTCCGAGTACATACTGAGCTATTTGTGTACCGATTTTATTTTTGTTCATGCCAAATTAAAGTTATTTAAATCCTCAAATAACTGGTCCAAATTTCATTATGATTGGATAAATCGTCATGAAGATATGACCGATAAAATACCTGAGAGCACATAAATTGTGAGATGAAAATATACTCGTTGCAGTTCAATGTGGAAATGGAATCGAGCGCAGCAAATTTCAATTGATTTGCAGTCAATTCACAGCGAAAAGTTTCAGATTAAGAGATTAAGTACTTTTGATCAGCGTTGATGACTGCCGAAAAAAACTGGCGAAAATTATTTATTGTTATCCGTGCTTGAAACAACCACATCGGTAAATGTATTGGTAAAGGCATCATACGCAGGAACGCAGTGAGTGAACAAGATTAGACGTTTTGTAGATTACTTCATTCCATCACGCAAGTGGAATGGACAACAGCTCTGCCTACTTGTGATTCAATCTTCGTTGATTGAGTGGCTTTGGAAATACGACCCAGTATGATCGCCAGATGATAATGTTCGGAGACGAGAGATGATAGCATTCATTTGAAAATAATCATTCTTTGTCTTTTAGTTCGAATGACATTGTTTGAAGTTTTGTTAAGTATGTACCGTCTTGGAAAAATCAGCCTACTCAATTAGACTTTTTTTTTTAATTTGCCTGTCACACAATGTGTTATGCACATTAGCCTGGGACACGGATATATGAAACAAAATTATTTTCGTTCCCTCTTAATTTTTGGAAGCCTTTTGGTTCCTATAATAACTGTGCAAAATTTCAACTCGATCGGTGAAACTATATTTTAGCGCTCGCAGTTTTAATTTTCCATAGTATTTTATATGGGAAAACTTACCTTTTCAAAGAAATATCTGGCGAGGTGACCCGTTGTCCTCTAAAAATAAATCAATCCCTTAACTTGCTGGGAAATTTTTCAAAGAAACTTTTCTTCGAAGACCGCAAAGCGATACAACGCTTGTGGAAAAAGTTATTAAGCTGAAACTGATTGCTATCCAATCGAACGGCTCATTGGAGTGTTTTTTCTAGCAGCACAGTTCCTCCATGCTGAGTGAACATAAACAAAACACAGTGGTTGCTTCGCGCAGCCAGCAGCAGGTTCCAGGTGGCAGTGCTGCAAGAGAAAACAGTTCAATGAACCGTTCGATTGGATAGCAATCAGTTTCAGCTTAATAACTTTTTCCACAAACGTCGGATCGCTTTGCGGTCTTCGAAGAAAAGCTTTGCGGTCTTCGAAGAAAAGGCTTCCGAAAATCATTAGGGAACTGGAATTTAAATTTTGTCCCAGGCTAATGCACATCTTATGAATTTTATATCACATAACATGCAAGAAAAATCGTTATCTAGATTTCAATTGAAGAGGGTTTAATATTCATATCGTCAATTATCATTCGTTCAACAAACATTCGCTTATTTTCAATTTCAACAAGAATGCATACATTTTTGTTTGGTGACATGTGAAAAATCTTTTGTACCGGACAAGGAATCCACTGCATCCTGGTTGGTAATGCCGTACCATTACCAACTAAGTAACCTTTGCTTTTATCAGTATCTACCAAAAACAGAAAACACTGGCCTAAAGGAACACATGTCACCTTATATTAACATTTGGCGTTTAGTTACTTCATATTTTCTGTTTTTCCCTCTGTATTAACTGGTTACACTGTGCTTTTTGGCTTCCGATTCATTTTAGCTTTGAACGCGGTAATCAACAAGTGATCCGATTGGAAGCTTCGAGCACTAGCACTCAATAGATTCAGGAAACGAAAATGAATCACCAACAAAAGCCAACTAACGAATCAATAAATTGTACAAGCAAGCAGTGATGAATACGCATACAATTGACAGGCGACGACGTTCATGCTATGTTCATTCAATGTTTACCTTGGCCCATCAGTTTTCGGTTTGAGAGGTAAAGCAGAACCTCTCATTGTGTGCGTCTATTGAATCAAAGAAGAGTTTGCAACGAGTGATTTATGATACGATTGGAACCATCCTTGCTTTTGATCAATATTGCTACACGCCGATTTGACATTTGAGTTGAAGGAAAGCAAAGTTTTATGTTGCTAAATTCAGCAGCTGCGCCTTTTCTTCGAACTGATTCATTTCGATTTGCAGCGGATTAAAATGAATTCATCAAATCAAGTTGACGGCATCTATGTTAGTTAACCCCTGTTCAGCTTTGTCTAATAGTTCATTTTATAAACTGAATATATGAAATATCAAATAGTTCTGGAACTTCCTGGATTTTCTGATGAAAATAAGTATCCAGTACCATATTAGCCATATTTGAGTTCGTAATCCTAGTGAAGTGTAAGAAGGGTTCAGTCTCACCATCGGTGGATTAATTCGTTTTTTTTTTTAATTTTATCTAACTAATATTGATTTAACAACTAAATTCAGAAAAGCACTCAACTCAAACTAATTTAGTAGGGGTACATAGATTGGTATGAGCCTTTAACAACTTCGTAATTTTCCACCCCGTACAAACGCTTTCTTTGTATCGGCTGACTTTGAAAGAACAAAAGTTCTCATTCGTGAACATAAATATAAAAATATTTTCGATTGTGGGGTCGGATCTAATCTAACTAATTTGCCTTGCCTCCTACCATACTGTCCAGTCGTAGAAAAATTTGAACTAATATCGGCGCCATTAATTTTAATGAAAGTTTCAAAATCTAGATGTAAATATCCACAGGTGGTTGTCTAGGATAACTGACAGCATTCAAATGATTGAAATCAAGCTTTTATTATCGAAGTGGAGCTTTACTTGTACTAAAAGTGCAAACTAATGGAAATAAGAAAAGAAAAACAAAACTGAAAAACAATAGGGTTCACAAGAATTCTACAAAGTTTTAAACGATTTTCATGTCTAGCTTTTCTACGTTGCACCCTGTAATTGGAACAGACTTTATAAAGAGTCACATAGTAAATTGTTCATTAAATGTTTGAAGGTACGGTTGAAGGCAAGAAAAAAAATATTCGTCCCTAAAATCAAGTCAACATGAAAATTGCGTGATTTTAATAGGTAGTTGCAAAATCATATATGAGATCGTCATAATTTAAAAGTTTTCTTCTATAAAACGTTGGAGGTAATCAAAGGTGATTCTATCAACTATCTCTTTAAAAAAAACCATTCGCATCATCATATTTTGTAACATACACTAAGGTATGCGCACAGCACAATCCAGCCATGGTTAATTAGCAACATATTTTTTTTATTTGTCAAAATAAAGATGTCACCTATACCGCTAACGCAATGTCATAGTGATGTGATCATTTTGACATACGGTTTGCAGTCACAAATGCATTGTATTGAAAACGGAGTCGAAAGAACAACAAGTGCGTGAAAGAAATGTGCCCAAAAGTGTGGAAAATCCGTCTATGTCGCATCATGACATGGCAAAATCACTCGAAGTCCTTCGTTCAACAGTTAGTTGCGTTTTGAAACGCTTCCGGGATCGGTTGACTCTCGATTGGAAACTAGGATCTGGCGGCAAGTGTAACGACAGCTTCAAATCCCAGCGGGATGCAGTGCTTCGGCTGATTAAGCAAAACCCGAACTTTTCCATCTGAGATGTGGCTAAAAAGGTCCAAACAACGTATTCTTTCGTTCAAAAAGTGAAGAAAGCGGCAGGATATAGGTCGTTTGAGATAATAAAAACCCTAAACAGGAACGAGAAGCCAGTTCGAAAACAAGAGCACGTAAGCTGTACGACAAATTGCTGACAAAATTTGACTGTGTGGTTATGGATGATGAAACAAACGTCAAAGCAGACTTCAAGCAGCTTCCTGGTCTTGAGTTTTATACTGCATTACAACGAAGCAAGGTTGACGATCATTTCAAGGCTAAAACGTTGTCGAAGTTCTCTAAAAAGTACATGGTTTGGCAGGCTATTTCTAGTTTTGGTTTGAAAAGCAAAATCTACAGGTACGATTAACCAACAAGTTTACGTCAACGAGTGTCTGCAAAAACAGCTACTACCATTCATCCAAAAGCACACGAGTTCTGTGTTGTTTTGGCCTGATTTAGCGTCTTAACATTATGGTAAGGCGGCTCAGGAGTGGTATGCAGGAAACAACGTCAACATTGTACCAAAGGACTGTAATCCTCCGAACACCCCAGAAATTCGTCCAATTGAAAGATATTGGGCCATTGTGAAGCGAAATCTTGAGAAATCAAAAGTAGATGCAAATAATCAGAAATATTTTGCTCAAAATAAGATACATCCAGAACTTAATGGATGGTATCAAACGTAAATTTAGAGCATACAGATATAACAAGTCCGAATAATAAAATTTTGATGTAAATGAGTTATAAAGGAATTCTTTGTTACGATTTTTTTTTCGGATTTAGAAATAAATAGAAATAATGTTATAATGCGAGTTTTTCTTTGGTTAGAATTTGCTGTGCGCATACCTTAGTTGCAAAATCATATACGAGATCATCATAATTTAAAAATTGTCTGCTATTAAACGTTGGAGATGATCATTGGTGATTCTATCATTTATCTCTTTAGAGACCCGTAGTTCCTATTCCCTGTAAAATACACTAGCCTGAACTGCACCAGCTTTCAACGGAAAAAACTTCGCTCATATACTAACCCTCGCGTATGATGTGAAAACTGATGAACGACTTATCTTATTCTTTTATTGTTTTTCGACGGGCTATAATCTCAAAGCGCATAAAATTAAATATTAAAGGTTTGACACTCCAACAAACTTCTACCTCTGTTCATGCGCATCCTAATTCCTCATCCTTGCAACTTCCGGCCAACCGTCAGAAAAAAAGGGAAAGAGCAATACTTGTCAGCTTCATGCTTCATCACCTTCCTTGGTTTCGTGTTCATCTTCTTGTTTCCTTTCTTGCTCATCTTAAGTGCACCATAAATCGCGACTGAATATAACATTTTAACAGCTCAAGAAGCCGCTCAACAACGGGCAGGAAAAAATGTTTAAAACAAGAAAAATCCGGCGGATATAATTCGCGAGCAGACTTTTGAGAACCACATTGGCGGATGTGTTGTGTTTTTGTTCATCGTTCACTCTCGGAGGCCATATAATTGCAATAAAAGCGGAAGAACGAGCCAACAGCGGCGGTCCTGTTAAGGATTCTTCAGTGTCGAGATTTCTTCTTCTCGCTGAATAAACGACTGGAGGAAAAAATAATAATAAAAGCTCCGAACCGGGAGGAGGAAGTTGCACAAAAAACGGAAAACTCTCATATGTTATGTTTATTTGCGATTCGAAAGCAGAAAATGTTCATGTTGCCGCTGGCTTTTTGCTGTTCGTTCACACCTCTTTGGATGAAAGCATCGGAAAGGATGATGTTGGGTGTGTATGGGAAGAGTGAGTTTGGTGAAATAAAAAGTTATAATCCTTGGCAGAAGAAGCTTTCGAGAACATTTTGTTGCAGCCTTTCCCCATCCTTGATGGGAGTCCGGGACGTGTGAGGCATCCGCTGGCTGTGCGGAATGATTACGCACTCAAAAGTTCTCCCGTGGCACATTTTTTTTTTTTGGGAACAGGGAATGGGTGGATTTAAAATTTTCGGGCTTCTATAACTCTTTGATTTTCGGTGGCTTCCGTTGGTGCACGGCATTGTCATATTTTTGATAGCAAAGTTTTCCTTGAGCCTAATTTCCCAAAGAAGCTTATGGATGTTCTGCGAGAGATAATACAAAAGAATGTTGCAATAAAATTGAAAGCATGAATCTCATCACTCTTCAATCAAGTATTTTTTGACGCGTTTCGCCAGAAGCAGCATTGTTGGAACGACTTCGCAAAAAGCCACCAAACAATAACCAAAGTGTAAGTAAGATTCACTTAAATCATGAGCCACCTTCCAAGAATCCTCAATCCCACTCCATGGCAACGTTGATGAAATCTTCAAAAATTGAACATCTCCCGGTTCGACTTCCGGAACACTGGCCCTACACACTAATGAATGTAAAACGCGTTATTTACAGCACACCGTTGGACAACAAATTGAACAGCGACTTTCGCGGTTTTAACATTGAAATTTTACAAGATTCATCGTTATCTTCGTTGCCACCCGAACGAATTTGTCCCTCTTCATTGCGTCCTCGAGGCCATTGTTGGAATAACAGCACGATGACGGTGGAGACCCTCTTCCTGTTTGACGTGGGATGACGGAAGCCCAAAAACGGCATATCAAGGAAGGGAGGTCGCGCCCGAAAATGTTTCTGTTAAAAGTGGTGTCAGCAAATTCGATGACTTCCGAGACCTCTCTTTCAATGAAGTGGGCCGATGAAGAGAAGAACACGCAGCAGTCACACTCTGACAAAAGAATAATAATGGCAGATAATATTCCGACAATTCCATCATTCAGGACATTATGAATGACAATGGGGTGGCTTGAGCGAGTGTTTATTCATTCGATCTAAAGATGTATATTTCCGGAACAAACTAGGAGGGGGGATCGGAAAAGGGAAGCATGACTCTCCTGGACCAAGTGTTCCACATGATAGGAATTTTCACCTCTATTGTTGAATCGTGTCGACAATGACGGCAACGGCGAGAGGCCACGGAACTGCAAAGTTCCCACAGCAAAGCGTCGGTGGATACGTGGCGACAAGTCCTCCGGTCCATTGTTGACGAATGGCAGGGCACTCTCCCGTCGAATGGAGTATGTTTTGTGTGAGATTTGAGCTGAAAGGAAGAATTTACTCGACATTCTCCGGGAATTATCGTTATTGTTATACAAAGTGAAAGTATGTTGGAATCACTTCCCGTGCCGGCTGCTTCAAGTATAATAGAGTGTTGCCTTGTGATGATGGTCGGTGGAATTGGTAGGGGATTGTGAGCTTTGATTTCTTCCCTTTATGATATGTTTAAGATTTTTCCTACTCCATAAACGATTCTGTTACGGTTGAGTGGGGTCTGCACGGATACGAAAAAAAAAAGGATCTGAGATTTCGATATATTGGCAAAATATCATCTTTTGAGGGTAAATTTTCAAGAGCTGGCAGATTGGGTCAGAGATGTGGCTTAGGCTTCGACTGTAAGTATATTATATTGCTTAACAAAGCATACTGAAAGGCAGCAAAATGCTTTTATTACACCTAATTTTAACAATGCATGAACTGAATTTCGTGTGGATCAGCCCTCAGCCCTCCTTCTTCAGAACTGAATACCCCATTTGAAAGGTTATGGTCTCAAAAATGCATTAGTGTTGGAAAAACATGGATCCAGTAACATTGACCACCGCCAATCTGCTACAAAGGGAAGGAGGTTTGGATTTCGATGTGTGAACAGAATAGCAAACAAAACATTCCAAACTAACGTTTGCATTAAAACAAATGGACTTTTGTCAGATGGTGATAAAAAAAAAAGCTAAAACAGATAATTGCTTTTGATAAATTTCCCATGGAAGGTAATTATTTAAGCTTACTTGCACAAAAATTCTACGCCCTTGCGAGCGGCCTTCCGGCACTTAACCAGAACATTCGCTATGGCAGACGAAAACATGCGTGTAGGCACGTTTTAGAGTTTTTTCTTCGTTTTATTTATCAATTCCTCCCCAGTTTTCGCAACAAAATTGTTGGAGTAAATCTTACGCTTCAGGTTGGCCCAAAAATTCTCGATGGGACGCAGCTGGGGCACGTTGGGCGGGTTCGCCGACTTGGGTACCACATCGATATTCAGTCACTCCGTCTCATCCAACGATCGCTTTGAGTAGTGGGCCGACGCCAGATCCGACCAGAACACCGCGTCTTCGCCCTTATGGTATTTCTTGATGAACGACGCAACTTGCGGCAGGCATTTCATACTATACATTTTCCCGTTTACGGCTAGTCCGGAGCGAAAGAAGAGCGGCTTTGACAGCCCCTTTTCGCTGATTGTCAGCCACAGCAGCACATTCTTGGGGAACTTGGTGTATGAAATGAACTTCACCTCGGAGCTCACTTCCTTCGTGGGGGAAGTAAAATACGAAGTGCCCTGCCAGTCGTTGTCATCCAGGGTGAGATAGGTCTCGTCGTCCATCACCACCGCCACGTCACAATTCGCCGGGAAAATCGAGTTGACCATCTTATTCAGCCGCTGCCGCTGCGTCATTTCCGGCAACTCCGAAACCAGTGAACGCGACTTACGATTCCAGATGATCATGTTCGCCAGGTACTTTTTCACTGTTTGGCCGGATGAACGGACCTCCCGGCCAATTGCACGCAGTGATGTAGCCACTTTTCCTCTTCAGCATCCTTTGGAGCTTCTTGTCTCTCAGGGTCGTCGGTCGTCCGGAACCGGGCTCTCTTTCGA
The DNA here is from genome assembly GCA_024533555.2 of Aedes koreicus. NCBI lineage: Eukaryota > Metazoa > Arthropoda > Insecta > Diptera > Culicidae > Aedes > Aedes koreicus. The sequence continues at coordinate 567,418 of JAHHFK020003985.1, forward strand.
TGCTCTGATTGATGTTTAATAGTGCCAAGATGTTGTACATGCCGAAACGGGCGTATCCGGCGTCCACAAAGTGCCGCACGATGTCCGTTTTCGACGCGGCGGAGTGCCGTTCTTTGAACGCGCACACTTCTGAACGGAGTTGCTTCACTGTTTTTGCCATCATGGTTAGAGTTCGACTGATAGAGCTGTCAAATTTTGTCTGCTGACTCATGGGTTACTATGATTGATGCTGTTTGGGAAGTTTCGTCAGTGCGGGTGAAGGTAAACCCATGAAAAATTCGCAATTTGAGTCCATTTTTTTAAATGCAAACGTAAGTTGTCGAGAGTTCCCGTCTTCGACAAAGTTTCTCAATATATTATCTTTTGTTATCATCATATTAGTTCCAAATCTTGCCGCAGAGATGGCGCTGCAATCAATCTTTTCCAAATGAAGCGCTAGATGGTTACCGACTTGGGAAAAGTTTTTGAGTATGTCATTGGTCGTCATTTGACATTATTATATTTAACTAGAAAATAAGAAGAATGATTAGTAATTTCCATTTAATTCCAACTACCTTTATTGCTTATCTTGACAGATACGTGTATTTCGTCTATAATGTGCAGACTTCTTCAGTGTCGTGTACTAATACTCGACTGGGTATTAGTATACAGTATTAGTATTAGTACACGACACTGAAGAAGTCTGCACATTGTAGACGAAATAGGTATTCCACTAAACAGCTCACACTCTCCATAATTCATTATTATATTTGTTCCAGATATTTCCGCAGAGATGACACTGGAGTTTATCGTTGTCAAATGAAGCTCTAGAGAGTTGCCATCTGCGTCAAAGTTTCTCATTGTGTCATTGTTCATTGTTATCTAGAGCTTATTTTGGCCAAGATATGCTGCAGCGCCATCTCTGGGGCACAATCTGGAACTAATGTGATTTTTTCAAATGTCTTCATTTTACATTCTCAACAATTTTAATGCAATTGGAAACTCTCTAGAGTCTCATTTGGCAAAGATTGTCATCTTTGCGGCGAAATTTGAAAGTAATCTGATGATGTCAAATTACTACATTTTAAATTCTTAACAATTTTATCGAAAATGACAACTCTCTAATGTTTCATTTTACAAAGATAGATTACAGCACCATCTCTGAGGCAAAATCTGGAACTTAAGAAATCCAGCCCGATTGGTTCAAAACTAAAAAAAGATAGCGTACATTGAAGTTTCGCTATCGGTCACAATTGACCCCAATAACTTAGGAAGGCTAATGACTGTGATGTTCTGCTCGTTGGCAGTGCAATCACAATCTTGCACAAAAAATCAGTCGAAATTTCAAAAAAGTGTACTGCAAAGCACCTTGGTTGGTGTAATGTAAGTTCAAAAGTATTGTAAACTATTTTTGTATTTATATACAGGGTGTCTCCTAATAGGTGGCACTTAAACAAAATTGAATCACAGCTAAACAATCAACCAAATCATAACATTTATTTTTCATTTGAAAGATACATGTTATAGAAATAAACCATATTAATTCAATTCGAATCCCTCGCCATTTTCCTTGATAACTTTGCGCATACGCTTTGTAAACCCATCGCAGCTGGCACGCATGATTTTCTGAAGAAATCAAAATATCAAACAAATGTTTCTTGAATCGCTCTACAGTAAGCCCTTTCATAGGGCCTATATGTTGAAGCATATAACCCCAAACATAGGAGTCAAGTGGGTTGAGATCCGGTGAAGATGCAGGCCATTCTTCGCTTGTGATGAAATCGGGCAAATTTTCCGAGCACCACGCTTGTGTCTTCTTTGCCTTGTGAGCTGGAGCTGGGCCCTGTTGGAAACAATATGGTATATTCCCATACAGCGTTGAAGCATGAGGAAGCAGATGGTTCTTCCAAACCTGTTCGAAGTAATATTAAGTGTTGATTTTTACGTTAGGTTCTATGAAAAGAAGAGGAAGTTTTCTTTTTGTGAAACGGCGCTCCGTACCATGATTTTCGATACATTCTGACAGCGTTCTACAGCTAGTTTGTTTCTTGGAATATTGGCAAGACTTTTTCCGTACACACGATCATTTTGTGGATTTTGACTGTCTTGAAGGAGGAAGAGCTTTTCATCCGGAAATAAAATCTCACTGTCACCGTGCCAAACCAAGAGATTTCTGTTTCCGTGAACTCGTTGTTTCTTGTACGGCTTGCATTCCATATCATGTCTGAGGAGCCTGTTCATTGAAGCAGGGGACATTTGCAATTGTTTGCTCAATTTACGGCCAGATAAGGCCGTGTGTGATTGAGGAGGCGGACATGGGTGAGATCTATCTGATTTTAACTATATAACAAAAATCTTATTTTCAAATAATACTAAATACGTGCCTGGTTTTGGAAGTTTTAAATTTCCAAATCTGGAAGTGTGTTGCAGTGCCCTTATCCAAATGATATCGGTAATGTTTACATGCGGGGCTTATTGTATGTGAAAGTAACCTCGGAATGGGCGTGACTCTTCAGACATTTTGAAATGGGTTGCTGGATCTGCAGTAGAGCTATCACTTTCTAGCTCCTGGATTAAAGCTGCTTCCAATGGTCCCTTGGATGATTGTTGTAAACAGATTTCTTCCATAATAGCATTGCCGGCCGATGGGTGTTAGATTGGACACACACAGAGAAGGGCTGCCATACAAATGAAACACAAAGTTCAGCATAACTCGAGAACTAATCAAGCATATGGAACCAAATTTGGCATGTGGGGGTTTTTGGAGGCAAGAAATGTTTCTATGGTGGTTTAAGATCCCTCGCCCACTGGAAATTCATACAAATGAAACACAAATTTCAACCAAATATGAGAATTATCCAGACAACTTAAACACAAAATGTGTACTTCTCGGGTAAGAAGCTTGTTCTGATAGAAGTTTGAACCCCTTCCTAGTCAAGAAAGGGGGAATGCTTGAGCTACTCTCAGTGCTACATTATGCACAAGAAGTTAATCTAAGGTTATGCAAGAGAAAAATACGCTCAAACTGACAGGATACAGCGTAGTTTGAAGATAAACATTTTGTCTATGAAATGCTTCTACACAGAAAGAAAAACCATGGTAGAAACTATCGATTCGAGGGTTTAATTAAAAACACAAACAAAACAAGAAAATAAACTATAATCGAAGCCATTCATTAGGAAACAAAAATATTTCAACAAATCTCATTGCGACAAACAACCATAAACGCGCCAGTTCTATTAAATTTTTATTCATTTAGCTACAAGCGCTCGCACCGCGTTCAGCTAGTGTTTTATAAATGCATGAAGTCATGTTTTAGAAAACAATGATGCATGGTTAATAACTAGCTGCAGCGATAAAAAGATAAGTATTTGTCTTTGACAAGTAATCAGGTTAGTCATATGTCTGAGTAAGGCTGATTTGACTAATCTTAAAATCAAATATGAGAGATGAAAACCGCTGAAATCGTGAAATGTTTTGCATATCTTTTATGATACATTTTCAAGACAAGCTATCGTCAGTGATTCTGACAAAGAAGTTTTATATGTTACTTGAGGCACAACGATCCCGAAGGGCCAAATTTTCCGAAGAGTCTTTGATCGGAAGGAGTTACGTATCATATAAGAACAACGGAAAAACGATGATGAAAGAAACGATTCTATCAACTAAGGTGGGCTAAAAATATTGCCAGAATATCGGACGATAACGGATTGACTGACACATTAACAGATGCTGGGCAATGAAGAAGGATAGCTACCGAATAATTCACGGTATGACTGTAAAACACACGCAAAATATCCATTGCCCGTGGCCTTGATGAAGGGAGACTTACTTACGTTATTTATCACTCACATTTATTAAATGTCCATCCAAATCTTCTCATATTCCACAGCATAAATAACAAATCACTACAAATAATAATCATTTCTTCAAGAATTGAAAGAAACAGGCTACTTAACAATCAGCCAAGTAATATGTAGTACTATAAGCACTAAACCAAAGTGCCTTAACTGGAGCAAAACCATCCAAAGCCATAAGTGATATTGGACTTTTGCGAAGACCTGCAATGGCATCATGAAATGCCGCCTCATCTTCAGAAGGATACATATTAAATTAGATAGATACGGACATGAACCTGACTGCGTGTGGTTTGTACAGATAGAGAATGGTTTCCTACTTCCGGACTTCGTTCCCAGGAAGTAATCCGACTGATAGGAATTTCAACCGTTATTTTATTTGAGGGTGAATAGCCATGAAGCAAATCGAATTAGGTCAAAGGAGGGTCAAGTTTTCTTCGCTGAAAACTTTCGCTAGAGAAAGGGCGGTGCGGACAGGGCGTGTTATGGATAACATTTGATTTTATCGCTAGCTAGGGGGTAATTTTGAAGAGCAATAATTCCAACGATTATTACCGACTAGGTATATTACTCTAATACCCCGCTTCTTCGGAACGGCCGAGTAGTGAAAACGTGTCAGGTCGACAAATAGATATCGATTCGATGAAAGCCTCTACTGCCATGGGAAATGATTGGTTGGCGTAGGATTTGATGAAGAACACATTTTGTGAATGGAAGAAAGTGATGCTCTATATTAAAGAAATGCCCACTGATATATTCGGAAGGATAAAGGTCGTATTCTCAGAACTGCGCTTGAGGGCCTGAAAGCTTTCAGGGAGTTCTTTTTCAGCTAGTTGCGTCACTAACATTACCCTACAATTACGTAGATACAACTATTTTCCATTTAGGTACCCTCTTATTGCGAGCTCCCAAGTGACCTTTCGTGCCAAAGAAACCTTTTCACCAGGTTATTCAACAAAGCTACATAGAAACCATTCCGTGCTAAATACACACTTACCAATGATGCCGGTTTGCTTCAATCCGATCCTTACTCGGCTTCAATATGCCGAGTAAGTAGTAAAATTTATCGATTTAGGACATTGGCAAAAATATTGCTGTCTAATGAGCTTCCAGGCAAACCCATCGATGACGACAGTCAAACTGGTTGCTCGTTTCTTTCTCCGTAAAATATGAGCAAGTGCTTACAACTACCCCAAAAAAGGCAGACGATTTTCAGATGTTCCAACTCTCTCGCGTGTACACTGCAAGCTCGCCCATACGTACTTGTAAAATCGGTGAGTTCAGTTGAACCCGGAAGCTTTTCAGAATGCAAAGCTGAACGGAACAAGGGTACCTGCTCTTTTCGGTTTGCTCGCTGTTCTTGGTGTTTTTGCTTTGCCATCCATGAACCAAAGGACCTTGCCGAGTGGTTTGGGTTTTTTTTTTTCGCAAGGAGGGGGGCACTTATGGAAAATTCAAGTTTATCAAACCTGAATCGATTGCTAGAATCTGGCATTGGACTTCCCACCGTGCCACCGTCCTCTTAGGAAAGTGAAAGCATACCATTCCCATTTCATCGTTTTTGCTGTGGTTATTTTTTCGGCAGGTTTTTATTTCTGAAGCAACCTTCGGCCATGTACATTCTCTCGCTTTCAACAATAGGGTAGGTTCGATTTAGGCTACAATTTTCCAAAGTCTTTAATTCGCATGTTTGGGGTGAAGCTTTTGATTCTAAAAAGTTTTGAAGTTTACAAAATCGGACAGTTCCTGTATTTCCTTATTTTATGCCTTTTCACCGGCCCTACCGGGCTGCCTTCGTGTCCTGACTTCTGCATGGGCGACACGTGCTAGCTCTAGCTTGCTCTTCGGTTAAAAATTTATCGGAATCGGAATTTAAATGAGAGCTTCGAATGGTGTGCTTAAAGCGAACGAAAAAAAAGGCGTATAAAAACATAAGTCAGGGAATCCAAGCGAAGCACGGTGGGACACGGCGGACGGAAATGTACTAACTTGGGTGGGGTTTCGTTTGATGGTATTGCCGGTAAACAAAACATGGCATATAGCTCCGGTAGGATGTGGTTCAAGTGAGCGTCCCCATCGTCGTCAGTTGCGGAACGTATTTGTTCTGGCGAATTGGAAATTTACATCGGTACACATCGAAGATAGAAGGGTTTGGCCCGATTGGCGGTAAATCGATCTATAAATTATTGCTGCGTACGATAAACGGGTAAATGGTGGGTGGTTTCACTAGAATTGGCAGACTGTATACTGGTGTGCTTTTTTGGAGATTAGAATCAAGCTAAATGATTATTGCAGATGTGGATTGCATACTCATTGGAATGTGGAAAATGGTTGAGAGCATATGTGGGCTTACTATCAGCATTGTAGGAAATTTTTACCTGACTTATATTTTTATCGAATCTTGACATGTATCCACTTGAAGTTAGAGCTGAAGACAAATGAATCAGACAAATAAACTGTTGTTATGCGCTTATTTTCTTATCGAAGAACTATAACCTTGAAATAATACTAAACGAATCCCGGATACATTCAGAAAACTTTAAAACATATCAATAAACTGAAAATTTATAACTTAGAAATGGAGTATGCCTGAACATTGCGTACCAAAGGTACCATCCATGAGTGCAGCTATAAATTAGACCCAACTTCGTGGTCCTAAGTCAAAACCAAGGAAATGTAGGACGCTCGAGAAACTGGAGGCAAACAGCCCTCAAGGGGCTATTCAAAAACCACGTAGACTTTTTCTGTCTGATCAAAGTCTACGCTTCATACAAAATTTCAAAAAATTGTATGGAGAAAAGTCTACGAGGGCGAGGGGGGGTTTGAGATTTTCAAAAATAAGTCCACGTGGTTTACGAACCGGCCCTAATTACGTTTTTTGACGAAATATTGTGGCGCAGGTTCGGTCCTGAAGGTACATTGGATCAGTAAAAGTAGGTAAGCCGCAAATTGATTATTGAATATTTATGCCGTTCATATAATTACAAGATCTCCTGAGCAACTCAACCAATCTCAGATATTTTCAGGGAAGCCAGGAAAGTTCTGGACTAACTAAAGCTTAAGGACGAAATAGCTCGAAAGTGGCATTTTGTGGTTTTATGAAAATAACTATGCTCTGAGATCACTAGAGAAGTTGTAACAACTTCAAGGTTTTATGTATGCAAGTATCTAGAAAGATGCGCCGATTGCACAAGAAAAAAATCAGATAAAGCCGTCATTTGAAGTACAGAATGAAAACCTAGGTTAGCATGTATAATATAAGAAAAGCCAGTTCTTGTAAAGAAAACATTTGCTGGGTCAATGACGCTTTCTCACTAATCAGAATAAGGCTAAATTCAACATTTCTCTAAAGAACATCATTCTCAATCACAAAAATTAAACACGAGAACTGAAAAAAAACACGAGAACTGAAAAATTTAACACGAGAACTAAAGAAACTGAATTTATTTTAAATCGTGCACCCTTATTCATTTCGTATCTTCCCTAATCACCTCTTGTTTTGTAGGTGTGTGCAAGCAGAATAATGTCTCTATTAAGCTTAGTGACGTTAACGCACGCACACTATCGCGTCTATTGTCAAGTAAAAATTGTTTGTTTTCCCAATGTAGGAAATATGAAAGCTTCGATAATCAACCCTGGTAAGACCAAGGCCGTAAACTGGTGTGAAACCTATCAAAGCGTTTATTCTCCATGTTAGGGGCGGCTGATCATCGTCCTCGTGCCAGCGGAGAACACTTATGGTTGCTGTGCACTATGTTCCTCCAGCGAAACAGGGGATAGGTTGAGGCCCTACAGGCCTGTCGCAACAAATCATAAATACAGGAAACAAACAATGTTAATATGGACCTAGACCATCGGCATAGACCTAGGCGACGGACACGGACAAATTCAGAACATGGAAATGTATGTATTTCAATTTCTCAAGAAGTACCCGTATTCTTTCCGACTAATTGAAGGTCCGCAAGTTCGAAATTGTAGCACTGCATGAGGTTTGCTAGAAAGGATCGACGGAACATACGTATAGAGATGATTAAACCATTTACCATTTAGTATTTTGGTGGCCAATCGATAACAGAATGTGCAAATGGAGAATTATAGGCCGTTTCTTTGATGTAAGCACAATAAACGTGCATAATCCTCATGTAGGAAGTGACGATGACGATAAGGACGCTTTTTACACGCAGCTGGCAAGAGAATACGAGCTGCACAAGCCATGGCGTCAAAATTGTTATCGGAGATCTCAATGTTCAAGTCGCCAGGAGGAGGAAGTTACGGGAAAGTTCAGCGCACACCAGCAAACGAACGAAAACGGCTTCAGACTCATAGATTTCACCGCCTCCAAGAATATGGCCATACGTACTATCTAGTTCTAGCACAACCTCCCACTTGGGTACACCTGGAGATCACCACAACAGACCAAAATCACAAATCGATCTCGTTTAAATTGATGAAAGTCACTTCTCGGATATTATCAACATCATGACCTATCGCAGCGCAAACATCAATTCGGACCGCTACCTTGTTATTGTCAAAATACACTAAAAGCTTCCCGTTGTAAACAACATTCGGTACCAACGACCGCCACGGCACAATCTGGAACCACTCAAGCTACCCGAAGTTGCAACTGATTACGCGCAAAGCCTAGAAGCAGAGTTGCCGGATGAGGGAGTGCTGATCGAAGCCACGCTTAAGGACTGCTAGAGTCATGCCAAAGCAGCCATTAACAACACAGCAGAAGGTCCCATTGGGTTTGTGGGTAGAACTCGACGAAACGACAGCTTCGACGAGGAGTGTCAAAGGGTTTCAGGCGGAAAGAATGCAGCGTGGGCGATTATGCTACAGCAAAGAACCCGTCAAAATGTGAAGCGATACAAACAGAAGCAAAGACAACAAACTCATCTGTTCCGGGATTAGAAGCGCCACCTGGAGGAGTTGGAGTGCGAAGAAATGGAGCAGCTATTTAGTTCTCAAGAAACGCGAAAGTTGTAGTATAAATTCAACGCATCCCGCAAAGGCATGGTGCCGCGAGCTGAAATGTGTTGGGATAAGGTTGTAGGTATTGACGGATGAAAGTGAGGTGATCGAAAGGTGGAAGCATCACTACGATCAACACCTGAATGGAGCAGAGACGGATCACCAAAAAAGCAGGAGAAATTACTTCATCGGAACGACGGACGAGAGAGATGTGCCAGCTCCCACGATAAGTGAGCCTGAAAAGCCGAAAAGAATATGCGCAAGAGGTGAAGCGGGAGAAATCAAGCGGAAAAATAGAAAATGGAAGAAGATGAAAAAAAAGTTGAGAGAGATAAAAAAATGCAAATGACAGAAATGAGAAATTTGTCGAAGTTGAAAATTTCGACAAGGCAGCTGGGAAGGATATTATCGAAGCGGAAGTAACCAAAATGGGCAAGAATAAGCACTCGACACTGACGAAATCTGTAAGTCGCAGACGAAGTAGGCCTATCTGTCAAAAGATAAGCTATCTGTAGTGGAATTTAACGGAATTTGCTCGTGTTTACTAGTGATAGTTTAAAGAAGTGTTTTTGTTTTTTTATTTATTTTAGAAAAAGTGATCAAGTGAAGTGTTAATTTAAACTTTCCTAGTTTCTCAATTAAGGATAAGTTGTCAAATTGTCTGTACAAACTAATGACCGATTTCAAGGCTGCATTCAATACTTTTGATCGTGAACATGCGGTGTAAGATTTTCTATAAATCCATTCAAATTATTTACTTCGCTTATGAAGTGGACATTATCGGAAGAACATTTCAGGCGTTTATTGCGAAGTCCACAAGGATGAAACATGAAGAAGAAAAGGTTGGAACAAGGGTGAATATGTCGAAGAGTAAGTGTCTGCTGCCAGGAGAAAGCGAGCGTGATAGAGCTCGCACAGGCAGAAGTGTGATTATCGACGGAGATGAGTTCAATGTGATTCATTGGTGACGTCGGATAACAACTGCAGCAGAGAAATTCGAAGACGCACACTAGATGGAAATTGAGTTTACTGTGGACTCCACTAGAATCAAATGTCTGGTAAACATCGCCCCCGTAATAAGTGTACCATGCACAAGACGCTGATAAGACCGGTAGTTCTTTACGGGCACGAAATGTGGATAGTGCACGAGGAGGACTTGAAGGCAATTGATGTTTACGAACGACGTGTGTTTTGCACCATCTTTTGAGGTTTTTGTGAAAACGGTGTATAAAGGAGAAGAATGAACCACGAGCTGGTGCAATTCTTTGGCGAACCGAGTATCCAGAAAGTCGCTGAAAGGGTACAATCCCGCAAAAACGGTGTTTTTCTCAAATCTAGCCGGTACAAGTCGCAGAAGATCGCAACGAGCTAGGTGCTTAGACCAAGTGGAGCAAGACCTAGGAAGTGTAGAACGGTTGAGAAACTGAAGACAAGTAGCCTTTAACCGAGTTCCTTGACGAAAAATGGAGGTGCAGGTGCGGTCCTGAAGGGATATTTGACCCACAAAATAAGGTAAGTTGCAAATTGATACTTGAATTTATTTATGCCGTTCAAAGAATTCCATGATCTCCTAAGCAACTCAACAAATCTCAGATATTTTCAGGGAAGCCAGAAAAATTCTCGACAAAGAAAAACAGCAAAATATCTCAAAAGTGGAATTTTGTGCTCTTATGAAAAAAGCTATGCTTACATGAATAATTAGAGAAGTTTTAACAACTTAAAGGTTTTATGTAATCAAGAGATGCGCCGATTGCACAAGTGAACTAAATATTAAGATAAAGCCGTCATTTGAGTTACAGAATTGAAACCTGCCATCTTTTTTGGAGCTCTAGGACGATCTGTACTTACAGCGTCTCCGATTTCACGCTCTAGATAACTCCACTTCTTTTATGGATTCTCCATGGACCTCTAGAGTGATGTCATTTGCGAAACTGACAATATTTACCCCGTAAGGGAGATTTAGTCGCAACATCATATATCATGTTCCAAAGCACCCGGCCCAGGATCGAGCCTTGCGGAACTCCTGCGGTGATTCGGACACTTTCCTGACTCATATTTGTGTTGTAAATTTTTATAAGTTTTTTGTAAATAGTTTCCCAGAATCCTGTACCGGTAGGAAACCGGAGGCGTTACTTGTTAGAGTTGTACTATTGAACGCGTTTCTGACGTCAAGGGTGACTACTGCAGAGTAGCAGACTCCCCGCCTCTTACGTTGGAGTGCCGTATCTGCCGTATTGGTGACGGACAGGATGGTATCCACCGTTGACTTGGCCTTCCGGAAGTCAAACTGGTAGTTTGACATGCCGCTTGTACCCTCCGTGTACTTCGACAGCCTGTTGAGGATTGTCCCCTGGTTGATATGGATGGATCACCAGATGGATTCCATGTCTTTGGCAATAATACGAGAGTCTGGCACTCGCTTTGTTTACCTTGAGCGACTTTGGTATCACATTATATTCATTGTGCGTAGCTGTCGCCTTACCTTCGTCCTCCATAGTGCGATTGTCATCGTCCATGTAACTGTTTATGTTCGGCGTGTTTCCCGACCATCTTTCAACCGCTATGGCAGCGTTATAATAGAATCTACGGCGGAGGATGGCCAGGGATTCGGGTTGTGGTTGTGGAAGAAAGGTGGAACGAAAAGAGGCACTTCAAGTCACCTCGAATCGTTCCACCAGGGGATGCCAAGGTTCAGTAACACAATAATCGATTGGTCCGGGGAAGTCTACCTTGGTCGCACCCTACATAGCAAGTTGTTGTTCCCAGGGTCCTACATCGTCGATGCATTAAAATGAAAACGAATCGCTTTTGTATTCATTTCACTTCATTTCTTGAATGAATCTGACATGAATCTTACTTTCACCGATTCACTCCCAATTCACTTCCTGTCAAATGTGAGTAAGCTTAAAATCATTTGCGATGTAGCCACCGTCGAAAGCGTTTCAATTGAAATCCAGGGGCCGTACTTTGGATCTCGAAACGAAAAACTTTTTCTCACAAGCGTTCGTACAAAAAGTCGTTCGTTTCGAGATCCAAAATACGGCCCCAGGCTCGCTTTAAACGACGTGGTGAACGACCGTGAATCAACTTCGTTAAAATTTAATTTGTTGGCGAACACAACAAAACATGCCTGCAAGTGTTGCTAGAAGTATTGTCATTTGTCGATGCACGTATTGCTGTAACTTTGCTCGACAAACAGCTCCCCGAGCTGGCAAGCGCGTTTCTGTTTGATACTGCCGTGACTTATTGAAATTGCATTTGTTGCATTTGCACTGGAGCTATGAACACAGCAGGAATCACGTTAAAGCAACATAAATATCAGTAATTTCAGCTATCATTTCATAGAACGGTTGATTATTGTTTTCGGTGTTACAATTACTATATCTGATGGCACTGTTTCTAGTCTTTAAAATAATGAATACCTCAGAAATGAATATATCCGAACGTATTGCATGAATTTCAATTGTACTGCTTCATACTAGTTTGACGCCGAGGGCTAAAATAAACACCGATGAATGAAAAGCTTATTCAAAAATGTTTGTTTGAAGATTGTTTTGCTGAAGCTTACTTAGAAGTGGCTATTAAAAGAAGATAATGTGTTTCAATTGAAAGGGATTAATGTTAGGTCCCATCGTCCCACGACGATTTTCAATTGAAAGTGTAATTTCATGGCTCTGATTGTTCCACTCTATCGACCAACAAGCTTGTAGATCATAAGCAAATAATTTTTCCCGTGGTCTAGTACGACTTTCCAATCTGGGAGATTTGCGCCAATTGCCATTATCGGGAACTTCAGATGGTACAGAATAACCACTAATGATTCTGAACAGTCATTCAAGAACAAAAAACTAAAAACTAAAAATTCTGTCTGAGATCACCCCTTCCAATTATCAGAAAGCTTTTAAATGAGGTTAAACTTATTGAAAATAGTTAGGTAGGTTATCATACTTTTCAAATTCAATACACTCCCAAGAGGAAAACCATACGACATGTTAAAATACAACACTTATCAACTGGGCTTCGTGGTCAAGCGGTTAGCGGCGTCACCCGTCATTCTAGCCATTGCCATGAAGTGAGGGTTCGATTCCCGCTCCAGTCTATGGAACTTTTCGCGAAACCGAATACGTCCAATCTGGACCACCGGGTGTTAGATTAAAGTGTCCGTTGTAATTCGCTCTATGTTTAATGTTCAGTCTGTACAACCTCGAGTTTAAGACGGTTTAAATGTCTTTAAAACTAAAACATAATCACTTAATATGAAGAGCGGTTAACCAGTTAAAATGTCACACAAAACGAAAATTAAAACGAACGGAATGAAAATAAAATTTAGTAGTAGTAGAAGCAGTAGAAGAAGTATTAGTAGTAGTAGAAGGAAAAAGCGGAAGTATAAGGAAGAACGAGGAACTGTACCGTGCCAACAAAACACGGAAATTATATTGAAGTTAAACTTCTCGCGCTAAGGTTGCGTGTAACAAGCCGATATGTGTCGAAACTTGGAAGGGAATTGATTTTTTTAATTTTTTCTGCCAATCGATCGTAGACTACTTATTTACACTTAGTTCTAACTTCTTATAGATCGCTTCGAAATGAAACGTTAATGGGTCTGGTCTAGGAATTTTCCGTTAGGGAAAATTTCTACCTGGGTATAGGGTATGTTTGTACTTGCCACACAATCATACTAATGTAAAAATGGTACTCGAAAGCTCTCAATTAATAACCGTGGAAGTGGAAGCATAGGTTAAGAGCAAGAAATAAGTGAATTTTGAAAACAATAAGCTTAAAAAGCTAAAGAAGAAGATAGAATCAAATCGATATGAAGCAACATCGTTGACAAATGATATCATCGAGAATTTTTGTCTTGTCTCTCAAAGCCTAAATACCTATGAGCAGACATCGTGCTTCAAACGATAGTAGTGGAAATGTAACCTTATTTACGAAGAGCATAAGAGCATAAAATTAAAAGGACCATAAAATTCTAGAATAGACCTAACATAAGCAATGTACAATGTTTTGAGTGTATATGGATCATGAAAGTTATGACCGAATCGTTTTGTGTAACCAAAAATATTGATTGCTTTGTTGGGTAATTGTGTTGTTATGGTCAAGAATCTAAACTGGCCTCTCAATTGCATTTTTCAACAATTTGACTTTTTTAAATAAAACTTAATAAGGGGTACACGTTTTCTACGTTTTCTACTGAGAGTTATTACGTTTTGTTGTGAATCAACAGATTGTTCTATAAGACATGTTCTGAATAGTTTTTCTTATGCCGTACTAGTCAAATTTTAATATTAACAATTTCAGTGATCGGAGAGCCCGGTTTTATGATTTCTGAAATGAATGGAATATCTAATCAAGGTGGGCAAGTTTTAGCAGCGATGCATAAATGCAAAACTGAATACAGCATACAAAATATTGTGAAGAGATGATATAATATAAAATGATAACAACAATTCCATTTGCAATGTCTGCATGTCCGCAGACTTTGCTCCTGCCGCAACTGCAGACGGAAACTTGAAAATTCAGACATAGCCACCAGGGAAAATAATGATCCTAAACTTCTACACCATACTTAGGAATTCCATGGATGATCCGAAACTACATACAGTTCAAAGAATAGTATATCTAAAATTTTGATGCGCTGCTCCATCTCCCTGCATCGCAACAATCACGCGTAGTCAATCTCAGTACTATAGTAATTTTAATTTATTTAATCTGAATCTCATATGTTACTACGGTTGTTATACAAAAAAGCGTGTAGATAAATACAGTGGAAAAATTGATTAATGTGATATAACCACAATGGAACTAACATTTAGCTTCGGGTCTGGACAAAAATTCTCCACTGAGACCTTGCGGCACGTCAAGCCGGCCAGTTCAGCGCAAGGGTGTTTCAAATATTTTTATTTCATATACATAACCAACACAGTTTTCGTAATTCTTGATTTCCATAAAAAGTATCATGTTGTCAGCGTAGTTTGGGATTTTGGCATGCTTAAGAATACAAAGTAAAGCATTGAAACACAAAAAAAAAAACGCATAGGTCCAAGATGTTAGCCTTGGGGATGTGGTGTTTGAGAAGGATTGCCTGAACATCATTGTTGTATCAAAGAACACGAATCCTCCATACCAGTTGCAGTCAATTGAGAATTTCTAGACCAACGCTGCGTCTATTCCACACTGAAAATTGATATTCGTAAATAAGCTTTCACTCGTTTCGTAAACATGGGTCTTGCACATAGAACAAATGTCTAGTATATTATATAAAACATTTATGTTGCTTTCCATCTGGTGAAATACTATCATTACACCTTTTAGAATGAATTTCGTGAAGACCAGCCAATCTCTTTTATCGAACTCATTCATGTTGGTGTTGCTGCTGGGATGGGCGGGAATAATTTATCTATTCCAAAATAAAAATTAAAGCGCTATCAAGCGTTAAATGTAACTTCATACTCATGATTCAAGTATTTTCTTACGAGTCACCATGGCCTAGTGAAATAAACCACGGATTCAGTAACAGCTTTTTCCAAAAATAAGGTATCGAATCGCATGTCAGAAACGTTTAAAAACGCCTGACAACTCCACGTGGTTGCACTCTTTTTTTCAATTACATTTGGAGTCGATATACTAGATCTGTCAGTCATTCTTGCAACTACCAGAGAGATGTTTCTTTTTAATTTGTGACAATATATTCGTAGCTCTTCGTATTGTTTTCGTACAATGCACGAATGTTCTTTCTGTGTCAACAAATGCCTCCTGCTTTTGACAGTCTCGCGTGTGACATTAATTACGAAGGAATCTTCATAAAAAGTTCAAATCAGTTTTGTTGCAGAAAACAACGAACAGATTTGTTAGTTCTACCTTCGATTTCGTGATATAAACTAAAATTGATTTTCAGTGCAATAATGTTGTGTTTAAATCCGAGAATCAGCTGATCGAAATAATGACGAAGCAGCTGAAGAATATTCATTGTTATTTTATATGGCTATGGCCACGGTCCCGGTTCACTGGCGTAGGGCTGCTCATCAAGGTGTGGAAGCTCACTTGTCAATGATTAATGAATGTAAGATTTATAGAAGATCTGTTTCAGGCATTTGTTTTTTTAACTTCTTCCTAAAACTGTTTTTTTAACCTTATATATATGTATATATATATACGAAATATAATTTGTATTCTACGCCGTAGAATACAAAATATTGCTTTGCTTACAGCAAGCGTTTCGTTTGTATCAGTGTTCATTCTCTTAACATAGAGGTTTGCAACTTCAAAATGACGAGGTGGAATTCTTATAAACAGATACAAGGAAGCAACAATTATGCATTACCCGGATTCACCTTAACGTTTTCTTTTGTTTGACACCGTTCTGATCAATCATCATTTTCAAATGTTACTGGTCCAGAATATTTATTTTTCATTTTTAAAACTTCGTTTATAGCTTCCCTGAAAGCAGACATCCATTTTTGGACAGAGAATCGTTTGATTCTACTTTCGATCACTCCAACAGTCACATTATTTGAACCTTTTTATTTTTGTGGAACCCTACCCATCATAGCCGATGAGAGTTATGTTTAAATCGATTGCCAGAACACCACCCGCCGGTAGCATTTCGGCTTTCGTTCCGGAGACCTATCCTGTACAGAGACGATTGAAAAGGAAACAAGTTAGTCCCTTGTGGTCTTCGAATCCAAAATGGAATAACGAGTGAAGAAAGCTAAAATCCTTTCGAGCTCCCCTTTCGAAAGAAACGAACGTGATGAAAAATCGAATTTCCACCTTGGTCCAATTGTCTCACGGAGGGGAGGATAACGACCTAACCGGCTGACCGGCCGGTGGGACACATGTGATCCGATTTTGGGCGTTCGATTTGTGAAAATGGGTAGACCATTCGCTTTCTTTCCGTGGTCCCTCTCCGGCCTGCCGCCATCGTCATCGCTATATCATTGTCAATAGAAATAAAATGTAATCTCCTAAGGATTAACCCTCGTCCGTTTCGGGGATTGATGATGACCGTAAAGCGTTGGGGACCAGTGCAGTCGATGATACCAGGATGACTGGTTGTAGTTTTGGTTACTTCAAATGCGGAAGACACGTGACACATAAAAAAATCCTTCAAAACAAATTATGGTTGTTCGACCTATTCGAAGTAGATTGATTCCACATTGAAACCCTCGACCGAAGTTCCCGAACAGGAACCATCAACATGCAAATGGAACTCAATTATAATGCAACCAGACGCAACCAGGCTTGATGTTTTGAAAGCAGAGAAGCAACCACAACACATCGCTCCTGGAAAAGGATCACACTTCCATCGACAACATTTCAAACCACCAGACATACCAGCGTGTATCCTTCCGTTCTTTGTGTTACATCTGCAATCTAAACCGACGAACGATGGCCGAAGCTCAACCAAGCAATTGACGCTACTGCTGCTGTTGGTAGTTGCTTTATAAGGCGGAAAAGCCACTTGAATACAGCTCCTTCCAGACCAAAGTTGTTCGAAGCAAAACGACCCCTCTTTCAGGTGGCCCTTCTTACCACCAAGAATATTACCGGCAATTGTAGTTCTCTCAACCCGACTCGGTTGATTCTTCGGTCCAGACATCGGCCACGTCCAGAATGAGAGTGTATCCATGTGCTGGTAAAACAATAGCATAGTTTCGCCTTCCGTAAACGTTTGTGTTTTCCTTTTCCACCCCCGCCCCTTCATCGAGCGTCATGCATAGAATAACTTACACCACCCACCATCGACGACGATGGCTCCGACTGTTTTCCTTGTGCTTGAAGCGGTTCTCCACTTTCTCGTCGCTCGCTGATGGAGTTTACTTTGTTGTTATTTATCGGAGGAAATCCTTTTTTAATGAGTTGTTAGACAATATCACATCCCAGGAAAACCCGTCTGGCAAGGTAATACTGGCAGCATAATGCCCTACCCTACCTCTTTCATGAGCATTGAACACCCATTAAAATGGATAAAATTCAATATGTGTGAATTACGGTTTTGTGGAAAATCATCGCCATCATCATCATCAGCATCATCAGGAGCAGCATAGACGTCGTTGCTCATCGGTGGTACGCTAGTTTAATAGCACAACTTGCGAAGGATTTCTCAGAGGAAGAGATGACAAACAGCCCTTTCTTTCCTCTTCGTAGTAACGATGGAGCAGCAACGGCAGAAGCAGCCGAATTCTATAATATTATGCAGGAAATTTCCAAGGACCCCGGAGAAGTGTCCTCTCCAATCATCTCTTGAACCGAACCGAACCGAACCGGTCGGTCTTGGTTCCGTCATCGGTACATGGCTTCAGTAGACACATCGACGGTCGGTCGTTGAAGAACCTGGTAGACCATCTAGGCGAGTGGAAGAGCCCTCGGTAAGAGCAAGCTTAAACATTGAATTTAAAAATATTGTAATTTATGTTCCGAAAGTTACACAACCGACCACTTCATGAACGTTGCTGGCCGGCCAGCTAGCTCCCATCATGGCATCATTGGAATGATGTTAGAGCTAGACGCTAGACCCGTCCGATATGCGAACATATGAAGAGAGTTTTAAAGAGAGGTGGCTCGACTGGTTAAAGCAGAGCGTGTCGGTAGATGGATGGCCATGCTATCGAAAACCTGGAATTCACTGCCAGCAAATCATTCAGTGTTAAAGTTTTGATTTTATCGGTTTTGTTTTGAATATTTTTAAGTGCAATTGTATTTTAGAAAGTTTTTATATCACATCAGTTGTAAATCATGAATTGTTACAACAATTTCGTTTCCTCTATTACCATCTCCTTGAAGTTATGCAAATAGAATGGATAAATTCGTTTTAACTAAGTCGTATATTTGGAGAGCTCAACCGCGTTAGCTTTACGGAGCCGTTTATCACATTGGTGTTTTGATAAGAAGAGTGATTTATTCATCGTTTGAAATTTGTCTTTCATACAACTCGCCTTCCTGTGCACCCACCTTTGCGAGCTTTCTCATTGCCTGGGGTTGTGCAATGTGCAGAGCAAATAATAAGTCATTCATCATTGGCTGTGATGCCAACGCACATCATACCGTGTGAAGTAGTACGGATATCAGCAGTCGAAGGGACTGCTTATTGGAATATCTCTCATCAAATAATATAGACTTATGCAATAAGGTAAACTTACCTAAATTTTTAAATTCTATTAGACAAGAAGTCTTACATCTGACATTGTGCAATAGTGCAATTTATGAAATAATTGCAAATTGGGAAGTTTC
The DNA here is from genome assembly GCA_024533555.2 of Aedes koreicus. Classification (NCBI taxonomy): domain Eukaryota; kingdom Metazoa; phylum Arthropoda; class Insecta; order Diptera; family Culicidae; genus Aedes; species Aedes koreicus. The sequence continues at coordinate 586,464 of JAHHFK020003985.1, forward strand.
TGAAGAAGCATCATTGTCAGATCATAGACACATTGTGTTTGAATGGAGTGGGGGAAACCGGTCAACTACTATGTTTAGAAATCCTAGAAAAACTAACTGGGATCAATATGCACAATTTTTGAATTCGAACTTATTTACAGAAGGTAGAAAGATTGATTCTGTTCAGATATTGGAATCATTTTCCCAAAAGGTAGATTATAAGATTTTATATTCTTTCACCACTAGTTGTCCTATCAAAGAATCGTCCTCTTACAGGGATGTTCCATGGTGTAACTCTAAATTGGAACGTCTGCGTAAAACGTCTCGTATATTGTTTAATAAAGAGAAAAGAGCCTCAGATTTTAGGAGTGCACTTACTGAGTTCAATAAAGAAATAAGAAAATCCAAACGAAAATCCTGGGTTCTAACGTGTGAAAGTATTAGCAATACTCCGGAAGTCGCAAGACTTCAGAGGGTTCTTTGATTCAACTTGGAAATCTGAAAAATGAGGATGGAGTTAATACAAAAACTCCTAGTTAAACGTTAAAGTTCATTATGGAAACCCGTTTTCCTGGATCAGTTTTGTGTGTAGTTCCAAACAGTGATGGATCTCTTGTAGGTGAAACATGTTCTACAAGGATACCCCAAACGTCTGTTGAAACAGAAAATTCCACAAAAGACTTGGCTGATCAAATCTTAAAGAAAGCCAGGGTAGAAAATGCATTGAGATCTTTTCAGCCTTATAAAGCTGCAGGACCGGACGGAATATTTCCAGCATTGCTTCAAAACGACGAAGCAGTGTTGATCTCGCCATTAATTGAGATTTTTAAGGCAAGTTTTGAGACGCAACCATATTCTATCTTCATCAACACACGTAAAAGTTATCTTTATACCTAAAATAGGAAAGCAAGATATGGCACTTCCTAAATCATACAGACCCATTAGTCTTTCATCAGTCCTATTAAAGACTATGGACATGGTGTTGAATGATTATATCAATTCAAATTACATGAGCAAGTATCCACTATCTGAGTTCCCCTTTGCTTACCAGTCTGGTAAACCAACAGTTACGGCACCACATACTGTGGTTTCAAAGGTAGAAAAAGCTCTTTCGGTAAAAGAAATAGCACTTTGTTCTTTCTAAGATATTGAAGGAACTTTCAACAACGCTTCCTATTCGTCTATGGCTCGTGCCATGAAGAAAAGGAACTTTGGCATGAACATAATTAATTGGGATTCACACCATGCTTGCAAAAAAGAGAAATCATTTCAGAGCTGGGAAGTTCGTCTATTGAAGTACGGGCAATAAAAGGTTGTCCCCAAGGAGGAGTCCTTGCACTACGAATGTGGTCCTAAGTTGTGAACGATCTTTTCAGTAGCATAGAGAAAAAAGGTTTCGAGATTGTAGGCTTTGCAGACGATATAGTCATCATAGTGAGAGGAAAGGTTGACAATACAATTTCAGAGAGAATGCAATGGGCCCAAACATTTACAGAATCTTGGTGTATTCAGAAAGGTCTTAGCATAAATCCCTCAAAAGTAGTAATTGTACCTTTCACCAGGAAAAGGAAGTTGAATCTAAAAGCTTTTAAGCTAGAAGGGTTGGAAATCCATCTGAGTGAACAAGTGAAATACCTAGGAGTGAAACTGGATGCCAAATTGAAGTGGAATGCTCATGTTGAGTGTGCGATCGGCAAAGCAACCAGTGCTTTCTGGATATGCTCATAAACATTTGTCACAAAATGGGGTCTAAGACCAAAAATGATAATGTGGATTTATACATCATTAATACGTCCAAAACTAACGTATGCTTCCTTAGTGTGGTGGCCAAAAACAAAAGAGGCTACTGCACAGAAAAAACTGTCAAAAAACTTCAACGGCTAGTGTCCATTGCTATAACGGGAGCGATGCTGTAGGGTTCAGGGGTCGCCTCAAGCGCGAGAATCGGTGGCACTCGAACACGATATCTTTCGCAATAGGTATCAAAAAAATCGGTGTTGCGAAAAACGGACCAAGAACGCGTGGTGAACGTACGGGTGATATATTTGCAACTGATCAATATTATTCTACAATGATCTTGACCCTGCTGGCCAAATAACAATGTGAGACGGATTAGCAAAAGGCCTTTCCGATCGTCCTCTGTGTTCGCTAGCCTAACGTGATGATGTGATGATCGTGTATGGAGTACAATGGTGTAGTGTGTGGTAGTCTATTGGCATTCTATTGATTTTACAACTAGTATCTCTTATAAACTAGGGTGGTGCTCCAACATATACCGGCCCCCGTTGAAAGGGTCGCCTTTCAACCGATGAACAGAACGTTTCCGCTGCTGTGCGTGACCAGCATCGATGATCTTCACCACAGGTCGACCTTGGGATCGGTCATCTTCGCGTTTACTGCTTTTCTCCATCGGATCCCTGCTGGTCATCAGTGTTTTTTCCGGGTTGCAGACGGTTGTACGTTGGTAGCTCGATGATCATCAGCGTTGGTGGACGGGTTGGAGTAGCCATCGATGAGCCAGGACATGTCGGAGGACGAAAAATTCTTGAGTTTTTTGCAAATTCAATTAAATATTAACTTACAGGGTAGGAGGCCCGAAGGCCTCCCGTTGCGCAACGCCGAAGCATTGCGATGGAAGACTCAGTCCTCTGAGTTTAGGTTAGTTGCATCAGTGATGTTGGTTGTGGGCTGGCGTATCGGCAGGACGCATATCTTCGAAATAGCCCGTGTGTACTCTCCGTCAAAGGTCCGCACAACGACGACACGGATGTTGTTGTCCTTGCCACGGCAGACACGGGTGATGCGGCCATACCTCCACTTCAGAGGTGGGAGGTTGTCCTCCTTGAGCAGCACCAAAGTGCCGACGTCTACGTTGTCACGCTGTTGAGTCCACTTCGTCCGTGGATGAAGGCCAGAGAGGTAATCAACGGTCCAACGTTTCCAGATGCGTCGGAGCAGCTCTTGGTTTTGCTGCCAACGGTCGAGTCGATTCCTTGGGACATCAGACAGATCGGGCCCAGGTGACGAAGTTAGCGGACGATGGATCAGAAAGTGACCCGGGGTTAGGACTTCCAGGTCGTTTGGCTCAGCAGAAAGTGGAGTCAACGGCCTTGAGTTTAGGCAAGCTTCGATACGAGCCAGCAGTGTAACGAAGTCGTCCTGAGATTGCACCGAGTTTCCGATAGTAGCCCGAAGGTGCTTCTTAAAGGATTTAACCGCCGCTTCCCACAGACCGCCAAAGTTGGGACTACGAGGCGGGATAAACTTAAACACGATGCCGTCATCTGCACAGTTGTTGATTACTGCAGATTGGTATTGCTGGTCGTAGAATTGTTTGAGGAGTTTGGCTAATTCCTTTTCTGCTCCTTTAAAGTTCGTTGCGTTGTCGCATTGGATAAGTTTCGGCTTCCCTCTGCGAGCGACGAATCGATGCAATGCTGCTAGGAATGCGGCCGTGCTGAGGTCATAGACAAGTTCTATGTGGACGGCCTTGGTGACGAGGCACACAAATATCGCCACATAGCATTTTGTTGGTGGTGCTCTTGGCGCTTTGCGGTACTGGAAAGGTCCACAAAGGTCAACTCCCGTGTTGAGGAAAGGCAATGTTGGCGTAACTCGCTCTGGAGGTAGGTCACCCATTAGCTGCTCGAGATTGGTGGGTTTGCAGCGGTAACAATTCACACAGGAATGCACCACTTTCCGTGCCAGGTTACGGATTCGAAGTGGCCAGAACTTTTCTCTGGTGCATGCTACCAGTAATTGCGGTCCGGCATGGAGATTCTTCTCGTGGTAGTGGACCAAGATACGTTCTGTGAGCGTGTGGCGAGCTGGCAGAATCATCGGGTGTTTCCGGTCGTCAGGGATGGCTGCGTGTCTCAGACGACCACCCACACGTAAGATTCCGTCGACCAGAATCGGCGAGAGGTTTTTGAGTATCGAGCGTGAGCCAACTTGTCCACTGGATCGGATATCAGATAGCTCTCGAGCAAAAGTCTCTTGCTGAGCAATCCGGACGAGGAATTTCGTGGAGTCGCTCAGCTCCATTGTAGTTAGATGTCCAGACTTCCGGTTGTTGCGATTTTGAGGCGAAGCATTGTGCTGGAAACGGCGTAGGTAAGAGACTAGCCGCACCAGACTAGAGAACGACGAACGAATCTCGAAGATTTCGTTAGGAGGTACTGTTTGAACTGGAAGCGCTATTGAACGCTCTGCTTGAGCAATGTTCGGGAGGTTATCTGGAATCGGCTGATTTATTGGAGGCCAAAAGCGAGACGATTGATTCAGCCACACATTTGAGATCCACCAAGCTGGCGTATCTCTCAACTCAGCGGGACTCATCCCGCGCGAAATTATGTCCGCTGGATTCTCGATTCCAGGAACATGTGACCAGATACCGCCAGCTGTAAGGCGCTGGATCTCTGCGACACGGTTTGCGATAAACTTCTTCCAACGAGCTGGTGGTGAGCGGATCTGACACAGCACTATCATAGAATCCGTCCAGAAGAAGGATTTAGTTTTCAGATCGATGCTTGACTTGACCTTCTCGTACAGGTGAGCCAAAAGAAGTGCCGAGGAGAGCTCTAGTAACGGCAAAGAGAGCAATATCGAATTCTTCGATTTTCCGGTAGGTGCCACTCTTGATTTGGCACACAATAGTCTGACGGAGATAGTTCCGTCGGCGGATACGGTCCGTAGGTAGATGTTGGCACCGTATGCACGTTCAGACGCGTCACAAAATCCGTGCAATTCCACGAGTACAGGATCATGACCGAACGTTACCCATCGTGGGATAGAAATCGATGGAATATCTTCCAAGCTGTCACGGTAGTCTCTCCAATACTGTTGCTGTTCAGGTGTCAGTGGTTCATCCCACGAAGTAGTGGTTTGCCAAAGCGATTGGACGAAGATCTTTGCCAAAACTACAACAGGACCAAGTAATCCAAGAGGTAAGAACAGTTTGGCAAGATCGGAGACGACAACGCGACGAGTAATGACAGCTTCCGTGGACCATATGGGAATTGCATAGCTGTACGTGTCCGTGAATGGCTGCCAATGGATTCCGAGAGTTTTAACCGGGGTGGATTCTAAATTCAGAGCTAACACTGATCGTTCGTCACGCAGTTCTGGGGGAATTTTCAACAGAACTTCAGCTGAATTGGATGCCCACTTGCGCAGACTGAAACCGGCGGACGACAGCGCTGTCAATAGTTGTCTGCAAAGTTCTTCTCCTTCCTCTTCGTTGTTGACACCAGTCAACATATCATCCACATAAAAATCTTTATCCAAAGTTAGCGACGCGAGTGGGAAATTGTCAGCACATTGCTTGGACAGCTCTTTCAGGCACCTGGTTGCCAAAAATGGGGCAGATGCAGTACCGTAGGTGACTGTCGTGAGTTCAAAGGTGCGAATCGGTTCGGAAGAAGTGTTGCGCCAAAGGATACGTTGAAGTGGGTAATCCGATGGATGAATGCGAATCTGTCGGTACATCTTTTCGATGTCTGCTATGAGGGCAATACGATTCATGCGGAAGCGAAGGTGTATGGTGAAAAGGTCGTCCTGGACAACTGGCCCTACCATCAATGCCTGGTTCAACGCAACTCCACTGTCCGTCCGACAGGAGGCGTCAAATACGACCCGGAGCTTGGTAGTCGTACTATCCGCTTTCTCTATGCCATGGTGTGGCAGATAGAATGATTGGGCGCCTGATGAGCTGGATAAATCGTCGATTTCATTCATGTGACCCAGCTGATGATATTCATCGATGAACTTGATGTAAGATTGTTTCTGCTTGGGGTTTGCGTCGAGGCGACGTTCTAAGGCGAGAAATCTCTTGGTAGCGATCTGCTTCGAATTTCCGAGTTGGGCCAGGATAGATGGGTGTTTTGGAAGGGTGACTACGAACCGACCCGAATCGTCCCGGTACGTATGAGTGACGAAATGTTCTTCACAGGCAACTTCCTCGACGGACTGGATACTGTTCGACCAGCACGACTCAACTTCCCAAAAGCGAGTGATAAGTTCATCGAGTGACTGATTACTGCACAAGTGCGCTAGCTTCGTAGTTCCAATAGACTGTCCGGAACCAATTTTGCCCGATGCGACCCATCCAAAGACGGTGTTCTGGAGTATTGGTTTCTCAGGACCCAGCTTGGTAAAACCTTCTATCAGTAGATCGTAGTACAGCTCCATGCCGAGGAGTAAATCGATGGGACCCGGCTCATGAAACTTTGGATCTGCTAACATGACATTTGGCGGAAGTTTCCATGAAGACGCATCAAGAGTTCTGGTAGGAAGATCTTGAGTGATCTTTTTCAAGATGTGGAACGATTGGACAGCCTTGAAATCTGTGCAGTGTGACCCCATTCGAACGTGAACAGCGTGAGACGAAACGACCAAAGAGTTGCCTACACCTCCAATTTTTTGATGACACTGGTAGCGGCGCAACTTCAGCTTTTGTACGATGTTCTCGGTGATCAGATTTAACTGCGACGCTGGATCTAACAGGGCTCTTGCCCACTGGGCTTGCCCGTTGGCGGCGAAAACTTGGATGATCGCTGTCTGTAGTAGTACGGTAGCAGGAACTCTTGGGGCTCCGACGGCATTGGTGGACACGAGGCTAGTGGCAGAGAACTGTTGGGACCCAGACGATGATGGCGACGACGATGAGGGAATTTGCGAGGAAGACTGTTCCGAAAAATTCTGCGGCTGGGCCGGATTAGAGCGAAGAGCATTTGCTTTGCTTTGATCGGAAGACCGACCGTTCAACGATTGGTGAAGCATAGTGTGATGCTTCTGGTGACATTTGTCGACTCTGCATGTACCAGACGAACATTTGCGAACCATGTGCTCCGGCGACAGGCAATTTATGCAAAGATTTTTTTTCTTCACAAGATCGAAACGTTGCGAAACTGACAACCCTTGAAAGACATCGCACTTGAACGGTGAGTGGGCGAACTTTGAGCAAACCGGACACGGACTGGTTGTTGGCGTAGTGACGGCGTTGACGGTCTTCGATTTTAACAATCGGTGCTGTTCCGGCTTGTAAGAATCGGATGACTATGATTTAGATGAAGTTAATGACTGGAGAACGGACAAGTGACTGCGCAGAACATTCATAAGTTCTTGGTACTCTGGAACATCTGTCGAACGGTAGTGTGATTCCCACTGCTTCAATGTGGAGGCATCGAGACGACTGCAGACCATGTGGGCCAAAAACATACTCCAACCGTCCGTTGGAATTCCAATCTTATCGATCATGTTCAGATTCCGTTCGAAATCATCAACCAACCGCATCAGAGAGTCGTAGCATTCTTTCTTCATCGGTTCGATTGCGACAAGAGCATCAACGTAGGTCTTGAAAATCAGCTTCTTGTTCTCAAACCTTGATTCAAGAAGTCGCCAGGCGACAGGATAATTACCAGCTGTAAGCTCGATTGATTCCACCACCTTCCTCGCGTCCATAGTCAAGGATGCCACGAGGTACGAAAAATTATCAAATGGTGATAAATTGACGTTGGAATCGATGAGAGATTTGAACGAATCGCGAAAAGTGATCCATTCCGAAATAGTACCGTCAAAACATGGGAGCTTAACATCGGGCAGTTTCACCCGCGTTTGAGCAGGTATCGTTTGGTTGACGTTAACTTGGGGACACGTGGTTTGCTTACGACTTTCGGTTACCAAAAAACTATACACAAAAACGTAATCGAGCTCAAATTTTTGTCGGATCAGACGATTGCTTCCGTTTGTGGCAGCTTGTTCCGCTTCTTCAGCTACAACCTTGGCTTCGTCCTCTACACTGCCCTGATCCTCCACATCATCGAGTGCCAATTCAATGGCCAAACGATTCGCATGAAATTTATCGTCAAGTCCATCAATCCGTTGCTTCCATCCCTCTAGTTGTCCACTGTGTAACTCAGCGTTGTACTGGTTCACAAATTGCTTCGCGTTGGCCAGCGTGTCCAGAAAGAACCGCTCTTGATAACCTTGATAATCTTGATAATCTTGATAATGCCCGCAAACCGGGTGCCATTATTTACAACGACCAGCACAGTCAAATGTTTAAATAAATGTGTGCTCAACCAAAATCAGAGCACACAATTCAAACAACAATCCAACTAATCCGGTATAGAGGCAGCAAATCGAAGATCGAGTGCAATAAAATCGATACTTCTACTCGCATGCAGTGCTCACGTTCTTTCAGTACTTAGTACTACCAATGACCTTTGTCTACGATATATTGATCCCTTTGTCCACTCAGCACAATGCGTATCAGAGCCAAACCAAGCCAAGCCTCATGCCACGCCGCAACCACGAGAAGTAGAAATTGAAATCATAAATCCGGATGGAATTTCACTTTCAGCAACCACAGCAGATAGAAATGATTCTAAGCGCAATTTTATTTACAGCGACAGTTCACTTAGCGCAATTTGGTCAGTGTTCAATAATTTTAATTGTTCTTTACACTTCACTCACGGCGAAGTGTTCGAGAGCCACACGATATGAAAAAGTTCACTTTTGGCGACAGCGAAAAAGTTCCACGAAAACTGTCCGCGATTGTCCGAGATAAATCGTGCACATCCGGCTCGAAGGACCAGAAAATGTAGGGTTCAGGGGTCGCCTCAAGCGCGAGAATCGGTGGCACTCGAGCACAATATCTTTCGCAATAGGTATCAAAAAAATCGGTGTTGCGAAAAACGGACCAAGAACGCGTGGTGAACGTACGGGTGATATATTTGCAACTGATCAATATTATTATACAATGATCATGACCCTGCTGGCCAAATAACAATGTGAGACGGATTAGCAAAAGGCCTTTCCGATCGTCTACTGTGTTCGCTAGCCTAACGTGATGATGTGATGATCGTGTATGGAGTACAATGGTGTAGTGTGTGGTACTCTATTGGCATTCTATTGATTTTACAACTAGTATCTATTATAAACTAGGGTGGTGCTCCAACACCCATTTTCAAATAATTCAAGAAAAAAAATAAAATGTGGGGGGTTGTTGGGTGGTGGGTCGTTTAAACATATCCACAAATAAAAAAAACTAAGGAATTAGGGGGGGGGGGGACACACATCAAAATTATTTTTTTTATTGTTGGGGTTGGGGGGGGGGCGCCTGCTGTAGGACAACGTTTTGGTCCACGTTTTGGATTGGAGATGAAATTGAATAAAATTAATTTTGTAAATCATTATTGGTCTTTTATTTTCTGATAATTTCAAGAAAATCCGAAAATCGGTTTAATTTTGGTGAGTAAATATGAGTGTGTAATTTTTATCGAATACACCCTTAAAACATGAAACTTTCCCATTTTACTTTAACTATGGTATGCTTCAAATGTCCGATACGCCACTGCAGTTTTATTATTAAGGTGGTTCAATTAAAGAAACAAAAATCGCATTATGTGTCTCTACGAACATTCATACAAATTTAAGTTGCCTCCGATCAATTTAACATTTTGCTTTCTTTCACTTACATACTGGAGTTGACGGACCATTTCACAATACAATGCAATGGTATTTGATCACGCAGATGAGTGGACTTAAATGTACCCATTGGGAGAGGAAGTAGTCATTTAAACTTTGTTTATCAACCTAACTATCCCCCTTCTAAATAAACTCGTGTTGATTATGAGCCTCTGTAGAAAACACAAGAAATTAACTAACTATGATTAATACAATATTAACGGCAATTGCCTATAATTATTTACCATAGAGAGAATCACCATCAGAGCTGGATTAATCTTCACCAACGAGATTGATAAAGTTTTGATAAGATATATGAAATGTTAATCAAAACGATAATCGAGCCACTGATCAACTAGCGGATGGTTTCTGTGGACAAAGTGATGGAACTATACACAGAGCTACTTTTGTCTTGCAATCACAAGCTCTTAATACTACTTTTTATGTAACGTAAAAGAAAAGCACACATTCATGCATCATTGAGCACTGAAAAGGTGAAACAAGCAATATCCACATCTTTCGGTCGATAGTACCCAGGGGATCATTCGACGGGAAAGTTTTGCAACTCTTCGTCCCCCTTACAGCCTGATATCGAATAGTAGCAATGCACCTTAATCCCAATGCTTGCCTGCTTCTTGCTTCAATCATCATCATTCATAGTCATATCAGCTCTCTTATCTACAAGGCAAAATATCGACCGTTCCATTTTGCACTAGGTGCCGACGTCGTCGTCCCGGTCCCGAATGACGTGCTGCCGGCTCTCATGCATGTATGACATACAAGCGAGGAGGCTGGTGATGGCAAAAGTTTCGATCGGAATTCGAAAGGTACATCACTCCCACACATAGTGTCGTTTTAGTTAGAAACTAGAGAATCGGCTAACGAAAATCGATTTTTCCGTCGTTCTACACATCCGATAGTATTTAAACCGTCCATAGTGAAGCCAAAATCGACTTTCGGATGAGAGATATTCCAGTTTTCAGCTGTTTTGGCAAATTGGATGCATGTTTATGTAATCTTCTATCAGTATATAAAAATCGATAATCTGTTACAGAATATCTCACCTTTAAGGACCCAGTACTGTAGTCATGAAAGTAACGACCTATTTAAATGGCTTGTTGATTTGCCTACTGTTGGTTATTTATTATTTGAATAGCACATTTTGATGGTTCAACAAATATCGAAAACCCTTTTTTCCCCAAACTAACTCACCATGCATATTACATAGAGGTTGACAAACCATAACCTGCCCATTTTAATTACTCCCCGTGGAGGAACATTCATAAAACCTTACGGTATCAGGCCATATAGCAATATCGTCGCACGACAAATAAAGCGGCATGAAGGAAAACTGACAGCAAAACTTCCATCAATAATTCAACAATCCATCAAAATCCTTGATTAAACTTTGAAAACCTGAAGCCGATACCCAGTCGCTCACACTTTTGACCACGTGCGCCATCCTCGGCTACCATCAGCGGAGATTCAAACGTCAGAACCTTCGCTTTCTCTTCGTAATCATTTACGTGTTCGGATTCGACTGCTAGTCTACCGTTGTTGTTGAAAAAAAAAGACTAAACAACCGATTTAAAATTCATGGAAACAATGAACTATTCATAACGAGTTATTCCATTTCAGCCTGTTTTTGGGAGGTGAATCGTTTCCTTTTTTTTTTGTTTGGTGGATAAAAGTTGAAATACGGTTCAGCACATGGCGAGAGCATGGAATGAACTCAGAAACAAGGACATTTAGATAACTCACGGATACGGCCGGAAGTGGACAGAAGCGGCTAAAATGGCTTTGCGGTTCCCGTGTGGTCGTGAAAAATTGAGCTTGGTTCTGCATCTCTGGAGAATAGTTAGAGATGTTTTTTTCTTTTTTTTTTTTTTCTCAGAAAATTAGTTTGAATCGAATTTTCGGTTGTCTGAAGCTGGTTTACGTTTTGAAAAGATAAAATTCATTGGGTTTTTCTGAAAAACTAAACTGGTGCCAGTAATCTATACAAATTAGAGGTTCCATTTCCTGACCAATTTGTCCCGGGATTCGGATAAAATTTGTTGCTTGACGCCCGGGAAATTTTTCAATGTGCTTAAAAACGCAATTTTGTGGTTAGGAATATGTTTTATTCATCAATAAAAAAATCAATGGTTCAAATCAAGTAACTTATCTTATCAATTTGAATTCGTTCTCTGAAAATACGACTTCAAGAAGCAAATGTTATTAATGCTTTCAACAGTGAGGTTCGCTTTTTTGAACAGATATTTCCGGAGTTCGAAAAGATGCGCTCGCTATCGGTTGACGTCGGTTTGATTGATTTCAAGCTACCGAAAATGATTTCAAGATTCGGGCTCAACTTACTATGTAGCTCAAAAAGTGACAGCTTTTACTTTTGAAAAACCAATCATTGCTGAATCAGTCTGGAACAGGTTGGAATATTCCTTTAAAGCCGATTTCAGTTAACTAGAAAATAAGAAGAAAAATTAGTAATCTCCATTTAATTCCAACTACCTTTGCTTATCTTCGACAGATACGCGTATTTCGTCTACAATGTGCAGACTTCTTCAGTGTCGTGTACTAATACTCGACCCAGTCGAGTATTAGTACACGACACTGAAGAATCTTACATTGTAGACGAATACGCGTATCTGTCAAGATAAGCTAAAGGTAGTTGGAATTAAATGGAAATTACTAATCATTCTTCTTATTTTCTAGTTACAGGTATTCCACTAAACAGCTCACACTCTCCATAATTCGATTTCAGTTCTTCACGCATGCTCGATGGTGTCAATCCTGAATCGTCATGCATACAGGACAATCCAGCATTCAACTCGGCAGCAACATCATCGGTCAGTCTTTGACAGTCTTGCAACAATCGAACTCCGAGTTCCTTGATGAACTTAATCATTTGCGTTTTCGATAAGCTTTCCAGTTCTGCTGGCTCTTGCGTTGACAACGGAAGACCTTGAAGGAACTTCAGCGCTGTTATTATTTCCTTTTTGTACCGTTCGTTGATTAATTTTGTGATTGCATCGAAGAGGTCGTTTCCAACTTTGGAGTTACTTTTCTTAAGCTTCGAATACAAGAAACTCAAGCTGCTTTCCACATGGTTGTAACACTGCTAATGAAGGTAATCCGACAATCTTCCAAACTTCGTCATCACTCGAGCTCCGTCCGTCGTTGATGCTACAATATTTCCATCCTTAATACCGAATTTCCGGACCATATCCTTGACCATTTCCAAAACCTTTTCAGCAGGTAGTGATCCACGAATTTTGCCGAGACCCAGGTTGTAGAATGATCCGTCAGCGAAATGGGCATTCACGTTTAAGTAGCGCTTGTTGCTTAGACTTGTCCTCTCGTCCAAAGTGAGACTAACCAGTTCACCGCTATCGATACGCTTCACTATTTCATCCCGCGTTTACTGCTGAACGTATTCATAGTATTCGGCGACCAGCTTCATGACGGATGTATTCGACGTTGGCAGAGAATATCCACGATCTGCGATCGATTGTCTGATGAACTAGCTGTTGGTGATTGCACTGATCGAAAATCCGTCCTCTGCTGCCAGCCAAGCTACAATTTCCGCCAGTGACTGACGTTTAACGAACTTGAGCATCGATACTTGCTTTACTAGGACATTCGGTGTGGATGATTTAACTTTCTCAGCAGACTCACTAGGATTTGTGGGGGGTTTGGAATCCATGTCGTGTTTGTTTTTCATGTGCCGGAGCAAGCCACTGGTCGAAGAGCCCTTGCACGACTAAATTTGCTCGCACTTTCGACATCGTGGTTTTTCTTTGTCATCCGCAATTCTATCGAAGTGTTTCCAAATTTCAGCGATGCCTTTAAAATAATTGGATGTAAGGCTACATTATTACAAATTTTGAATTACTACTTTCTTTGATGTAACGGCAATCCGAAATTATTCAATGAACACAGAAACAGTAATCAGTGAATGAAAACAATGTTTTGAATGGAAATGTCAGCTTGCGTTGTATTGGCGCGCGCGCGTGTGTGTGTGTGTTAAATGTGTAGGCAAAAATGCGAATACCTACTGAACCAACACAAAAGGAATGATGCACTTATATGAATGATGTATAACATCGATGTAGGTACAGTAAACATGTATGTTGGCGTTGTGTGGGTTATATTGAATGCGCGTAAACGGTACACTGAAATTTATTGGGAAGTATCAAAGCGAAAAAAAATGTAAGAAATGTGTGTCCCGGGAATCCCGAGATTTTCGGGACGGTGAAAAATCTTATCCCGAGATTCGGGAAATCCAGAATTTTTCAAGATCCCGGGACATCCCGGGTTGGAACCTCTAATACAAATGAGTTATAGCTAAGACCGATTAATATCAACAGAGTGTGTGAAAGGTGGCACAGAAAATCTCAAGCAGTTGAGCTATTGGCAAAAATAATGAATATAAGTTGGTTTTAAAGATATTTTTGCAATTTTAGAAATTTTTTTTTTTATGTATAATCTGCATCTGACTTGTTTCAACTAAGCAAAATGACGGATAGAAACTGCAAATCGAGCTTCTTGCGTATTTCGTAACCTTCTTGGGTGTCACATTTTGAAAATTTGAACAAAAATCTATCTAAGGCTATACATGTCATTGATCTTTCAAGTTTCTAGAAGCATAAACAGCAAAGAAAAATAGTACAGCATTCGAGGTTTTCGAGTACAAAATGATGCAGACTACACTCTGTGTGAAATTCAAATTGTGAATGACGCAAATACAGGGTGCAAAAATTCCATCGTCGTATTTTCGTGCGACAGGATCAACACCTTTTTTAACAATTTTTGTCAAATTTGGCAGCTCCTTCTTGAAATGACCAATCAGTTCTAGCCCAAAATTTGTCCAAACGCTGTTCTTTTCTCTGGAATCCGGTAGGGAAGGTGTTTGAGGAGCACATAGACTCTAATTCCTCTTTCACTTTGTCAGCAACTGCAGTGCTCAGACGGTCTCTATCTACTAACGTATCCAGACACAGCTCCAGACGCTGCTTAGCTATGTCCGTCATAACATCAATGATAATGCAGGTTATGTAACGCGTTAAAGGGTATGTTAATGGAAATTTATTGAGAAGCATCTTCAAAAACCACCGTAAAAAGATCGACGTCATTGTCGGAAATTCTCTCGCTTTCTTGATTGGATTTACAGACCCGATTTCCACATTAAGGGCTGGCAGAAGATTGCTCTCCGTCAATTACATTTCAACTAATGATTTAGCTTTGACTGTCAGACGCTTGGGCTTAACCTTTTTATTCCATAGCGGCTCTAACTAGTCCCGTCAAATCGTCAAAAAGAAACGGAGCCATAGAATATTCGGCCTGGTATTCCGTGAAAAACGACTCGATCATTGCTGCAGACGTGATGACAAAATTCAGGTTTGGTTCCAGTATATCATCGTCTACCGCATCAGCCACAACAGCGTACCCTTTTGATCGCAATACCTACGAAAAGCCCGGTACAAAAGGACTGAGACTTTATGGTATTTTGAAAATGACAGCAGTGTTACCACCCCAGGTTGGCGGAACTCGTGTAGCATAAAAAAAGAAAAAAATATTGTAAAAAAAAAACTTGCCAAGATAATCTCGGCATTAAATTTACAGCAATGCATAGTATGACAATACTTCATGAGGATCAGTTAAGGAGTTTCAGTCAAGGGCCGGTTCATAAACCACGTAGACTTATTTTTGAAAATCTCAGACCCCCCTCCCCCCTCGTAGACTTTTATCCATACTATTTTTTGAAATTTTGTATGGAGCGTAGACTTTGGTCAAAGAACACCCCCCCCCCCCCCAGTCTACGTGGTTTATGAATAGCCCCCAAGAAAAATAAAAACAAAAGTAAATCATGTGCGAAACCTAACCTGTCACAGCCGTGTAGTCAGATCTTCTGAGTGGTACGTTTTAGAAGCTTATCGTTTTAGTTATCATCGCGGTAAGAGAGAGATCTGCTGCGGCGTCCGTCTTCAATGCCGGCCAATGCTAGACTGTGCCCTGTTGAAAACTTCTACATTGATAGTAGCCCTCCAAAATGAGCCAAGCGTTTATATTTCAGTTCACGTTCGTGTTATTTTGAATAGCGTCTCAAGATAAATAAAATCAAATTATAAATCATTTTCGAAACTCTTGACCTGTGATAGTCGTATCACAAGACAGAACTTCGCTGATGTTGTACTTTTTAGAGAAACTTATCGTTTTAGGATTTGCATCTATTTTCAATTGTTTTTTTATTTTTAAATCATTGTGCCAATTACAGCTTATGTAATTTTCATTATTTTTAAGAGTGTAGTCTTCTCGGTGATCGGACTTTCGATAACGTCCCAAGCCAATTGGATGAACACGGAATTTTTCTTCGCCCAAACGGATCTTTTTTGTTGACATTTACCATAAACACAACTTTTTTTTTTAAAAAAGGTGGAAATATGGTGTTTCAAATTTTACACAAAGTATGCGTGATAATTTGCATTAAAAAGGTTCAGGTGCATAATTTGGTGGTTGTGGGGTAGTCGCTATTATTTTTGTAAGGCGGAAAAAAAAATTTCCTTAGTTTGACAGCTGCACCATGATAAAGTGGCAGCGTATTCGTGATTTTTCTTACGCCATATGTCACAAAATGGCATTTCATCCGCCGTGGGAGTATCCCGGTGGATCGTGAAAAGTGTCTTAACGTCTGTATCCACATTAATCCGGACACCTTCAAATCATTGTAACTTTTGAAATATTGCACGTAGGAATGAAAAATTTCACTGTGGTATAGCTGAGAGTCTATGATGAAAAAGACTATGATTGGTGTCTACATTTCATGTTTAGTATTCAAGATGGCGACGAAAGAAAAACAAGTGCGCGAGCGAGTTTTGTACGGGCGTACGGCAAATCCTGACTTTGCAATACGGGACCTTGCAAAAATATTGGATTTGCCTAAATTTACTGTTCAAGATGTGCTCAAATCATTTTCGGAACGTTTGACGGTGGAGAGGAAACCGAGAAGTGACAAAAACATTGGACGCGCTGATCCGGTCATGGACCGAAAGGTGAAAAGGATATTAACGAAAAACACAAATCTCTCCATTCGAATGGTGGCTCGTAAAATAGGGATGTCGCCTGGTTTTGTCCAAAAATCAAAACAACGTTTGGGAATTAAGTCGTAGAATAAAAACAGTTCCAAATCGCAACGACAAACAGAATTTGGCAGCAAAATCACGGGCTCGACGTTTGTTCTGCGAATATTTGATGAAGATTTCATGCGTTGTTATGGACGATGAAACTTATGTCCTGGAGGATTTCAAGCAGCTTCCAGGGCTGGATTTTTATTCTGCTATGGCCAGAAATGCTACAGCTGAGCATTTCAGAACGAAGAAGGCATCGAAATTTCCCAAAAATACCTTGTGTGGCAAGCAATTTGCACCTGTGGCAAAAAGAGTAAATCTTTCGTCACTACAGGCACAATCAACAAGGAGATCTATCAGAAAGAGTGTCTGCAGAAGTGATTGCTACCCTTCATCAAAAGTCACAAAGAAAAACCTTTGTTCTGGCCCGATTTGGCATCATGCCACTATGCTAAAACTGTGATGGAGTGGTACCAAGCAAATCAAGTGAACATTGTACCAAAAACCTCAAACCCGCCAAATTGCCCAGAGCTACGACCAATCGAGAGATATTGGGCTCTGATGAAGCGGAAGCTTTCTGGAAAGAAACAAGGAATCAAAGATATCAAACACTTCCAGCAAATTGGACAAAGACGGCTTCTACGATTTCTGAAGAGTCTGTACAAACCCTAATGGACGGAGTTAAGCGCAAAGTTCGAAAATGTTATGCAAATACCGAATAACTATATTTTGTCTTCACGAATTGTTAAAACACATCCCATGAATCTGAAATAAACATTTACGACGGAAATATAATGCGAAATTTATGTTTAATTCATGTTTTGAGGTGTCCGGATTATTGAGGATCAAAAGGAAGATGCGGTAGAATATAGTGCGTTCAATGAGAAAAATGGCGAAGGAACAAGGGATCAGCTTTTTTACGCCTCGGAAGATCGTAAAGAAAGACTGCGGGACGAAGTTGAACGCTCGAAAAAAAACACACATGATTTCCAACCGCATGCGGAAACATGAACTTCCTTACGCGAAAAAAATCCATTTATCCTGTTCACCGACGAGAGCATGCACACTAAGAAATTATGAATTTTACACGAGACGTAATTGAAATTTTAATTACATTAAACAATGATTCCATGTAAAATTAAGTTTCCCGAAAAAGAAACAGGCGCAACGCATCAAATGATGTGTTTGATTAAATTGATTTTCTCGTATCTTTTGACTGATTCTTATGTCCTAAAGGCCGCTCTCATGTAGTGGCCTTAGTGCACCGAAATTTACATGACGTGTTGGTAACAGTGTGTAACCAACAAGCAAACATATTTTACGACACTGGCGCAGGCCTGAAATGAGTTGGATCCACAGCACCTCAGAAACCTGGTCGAAAGCATCCCGAAACGATTGCAGTCCATCATTGAAGCAAAGGGAGGTTATATTGGCTATTGAAGAGTTGACTCCTACTGTTTCTTATTCATTGTTCTTTCCATTAAAACATAAAGTGCACACTACCAAATTGTCATAAAATGTCTGTCCCCTGAGACCGACACATGCAAGCGTCCTTTAGCACATAAGAACGAGTTGAAAGAGATGGGAAAATAATTTCAATCAAACACATCTTTTGTCGAATTGCGTGTGTGTCAGTTTCAGGAGACATACTTTTATGGCGCTCCATAAAAAAATTCAAAAAAATGTATGGAGAAAAGTCTAGGAGGGGGGAAGGTGGTCTGATATTTTCAAAAATGAGTCTACGTGGTTTATGAACAGGTCCTATTGAAAGTGTATCAAAGTGCTTCTAAACGGGCTCAGATCGTTGGTTTAGAAAAAAATCTCTGAAGGAACTTTTTTATCAGAACATAAAAGTAGAGTGTTTTACGGTTACAATTGATTTTTTTTTAATTTTTATTGCGATTTTGACTTTTGGCAAAGAGCGGTGAGGAAAAATGGCGTATAATAAAAAGATTAGAGCAATGAAAAATACAGGTCAGAAGCCACGAACGAAGCAAACGCGCCAACACGTAAGCAAGGTTTGCACTAAATATCAGATGCACTCAGCTCCGTTTTCGTTATGCCAGTGGAATTTTTAACGGGCGGACTAAAATCGTAAATTTAATGTATAGATTGCATTTATTTTGTCGTAAGTGCGAGAAATGAATTACGAATCAACATCCAAAACTTTCACTTTTACCACTAGAAGGTAGTGTATTTTTGGACATGGCCTTTGGTGAGATCTATCTGATAATAAATATTTTGCAAAAGCCTACTTACAAATAATAGCAAATAAGATTGGACATTTTAAAATTTTAAATTTTAAATTCAAACTTTAGATTCCTGAATGGATTCTATTTGGCCACAAGTGATCGGCTCTAACTTTCTTATTCTATCTTCTCCATTATTCATGGCGTCTCGTGAACTTGTCGTGCTGATGTCGTCCTCTTGTCTTTCTTTTTCATATTTTCTGCATTCTAGAAGAATGTGTTTAAAATCTAGTACCGTTCCATAGCATTCGCAACTGGGCGGAGGTTCTTTCTGCAGTCAGGAAAGTATGGGTAAGCCGCGTTTGGCCAATCTTCTGTCGTGTTAACAC
The DNA here is from genome assembly GCA_024533555.2 of Aedes koreicus. Lineage (NCBI taxonomy): Eukaryota > Metazoa > Arthropoda > Insecta > Diptera > Culicidae > Aedes > Aedes koreicus. The sequence continues at coordinate 605,613 of JAHHFK020003985.1, forward strand.
ACGTTGGTCAGCTGTGCTACCATGATCGGCCTATCTATGTGTATCTGGTTTTATTTCCCTCAGTTTTGCATCTCTCGATTGGTACCGCTGGTTATCCCAATCGCGCCGTATGTTTTCCTTCACTGTCGTCCAGTCGTCCTCACTCGGGATAGGTGTATCGATGGGGGGTTGTCTCCTAGCTTCCTTTGATACCGGCGTGTCCAGGAATCAAACAGAATCGGACAAGTTTGTTTTACAAATTTTTTTCATTTTCCTGTATCCCCGGGTGTTTTGATTTTGCTGCTTCCAAGGCTAACAGAGAGCTCGCAGAATCAGTCAGGATCACAATTTCTTTGCCAATGTTGGGAATCGACACAGCCATCTTCAGAGCAAACGCCTCTGCAGAAAAAACACTACAATTTTTTGGAAGGCTATACGTTCCTTCATAGACATTGGCACAGAACGCGGCTCCTACCGTTTCTTCACACTTTGAACCGTCTGTATAGGTGACCGTCGATCTGTGAAAGCGAGTTGACAACAGGTGCTGGACAACATATGTTATTACAATTTTTTTCATTATTATTTCATAGGTAATTCATTTATTTATTAATTTATCTTAATGGTTTTTATTTAATGGTTCAATTGTCATATATACTCTCATTCTTTGCATTTCTAATATGTTCCATGTTATTTCCCATTCTAAGCTAAATATTAAAGAAATTCCTGATCACATGAAGCTTCAATCGTCGCATCGTCCATTTCTTATTGTTAACTTGCTTGAAAATAAAGTTTTCAATTTTTTTTTTTCAGTTAGATATTGAATTATATCACATATTGCGTTATTGCCGTTACGTTATTTTTAATTTATATTATTTTTCGGCCAGTACGTGTCATAGGGTAGGGAACGGCTTCAGCCACCCCGGGTCCCTATTCCATGCACGGGGTAAACGTTAACTTAGAGCGTTCATTTTTGGCAGCATGATGTTTCATCTAATGAAGAACCATACTGCAAACAATGAGCATATTTGGTTACCGTTTACCCCGTGCTTATAATAGGGTCCCGGGGAGCTGAAGCCTACCATATGAGTTCGTTTTTCAACAGTTTTGATCACCTGTAATACGTTTTGGGCGTATCCCAGGGATAACCCTCACGATATTAGCGCTCCTTTACCTGTGACACATATGAAGAGTCGTTGAGTTCTCTGCATCTTTCTTAAGTATTTGTTGGACTAACAATCCTTCCGACTCCCCATAGTTGCAAGGACGTGGTCATGGTTGACTTTGTCTAATGGAGGCTGCATGTCCGGCATCATGGGATTCTTAACAATCATTTCCCAGGTTTTTTACCAAATGACGAAGGATCCGAGTGTGATAGTTCTCTTAACAGTAGATTTAGTCTACTAGGTAGAGGTCCAAATCAATGTTGGCACCTTGATAGGTTCTGACGTCGGTGCTGAGAATGTGAATCTGAGAAGTGCCCACCATCTATCAAAACGTGGTCGATTTGTGATTCAGTTTGGTTTGGTGACCTCCAGGAGTACCGATGTGGGAGGCTGTGTCTGAAGAATAAATATGGCTTTTTATGGAGCCGGCGATGTCGATAAGTACAAATTCGTTGTCGTTGGTCAGCTGGTGTGCGCTGAAATTTCCCACCATCGGTTTATACTCCTCTTCCTGGCCAATCTGAGTATTGAAATCCCCAATGATGGTCTTGATGTCATGGTTTGGGCTGCGGTCATATTCACGCTGTAGCTATGGGTAGAATTCCTCACTGTCATCATCAGTTCTTCCGAGGTGAAGGTTATGTACGTTAAAGATTGTTGTATTGAGACAAAATCAAACGCAAATCCCCCCCCACACACACAAAAACGCACAAACATACACACAGACACACAGGTGCTGGATAGTGAAGAGGAAAACGTCTTTGGCTCAGGATGCATCAGCACATCGGTCCCAAGCTCAATGATTCGCCCCCAACAACGCCGTCACACGAGCACACCCTCAAATACTCTGTCACAACCACCCTGCGAATCAAAACAAAAACAAAGACTCCAGCACCGAAAGGCTCAAGAACGTATTGCTAGGTGCAGGCTGCAATGCGCACTTCGGACCAACAGTGATCCAATGTCCAATCGCAAATTGTTGATATCATCTTCTTAGGGTTTCTTAAAGACATTATTTTTGTTTCCAGGTTTCCTAGAAATTTGGCGTTGCCGTGACTTGAGGCATGGAATTTAATTAACTGTTAATGTGTGGTGTGCCTGCTCAACGGACATGACCCCTCCTAATTGCTCGCAAATTCGACCAATTGAAGATTTTTGACGAAGGCACATCTTAGAAAACATGTCTTGGCAGCAGATACCATTCAACAGTTTGAAAAAGATTGTAAGAAAGTGTCAACACTTGTTGCTAAGAAGTCTGAGCTGAATCTTATGAAGAACGTCCGCAAAAAGGTGCGCCAGCTAGCATATAATTGCTAGATTGCAAATATTGAAAACACTAAACTGATGTGCTAACCTAATGTTGAAAGTATATATAATAATAATTGAATTTCCAATACTTGAGTAATATTTTTACTGAAAACAGCGTGCGTCCATACATTCTGGGGCAGTCTTTAAAACAACTGTAAGGATGCTGTTGGAGCCACTCACGAAGTGTAATTTTGACTTGTCTTCCTAATAGACAAAGAATTTGTCAACACTGCATGGAAACCAATTTGGATTACTGAGAATGATTCGTCTGGATAAACTTAGCTAACCGGACGGAAGCTGATTTTAATTATCTCCATTCAAAGCTGCATCTGTTCAATAAACCGTGAGTTTTGCTCAAGGAGTTTAGCCCCAACACACATATGTAAATTCGTTTTTGCTGATAAGTTCACTTGAAAATTTCTTAACTAAAGTTTCCGTTACAAATACAGTCTATGAACTCGAAACTCTGCAAGTAATATTACCAGCAAAAACACATTCTATCATTCATCGAAGCACACAAATGCGCTCTAAAATTTTGACCATATTTGGCTAGATACCACTACAGTGGTGAGACACTTCAGAGGTACCGTAACAATAGGAAAGATTTCGTCGAAAGGGACCTCAACCCACCCAAATCCCCACAATTGCGCCCAATCGGGAAATATTGGGCAATTGTTAAGCGAAAGCTGAAAAAGACTGAAAAATTGACTCGGGGTTCTGCAGACATGAAGAGATGGTGAAATAGAATGGCCGCTCATGTTGACGAACAGAGGGTCCACAAGATGATGCAGGTATTTAAAGAAAAAATTGTGATTTCATCAAAGCCAAAACGGAATCATGGTGATGAGAAAACATTTCCTTCTGAACTTCATCGGAATAAGGCTCACTTTCACTTTTTTTTTTAAAACACTATTTAAATAAAAAACTTTTTTGAGCGTACAAGTAAACGATTGAGATTGTGAAACTAGGAGAATTTCAAATTAACAAATTATTTGATCACTCTTTAAAAATAAAAATAAAACATTGAAACCAACATTCCAACATTTTTTCAAATTATCACTAGTAAACGCGAGAAAATTCCTTTAAATTTCTCTAATGGAATTTGAAAGAATTTGCTCACGTTTACTAGTGATAATTTGAAAACTGTGTTTCAATGTTTTATTTTTATTTTTAAAAAGTGATCAAAGGAATAAGACTGTTGATTTTTTTTCTATAATGGGCAAAAAGAAACCTTTATTTTGACTGCTTATTTCATTTCAACAATCCAGAGATAAAGCTGATTTATGGCCTCCAAACATTAGGTGAAATGAACTTTAGTAACTTGAAATTGCTGAAAGTTAAGGGTTGTACCGAACTAAATTTGTAAAATTTATGTACCTGTATGTACCGAAAACTTTATTTTAATGATTCGAAAGTCATTATAGTTTGGAACATTGCTTGGGAAATATTACAGCTTATTTCAATTCACTTGCTCATAATCTCCCATTCCCAAACCTCTGCCTTGAGGTTCACGAAGCCGCTGGTCCTCTTACTGGCAAAACTCCTTTTCTTGCGAAAGCGGCTGGTTTTTTTTTACAACTTTGACTAGTTTTCCGAAGATTCCGCTTAATAATTGCCACCCTTTAGTAAGGAGTGTATCGAAAATAAGCTGTCCACAAACTTTCTTTCAAATTATGTTGAAAACAGATATTTTATTCATACAAATATTGATCCTTTATTGTACGAGGTTAAACTTGAACATAATGAAGACCGGATGAAATTTAAGTTATTCCTTCACGAATTTTCGAACTTTGGATCGAATGCTCTTCATCAAGTTCCGGAAAAGTGTTGCATCGCATTTTTTGGACGCTTGAGCCCAAATTTTTTTGAACTCCTGCATGTTCCCAGCTGCCTTACCAGTCTTCTTGAAGACCCTCTTCACGATTGCCCAGTAACGTTCGATGGGTCGAAGCTGAGAGGAATTTGGTGGATTGATATTTTTCTCAACGAAATCTATACCCTTTTCCGCAAGCCAATTGAGAGTGGATTTGGCATAGTGAGCAGACGCTAAATCCGGCCAAAACAGTGGAGGTGTACTTAATTATTTAAATAGCCATACATCGTATTTACGATATGACGTCATCTACAACATTTCGCCAATATACTCGGTCTATGGCTGCCTCTCTCCAACCTCGTTGACGACCCACACTCGCCAGATCCTGTTGCACCTGGTCCGCCCATCGTGCTCGCTGTGCCCCACGCTTTCTTGTACCGGCCAGATTCGAGGCGAACACCATTTTTGCAGGGTTGTTGTCCGGCATTCTCGCAACATGCCATGCCCACCGTATCCTTCCAGCCTTCGCGACCTGCTGGGTTCGCCGTAGAGTTCAGCGAGCTCGTGGTTCCATCTTCACCGCCACACTCCATCCTCCTGTAAGCCGCCAAAGATGGTCCTAAGCACCCGGCGTTCAAAAACACCAAGTGCTTGCAGGTCCTCCTCGAGCATCGTCCACGTCTCGTGCCCGTAGAGAACAACCGGTCTTATCAGCGTTTTGTACATGGTACATTTAGTGCGGGGGTGAATCTTTCTTGACCGCAAGTTCTTCTGGAGCCCGTAGTAGGCACGACTTCCACTGATGATGCGTCTTCGGATTTCACGGCTGTTGTCGTTGTCAGCGGTAAGCAAGGATCCAAGGTAGATGAATTCTTCCACCACCTCGAATGTATCCCCGTCTATCGTAACACTGCTGCCTAGGCGGTCCCTGTCGCGCTCGGTACCTCCTGCTTGCATGTACTTTGTTTTTGACACATTCACCTCCAGTCCGACTTTCGCAGCTTCGCGTTTTAGGCGAGTGTACATTTCTGCCACCGTTTCAAATCTTCTGCCGACAATGTTCATGTCATCCGCAAAACAAACAAACTGACCGGATCGAGTGAAAATCTTATCCCGGCTGTTGAGCCCGGCTCTTTGCATGACACCTTCTAGCGCAATGTTGAACAACCGGCACGAAAATCCATCACCTTGACGTAGTCCCCGGCGTGATTCAAACGAGCTGGAATGTTCGCCCGAAATCTTCACGCAGTTTCGCACACCGTCCATCGTAGCTTTAATCAGTCTAGTGAGCTTCCCGGGAAAGCCGTTCTCGTCCATAATCTTCTATAGCTCTATGTGGTCGATACTGTCGTAAGCCGCCTTGAAATCGATGAACAGATGATGCGTCGGGACCTGGTATTCGTGGCATTTTTGGAGGATTTGCCGTACAGTACATATCTGGTCCGTCGTCGAGCGCCCGTCGATGAAACCGGCCTGATAACTTCCCACGAACTCATTTACTTTTGGTGAAAGCCGGTGGAGGTGTACTATGCTTCTTATATAAAGGCAACAATGTCTTCTGGAGACACTCAGATCGATAGATTTCCGCATTTATAGTTCCGGTAGTGTAAAAAATGGTTAACTTCAAACCACAGGAACATATTGCTTGCCATACCAGTACCTTTCAACCGAATTTCTCCACTTGAATCGACCTGTCCGCATCGCTCACATCCTTCCCAACGACGGCAGTAAAGTATTGTGGACCTGGAAGGGTTTTTGAGTCCTCCTTTACATAGGTCTCGTCGTCCATCAAAACGCATGCATCCGGACGCTGCAAAAGACCCGAATACAATTTCCGGGCCCTTGTTGCTGCTCGCTTCTTCTGTTCTGCACTTTGTTTCGAGATTTTCTGCTTCTTGTAGGTCTTCAGGTGGTTTCGCCTCTTGATACGCTGGATCATTCGGACACTCGTTCCTGCTTTTTTGGCCAAATCACGTATTGACATTGATTTGTTCTTCATGATTAGAGATACCACTTTCTGCTCCAGTTTCGGGTTGGAAGAACCGGGTTTTCTGCCTCTTCCTGGTAGCTCATCCAAAGAATAGTGTTCCCCAAACTTATTAATGATGGTTTTAACACTCGCATGATGAATTCCAAACCGCTTCGCCAATTTTCGCATAGTAATACCCTTCTCACTTAACCATGTGTCCAGAACCTTAATTTTCACTTCCTTTTCAATACGCGACATTTTGAAAACGCAGAATTTGAACCGCAAAAATAAGTAAACAAAAGAAAGCTGACAGTCAAACGCACAGCATGCAGTGTTCAGAGCATAAAAAACCATCACAAATACATGCGTACAACGCAAATGTATGTGGATAGCTTATATTCGATACACTCCTTAATTGAGATAATCATCCACTCCTTAAATCAACGTGGAGATGGCTGCCACTGTGAGACACTAGGTTAATCAATAAGTTTTGAAAGCGACATCTATGGAGCAGTAGAAAAACCATAATTTATACACCATATTAATATTTCATCTTTCATAAGAACGTACTCAAAATTTCATTCCGATCTGTCAATTCATTCTTTGTTTTACCAGCCATTTGAAGTTAACGGGTCTGTGAATTATTTAACAATGGCAAAATCCGAATATCGTGCAGTGATTATTTTTTTTGTTTTGGAAGGTTTACCGGCTACTGAGATCCATGAAAAGATAGTGAAAGTATTAAAAGAGGCTTCTCTTTCATTTCCAACCGTTCACCGATGGGTTTTGGAGCTTAAGCGTAGCCGTACAAGCGTGGAAGACGATCCACGCTGAGGACATCCATAAAGTGCATCAACACCAGAAATTATAGCGAAAATACAGGATATGGTTTTGGAAGATCATCGATCGACTGAGGATGTGATAGCTGACACCATAGGCAACTCATATGGAATAACATGGCATATTTTGGCTGAAGTTTTGGGTTTCAAAAAACTGTGTGCACAATGGGTGCCGCATTTGCAAACAAATGCAACAAAAACACGTTCAAATGAGACTTTCTGAGCAACATTTGGAGCAATTTTGAAAGGAAAAAAGGATGTTCTGCGTCGATTCATCACTATGGATGAGGCTTGGGTCTACCACGATGATCCTGAATCAAAACAAGAGGCTAAGGAGTAGTGTGAACCAGGCAGTTCGGCTCCGAAGCGAGTTCATGTCCAGAAATCGGCCAAGAAGGTGTTAGCGTCAGTTTTTGTTTGGGATGCAAAAAGGAATTCCTTATTGAAAGATTATCTCCAAAACTAAAGGGTGTCCACATTTAAATTGCATCACTTTCAATAAGCTGTAACATTTCGCTCTTTGGGTTGATTTCAACGCAATTTTGGGTGAAATGACCTCAGCGTGCTTTGTTTACACTGCGTGAGTTTCATTGTGAATTGTGTCGTAGTTTTGAAAAATGGAGTCGAAGGAATAGCAAGAGAGCGAGAACATTTTGTTCACACACCTCGACAATCCACTTTTCTCGCACCGAGCCATCGGAAAGATGCTGAAAATTCACCAGTCTACAGTGTCTTGTGTCATAAAACTGCTTTGGGGAACGTTTAACTGTCGATCGGAAAAAGGTGAGTGGTAGAAAAAGTGTTCCGTACTTTGTGAAGGGATCACAAGCGAGTGGTTGCTCTTTTTAAATTCAAACCCAACTGTTCCGTTCTGGATACAAACAAGGAAAAGCTGCACTTGACTAAAGCCTTCGTGCAGAAAGCCAAGAAACGAGCCGGGCTCCGTTAATTCAAAGTTCAGAAAACTCCAAACCGCAATGAAAAACAGAATAGATTGAGAGTTAAAACTCGTGCGCGTAAGATACACACACAAATGTTGACGAAACCACACTGCTGCATAATTGACGATGACCTCTAAAAATTACTTGGTGGAAATCATTGTTCATCAAACGAAGAGGCAGTTATAGCCACCGTAGAGGAGTATTTTGCAGGCCTTCCAGAATATCACTTCCGTGATGGGACAACAAAGTTGGAAGTTCGTTGGACGAAGTGTATTGATCTTATGGGAGACTATACTGAGCAATAAAAGTGATTTCCCCAAACAAAATGTTTTTTCATTTCCGCTTTGAAAACTTTTTGACTAACTCAGTACGTCTCATATCTCTTTAATTTTTTCCTCTGTTCTGGACATAAACTATTGGTAATTTGATCTATTGTAGTATATCCCGTATCCTTTGTTTAGTGCATGTCGAGTTACTTCATCACTATTGAGGAATGATGAAGTAATCGGTGTTTTTTAGAGTTGTCTTTGTTTTTTTTTTGTTGGCTATGAATCGAGTTTTTTTTAAGTTTTCGCTATTTAAACCTTTTGTCATTTTTTTTTTTTTTTTTTTTTTTTTTTCCCCCTGAATCAAAACCGGATTCATTTTAGGCAAAACAAACAATGACCCCGATACTGACCATGCATCAGAACCCTAGTCCCTACCAATTCAAACTATAGAACATCAAATAGAAAATGAGAATTCGCATAAATGAAGACTAACCAGGTTTTCCTTATTGCAAGCTCATCCTCGGTGGATCAATCCGAGTATTGTTGCTTTTTACAAGACATACCATGTAATAAGGACTATTATATGTTTCCTTTGACTACAAAAACAAATATGTTCCCTAGTTTGAATTAATTCGGACTAGGGTTCGGTGGTACATCTGATACCCCGTAACGCACCACAAAGAGATGATCTACCAGCGTTACGGGTTAAGGGTAATCGGTATTACTCTACCTTTATCATTCAGAACAACCGGAAAAAAAAACCAAGCTGGCCTCCATTTTAAGACCAAAACCACTTTGAACCAGAGCAGTTTAAAGCATCACACACAAAAATCGGACAACTTGCCGCTCGTCACAACAGATTACATCCTGCGCTCAACAGTATCTTTTCCCATCTCGATGTCTGGCACTACTCGTTGTTGTCTTAGCGGTTGTTCACCTTCCGCTGCCTGACCGCTTCGATGTACACAGTGGCATATAAAATAATAATAATTAATTAAACGGTTGTCCGAGGCATGTGACACGGTAATTATTATCTGTGTCACACAGATTGACCGACAGCGGAGACAAAGGGAAAAAAGCAACATCTGAACCGGGCAGGACACACACGATTGAAGCGCCAAACAATGCAGAAAAAAATTGCACCGGACAGCAAGCCAGCCGAGCCGAGAGCCGGATAATGCCATTTTTCGGACGTGTTATCCTTTCTGTGAGCTTGGGCGGCTGCCGAAATTTCAGGACACGGTTGGACAAAAGGCCACTCCGTCCATTGCAGCCCCGGTTGCTCGTCTTCCTCAGCAAGCGTTGTCTTTGCTGTGGTTCGTCTTGGATAGCTGGCTGACTGGTTGACTGGTGGCGGGTAGGCCGGTATTGTTTGTAACTTGCTTGCTGTTGTGCACCGTGGCGCATTTGTGTGACACTTTTTTGGCCCATTTATTTTTCGGCTCGTTCATGCTGCGAGAGACGCGCTGGTGGTTGGCTCACGGCATGCCGTCATGTTCGGCTTCATGTTTACAATGAAATGTGCTTGTACGTGTTTATCTGCGTTTTGTCCTTGGTCCTCTTGGTCGGTGTTTCAAGGGGTATGTAACTCGTCGACTTTCTTCCTGTTATTTGGATGGATTGGCTTTCGGTAGAATTCCGCTGAGACATGATTCGCTTATTTTTTCGTTGAACTTATAGTACTTGTAGGATGATAAAAAAAAATTGACTTTCCATCCACTAAGCGGAGGAAAATCATCGAATTTCATTATTCTACAAAATAGGACATATGTACAACAGCACAGGAACGGCACGTGGATACATGTGGTCAACAGTTTTGGCTTTCTCATCAGTGCACCAATTGTTCTCCCTTCAACAGCTGTTAACGGGCGGCGTGCCACCACCAAACTTGTTTTGCTCGTGGTTGTTGGTCGGACATTTTAATTTGATCCTCGATTCAACGCGAGGGACAGGGTAAATACCTTCATTTATTTGGCCGAGTCGGGGCTTGTAATTAAATAAAATTCCTTAATACTGGATGCTAAGCCTCGACCCTAGACGAAACGTGGGTGTTAGCAGTGCAACGTGCTAGTTAGGGGGAAGTAATATCGGATTCAGCTGTGCCTCCCCGTGTACGTATTCCCATTCAGTTTGTCTTAAAGTCACCCTAGAGCTGCAGGAGGGATGATGGTCGTCGACACAAGTGGCAGTCGATGAGAGGGTTCGCTGCTCTTCGGGAATTGAAGACGGAAGTGGTCGGACGCGCTTGTTTAGTGGCGAGGCAATGCTGGTGAGAATATTGCATTATAAACCTTGTAACACAAACATAAGCATTATTCATTCATCCCATTCAAATTCTCTCTCTTTCGCACCGAGTGGGGGAATATTGAAGTGTGATTTAACATGCATTATGAGAAGCTATGCTTTGGTTGCTTGTTTACCAGGCACGTTGGTGTATTTGGGAAACATTGTGCAAGCCAAGAAAGGGAGAATGTTTTGAAAACAAAGAGAATGTGTCGCTCAATACATTTGGATCATGTGGATGAGATTTATGTATATGCAACCCGGAAATAAGATTTTTATAGAAGATTTTGGTAAGACGAACCTTGCGCTGAACTGGCCGGCATGTTGTTTCGCAAGGGCTCAGTAGGGATTCTTGGTCAAGACCCGAAGCTAAGAGCCAGTTCCATTGAGAAAATATCACATCAAGTAGTTTGTCAACCTGCTACAGAGGATCGTGTGCCTGGAGGTCACATTTAAACTTTTAATATTCACATTAGGTTATCCTCGCCTTAGGTCCACCCTAATAACATGGAAGGACATTACGGGAAATAGAGGCGAAATACATTTTTTTTTTTTTTTGTTATGATATGACAGTATACACGGTGTTCAATAAGTTCGGATACACTTTCAAAATTTGTTAAAAAAATGAAAACATGTTTTTTTATTTTTTGGATTTATGTTATTGAAAGCTATGTTTACAAGGAACGTTTACAACATTTCTCTTGGAATGACCCCCCTTTGTACTCCTTAACGAGCTTCAAACGTTTCTCGAACGCGTCGCAGGCGGCACGCACGGACTGCATGGGCATTTCGTCCCAGATTTTGAGAATTACCGTCTTGAAATGATCCAAAGTGCTGACCTTGTATTCGTTCAGCTTCGCCATCATATAGGGAAAACAAAAAAGTCGAGAGGATTCAAGTCCGGGGAGCTGGGAGGCCACAAAGTTTTGTCCAGAAAGTCGGTTAAATTGTCCCGACACCAGGCTTGAACCACATTTGCCGTATGGGCTGGTGCACCGTCCTGCTGGAACACGTAGTGCTCATCGCCGTAGAGGCTTCGGAGACTGGGGGCAACAACCTTTTCCAAAACCTCAGTTTTGTAGTACGCCGCGTTGATTTTGACGTTTTTTTCAATAAACACCAAGGGTAGCTTACCACGTTTGCATACTGCCCCCCAAACCATCACCGACGCGGCACTTTGGAACCGAGGGATGTTTATATTGGATTCAGGAATGCTGTCCCTCGATGGCGCCCACACCCGGTCATTTTGCACATTGTGCGGCTGCTGCAGCACGAACAGTTTCTCGTCCGAAAAAACAAACTCCTGACCAGCGTGCCGAGAGAGGATCCTCTTAGCTCGATCCAACCGCTTTTTTGCTGGTAGCCTCCGAAACGCCATGGACCTTACGTTTTTTGTAAGGCCTGAAACCAAGGTCCTTGGTGAGTATGGTGTGAGCGGTTCCAATGGAAACGTTGAGATCTGCAGCCGTTTTCCGGATTGAGCGGTTCTTTTTGCGCCGAATTCGCTCCCTCACGATCTTGATGACCCGTGGCGTCCTCGCTGAACGCGGCCGACCGGATCTCGCACGGTCATTGGTCGAGGACGTCTCCCGGTATCGCCTGATGGTCGTGTAGACAAAGTTCCGCTTGACCCCATGCGATTTCAGCAGCCGGAATATATCGCCGGGTCGCTCACCGTTCAAAAAACGCTTAATTACGAAGTCCCGATACTCTTTCATCGCGCGTAACAAACAAACAACAACTAACAGAATGTCAACACCGCGCACATTCGGTAGCGTATGAATGAAGCTAAAGCTGACACCAATACCAATGCAGAATATGTACATGGCGCATACCTACGCAATGATGAAAACTTGTATTCGAACTTATTGAACACCGTGTACTATTGAATATAAATTGGTTTTAGGTTATCGAAATTTGGGATGTACTGTCTTCTGCATGATGTATTTCAGGTCTACCAGGTCATCATGTATTGTAAAATAATTTAAAATTTATAAAATAATTTAAAATTTTCTCATAGCTGTCATGCAATGCAGCCACTAACGCTAAAAAAAACATTGATGTTGTCTTGAAAGTTTTCGGTTTTAATGCAATCTTGTCCATATGTAAGTTTCTACCCACGACAACACTTTTCTAAAATTCTAAAATTTCCTAGACTCATTATCTATAAGGGCTTATCTGTCGTTGGACGCATAAATGTCACATGTTACATTTTAACGTTTTCGAGGTTTTGATGTCTAACGTCATAATGAGATACGTATTTTTGAAATATTTTGTCAAAACAGAGGTTTTATTCTAGAAAACTCGAAAAAAATCCGAAGTCAATTTGTCACATTCGAACAAATGGATGCATATTTGTCACACCGGGATAAATGGACGCATATTTCTTACACTAAAAAATGGAAATATAACAATCACACAAAGAGACACATAGCACTGCATGATGTGTCCTGAGGACCGTTCATAATATATGCCATGATTTTAGGGGCCATCTACAATACACGTGGATAGTTTAGAAGGGAGCTAGTAGGTATGTACGGTCCATACCAAACTTTCAAAATTCATATGGACGGTTGTACATGAAGGAGGAGGGGAGGTATTATATTGTCTAAAACCTCTACACGTAGAATGCAAACGGCCTTTTTGGAGAAGGCGATATCAAACTGTGACTATAAATATACTTAAAATGTTCAAACCCATAAAGAAGTGATGCAGATGAACCCTTTGCCAAACCCATTTTATCCTAATAAGACGCATACCCAACAAACATCGGTGTTGAATTAGAGCTTGTTCAAGCAAATTTAGAGAAGCTATTCAGCTGTTTCTTCTAGAATAGTTGAATAGCTTCTCAAAATTTGTTTGAACAAGCTCTAATTCATCACCGATGTTTGTTGGGTAATTATTGTAACGTGTTGTGGAGAAAAAAAATTATTTAAAGTTTTAATCAAGTACAACGATTAATTAGCAGCTTGTTGCTTTGTCGAAAGATTAATGAAAAATGATTTTTCCTCTTCGTTAACGACAGGTAGAACCACTTTCAGGAGAGAAGTTTTCTTCTCTTCTTCATTTCCTTGGGGAGCATTTTGCCAAAGTACATTTGTCTCAATAAAGAACGAATCCTTTTCAACCAACTTATGTTGCTTCTTGGAAAACAACTTGCCGTATTTGAGGTCTTCACTGTTGATGTTGTCGGCGTATCCAAGTTCATAACGGCCATTTTCAAACACCACTTTCCGCATGGAGTCCACGTACGGGCGGGGCTTGCACTGGTTTATCGTGTACTGCGAAACGGTGAGCTTAGCTTGGAAAAAGTCTGTAGCTTGCATATCAAGTACGTCAACATTGTTCTTCGCATTGCCAACCGCAGACTTGAAGTTTTCAAAAGTGACAACACGTTCATGGCGCATTTTGGATTCTACCGCCGCATGGAAAGAGTCAGCGGCCATGAACGTATGTCCGGATTCGAAGTACTTAAAAAGTATGCGCTCGACCTGCATTTCATTACTGTTTATCAGTAGGATAATACGTTGGAATAAGTTCCAGTTCTTATTTTGCGAACTACAATTATCCAACCAAAAGATAATTGTCTTCAGGGCAGCTTACTTTTTGCAAGTCCACAGAAAAAACTGCTACACCTGGCAGCACTTTGTCACCATCTTCTCGATAAGACAATCGTGATTACTTTGCACGTTGAAGATGTAGTGCATGTCCAGAGCAGTCGGTGCAGCTACAATCCTTAATTTCGGAGCTACCATTGACCTTGATACGTAGCTCTGCAGCAGTGCACGCCTCACACTCTTCGTGCCCGAGCTTCACAAAAGAGATGTTGTTTTCTTTGACGACCTTACAGTACAACGAATAGCTTGCTTTGAGGTGTTGTTTGGCTGCATAATCCTCGTGCAAGGACTTTTCGGCCAAATCCGATGGCAAATAAAGACGGTTGGGAGCAAAAGATCGTCGATAGTGGGAGATACTTGGGCCATATCCAAATAAATGCTCCATTATGGCCTCACGTGCTTTCATATCTCTCTTATATTTCCCACGTCGGTCTACTGGAGGTCCGTTCCGAGCTGCCCGGATGCATCTGTAAATCACATTACTACTTTCTATATAAATAGATTATGTAAAAGACAATGCTTCCAAAAACTTACCCACAATTTTTTGCGAAAACCAATCGTGTTTAGGAAAAACTTTCTGCAGACAGTTACAGGGTCACCGCTTGAGCTTGGAAGAGTGCATTTTAACGCAAGTTGCTTTACCAAATCCGTGGACACTTTACGGCTCCGGCGTCGTAAGATAGGTTTTGGATGAGCATACTGCCGGATTAAGTTTCCTTGACCAACATTGTCCAGATCCCAATATAATTTATGGAACTGTAGTCTGTCATCCCGCGTAAGATTCTCGTTGCACTTTTTGAGGCATCCACAATTGTCCAGAATGACCGTATGCGACAGATGCCATTTTATAGCTGAATCTTCTCGTTTAACTCCTTTTTGATTCTTTTTCCGGATTTCCGCTTTGGCCGCAGCTCGGAAAAACTGCCAGAGCTATCCGTATCACAGCTTTCCCTTGTTTCCTTTTCTTCGTCGGAGTTGCTACCGTAGAAACTTGTCCCAGGTTCCGATCCTACGCCACTGCCGCTGAAAACCGACTGGTCGACCTCTGGGACCGGTAATTTTGCCGGGTCTGCAGGCGGAAATCGCTCACCTGTGCCATTTTTGAAATCGAACCCGCGGAAGTCCTCTTCCGATTCCTCGCCACTGGATTGTCCGTATTGTTTCAAATATTCCATTTCTGGTTCCACTTCTATCGACACCAAAAAATCACGCCAAAGAAATACAATCGTCGCTCGTGAAATGTCAAAACAAATATCAACAACAACCATCTCTCAGTTCACGATGTGACAAATATGCGTACATTTTTCGCCTGGCCAGAGAATTTCGCGGCATAAGTGTCACATTTGGGATTTGATTGAAAAAAAATGGAAACAATAGTTTTTTTTTTTGCAAATTTGAGTAAGACTCAATAATATTAATATGCTTCGATAGTTTATTGCGTTAAAGTCAATAAAAATATTTTGAAACTTCAAATGCGTTTTTCTCATTTTGCTCGTTTGTAACATGTGACATTTATGCGTCCGACGGCAGTTATGTAATATATGAATTTTATTTTTTCAAAAAATCATAACATGTAAACAATTATTCAGATCAAAATGTCGTCTGAAAAGAAGTCGTTGGTCATTAAGTGTTCTTCAAGAAAAAATACACTGAAACTAAAATAAATGTAAATAAAGAAGTGGAATTTAACGGAATTTGCTCGCGTTTACTAGTGATAGTTTAAAAAAGTGTTTCAGTTTAATTTTTTTTTTTTTTTTGAAAAAGTGGTCAAGTGAAGTGTAAATTTAAATTTTCGTAGTTTTTCAATGTAAATTCATGCTAAAAAAAAACATTTCATTGATTTTTTCAAAGGCCTCCCACTTTGATTTGTTTTTAATTTTTTTTGAAAAAAATTGAAGTTATATCCTAAAATTTGGTAAAGAGTTTCAGACCGTTACTTCTTTTATTTTGTAAATATTTGTTTTTTTTTTCGTAAACCCATCCGTTCTAAGGTTATTGCGAATTTTATTAAAAGGAAAATTTTGTTGTAACAATATTTTCAGCCGTTTTCAAATGTTGGTCACAATGTCCAAAAAAAATATATTTTACATGATAGATTATTGAATAAAAAACAAATCTTTTTTAGACATGTCAGCTTAACCCGTTTCTATTTAGACGCAACTGAAGCGATACAAACTGATGCTATGTGAAGTAAATGATCAAACTCAAACATTCATTTTTTTTGCATAAACGGTTAATATGTCGGGATTTTTTAAGCCTCTTTTTGATGAATCAGCAGTCAGGTAAATTTATATTTATACCCGTGTCTGGAACAAACTTTTATTTAGGTACATTTCAATACAATGGAGTCTGCCATACATTTGAAATAAGGATAGATACAAGGGTACATTGAAAGCAATGAATAAAAGTTAGAAGCTCTTTATACAGACTTCAGCAAAGCATTTTATAAACTTGACATTTCTATGTTGATATTCAAGCTTGGAAAAATAAGAATTGAGTTAAGACTCCTCAATTGGATTAAGTCGTATTTAACTGATCGCCAGCAAATAGTTAGATTCAATGATAAAAAATCAAATCCTATTAAAGTCACATCTGGCGTTCCTCAAGGTTCAAGGTTTTATTTTAAAAAATCTAAGAGTTCTTATATATGCTGACGATATGAAACTGTTTTTTGAAATAAAAAATGATGATGATATAAATGTATTTCAGAATTAAATCCAGGTCTTTTATGTATGGTGTTGTAAAAGCTTGTTGGAACTAAATGTAAAAAAATGTAATCTTATAATATATAGTCGAAAACGAAGTACACCAACTATTGCAGTATCTGTAGGAAATCAAAATATTAAAAAATGTGATAAAATAAGAGATTTAGGAATAATTTTAGATAATTAACATTTGTGGAACATTATAACACATTAATTCATAGAGCAAGCAATATGCTTAATTTCATAAAACTTTGGCCACAACTTCCAAGACCCTTATACAATCAAATCATTATATATTTCTTTTGTGAGGTCAATATCAAAATACTGCATTGTTGTTTGGTCACCTCATATAAAAAAGCAGGATGAGCGTATAGAGTTAATTCAAAAGCAGTTT
This sequence comes from Aedes koreicus, assembly GCA_024533555.2. Taxonomy (NCBI): domain Eukaryota; kingdom Metazoa; phylum Arthropoda; class Insecta; order Diptera; family Culicidae; genus Aedes; species Aedes koreicus. The sequence goes on from JAHHFK020003985.1 coordinate 622,893, forward strand.
TTATTATACGCACTACGTAGGTTAGGATGGACTCAATTTCCCCTCCCTTCATATAAAGCACGTTGCTTGTTGATCAACATTCAATCATTGAAAGAGCGTCGAGATTATGCTATGGTCTCATTTTTTAACGACCTCGTTTCGCAACGAATAGAATCAACTGAATTATTGTCAAAATTAAACTTTTATGTACCTACACGACAGCTACGTAATCGAAATTTGTTCACTTTAGATCACCATCTTACAAGTTTTACTTAATTCGGACCATTAAATCAGATGATGAATGCTTATAATCAACATAGTGAAAAGATTGACCTTAGTATGCCTCGTACATAACTGAGAAAATATTTCAATTCATTGAGTAATTATGGGATATAAGAACATTAATGTAGTCTACTATTGATTGTTTAACGAAATAAAAAAAAAATAGAATAAAAAAAAAATAAATAAACAAAGTCAACAAAGTGCTATATATTGGGAAGTTCTTTATCTTACCAATTTAGATTATCTTTCATAGCTTTTAAAGTTAAACAAGCAAGTTTATTTTCAAACATGGATAATACTTTCAAGTGTTGTAAACCTCTATCCAAATCAAAGAAGTGTGGTTCAGAGACTAAAAATCTTAATTTTTCAATAACACCATCTGTCAAGTTGGTGTTATTGAAAAAAATAAGATCTTTAGGTTATAAGATACCATTGGATAATTCGATGCGAATCTGCAGTAGATGTCTTCCCCTTGTTTATCGTCCCCAACAAAAACCACCACCTTCAAATGATGAGAAAGTGCCTTCTACCAGTGGAGTGCAATCAACGAAACCTGTTGATATAGAAAGTGAATCCATAGTCAACACCATCCCATCCGTTGCCTCTCTAGCTTCATCGACTTTAGCGGAGTCTATTGTTGATAAAATCAGTTTGTCATATAACATCGAAACATTCAAACATTGGCATCATGGGAATTCATGTATCGCCAATTTCAATCAAGAAAATGAGAAGTGCTTCCTATCCCCAGCAAAAAAACCAAGGAAATTATGGATGGAGTTAAGCGTCATATATCTGACGTTTTGGAAGATGAGAACCAAACAAATCTCAACGCTAAATCTAAGGACTACGAGGTAATAATGAACCAGTTAAAGGAAAAAATTGCAGATCCTGAATGTACTCGAGATCAACAATTTCAAATTTTGTCCATATTGCCAAAGTCTTGGACTGCGCAAAGAATCGTGGATGAATTCAAAGTCAGCAGATACACTGCAACACAGGTAAGGTTTAAGAACATCATTGAATATTATTTCATGTCAAGTTGGAAAAAATAATCAAAAAACTAATTTATTATTTCTTTCCTTGCAGGTAAAAGATTTAGTCACCGAAGATGGAATATAATGTAAAACCCGTTCCAAATTAGGACATGGACTGAATGCAGATTAGGTACGTAAAGTTGTTCAATTCTACGAAGTTGACGATATCAGCAGAGTTATGCCGGGCCAAAGCGATTATATATCTGTAGTGACAAGTGGTGTACGCCAGGTAACACAAAAACGTCTCTTGACGATGTAACTCAAAGAGTCATACTTGCATTTTAATGCAACCCATAAAGATGTTGAACTGAGCTTTAGCTCATTTGCAGCCTGACGGCCAAAACAATGTAAACTTCTTAGTAAATCAGGATCCCATAACGTTTGGGTTTGTACGATTCTTATGCTCAACTGTTTGAATACAAATAACATTTTATGTGATCGCACTATCCAGAGACGTAATTAGAGTTGGTGGCGCCCCTGGCAATCCATGAAAATGACGCCCCAACTTATATTGCTTTTTGCATGTTTTGCTTCAATTAGTCATTTTATACACTCTTGGATTATTTGTGACCGATGTTGACGAAATTTTTTATATTATTGTTAATATTGCACATAATGAATAAGGGTCCTCCCTTAGCTCAGTCGGTAAAGGCGCAGCTACAAAGCAACACCATGCTGGAGGTGGCTGGGTTCGATTCCCGGTCTGGTCTAGGAATTTCTCGTAGAGGAAAATTTCTCGACTCCCTGGGTATAGCGTATGCTTGTACTTGCCACACAATCATACTCATGCAAAAATGGTATTTGGCATCGAAAGCTCTCAATTAATAACTGTGGAAGTGCATTTAGAACACTAAGTCGATAGCAAGCAATAAGCTTATTATGAAAGCAATAAGCTTGAAATGCTAATGGAGAAGAAAAATTAACAATATTTTATCGACATTGACTCATTTATATTGTTACATATGCAAGTTTGTGCTATATCGAGTCTAATAGATCAGTACAGCAGTAAAATTTATGGTTATAAATTGAAATAACTTTTATATAGTTACATTTATATTTACTGAAAGTTCAAATTAATTCAAAACTTTGCCTAACGTGCCCTAGCTGAAGCAAACTGATTAACAATAAAATCTCAATCAAGATCTGGTAGCGATTCCTTTTCTATTGAAAGAATGGCCAAGCCAGAGAGTCTGTATTGCGTCATTCTATAACGAAGATAGTTTTTTAATATTTTCAGTTTGCTGAAGCTACGTTCACACGATGCCACTGTAACTGGAAGCGTCAAAAACATAAGTTGAGCCGTTTCAATGTTAGGATAAACTTCTTGGAGAGAATATCTAAGGATACAGATTAATATGTCTAACGCAGTAGGAGAGCTCAAGTCAGGAAACATCTCACCAATTTGCCGTTTAAAAACTTCTACTTCAGATACAAGCTCTACTGTATCAATATCAGTAGTATACGTTATTCTAAAGTCTGCTGCGACCTCCTTTAACTGTGGAATAGTCATAGATGCGAATCAGAGTCCTGTCAAGAATGAGAATGCCGATGCTATATCCGCCATTGCTTCTCCACGCTGCTCCATTTGTTGCAGTACTTTGTCAAATACCGAGCTTACTTCCAACGTAAACTTCACTCGATAGAGGAGCTCGATTATCTGTGGTGTCGCCGATTTTTCTCATTTTCCGCTGTCGTATGACTTGGAAATCGTTGTCGATGCCAAGTTCAATGCATTTTTCTTTCGCATGCTTTATTGCACGGTCAACTACATCAGTTTTCATATCATCGAATGATGTTTGTAAACCTTTGATTAGTTTACTGGCCTCGTCTATGGTGATGGTTTTTGACTGCAGGGATTCGTTCACTTTGTCGATGTTAATCAAAATTCTCTCCCATGTGTCAAGACGACAAAGAAACTTAAAATCAATTTGTTGTAAGAGAACTTGGGCACCGTGTACCGTTCCACTATTATATTTTTTCGGCTCAGTGAAGTCGGTCAAAATGTCAAACACGGAACAAATTGATTTCTTAAGAGCAGACAGAGCATTTAAGCGATTTCCCGAACCTCTCGGCCTAGGATACGCGCTGCTGCTCACATTGTAGCGTGCGTGCAGCCCAGAACATCTAAGGGCATCACGGACCTGTTATCGCTCAATCTCATTTTGCTGAACACAAATTGTCCTATTAAGCAGAAGTCAACCTCGATGAGTTGACGTATTATCAGGTCACACTACACCGCCGGCGGGCGCGCACGGCCGAAACCGCACACGGCCCGACCGTCGGTATCAACATCTGACTGCTGATAGCGTTCTATTTAATTTGATTGAGTCACGTTCGTATCGGAATTAACCAGACAAATCATTCCACGAACTAAGAACGGCCATGCACCATTACCCTTAATTTTGAGAAAGAGCTATTAATCTGTCTTACCTCAATAAGTTCGGACCTGGTAAGTTTTCCCGTGTTGAGTCAAATTAAGCCGCAGGCTCCACTCCTGGTGGTGCCCTTCCGTCAATTCCTTTAAGTTTCAACTTTGCAACCATACTTCCCCCGGAACATAATTTTGGTTTCCCGGAAGCTACTGAGAGCACCATAATGTAGCGACAGAGCATCAGAATGTGAAAGGCCATGATACTTCCAAAGTCTCTTTAAGAGCACTCCATCGCGTAGTTGAATTACAAAAATATTTGAAAATGTCTTGTACAGTTCGAAAGAAAGCTATCATTGTAGGTGAAGAACTGGCTGCATGAACTCCGACAAGATTTAAGCTGTGGATAGCGCAAGGAACATAACGGGCTAGATTGTTAATCTGGTAAATTCTGGTTTGTGCTCCATTCTTAGTTCCCGCCATATTCGCACCGTTATCATAATTTTGACCACGGCAATCAGCAATGTTTATTCCGTCGTTTTGCAATTTTTAAAAAATATCATTCGATAACCAGATCCAGTCTTTTCAGGCGTGCTCCTAAAATCGATGAAGCATTCTTTAATTTGGTATTTACCATCAGAAAAATCCAGGAAACGGATTATCTGGCTCATTTGCTCCATATGCTTAATCAGGAGTGCAATAAACAATAATTGAAGATATTACTTTTAACCGAGCTGCTCATTATGTTGATAAGCTCGTTTTGTATAACTGAGGACAAATAGATAAGCGTTTTTTTTGTGCTATAGATATATAGAGCGCTGGAGGCAATGATTCTAGAGAGTAGCCTAACTTTAAACATCGATGGGCAAAGAAAATGCGTGAAAATTAAAGAAGGAAATGAGCGTGTCTTTCGCAGTTAGCATGTTATGTACAGTTAGTATGTTATGTTAATCTCGGTACTATTAATTTTTTAAAGTGAATTGAATAAATTTGTGCAAAAGCTTTTCATTAGAAAATTTTGGTTTTCAGCGGGGCCACTTTCGCTCCTGGCACTATTTATCTATATGGAACACATTCTGTGCGCAATTGCAAAATTGGAAGAGAATGAAATTAAAGAAGTGTCGTTTGAACAGTGGATTACGACTGATAGGTGTAATATTGAATTAAAGACTTTTTTTTTTTAATCAGTTCGTTTATTTGTTAGGCTCAGGCGTGTGTAACACTTTACGGAGCCGATATTCGATATTGTTATTTACAATGTATAATTTTTCAATTTTAGTAAAGTGGGGTGCCAATTACTCGTGGCTAGCTCGAGGTTAATGGGTCACATTATTGTTTGGAAGGGGCTAAATTAAAGACTTAACCATAAGAAGAGTTTGCTTCCTTTTTTATGAAAAAGATTGATAAATTAATATATTATGACTACATAAAAAATAAGCAAAGTAAATTTAAAAAAAACAAAAAACGAAACGCTAGAAGATGGTGAAATCATAGTTATTTGTGATTTTTCTGAAAACTACACATTTGTTCTTCAAGATGAAGTGTAAAGTTATCATTGGAATAATGCTCAATGTACAATACATCCATTTGTAGCATATTACAAAGAAAACGGTACACTAAAACACATAAGTTTTGTGATCATCTCTGATGCTTTAAAGCATGACACAGCAGCAGTTCAGTTGTTCATCTTAAAATTATTGGAATATTTAAAATCACAAATTACATTTAAAAAGATTATTTTTATGTCTGAGCAGCGTCACAATATAAAAATAAAAAATAAATGCTTCCTCTGTGGATTTAAAGATAGGCATAATATTGAAATTAAATGGCAGTTTATTGAAACTTCAAACGGCAAGAGTTCTTGTGATGCGATCGGAGGTACTCTTAAGAGAATGGCAACTAGTGCACGTTTAGCTAAGCAGCACGAACATCCTATAACGAATGCAAGGCAACTTTATGTCTGGGCACAGAGGATCATGAACCAAAAATGACATTTTGCTATGTTTCCACGGATGAATACAAAGAGGCCGAAATGGAATTCGATCCGATTTTTAGCAAAGCAAAACCAATTCCTGGAACTCAAAAATATCATTCTTACATTCCAGTTTCAAATAACCAAATTGCAGTTAAGGTTTTTTTCTAATTCTAATGAAGAACTCAAAATATTTAATGCATTCAAATGTTCTGAAATGTAATAAATTAGATGAAAATTGAAAAAAAAACACATATTATGATATAAAGGGTGTCCACATTTAAATTGCATCACTTTCAATATGCTGTAACATTTTGCCCTTTGGGTTGATTTCAACGAAATTTTGGGTGAAATGACCTCAGCGTCTATTGTTTACACTGCGTGAGTTTCATTGTGAATTGTGTTGTAGTTTCAAAAATGGAGTCGAAGGAATAGCAAGAGAGCGAGAACATTTTGCACACGCACCTCGACAACCCACTTCTTTCGCACCGAGCCATCGGAAAGATGTTGAAAATTCACCAGTCTACAGTGTCTCGAGTCATAAAACGTTTTGGGGAACGTTTAACAGTCGATCGAAAGAAGGTGTGTGGTAGAAAAAGTGTTCAGTACTGTGTGAAGGATCACAAGCGAGTGGTTGCTGCCTTTAAACGCAAACCCAACTGTTCCATTCGGGATGTCGCGAAAAAGCTGTACTTGACCAAAAGTTTCGTGCAGAAAGCCAAGAAACGAGCCGGGCTCCGTTCATTCAAAGTTCAGAAAGCTCCAAATCGCAATGAAAAACAGAATAGGACAGCTAAAACACGTGCGCGTAAGTTGTACACACAAGCGGACTTTGAACAAATTCCCGACAACCAGTATGTGACTGCGAAAGACAAGTTCGATGTTCCAGAGCCTCTCAGGAAACAGCAAGTGTCAAAGTTCCCCAAGAAATTCATGATTTGGCAGGGGATTTGATCGTGTGGTGAACGGAGCAAGCCTTTCGTGACAACTTCAATTGTAAATGGTCAAGTATACATGAATGAATGCCTGAAAAAACGACTGCTTCCGTTTCTCAAAACACACAACGTTCCTACAATTTTTTGGCCGGACCTAGCCTCTTGTCACTACTCCAAGGATGTTCTGGAGTGGTAAAAGACGAATGGTGTCAATTTCTTGCCGTAGGATCTTAGTCCCCCAAACTCTCGAGAGTTGCGGCCAATTGAAAAATATTGGGCTATAATGAAGCACGAACTTCGTAAGCATTCTAAAGATGTCACTACAGAACAGGAAATGTTGAAGTCATGGTTGAAAGCGGAAAAAATGTCGGGTCAAGCGTTGTACAAAATCTTATAAGTGGTATTAAGACGAATGTTCAGGCTTTTGGATTTGGTAAAGAAATACAATGAAATAAATGTACATAAACCAAGATTTTGCATTCCCATATTCCCTGAATATTTCATGAAAATCGGTTGAGAGACTTGTTTTTGAGGACAAGTTAAAGTGATGCAATTAAACTGTGAACACTATAAATTTCTGTTATTAAAATTCTCAATAACTTAAGAACAGCTCGGCTTACGAAAAAAGTTTTTATTAAGTTTTCATTAAAAATAATGCCAAATTTTCGGTATATTTTAATAAAAACATTTCAATTTTCAAAAGATTCATGTATGGTTAAAAACAAAAAAATTAAAAATTGATAAAGAGACCATCTTAACCCTAGAAGGACATAACTACAGTTTAAAAAAAAAATTAAGAGGATCGAAGGGGGGATCCTTTGAGAAAACGTTTTTAAGCATGAATTTGGGAGTTTTTAAGTTTCACTGTATTTTTTTCTTGAATAACACTTCATTACCTACAACTTTTTCCAGGATGACATTTTGAACAGATGAGTCGCTCGCGAATTAAATGCCTGTGTCAACAGCAAAGCAAGATGTTTGACAGCCCTGAGGTAAATCAGGGAGATCTGAAGTGAAAATGTTATAAAGTATTGGCCCAAGAATGCTACCTTGAGGAACACCAGCTCTGACAGGCCATTGATCAGATTTAAAATTCTGATAATTTACTTGCAAAGTTCTATCAGTTAAGTAGTTTTGAACTAATTTCATGATATAAAGCGGAAAATTGAACTTTTTCAATTTCGCAATCTAACCTTCATGCCAAACACTGTCGAATGCTTTTTCTATGTCTAGAAGAGCAACTCCAGTGGAGGAGTCTTCAGTTTTGTTTGAACGAATTAAATTTGTAGCTCTCAAAAGTTGATGCGTAGTTGAATGCCCATGGCGGAATCCAAACTGTTCATCAGCGAAAATTGAGTTTGTATTGGTGTGAAGCATCATTCTATTCAAAATTATTTTTTCAAAAAGCTTACTTATTGAAGAAAGCAAACTGATTGGTCGGTAGCTAGAAGCTTCAGCCGGATTTTTGTCTGGCTTCAAAATAGGTACGATTTTTGCATGTTTCCATTTATCTGGAAAGTATGCCAGATAAAAACATCTGTTAAATAGTTTTACCAAGAAAGACAAAGTACTCTCAGGGAGTTTTTTGATTAGGATATAGAAAATTCCATCGTCACCTGGTGCTTTCATATTTTGAATTTTTTTATTTATAGTTTTTACTTCATCCAAATCAGTTCCCCAAGAATCATGAAAAATATTTTCTTGTGAGAAAATATTCAGATACTCCCTGGAAACTTGATCCTCAATAGGACTTGTAAGACCCAAACTGAAATTATGGGAGCTCTCAAACTGCTTAACAAGTTTTTGAGCTTTTTCCGCATTTGTGAGCAAAATTTTATCACCTTCCTTAAGCGCTGGTGTAGGCTTTTGAGGTTTTTTCAATATTTTAGAGAGTTTCCAGAAAGGTTTGGAACTCGGATCTCATTTTGACACATTATTTTTAAAATGTTTGTTCCTCAGGGCAGAGAAGCGTTTTTTAATTTGTTTTTGTAAATCTCGCCATATGACTTTCATAGCGGAATCACGTGTTCTTTGATATTGACGCCTGCGAACATTTTTCAGACGAATCAAGAGCTGAAACTCGTCATCAATTATACCTGAATCGAATTTAACCTCACATTTTGGCACTGAAGCAGCTCTTGCTCTATTTATTGAGAAAGCCAGAGATTCAAGAGCATTGTTAATTTCATTTTTTGTTTGCAATGGAACATTAGGATCAAAATTGTATTCCATAAATGTTCGATATTGATCCCAATTAGCTCTATGGTAGTTGAAAGTAGAACTGATGGAATTTGAAATAATTTCTTGAGAAATTTCAAATGTAACTGGAAGGTGATTAGAACCAAAGTCAGCATGGGTAATCAATTGACTACAAAGTTGACATGAATCAGTTAGGACCAAATCAATAGTTGAGGGATTTCTGGCTGAAGAAAAGCAAGTTGGGCTGTTTGGGTATTGAATAGTGTAGTAGCCTGCGGAACAATGATCAAAAAGTATATTACCATTGGCATTGCTTTGCGAATTATTCCATGAGCGGTGTTTTGCATTGAAATCACCAATAACGAAGAATTTAGACCTATGACGGGTAAGTTACTGGAGGTCACCCTTGAGCCAGTTTTTTTGCTGGCCAGTACTTTGAAAGGCAAATAGGCAGCTATAAAAGTAAATTGGCTAAATTTTGTTTCAATTGAAACCCCCAAAATTTCAAAAACTTTGGTTTCAAATAAAGAAAGAATGTGATGTTTGATACGCCTATGGACAATGATGACAACGCCACCACCAGCTACATTAAGGCGATCATTTCGGTAGACAAAATAATTTGGATCTCTTTTGACCTTCTGGGCAGGTTTGAGATAAGTCTCAGTTATAACAGCAATATGCACGTTATGAACTCTTAAAAAATTAAATAGCTCATCCTCGTTATCTCTGATGGATCGAGCATTCCAATTCAAAATATTTAATGACTTAAAATCCATTACTGAACTTCAATGTCATGACAATATTATTGGCAAATTTAATACCAGTTTGGATAGCATCAAACATGGAATTAGTTTTTAGCATATCGATTAACGATTGCTTTCAAAATTCTAATTTAGGAGCGGATGTGTTACCTAAATCAAATTCATCGGAAGTCCGGTGAGAATTTTGGTTTTGGTTTATTCCCGCTGCAACGGCAGCGTAGGTAGGTCCATTTACATGTTAAAGATTGTTAGCAACACGGTTAGGTATGAATGTAGGGTTTGCAGATTGAACCCTGTTGGTGCCTGCGGGGGAGAGATCTGAAGTGAAAAAAGTGTCTCCAAGGTCAACTTTTAGAGCATTTCTAAAATTTCAACTATTTGTCAAAATAAACGTGTTGTGATGTTGCAGTATATTTCCAGCAGAAAATACGGCCTTTTCATAAATTTTTCGCGGTTCTCCAGCATCACAAAAATACATTTTTCGAATTATGCGTTTAGTTTCCCACAACTCACTCTTAGCCAGCAAGACGATTCTACAAACAGCATAAGAAATAGGGGAAAATGATTGAAAAAGCTGTACTTAGGGGAAAGTGCGCTAATGCCGGTCTGTGGATCTAGAATTCAGCCTATCGTTAAAAATTGCCTGTCTTTAATTTTTCTTCAGATTGATGTGTCAGTGAATCAATAATACTGTATATTTTTTATTTTCAGTGTAAAAATAGTGAATTAGTATTTACTTCGAGTTCTAAGCATAGCCCGAATCCTAGATCCATAGACCCACACTAGAGCACCTTCCCCTGTATTTGAGTTTACTTGTATTTCCAATTTATTATGCGCATACTAAAGAACATATCAGCACCAACATTAGATTAGGGCGTATCTGCTTTTGTAAACAATGGCTTTCGTAGTCATTTTCTCTTGAATAAAAGGTCACAAATACAAATTAAGCCCTAGTAACACATTTTCATGCTTTTATGTTGAGTAAGCTTCTTTATAACCAAATCTAGTCACATAAAAGTATTTTCAACCGTTATAAAACTTGTGTGTTGCTTGGAAGCACTCTTTAAGGGAGTATAGCTTTATCTTTTTTCTTTTATTTTTTTTTTTTAAAAAATTTTTTTTTTCTTCCGATAAATTCTCAGACAAAGTGTGAGTTTACAAAAGCAGATTCGCCCTTGTCAAATGTTGGCGCTAATATAGTGTTTCTACATTTAGATTAGTTATAACGCAGAGAAGTTCCTTTTCATTTAACATGTTTATATATACTATGAAGGCTTGATGCCACATCATTTGAAAACAATTTTGCCTCTATCTGATGATCTGAACGCGGAACAAAAGAGTGATATTTTTGTGTACCAGTAATAATTTTAGTTTGCTGAAAGATATTGCTCTATTTTGCAACTCCCTGTTCATAGTCTTCATAAGATACATAACAAAATGACATTTTCGTTAAGCAATCATTATTTTTCTGATTGGCCCAATCATATAATTCATTTGCATTTGTTATTATTTGTTATATGTTTAAACCGTCAGTAATATTCAAATATTTTCTCCGAGGATAGTGAACCTGCTTCAGTTTTGATGATGATACCGGTGAAACGTTGATTCCAGCTATACCTTTGTTAAACAACTCGATACTATGCGCTCTGGGAAAATTCGTGGGGAAAGTTTTTGGGGAGAGGGTGTGGTGTGTGGGGAGCAAAGTGTTTTTTCTATAGAGGATTTTGGTGGGGGGGGGTGGGGGGGTTGTTATTGGTATTAATATCCGGTTTTGGGGGGTTTTTGTTTTTTTAAGGTGGAGAAGAAAAAAAGATTGGAAAAAGGGGGCAAAGGGAATTGGAACAAAAAAAGAAAAAGGTTTTGGTTTATTGAAGGTAACAAGAACGGGGTTTTGGGGGGGGATAGACCTGTGCGCCGATCTGTTTTGAATCGGCGGCGGCGTGTATGGCATTCTTAAACGGCGGCGGCGGCGGCGGCGTGGATCGGCGCGGGCATAAATTATCCCCTCAACATTTCCTTATGCTTATCCCTTTTAATTGTTTGACTTTCTCGTGCACTGTAAAGAGTATAGGATCTCTTAAAGTCTTATATTTTGATAGAAGGCCCGGATATCTATAGTGTTATATGACTCAGGTCGATTAATTGACGTGTGTATGTGTGTATCTGTATGTATGTGAGTACAAAGATATGAGACTAAACATCATAGAATTTGCTCATAACAAGTTGACGGGGAATTCGGCTTATTTCTTTATTACTAAACTTAACCAAAACTGTTTTTTCAGCGTTCAGAGTTCAATTGCTAAGAGACGCTCTGCACATTTCGTAATTGTCGTGTACGAAAATTGTTTAGTTTAGATCTTCACGAAGATGGCGAATCAAATTTTCAGCGCTGGCAGAAATCGAATACGATTTCACGGGAAATCTATTTATAATTAATCAACGAATGATGATATATTCAATAAATAATATTTTACTGAACACATATTACAACAGAAATGTAGAGTATAAGGCTCTGATTAGACATTTTTATGAATTTTGTACCCTGATTTTTACTGTGCCGTAGAAAAGAACACTCTTGAACTATAAAAAGCGCAATGGATGAATCTAACGAAACATCTTTCAATTGCAATAAAACTTAAAACTGCAATAATTCATTAATTATGAATATCTAAAAATTGAATAATCTAATGTATTCAAAAAAAAATCAATATCTTATCTAAAAATCTTAAAATCCAGTTCTATCCAGTTCCAGTAATCTAAAAGTCTAAAAATCTAAAAATCTAAAAATCTAAAATAAAAAAATCTAGAAATCTAAAATCCAAAAATCTAAAAGCTAAAAATCTGAAAATCTACTTAAAATCTTAAAATAAAAAATCTAAATATCTCAAAATCAAAAAACCTAAACATGTAAAATCTAAATATCTAAAAATCTCCTTATCTAAAAATTTAATTTCTTAAAATCTAAAAATCTAAAAATCTAAAAATCTAAAAATCTAAAAATCTAAAAATCTAAAATTCTTAAGATCTAAACATCTTAAAATCGAAAAATCTTAAAATAAAAAAATTCAAAAATCTTAAAATCGTTTTAAAAATTTAAAATCTAAAAATTTTAATATCGAAACATCGAAAAATCGAAAAATCTTAAAATCAAAAAAATCTAAAATCTTAAAATCGGTTTAAAAATTTAAAATCTAAAAATTGTAATATCAAAACATCAAAAAATCGAAAAATTTAAAAATTTAAGAATCTGAAGATCCAAAAAATTAAAGAATTTAAAAGTTCTTAAATCAAAATATCTTCATGTCTGGAAAAAATCTCCGAATTTGAAATATAAAAAAAATGTAGAAGTTTAGTTATCTTAAAATATTAAATCATGAGACTTAAAGAAATTTTTTGAAACATAGCAACAACATTCTTCTATTTATACTCAGTGAATATTTTGGCGGGTCCTCCCTTAGCTCAGTCGGTAATGGCGCGGCTACAAAGCAACACCATGCTGGAGGTGGCTGGGTTCGATTCCCTGTCTAGTCTAGGGCATAGGGTATGATGGTACTTGCCACACAATCATACTGATGCCAAAAGGTACCTGGCATAGAAAGCTCTTAATTAATAACTGTGGAAGTGCATTTAGAACACTATGTTGAAAGCAGAAATAAGTTAATGGCGAAAGCAATAAGCTTGAAATGCTAGGAAAGAAGAAAGATTTGGGAAAAAATAAAGGAAATTTAAAAACCCGGATAAAAAAGAAGAAACCCCAACGGGGATTTCTCCTACCTAAAATAAAAAAAAAAAAAAAAAAAAAAAAATTTTTAAAAATTTTAAAAAAAAATATAAGGACAAAAAAAAAATGTATGTATGTATGTATGTATGGTAGCCACCATCCCTTCATGCCCTTGGCTTGGATGCAGCTCCACTTAATAGCAAGATCAAATTGAGCCACCGATCTGAATTCACAATATCGCTGTATGAAGGGCCAAAAACGGAGGGGTGGACCCGTAAGCAGAGACACTCACGCGAAATCCACGGGAAATTAAGAATCTCCTTCCAACGATACGATCCAACAATTCGAATAACCCAATTCGCAATACTTATTAAGCTTTCTACAGGATGGCTTGTTAAGAAGGGCGCGTCACTCTCACTGAAACTGTTGGAGTAGAATTCGCAGGATCGTGATCGAATCGGTAGGATAAAGAAAATGATAATGCTCGTTCCCTCCTAGACTCAGGCAGTCAATCAAACCATCGTCCAATTTCAGCTTGAATGATACCCTGATGCTCCCTCCCAACCCAGTATTTATTATATATAATGTACATAATATGTCATAATATGCAATAAATGTAGTATGTAATAGAGCAATGAAATATACTATAATATTTAATTAAAATATGCCATGGTTGGAATTCGTCATCCTGTAATTTAAATATGGTTATAAATAAAATAATATGATGAAATAGTTAAAATAGTAATAATAGGCATATGATAATCATATGCAGCTTGGTGCATCTTTACAGCTCAATCAGTGGCAGATGAATATAACTCTGGAATGTGAAGGTCTTATTGCAACTAAATAAAACATAAACCATTTAATTATACATGAATCAAAAAAATATGTATTTATTCATGACATATAGATATACATAATCAGCAGAATTGAAGAGCATTTATTAATTTTAATAATATTCAATGATTTAAATTCATAGAAAAACACCTTTACATACAATGAAATAAAATATCTGTACATACTATCTGGAATCAATTTCCTTGTAAACTTGAAGCAAATGAAATTTAATTATTATTATTAATCTTTTAGTAAATATTTTTAATATGATTTTAATATAATATATAAAATGATGATATGATGAAAACAATACGATGTTGTAATAGTATACACATAAAAATTATATGCACCTATTTGTCTTTTCTGCTGTGATGTTAGATGATTGAAACTCTGAAATGGCGAAAATTTCCAAAGTGATATAATGAAAGAAAGTTGATCACCGGGCAGCCAAGCAGAATAGCAAAGAAAATTTAAGCAAACAATTAGCCGAAATAACTTTCATATGATTATGATTACTGCCCAAAAACGGAAGCTTAATAAATCCACAAAAAAAAAAAAAAACAGAGAGAAAAAGAAAAATGAAATTTGAATTCTCCGATAACTCTTGCTTTCTACTGGGCCCATAAATAATTCTTTATATCTGTGCAATAGAAAATGAGAGATCATAAACAATTTTAGTTTTTGAATTATTAAACTTTTCTTGAAATTTTATTTAGTAGAATTTGTCGTATGATCCTTTCTAAACAAAAACGTCAAAAACCATCCTATCTTTTCAAATACATATCGTGGGTTAGGTCGGCTAAAACTTACGACGATGCATAAATGCGAACCTGAAAATAGCTTTAAAAATATTGTGAAGGGATGTTATAATATAAAATGATAGTAACAATTATATTTGTACTGTCTGCATGTCTGTAGACTGATGTCCAGCTGCAATTGTAGACGTACTTGCATTATCATTGCCACGAAGGAAACAAAAAATTTAAAATTATTAAACAACACTTGGGAATTCCATAGATGATCTGAAATTATACACCGTATAAAGAATACTTCCATTTTTTGTGGTAGGGTAAGATTTCAGCATGCCACCTTCCTACATCGCGTTGGTGGGACTGCTTCCTAAGGTATAGCTGACGCGATACAGCGTTTATTACTCAACCGCTGGATGCCAGGACAGACGCTGTTTGAGCTGCACCTCCTTGGTGGGCAGACGCTCGGAACGCACCTCCTCAATCTAGCTGAAGTCAGAAGGACAACAGTGCCCAGGCTGCACTACCAGCTAAGTACGCAACCCTTAGCTGGCGGTCTTTGTCATCTCTTGACCCGTGGAAGCATGAGGTAGGAACTTGTGAGGACCAGTGCTATGTTGCGGGGACGTACGCTCCATCCCAGTTGTCTACTCACCATTTTGCAGCCCGAAACGACAAAGCTGATCACCGTCTCATACGCACCCCTCTGGATGGCACATCGCATCGAGATGTCATCAATTGTAATAAAAGCAGATTTTTAAAGGGCTAATGAACACAACTGAAGGGATGCCAACGCGGTGAAAAATTTCATCGGCGTGCCTCAAATTGCCCGGCGGCGCGGGCAAAAAAATGCAGCGGCGCGCCGATCGAAAATTAGTGGCGGCGGCGGCGCTATAAAATCGTCAGCGGCGGCGGCGTGGCGCGGCGGCGCACAGATCTAGTTTGCAACACTTCACCATATTGAATTCCATTTTTAAATTATTATTAAACACTCAAAACAAATTTGTTACTGATGCTTTCCGAGAAGTGGAACGAATTTATATACCAAGTACAGGTAGTTTAAGATTTCTAGGTATACTATCGGAAATACCCAGCAGCGGGCTACCCAACGGGCGAGTTTTTCAAGCTACTGAGAGCCTCTGATGCTACCTAAAATTCAGGCAGGCGGTAAGTTGGTCCAACATTTGAACAAAACAGATTATGAACTGTAGAGGACCCATAGCGCTGACGTCGTTGGCAAAATATCTTTTCCTGGTTTTAGTAGGCCAGGGACATAACTTTCAACGTGAAAAGTATGCGATTTGACAGTTATGTACCCGGCATGTTCGCGTGTGAGAACAAGACGAACAGTAGCGCTATGCATCCTCTGTAGTTCATAATCTGTTTTATTTGAACCGTTCATTCAATCTTCTTGCGGTCATAGAGAGAGTAGCGTAAAATTTATTATAAATTTCGAAAAACCAACTCTAGTTGTTGGAGAATCTAAAAAAACTTATGAAAAGGTCGTATTTTCGAAAATTATTTGAATATGATAAAATTAAATCGCAAATATCTCGAGAACGGATACTCTTGCGAAGGTTATTATCAGGAGCTCAAAAACTTTAAAATATTTCAGAAATCAGATTTTATCATTAAAATACGTTTATTTGCGCAAATATTAAAATTTTGAGAAATGCACTAAAAGTTGATGTTCTAGAAACCTTTTTCCCTGACAGTTTTTCACCCAGGAGTGTTCGTTTGAATTTGAGAAATAATTTTTCACAGTTCTCACAGTCAAAAAATAAAAAAAATCAAAAAAAAAATTTTTAGAGATATTTAAATTTTCATGTTAATTGTTGATTAATTTTCTGAATTTTTTTTTCAGTGAATATTTTTTCACAACCTTCACACATAAGATCACAACTTGTTCCTGGACAGTTTTTTTGAACAACTCAAGGTTTTCGAGCTACAAATTATTAATTGAAGTGTTATTCAAAATGTTTACGCCCTTTTTAAAACTGACTCTTGAGTCACAAAAATCTATGTTAGCGCGGAAAATGCTCAGTCTCTTAAGCCAAACGCGTATGCAAAGTTTCATTCAAATAAAAAAATATCGAAAATAATTTTTCACATTTCCAGGTCATTTCGGCTGGAAACGCTCATAAGATCAAGTTTGATTTCTCGGTGGCATTTATTTTTCGCTCTTCAGAAATATGAAAATCGATAGTTTTTAGTCAAGAAATTTAGTTATCTTGTTACTGAGTGTAAATTGTGCTGTGTTGTGAGACGATCAGTGGCTGTTTTGTCTGAAAATTGTTTGCTATTTTGCACGGCTGCGAACGAGTTGGTTTTCAAGCTTCCGATAGTGTCTGGTGGAAAAATGATTTATTTACTGGCATGATAGTAGGATGGGCCAGATCAGTGGGTTTTTCAAAAGTGCATTGAACTTTTAGATGAATCCGAGTTACATTAGTATTTGTGACTACTGCCTGCAAGAGTAACAATGTTGCATCCCCGAGGATGATCCATTGCTTCAGGCATCGATCAGCTAAGTATTTTTCCGTATCCACTTATTTACCTATAATCTTAATGTTTTATTCCTGTCAAATTTGAACTCCATAATAAGATGTCTATAGTACTGCTTCGTTGATGGTTCCAGAATATTCTCAGTGATAAGTCACTCTGGAAATGTTAGAAAATGATGTATTGTAGTGTAAAGATGCAATTTCTGATCAAATGTTTTATTATTCGGTGAAATTTCCAAGAGACGAAATTTCCAAGAGACACAATGAAACAAATCGCCAATAAAGACAAACTTTTTTTTTGTGGTACTTTCTATTTGATGATCAGTCATTGGTCAGTCAGTTAACATATTTTTATTCAAAAAGATTTCTTACTTTATCTCAATATTTGGCCAATGTATTATTTTGAATTGTTATAAAACAGGGGTTTAATCGTGTTTTTGGGGTGCCGGAAGAAGTTTCCGGCATGTTTTTCAACATGTCTGTCAAACCAAAATTGAAAAGTTATGCTTATTGGCAGCCAGCTGCAAATGATGTAAACATGCGTGCGAGTGGTTACAAAAATATCGGAAATTTGTCTTGTTGTGGTGAGGTGTTTGAATATGTCGGAGTGTGTCTCTGAAGGTGTTTTCTCCCCTGTTAAAATAGTTATTAAATGTTTTTAAATGATTTGAAAAAAGTTACATCAACATACTTCCTAATATAAACAAATAAGCTACAGATTTCTAATGAATATAGACATAGGTTTTATTTATGTATTATTTAAGTTGATGTAATATCGACTTTATCTTCCCATTTTCCCGATTTGCCTCAGCGTGGTGCGCCACCCAAGCAAAAATTTTAGTTTTATTCCAGCCGTATAACATTCATCCCGATTTTGTTGATAAAACTACATTCAAAAGTGTTTCGTTTATAAATACCTTCTCTATGCTTCTTTAAAGCCAAAATGTGTACAAAGTGGCCGACTCTATAGGTGGTTGTGAAAGCAATTTAAGAAAATCGTCATAAGACCATAATGATTTTGAAAATGTTTTAGTGATAGATGCTATGACCACTTGAGAACCTTCATAAAACCTATTGGCTGCCATGAAAACCAGCATACGGCCAAATGGTAGCGTGGTTGGTTTTTGTTGTTCTGCTTTGTTCGATTCACGGCGCTTCTGATTCATTTAGCAGAAATAATATCTAAGAAAAAAGTTCTAGTGTTGCGAGAAATTTTGTTTGATAGCAAAATATCCAAAACAAATTGAGTTTTTTACAGCGTGTCATGCTCCAAATCATATGGGCATTGAATTTTATGGTGAATAATGGCCCGATAAGAGCCAAAAATTAAAATGCCTCAAAAATTATGCGAGTTAACAACAACAACAAATTACAACAAATATATTCGATAAATTAATCATGAATTTCTTGAAAATTGATGGAATTCGATGAAGTTATCAAAAAAATGCCAAAATTGGTCTCCGATCAACAGTTCATTTGCTTTACATTTAAAATTTGGTGCATTTATTTTTCCACATTTCAATTATTTCTTATATTTCGAAATGGCGATTGGAAAAAAAATCACAATTCTGTCATACAGCCAAGTTATCTTCGCAATGACTACTTTAAAACTATTTGGTGGCTTTCCTTAATGCTAATTGTCCGTTTAATACATTTACTGGAGGCAAAATGGTTTTAAAATGCTTTTTCAACAGACCATGTGTCTTAGAACGGCATTTAAAAACAGCATTTTATGAGTTCATGAAGTCGAAATAAAACCTTTGATAGGAGTAAAAAGAATTTAAGAAATCGAGGTTTTAAGATCGTTTTAAGTAAGCTATGTAGATTCTCATAAACCTGACTAAAATATGAAACTTATTGGCGTTTCTTGGCTTCACAATAAAATCAAATTGATTTCTAGTGGCTTTGATAAAACCTTGATAAAACTAAATAAAGCAGGATGGTTTTGGCAATGTTACCTGGGCGAAAGATGTTTTCATACCTATCTACTCTGAATCCTCATTGAGTTTTTGATTTTAGTCTTAAGATGCCGGTCATTGGGGCAAATATTTTACCTGTTAACTGTAATAAACAATAATAATAATAATCCTGATTGGACAGCTACTACTTTTTAAATAGCTTTTCATAAGTAATCGAAATAAGAGTGATGAAGTTAGTCTCATACCAGCTTCCAGCGTGTAATCTTTGGATTATTTAATTACTCACGCAACGCACTGCAACGCAAATATGATAACCTATCATACATCTTTATAAAGAAACATAACAACTTGTATTTGGATTAATTGAGCTTGAAGTTTAATGTGGCTATATTCCTCATCGTTCCCTACAAATTATTTTAAAAGGCCATTCTGAAACAATTATTTAGAAAACTTTGAAATTAATTCCTTCCATACAGTCACTATGTTCATTCCATGTTCCATGTTTGTCCTAAATCAGTTAAAAAAACTTCTAAAAAAGCGATTTTAAACATGAACAAGTATTCATAGTGATGGAAGGTTTGTGTCGAAATCACACCATGAACCTCTCCTATCTTTAAATGTTTGTAATTTCCTAGACCAGCTAGATTTTGTGAAAATTCTTCAAGTTTCGCAATTTCAATCGATCAAATGTTCTTTGTACGAATGTACAGAGCAAATTTCCAAAATAAAGAGAAGAAACCTAAATTGACAATATGTTGAGGTAATGCAATGTTGTTTCTGCAGTCTGAGAAATCTGATAATTTCTCTTTCAACACCCGTAGTTAGATAAAGGGTGATACGGTCAAAATTTGGTCAAGGGAAAACGCGTGTAAATCGGTGAAATCGTTTATTTAAAAAATCAAATTAAATTTCTTTTTCAAGTTCAATTAGTATAAAATTCAGGAAAAATATTCAGTTAGGCTTCCGCTTTTCCAAATCCGAATTGCCGGGCCTTACGTTTGACCCCTGCCATCAGATTTTGTACAGCCACCTTGTCCACCTTCTTCAACGCAGAAAGCCAGTTTGCCTTGAACTGCTGCTCGTCCTTAGCAGTTTTTTTGGTCTTCTTTAGGTTCCGCTTGACAATAGCCCAGTATTTCTCAATTGGGCGGAGCTCTGGCGTGTTGGGAGGGTTCTTGTCCTTGGGAACCACCTGCACGTTGTTGGCGGCGTACCACGCCATGGCCTTTTTACCGTAATGGCAAGATGCCAAATCCGGCCAAAACAGTACGGAACAACCGTGTTTCTTCAGGAAAGGCAGCAGACGTTTATTCAAACACTCTTTCACGTAAATTTCTTGGTTGACAGTCCCGGAAGCTATGAAAATGCTGCTTTTCAAGCCACAGGTACAGATGGCTTGCCAAACCAGATATTTCTTTGCGAACTTTGACAGTTTCGTGTGCTTGAAAATATCTGCTACCTTTCCCCTTCCTTTTGCCGTATAAAACTCCTGTCCCGGAAGCTGCTTGTAGTCGGCTTTGACGTAGGTTTCGTCGTCCATTACCACGCAGTCAAACTTCGTCAGCATCGTCGTGTACAGCCTCCGGGATCGCGCTTTGGCCGTCGTATTTTGTTTATCATCGCGATTTGGAGTCACTACCTTCTTGTAAGTCGATAGTCCGGCTCGTTTTTTGGCTCGATGCACGGTTGTAGACGATACACCCAGCTTATTTGCGGCATCTCGGAGAGATAGGTTAGGGTTTCGCTTGAAACTACTGGCAACTCTCTTTGTCGTCTCAGCGGCTTCCGGTTTTCGATTTCCCCCCGATCCAGACTTCCTGGCTGTCGACAAACGTTCCCCAAACACTTTAATTACATTTGTAACGGTTGATTTGGCAACTTTTAGCGATTTTGCCAACTTTGCGTGCGAGTAGCTCGGATTTTCGCGATGCGCGAGCAAAATTTTGATACGCTGCTCTTCTTGCTTGGACGGCATTTTGACAACTGAAGAGTGAATTCCAAAATCAAAATAGGAGCAACATTCTACACACACACACCTTCAAAATGAGGGGTGTTCAGGTTTTTTAAATGCAAAATTGAAAGAAATACGTCAAGTTGATATTGACC
This sequence comes from Aedes koreicus, assembly GCA_024533555.2. Lineage (NCBI taxonomy): Eukaryota > Metazoa > Arthropoda > Insecta > Diptera > Culicidae > Aedes > Aedes koreicus. The sequence goes on from JAHHFK020003985.1 coordinate 644,259, forward strand.
AAAATTTGACCGTATCGCCCTTTATTTTACTCATTTCAGAGAGCGGGTAATGGCGATAACCATAAGCCGTATAGGGCTAGGACTAAAGTTAATGCTTGAGTGCTAACCGTTTGGAGAATAAATGGAGCATCCCTTAACCTTCTTAGACTCGATGCTCCCAATGACCGTTTTTAATAAATTTTTGTTCTTTACACCAAACAGGGCATTTCTGTGTCTTCTTAAGGTAGAATCCTCCCTATCTCCAACGGTTGCATGGACGTGGCCAGGTGAGCGGCCGAGGAGTGTATTGGTGGAGATTATTGCGTGAAGAAACATATCAGTAACTGGTTCAGTTTCATGGTGACATGCAATATCTTCAACGAATTATTCCTCATCGTAGCTCCATCCACGAGGTGTGCAAACGTCAATGCTAATGCTAATGTATTAACATAAATATAATTTCATAATTTTTACTCAATAGGTTATGTACACTTTTACTTATTCACAAAAAAAATAATAAATTTTAACATACGTGTAAAATTTCCCCTCGTTTAATTTCAAGCCAAAGGGGGCGCAAACAACGAAATTGTTTGCAATCTTTCATACAACAGTTTAGATTCAAGCGTTATCTGGCTTCCATTTACAGGAAATATCCCATTATTTTCTGCCAAATCTACCATTACCTTTATGTGCATTAGATAACGCAGAAAATTCAATGTCTCTCTTTATCTGTGTTGTGTCTCGTATGTCCAATTATCATGTTGTTCCTTCCTTCGCCTTCTTATGATTAAGAAGTATCTAGTGAATGAATACAAGAAGCTGCAACGGAATCTGTGGTAGGCTTTTGCACTTATTACTGAATGTACTTTTCATTTCCAGTTTGCAAATGGACATTTTACCAAATCTGAGCTGATCTGATTCATGCAGTACTGTGTGCTATTTGACTAGTGTCTGATTAAACAGTTCAATCTTTGTCATAACTTTGTCATAACTCATAATATCGTTATATTTGATAATACTGTTTTATGGATTTTACTTCATAGATGATTTAAACATTACTTATTGTTCTTGAATGTCAATTTGTCTTAAACTCCCTTTTCACCCTTGCGCTGAACTGTCTGGCTTGACGTGCCGCAAGGGCTTAGTAGGGATTCTTTGTCAAGACTCGAAGCTAAGAGTCAGTTCCATTGTGGTTATATCACATCAATTCTTTTTTTTTTTCACTGTAGCAGCAGTAAATTGAAATTGTACATATACTATTCTTTATACGGTATAATTTTAGATCATCCATGGATATCTCAAATATGGTAAAAAAAATTTAAATAATTTTTTTTTTTTTTTTATTAAATCATTTATTTGTACAGGCTCAATCGAATCAACTTTACAGAGCCAAGTTTTCATATTTATATACATCAATTATCTTAAAACTAATGTTAAGGGGATAGAACCGATTACTCGCGGCCGTCTCGAGGTTAATAGGAATAACAATTGTATGGATGGGAAGATAGGCGGGAATTTGAAGTGTGGTTTACAAAGCACGTTTATTTTAAATTCGGAATTGGATAAAAACTTATAACTATACAACTTTAGGTTTTCTTTTGACTTTAACATTTTTGAGAATGAGAAAAAAAAACACACACACAAACACAGAAAAAAAAACTTAAAGTAAACATACAGGTTAAACTAACTACAATCTAAGGCTAATGTTAGTCAAAAACACATAAATGAGTTTCATAAACTCCAGATCACGTATAGCCAAAATATCTCGAACCGGTACATTGGGTTGTCTACCTCGAGCCCGAAGGGAATCATAAAGCTCAGATCTGACTCCACGATGCTCAGCACATGACCAAATAATGTGATCTGCGTCCTGGTAACCTTGTCCACATTCACAGAGATTGCTGTCGCTCAGCCCAACACGGTATAAATGAGCGTTCAAAGAATAATGATTGGACATGAGGCGAGACATCACGCGAATGAAGTCTCGACCCACATCCATCCCTCCAAACCAAGATTTCTTCGACACCTTTGGGATGATAGAATGTTGCCATCGCCCCAAATCTCCTTTACTCCATTTATACTGCCAGCTGACGAGTGACTGTTGACGAAAAATAGTAAAAAATTCATTAAAGGCGATTTGTCGATCATAAATATCGCCTTCTATAGCGCCCACCTTTGCCAGCGAGTCCGCTCTCTCATTGCCCAGAATTGAACAATGAGATGGGACCCATACAAAGGTGATGATAAAATAACGCGAAGATAAAGCACTTAGAAGCTCCTGTATTTTCATGAGAAAATACGAGGAGTGCTTTACCGGCCTCAAGGAGCGAATAGACTCTATAGAACTGAGACTATCCGTGAAAATGTAATACTGATCCGGTGTTAGTGAGGCAACAATTTCTAGCGTAAAGTGTATTGCCGCTAATTCAGCGACATATACGGAACAAGGAGCTTGAAGTTTACGATTGGCGCTATAAATTTCATTAAATATACCAAAGCCTGCTGACTCCTCTATCAAAGATCCGTCAGTGAAGAACGATTTAGTGGAATCAACTTGGCCAAACTTTGCAGCAAATATCACCGGAGCAATCATAGGACGATGATGCTCTGGGATTCCATGAAGCTCCTGCTTCATGGATAAATCAAAATGAACCGAATTATCGAAATCGGAGAAGCAAACACGATTGGAAATGTTCGGCGAAGGGCTGACATCCTGTGTTATGTACAAATGGTACAAAGTCATGAAGCGAGTTTGAGGATTCAACTCGAGAAGCTTCTCAAAATTTTCGATTACCTGGGGGTTCATTACTTCACACCTGGTGAGGAGCCGGAGAGATAACTCTGTAAACCGATCCGAGAGTGGCAACATGCCGGCCAGCACTTCAAGACTCATGGTGTGAGTCGAGTGCATGCAACCTAACGCGATACGAAGACACCGATATTGAATACGTTCCAGTTTTATGATGTGCGACCGAGCCGCTGACTGAAAACAAAAACTACCGTATTCGATAACCGACAAAATCGTTGTCCGGTACAACGTTAGAAGATCTTGCGGATGCGCTCCCCACCAGGTCCCGGTAATTGTTCGAAGAAAGTTGATCCTTTGCTGGCACTTTCGCTTCAGATACTCAATGTGGGATCTCCAGGTGCACTTTGAATCGAACCAGACCCCAAGATATTTAAAGGACATTGAATGAGTTATCGGCTTACCCCAAATTTGAAGCTTCGGTTGTGCTGGGTTATGCTTCCTTGAAAAAACTACCAACTCTGTTTTCTCCGTAGAGAATTCGATACCTAGCTCTAGAGCCCAAGTAGACAAATTGTCTAAGGTATCCTGTAAGGGTCCTTGCAGATCGACCCCATTGGGTCCCGTGACAGACACTACGCCGTCATCTGCAAGTTGTCTCAACGTACAGTTGTCACTTAGACAACCGTCAATGTCTTTGACATAAAAATTATACAAAAGGGGGCTTAAACATGATCCCTGGGGGAGACCCATGTAGCTAAATCGGGAAGCTGTAGAGGTTCCATGAGAGAAGCTCATATGTTTCTCTGACAGCAAATTGTACAAAAAATTATTCATTAATGGTGAAAAGCCACAAGCGTGGAGTTTATCTGAAAGAACTTCAACAGATACTGAATCAAAAGCCCCCTTGATATCCAAGAAAACAGAAGCCATTTGCTCTTTTTTAGCAAAAGCTAACTGAATATCTGTGGAAAGCAACGCGAGACAGTCGTTCGTTCCCTTACCCCTACGGAAACCATATTGAGTATCTGAAAGCAGGTTGTTCGTCTCAACCCATTTGTCCAGACGGAAGAGGATCATTTTCTCCAACAACTTTCGAATACAGGATAACATCGCGATGGGTCGATAGGAGTTGTGGTCGGACGCGGGTTTACCAGGTTTTTGAATGGCGATAACTCTCACCCGCCTCCAATCATCCGGTACAATGTTGAGCTCCAAAAACTGATTAAACAAGTTCAACATGCGCCTCTTCGCGACGTCTGGAAGGTTCTTAAGCAAGTTGAACTTGATCCTATCAGCCCCTGGAGCCGTATTGCCACACGAAAGGAGTGCGAGAGAGAACTCTACCATTGAAAAAGGTTGGTTGTTCTCATCTATCGAATTCGTGGTTTCGCGAGGAATCATCCGTGCCGGCACAGAATCTGGACAAACTTTTCGCGCGAACTTGAGGATCCATTGGTCCGAGTACTCTTCGCTCTCGTTGTTCGTAGTTCGGTTACGCAATCTTCGCGCCGTGTTCCAAAGAGTACTCATCGACGTCTCGCGCGATAGCCCGTCCACGAATCTTCGCCAGTAACCGCGTTTCTTGGCCTTGATGAGACTCTTAAGTTCGCGTTCGAGAGCCGTGTATACTTCGAAGTGCTCAGGTATTCCACGTCTACGGAAAACTTTAAACGCGTCGGCCTTTTTACGGTAAACCTCGGTGCACTGTTGATCCCACCATGGAGAAGGAGGTTTCCTACGAAATGACGTTCCTGGAACTGGTCGAGTTTGAGCTTGAAGCGCGTTGTCTAAGATCAGGTTGGAGAGGAAGTTATATTCCTCCAGCGGTGGAAGCTCTTCTACCGTCGTTACGGCTTCCTCTACTGCTGTCCTGAACTTTGTCCAATCGATGTAACGGGTAAGATCATACGCGACGTTGATGGATTCCGACGGATTGAACCCGGTGGCAATCGAAATTTTTATGGGCAAGTGATCACTACCGTGGGGATCTTGAATCACATCCCATGTGCAATCCAACGATAATGAATTCGAACAAAGTGTGAGGTCTAATCTACTGCCAATTGAGGATGGACCAGCTAAACGTGTTACTTCTCCATTGTTAAGAACTGTCATATTGAAGTTGTCACAGAGGTCATATAACAAGGAAGACCGGTTGTCGTCGTACAGTTCTCCCCAGCCTGTACCGTGAGAGTTAAAATCTCCCATGATCAACCGCGGAGCAGGAAGAACCGAACAAATATCTGAAAGTTGTTTTTGGTTTATTGAGGCTCTAGGAGGAATATAAACGGAAGCAATGCAAAGGCTTTTATTTTTAATAACAGCCTGACATGCGACAACTTCAATACCTGGAATAGGAGGAAAATTCACTCTATAGAAGGAGTAGCACTTTTTGATCCCCAAAAGTACTCCTCCTCCACGTGAATCCTCACGATCAAGACGAATAATGTTGAAATCATGAAACGGAAGATCGATTTCGGGAGAGAGCCATGTTTCACAAATAGCAAATGCATCACAACCGGTATTGTGAGCCAAAAATTTGAAAGATTCCAATTTAGGAACAAAACTTCGACAATTCCACTGCAGAACAGTGATCAAATCCCCGACCTCATTTGGAAAATTATCCATCGAAGGAAATGATAGCTGCAAGGAGGGGCCACTTAATTGTCAATTGCTTCAAGAAAGTCTTCACTGTGGGAAGCATTGCCAATACAATGCTTTTGAGAGGGTCAGAAATTTCAAGGTACTTGAAGATACCTTCGACAATGTTATCAAATGAGAACAGCCCGCTTGAGGAGGGGGCTTCTGTTCTTAAAAGCGGGGCATCAGGGCTTTTGGATGTCCCCGGGAGAGATGGAAAGTCCTGGGTGTAGTTAGTACTACGAAAACCAGGAGGAATTGGATTTTCCTTTTTCCCACCTTTTTTTGAAGTAGGCATGCTGGTCTCGGGCTTCTTTTCAGCAACTTTCCGTGGGCGGACGCGTCTTCGCTTCCGTGGGGCACCTTCCGGAAAACTGCACGATGTTCCCTCTTCAGCCAAATCAAAGTCAGACTCGTCATCTGACAGAGGAGCAAAGGGATTTGTATTGGCATCGGGTGATGGTGTGGCTTTTTTCACCATTTCGGCGAAAGATTGCCTGGAACGCTGTTTTAGCGAGCGTTCCAATTGTTCCCCGCGTTGTTTGTACGCCGGGCACGACGAGAGAGCATGAGGAGGAGTTCCCTTACAGAAAGCGCATTTTGGTGTGCTGTCTGCGCAGGCGCCATCCTCGTGTTTCTCCCCGCAGTTGGAGCAGCGTGCCTTATTGCCGCAATGGGAGGTCGTATGTCCCATCTGCTGGCATTTTTGGCAGGTCATGACCCGAGGTACGAACAACCGCACAGGTAGTCGAAGTTTTCCCAACTCGACGTATTGAGGGAGGGCTGAGCCAGAGAAGGTCACACGAAACGAGTCTGACGGTGTAAACTTCTTTTCACCCTTAGTGATCGATACTGTGCCAAGTCTTATCACATCCAGTATCTTCACTGGAGAAAGCAGGTGGTTCTTAAATCGACCAACCCCCTGTTTCAGCAGGATCTCAGGGTTCACACTCGTTTCGGTGACCACACCTTCAATTTCAATACCCCGAGCTGGGATATACACCCGATACTCGAGTGTAAAAAGCTGAGAGACAGCAATCTCGTTAGCTTGCTTAAGGTTGGACACAACGACCCGAAGTTTATTCGGTCTCACTTTTATTATCTCGGTCACGGCCGAGAATCGCTTCGTCAGATCGTTGGAGATCTGATATACGTTAAGAGGTTTCGTTTTGGGCTGAAAGAAGACAACCCATGGACCAGCTGAACCATCTGGATAAGCACGTGATCGGGTAACCTTATGAGCTACCCCATCATTTCGCGCCATAGATGATTCGTCTTCCGACAAATCATCCATGGCTCTCACGTGGGAGTTTATGACGCTCAAACCCTCACGCAATTAAAAATAATCGAACACAGAAAAACAAACTAAAGCTAAAAACACTCTCTCACACACACACGCACTCACTCAAAATTAAATTATAATGTATTCAGGAGAAACAAAAACTTATCTTATATGTATCACTGATCTGCTGCAGCCGGTCAACGAATGTGCTACTGCTGCTGAGCGACGATGTGTGGCCGCTTGTACGGGCTAGATGTGGAGCTCAGCGATGATGAAAATGATGACGATGATGAAGACGCTGGTCGGTGGTGCTTGGCAGATGAACGATTGCACGCTACACACGATGGACTGCTGGTGTGCGTGCCGTGAATAGATGCGGAGCAATATGGCTATTCGATTGCTAATTGCAATTAATAGCGTCGTTGCACTGATTAACACACGTTTTCTTCTTCAGAAAAAAGCAAAACTCGATATCAACTGCGATGAGGACACTATCGAGAGAAAAAAAAAAACTGCACTTGGAAACAACGCGTGACAAACTTCCAAAGCAACGGAGAGCGTACACAACGAACCGCACCGTTCGCTTGTTCACTGGACAATGATGAACTCTTGTTTTTAAGAATGGATTATATACCACAAAACCACTTTTTTCTTTTTCATAAAAAATATATATTTTTTTTTTTTTTTAAGATTATGATTTTGGGGGAGAAAAAGAGTGTGGGAAAATTTTTTTTTTTTGTTTTTTTTTTTTTGGTTTTGTTGGGTTTTTATGATATGTATTTTTTTTGTGGTAAAAATTTATGGGGTGGGGGGGGGAAAAAAGAGTTTGAAGAAAAAAAATGTGTGGGTGGTTTTTTTTTTTTTTGGGGGGGGGGTTTACATGACATTTTGGTAGTGTGTGTGTTTTCGACTTTTCCAAGACTATAAGGATATCAATACATATCTAATTGTTAATTTCATTAACAAACCAGTCAGATAATAATTGTACCTACGCTAATTGTTATTTTTTACTTTAATTGTGAAAACAAATTCTAATCTGAGTAGTTCTTAATCCTATGGAAGCTGCAACAGCGGAAGTCTTTTCGATGAATGGATTTACGCTTATTTACGGATATATATTCTTTATTTGCTTTTTAATTTCAGATCATCCATGGATATCCCAAGTTTTGTAAAATAATATTAAATCAATTTCAACTTTCAGGTTCAAAAATGGAATTTTTATTATTATTTTTATATTCATTCATATCATAGTAATATATTCATTCACTTTATTTTGTATATTATTATGTGACATTGAATATATATTGGGAAGGGAGGGAGCATCAGGGTATCACTCAAGCTGGAATTGGACAATTGAGTGGTTATGACAACCGGCGTCTAGGAGGGAACAAACAGTATCATTTTCTTTATCTTACCGATTCGATTGTGATGCTGTGAATTCTACTCCAACAGTTTCAGCGAGAGTGATGCGCCCTTCTTAATAAGCCATCCCGTAGAAAGCTTAATAAGTATTGCGAACTGGGTTACTCGATTTGTTGAATCGTATCGTTGGAAGGAGAATCTTATGTTCCCGCGGGTTTCACGTAAGTGTCCCTGCTTACGGGTCCGCCCCACCGTTTTTGGCTCTTCATACAGCGTTACTGTGAATACAACCCGGCAACTCAATTTGATCTTGCTATTAAGTGGAGCTGAATACATGAGAAGGTCTTAGAAGGGATGGTGGCTACCTTTCATACATACATACATTTGTCTTTAACTTCCTTTTCAATTAAATCTTCCCAGTTTTCCTAACTTAGGAGCAATAACAATTAGGCCTGAAAAAATAAAAGCGGATTGCTGTTATAAAATCAGCATCAAGCAGCAAATAGTGACCATTTATTATTTATTTACACGGCATAACGTCACAATACTATAACAGCCTGATACACAATATTTTTCCTTGTGTATTAAAGTGCCACCACACGGCGCTTGAAATCTATGCTTTAGTTCACTATTATATGGCCGTTATAGATATCTCTTTCATAGTTCTATGAGATTCGAGAAACGGTTTTGCAAAAATATGAGCTATGAAGCTATGTAGTAGAAATCTTTGCTGTAGCGCTATCACTTCACTTTTTCCGGTGTACTCACGATTGATTTTCTTTGTGGTCACATAATTTGGGAAGTAATCATGGGCACATTTGGCCGCTATGGACAAAGAATGAAAAATTGCTGCAGTTGCTGCGTACATCATATTGAAAAGGCGGATAAAACGACAAGCTCGCAAAGTCTGGACAAAATCGTGGATTGCTCGCCTTAAAGGCTAGGGAATTTAAGCTTATCTGCTGAAGGAGCTGGGTTATTAAGATCCGGATCACTAGTTCAGGAAAATTCTTCAGAGACGCTCAGAGGAGTTCTTCAGAGAAGTTAATGCAAGTTCTTTAGAGAAATTCGGGGAGGTTCAATAAAGAAGTTCAGGGAAGCTTTCAGAGAAATAAAGGGAAGTTCTTCAGAGAAGTTCGGAGAATTTTTTCAGAAGAGTTCAGCGAAGTAGTTCAGAGAACTACAGATAATTCTTCAGAGAAGTTTGGGAAATTTCTTCAGTGAATTTCAGGGAAGTTATTCAAAGAATCTACAGGAAAGTGCTTCAGAGAAACTTCAGAGAAGTTCTTCAGAAAAAAATCAGGTAAGTTCCAGAGAGAAACTCAGAGAAGATCTTCAGAGAACTTCAAGGAAGTTCTTCAGATAAATTCAAATCATTTTTCAGAGACGTTCAAGGAAGTAATTCTCTTCAGAGAAATTTAGGAAAGTAATTTCAGGTAAGTTTTTCAGAGAAACTACAGGAAAGTTTTTCAGAGGAACTTCAGGGAAGTTCTTCACAGGAATTCAGGGAAGTTCTTTGTTGAAGTTCAGGAAAGTTCTTCAGAGGAACTTCAGGGAAGTTCTTCACAGAAATTCAGGGTAGTTCTTTATAGAAGTTCAGGGAAGCTCTTCAGAGAATTTCGGGGATGTTTTTCAGAGAACTTCCAGGAAGTTCTTAAGAAAACTTCGGTAAAGTTCTGCAGAGAACTTTGGGGAAGTTTTCCAGAAAACTTCAGGGAAGTTCTTCAGAGAAAATCAGTTAATTCTTAAGAAAAGTTCGGTAAAATTATTCAGGAAATTTCAGGAAAGTATTTTCAGGGAACTTCTTCAGAGGAAATTCAGGCAATTTCTTCACAGAAATTCAGGGAAGTTCTTCACTGAAATTTCTTTAAAGAAGTTTAAGGAAGTTCTTCTGAGAAGGTCGAGGAAGTTCTTCGGAAAAGTTCAGGGAAGTTCTTAAGAGAAGTTCGGGGAAATCGGTTAAATTCATTGCTATGAGGTTTCAAATTATTCGTTCCGGTGCATAGAGCAGCAAAAATGAATTGAAATTGAAATAACAGCTTTATTTAAAATACGTATAGTATTCACAAAAAGATTGGCTGTCAATTTACGTGATTTTGAAGAAAAATGGCAATTTTCCAATTGTGTAGGAGCGTTAGACGGAAAGCACGTCAGTATTAAAGCCCCTGCAAAGAGCGTCATATCAACATATAAAAAGTAGTTCAGTATCGTTCTAATGGGTATGGTGGATGCTGAATATAAGTTTACGTATGTCAACATAGGAGCAAAAGGAAGGATCAGTGATGGTGGGGTATTTCCCGATTGCTGTTGGGGAATCTGATGCAGGATCTTTAGCTTCTGAGACGCCTGTTTTGGCTCCGATGGTGGGCCACTTGTATGGCTCATCAGAGGCGAGGACAATCAGCTGCTCTTGAAACATTCTGAAAATTATTTTTTCTTCATAGGACTGCTCAACTTTGTTATTCAAATTTCTTAAGGCCGTCGAATATTTGTTATACAAGGCAGTCTTCAGCCCATAACGTCTCCAGCAACAAGTTGGTTGATTTACCCCAAAAAGTGGCCCGATTTTTTGGTTTTTTGGAGAGAAGCGCCATCTCATCATATGATGACTTTTTAAGCTTCAAATTGCGCACTACTGGCTTTGGTACCGATCCACTCGGATTTTAAAGTATCAAAAAGGGGTGATTGTACATTGGAGTCAGGGAACAAAACCAAAGGATGAACTTCGGAATGGGTAGAGTTGTAATCTGCCTCTCGACGTTATCATCTTGAAAATATTTAGTAATTAGCTAGGTATCAATATTCCTTGGTTTGAGCTTTCTAAGGATGAAGAAATGCAAAGCAGAATAATATACTCACTTTGAAGTATACACTTGCACAGGTGATCGAGATTAGTTGGGTCCTACAACACCAAATATTGCTCCCACAGCTCAATCAAGTAGAATTTCATTTCCTGGTCCATTTTTGCTTTAAAAATACCGCGAAAACACAAACTAGCAAAAAATTCAAACGAACTGTCAAAAATCTTCAACCAACGAACTATGAACTATTCCGTCCGGATGGAATAGTTCATAGCCTGCTACTATAACATAGAAACTATCGCTAGAGTGTACACACGACAACGGGCACGCTTCTATATTATAGCGTAAATCAATCGCTTGCAAGTCAAAACTATGAGCTATCACTACATAGTTTAGGTGTTCCTATGAACTATTACATAGTTTTCTAGCATATAGCTCACTATATACTAGAAATAGCCGCCGTGTGGTGGCACCTTTATTCGTTGCAATTCCTTTTTAATGGTGTCGGCTCGCAAGGTCCGCAACCAACCCCACTATCTCGCAGGAGGACCATCGTGATGCTGCTGTTTAACAGTCCCAAGCACCACCAGGACATTCGGCTTTTGTATTTAGAGTCCTGGGCGCACTAGCAAGACGGTGACTCAGCCGCAGACGCTCAAATGGGTGAAGGCTTGGACTTTTACCCATATACAAAAAGCCTAAACAGTCCCCGCCGCTCGTCCGGGGCTACTTATTCGTGTATTCAGTAGCTGTCCATGGAACCCCACCATCCCCGACCCGTGGACCCGCCGGGTTGCTTGCAGCTCAGCCCCGTAGAATCTTCACCTACTCTACGGTCTTCTCTACGGGACCGTGTAGTGACCATATCAACAGTAAATTAAAATGTATAAATGTTATTTTTGTAAAATCGGTATTCATCTGATCTTACAAACTTTTTCCGGATACCTCAAATCAAGATTTTGGTGAATTACTGCCATCGATGAAAACGAACGAAAACGTGCTTAAGCGTGGAACCACAGAACTCTACACTTTAGGCGGCACCCATAAGTTACTTTACGCTTGTGGGGGGGGGGGGGGGAGAGTACTCTCTAGCGTTAAGAAATGTTACATAGGGGGGATGGGGGTCTAGCATAGTGTTACATAACAAAAGAAAATCACAGGTGTATGCCTTTGTTTTCGAGAAATTCATTTTTGGCATAGAAAAAAAATTCCATGCGCTCCTCGCATACATTCTTATTATGCTCGTTCAATCATGGCGCAATCTATTCCTATATCCTTAATAAATATGTTTGATTATGTTAAATAAATTTGAAAATCCGATAAGCTTCGGAGACAGCGATTAAAGTTTGAGTTCAAAAATGGATAAGAACCAGTTGTTCCACCAGCTGTTCAGCAGCCTGACGAAAGCTTACCCATCTAAATCAAAAAAGCAAGCGCAGGAGGAAGCTATTGCACTTTAGAATTAGCTGAAAAGGCAGGATCGCACAGGATTCACTTCTTCCGTTTCTGCTAAGATTGCCGAGCTTGCTAAAAAGAGCATGGGTCAAAAAGGAAAACTGCTTCAATTTTGGGCAAAACCCGGGCCAAGTAAGACAACTCCAAAGGATCTATCGGTGGTATCGAACTGTTCAAACGACGCCGTAAAAGGAACCAACAAGTTCTCAATCAGTGCTACAATCCCCGTCGAAACGCCCGGCCGAATGGGCCCGTATAACAGAAATTGAAAGATGACCTATTGGGAATTTGTGAGGAGATTGTACGGTGTGTAAAAATTACATTGGACAATTTATATTTACATAAACGGAGAAGAAGAATAATTAAAGTAAGTTAGTCAACAGATCGATGCTCAAACAAGCATTGAGTTTGAAAATTGTTCTAGATTAACAAAGATATTTATGGAGTATAGGTCTTCATATCTGCAAGCGAATCCATCAATCCTTTGTTAGCTTATGTGAATGGTATAAAATCATGGAGGTTCAAAGATCCATGTTGAATCAAGTAAGGACTGTTTTCGATGAAATTTGTACACACGCAGTTGTTCGTAACTTTTTAGCGTGTGGGTAAAAATTATTGAAATTTTAACTGAATGTATTTCATTGTGTTGTGTCAATTGTGTAATGAGTTTCGTGAAAATCGGTCGAGTGATTTCAGTGATGGCTTCGAATGAAGAAATAGTGCGCCAACAAATTTTGGGCACTCACTTCGAAAACCCAAACGCTTCTCATCGATGGATCGAAAAACAGCTCGGAATCGCACATTCAACCGTATCTCATGTGATCAAAACGTTCAAGGACCGTAAGACAACCAAGCGGAAAAATGGTAGTGGCAAAAAACGTGGCACATCAAATCCGGAGAAGGCCAGGATGATATTGAACCAATTTAAGCGTTATCCCAACATTTCGATCAGGGATGTTGCGAAAAAGGCGAAAGTTTCAGTTTGTTTTATGCAGAAAACAATGAAACGTTCTGGATTACATGTGTACAAGGTCCAGAAGGCACCGAACCGGAACGATAAACAGACCTCGGTGGCCAAAACTCGTGCAAGAAAGCTGTACAGGGAGTGGCTGACAAAACCTTTTTGCATTGTGATGGACGATGAGACCTACATTAAAGCCGACACCAAACAAATGCCAGGACAGGAACACTACGTCGCCACCTCTAAGTTGGCCGTTCCGGAGAGTGTACGGAAGAAGAAACTGTCGAAATTCGCCAAAAGATTCCTTGTCTGGCAAGCAATCTGCGGATGTGGCAAAATGAGTCAGCCCTTCATCACCTCTGGGACCGTCAACGGACAAATCTACAAGGACGAATGCCTCCAAAAACGACTTCTGCCCTTCTTGAGATCTCACGATGGCCCGACACTATTTTGGCCGGATTTGGCATCTTGCCACTATGCCTGGCCCGTCTTAGACTGGTACAAAGATAATAATGTAGTTTTTGTACCAAAAGACGTCAACTCTCCAAACACTCCGGAACTTCACCCAATTGAAAAATTGGGCAAAGCTCGTTAAAACTCCAGAACTTATAGAAAATGAACTTGAACTAAAGAAAGTAAGGTTAAAAGTAAGTAAGCAAGTCGGTCCTATCATTGCCCAAAATTTGATGAAAGGGGCCAAGGAAAAGGTGCGGGCATTTGGGTTGGGAGAAGAGGTTCAATAAACCAATGATGTCAAAACTTAACCATTTAGTAGTACTTTATTTCCAGAAAGTTTGAAAAGAATCGGGCTCAAGGAAAATATTTGGTGACCTATTTTGTGTGTCCAAATTTCATCGAATATAGTCTTCATTGTTCAGGATTATCCAAGAACTCTTTAGAATAAAGGTCTTTATATCTTCAAATTAAACCGTCAATCTTATTGTAGATTATGAGTACGGCACGAACTCATGGTGGTTCAAAAATCTGAGCTTAAACAAGTATTGTAGTAAAACCAGTTTTTGGTAGTTTATGGACACGATATGAAATCATACAGAATTAATATCCAAACAAGGATAGAGAAAAAATGTTCGTTTGAGTTATCCAAGGATCTTCTTATCTGCAAGCAAAACCATATTTTTATAGGTATTTTGTGGAAACGATATAAAATTATTAAGGTTCATAGATCCAAGCTGAAACGAGCATTAAGATTGAAAGGTTGTTCTAGGTTGTTCATGAACTCTCTAGAATAAAGGATATCTTCAAGCGAAACTATCAATGTTCTGGTAGTTTATGGGCAAACTAGTCAAGATTTTTTTTTTCATTAGGGCGAATCTACAATTGAGAGACTCTCTCTGTTCACTTTCTCTTTCACCAATAGCTAAATCGTTTTCACATTTTTTGTTTGGCTGTTTGCCCAATATGCTAGCCTGCACTCTTATCTTGCGATCTGTGTAAAAAAATTCAATCCATAGTTATTTAATGGCGCTGTAATTAATGAAAGAGAACGAGGCAAGAGAGAGTCTCTCAATTGAAGATTCGCCCTAATGAATAAAAACCCTAGAAGTGTTCCGTAAAAAGAGTTTTCCGTGTATTTGAGAAACATTAAAATCTTCTTTCAGTGTACATTTTGATTGGAACGATTTGTAAAATCACTTGAAACGGAAATAAAAAGTTTTCAACGTTTTGAGAAACTTTCTGAACTTCTCCCAAGCAAATGAAATTTTTTAACCTTAGCTTAAATTTTCACATTTTACCATTTCTCGAGTACTTTCTCAAACAGGCGTATCTGATTTGTAAACAAAAAGGGAAAGTAAGATTCAATCGTTAAATTCTTGAAACCCTTAGCACTTTCATGCAAACTAGGGCCACCAACACAAGGAATAACATTTTCCTAATGGTGATGCTACTTTCCGTGAGGGTGCTGAGAGTTTAGAGAAATTTACGTTTGAATCTTACTTGCCTTATTTGTTTACATAATCAGATACGTCTGTTTGAAAAAGTACTTTTTTTGTAAAAATTTTACAAAAAAAAAATAGAGTGCTTTCCAGAGTCTAACGTTTTTCACGAAGCTATATTGATTATTTATAACTTCAATCTGGATATAAATTTGCCTAATAAACATACTCACAAAAAATCTTGAAACCACAGAGCCTCTCAGCTGGTAAAAAAAACAGCGTATTCTATACCATTAACACATTTGCAGTTCCATGCAAATCTAACTGGCTCACATCCGGTGATTTTCTAATTTGACACAGAATTGCCGATTTCTCCCACCACCGCGTTTACACTGTCAAAAAACGCTCAATGCAGTTTTCCCCGAAATTAACTGTACTTGTTAAGCCGCATATTCAGAGAAGCTGTAGCCATGCATCAAAGTCATTTTTTTTTCAATTTTAAATGGAAAAGATAACGAGAGCTTATCGGGCTAATCATTCAAAAGCCTTTCGAGGTTAATCGTTTAAACGCCCTCAGCACATAAATTCCAATCAGTTTTCCTCCAGCTACCGAATGGTTTGGTAACAAATTTTGAAATTACAATCAACGGGCCGCAATGTGGTGGAACCTTCTGCTCGCTACTTGGGTAGCCACTGCCGTTTTCACTTCAGCTCAGGAATCAGAACCGGAAGTCAGTTGCCGTTGGTTATCGTACGCGTTCTTCCCTGTAGAGACAAATTGCTCGAAGTTTGTGTTTTGTAAAGATGGACAAGCAGATGAGTTCAGCTGTCGTGACGACGAAATTTGGTCTCAAGAGACTGGTGCCTGCATTTTAGGTGATTCGAAAACCTGCAAGGCGTGGGGCCCTGAAATGGCTTGTGGCGAGAATAATACGACGCTCGTGCTGCCTCATCCGAGAAATTGCAATCAGTTCATCCTGTGCAACGAAGAAGGAAGTTCACTCGAGGATTGTGCGGAAGGGTTGATTTTCCAAAAAGATCGTTGCGTTGTTGGAAGTTTGGAGGAGTGTGAATCATTCGAATTCATGTGCGAAGAGAAAGAGAATGCAAGGCTTAAACATCCAGATCGGTGCGACGCTTTCATTAACTGTGGGGCAGAGAATGTCACCTTGGAATTTTGCCCAGAAGATGAAATATTTTGGATTGATTTTAGGCAGTGTGTACTGGGTAATTTGACGACATGTGTACCACTTTCAGTCACTGAGATATGTACGAACCGAGACAATCAAACTTTGGCACATCCCGACAGATGTCAGTCGTTTGTGCAATGTATTGAAGGAAAATATTCAAGTGAGCAAGAATGTCCGCGTGGAACGATCTGGAATACAACGAGCGTAAAGTGTGAGTTAGGAAACACGGAGACTTGTACATTCCTAGATCAAGTGTGCATGAATATTACGGTTGGTAACATGCTGGCGCACCCTGATGGATGTGATTTATATATTAATTGTTTAGAGGAGGAGATTTCTCAGCTACAATTTTGTCCTCCTGGTAGAATATGGCATGAAGATATGATGACATGCGTTCCTGGAAATCCAATAACTTGTGATCGAGAACCAATTGAAAGTATGTGTGCGAATTTACCTTTTGGGGTTGTATTTCCACATCCAGAAGATTGCTCAATATTAGTCCAATGCAACATCGCAGAAACAATTGAGATTCCATGCCCACCTCATCATATCCTTCAGCCCATTACATTGAATTGCATCCTGGGTAATCCGAATAATTGCAAATCATACAACGAACTGTGTAATGGTAATCCGAACGGGATAGTCGCTCTGCCCAATGTCTGTGAAGCATTCGTTTCTTGTCGCAATGAAATTGCAGAAATACAAGAATGTCCACCAGGTGACATTTTCAACGAAACACTGGGTAGATGTACGCCTGGTGACATAAAAACATGTGAATTTTTGCAGTGCACAGACCCAAGCAATGTTTCAATACATCCAAACTATTGCAATCTTTTCACGCGCTGCATGAACGGGCAGATATCCACTCACTTTTGCCAACTCGGACATATTTTCCACGAAAATATGAGGCGGTGCACTCCGGGTAATGTCGAAACATGTGTATATGATGATTTGGAGAACATGTGTCAAGGTCGATTCAACAATACAGTCTACCCTCATCCGAATACCGAGAAAGAATGTACGGACTATGTATTGTGCATAGATGATCTGGCCAGGGAACAGACTTGTCCAGAAGGAATGGTTCTTCGACCAGAACATCTGGACTGCGTGCCGGGTGCCAAACAGACTTGTGAAGCTTTCGATATTGTTTGTTCAGCTGTTGAGCAATCAGTGATCGTTCATCCTAGTAGTTGTGACATGAAGATCATTTGTAACAATGGAACTTTTACGGTTGAGGTGTGCCCATCAGGACAAATTGTAGATCCGGACAATCTGGGTTGTGTTTTGGGAAGTTGTGAAGTATCGGTCAATGAATGCATCGGTAAACCAGACGGTGTTTATGAATATTCTGACTGCAGCCGGTATGTGGTTTGTAATAATGAAGAAATGACTATCTCGGACTGCCCTGAACGAGAGATTTTCCTCGCAAGTAAAGGAATTTGCTTTCCAGGTTCGAACACGGATTGCCAACCCTTTCCAGTGCAGACCATGTGCGAGGGGCGGGAAACCCCCTCCGTTTATCCTGATTTAGAGAACTGTTCGCAGTTTATTACTTGTAATAACAATCAATCCACCCGAGGCTCATGTGAAAGAGGAAACATTTACAGTGCAAGTAATAGCCAATGCCTTGCTGGAGTATTATGCGAAGTGATAGAAGGTTGTGAAAACGCAGCGGATAGTACAATTCGTTCACACCCTGAAGGTTGCGATCTATTCGTCGAATGCCAGGGCCGTCTCCCCTATGCGATGGAATGTCCTCCGGAACACATTATGATCAATGTATCAAGCGGCGAATGCATTCCAGGAAATTCGAACACATGCAATTCTATTTGTTACGAACAACCGGAAGGGATGCTTCTGCCACATCCTGAAAACTGTATCGCTTACTATGAATGTATAGATCATGAAACAATCAGTCATAGAACCTGTCCACCAGAAACCATCTTCAATCAGCCTGAAGGAAATTGCGTTCCAGGAGATGTAGAATCATGTCTAGTGGCAAATCGATGTGAAGGTAAACCAGACGGCCGTTATGAGTATGATCCCCCGGATTGCTCTCGCTTCATCATTTGCCAAGAAGAAACCATGACAGTTGAAAACTGTCCCGATCAGGAGATTTTTCTTTCGAATTTGGGAATCTGCTTTCCGGGGACAGCCAAAGGCTGCGCTACTCTTCCGTTCGAAACAATGTGTCAAGACAGAGCAGCTGGGTCTATCTATCCGGATCTCGACGATTGTTCTTACTCCATTACTTGTATGAATAATGAAGCCACTCGAACTCAATGTTCAAGAGGAAACATTTACCGTCCGGACCATAGAAAATGCCTCGCCGGAACTGTTGACTGCCAACGCCATGACCTATGCTTAACGGAAGTAGATGGGGCAGTTCTCCTCTATCCTGGCGACGACTGTGGGCTCTTGATCCGATGTGACTCACAACTATCCAAAGCGGAAGAATGTCCCACCGGGGAAATTATCACCTCAGAGACTGATGGTCTCTGCGTTCCGGGTAATTTAGAAACTTGTTTACCAACCGCCTGAGCCCATCGCTTCGTGGACCAACCGAATAACACTGAAAGAGTCAATAAATAAAGTAGATAATAGGTATTTGATGGTAAATATAGTTTACGGTAAAAATTGAACATCAATCAGATTATCTTTTCGATGACATGACACAAATCTGGAATTTCTCTAAATCAATCCTAATCCAAAGTGGCATGTGCAAGATTCTAGCGTTCCTTATCAAAGTTTTCAACTCCGTTATCAAACGCAGGTAGATGCCAGTTTGCGTGGCAGGCGTATATATCATTACCTTATCAAGAGGCTTATTTTTTAGCTCAGTTTGCAAAGACACAGCTACAGAGTAACACCAGGTGGCGTGGATCGATTACCGGACTTTTTGGGCATACTTGCGACACAATCATACTTTTACAAAATAACACAAATATGAAAAATTTCTCAATATAATATTGAGAAAGTCCTGAGGAACATTAAGTTAAGACAGGCAATAAACTAATTGTGATAAGAAATAAGCTTGAAAAGCCAAGATAAAAAAAAGAAGTTGTCAAAATGCTACGTTTGGTTCGTGAGAGGAACTGAGAGTAGCTAGAATTCGCGATACGCACTCGTCAGCATATCAACAAACGTTTGCTTATCAGTAACATTTGATACCCCTGATAGGTAGCGAGATTTCAAGCAAGTTGCATCCGTAAAATAGGAAAAAGACTACAAATGGATTCCTGCCCCGCTTAAACCACTCCCCTTTTTGTAAAAGGGGGGGGGGAAAATAAAGGGTGTTCCGATCAAAATTTGGTCAAACAGTAATGTGTGTGAGTCGATCAAAGTTTTTATTAATAAGTCAAATTCTTTTTTCTTTTTCAAGTTCAGTTAATACAGAATACAGGAGAAATATTCAGCTAAGCTTCCTTTTTATCGAATGCGAATTGCCGGGTCTGTCGTTTGACACCTGCCATAAGATTTTGTACAGTCTCCTTGTCCATTGTATTCGTCGCAGAACGCCAGTTTGCCTTGAACTGTTTCTCGCTCAAGACAGCTTTTTGAGTCTTCTTAAGATTCCGCTTGACGATGGCCCAATATTGTTCGATTGGGAGGAGCTCTGAAGTGTTCAGATGGTTCTTGTTCCACCACTTAAACGTTTTTGGCAGCATACCACTCCATGTCCTTTTTTCCGTAATGGCAAGATGCAAAATCCGGCCAAAATAGAACGGAACAATTGTGTCCCTTTGGGAAACACAAAAACACGCAGTAAACGTTTTTGTTGGCACTCGCTCAGATAAATTTCCTGGTTGACGGTTCCGGTCGCAATGAAAACGTTGCTCTTCAAGCCACAGGTACAGATGGCCTGCCACACCAGATATTTCTTCGCAAACTTTGACAGTTTTATGTGTTGAAAATATTTGCCACCTTTCCCCGTCCGGCTGTCGGATAAAATTCGCGTCCAGGAAGCTGTTTAAAGTCTGCCTTGACGTAAGTTTCATCGTCCTGTACCACGCAATCAAACTTCGTCAGCATCGTCGTGTACAACTTTCGCGATCATGCTTTGGCCGACGTGTTTTGTTTATCATCGCGATTTGGAGTTACCACTTTCTTGTAAGTCGACAGTCCAGCTCGTTTTTGAGCTCTATCCACGGTTGAAGGCGCCACTCCCAGCTTCTTTGCGATATCTCGGACGGAGAGTTTGGGGTTCCGCTCGAAACAGCGGGCAACTCTTTTTGTCGTGACCTCCAGCTTTCGATTTCCCCCCGATCCAGCTTTCCTGGCTGTCGACAAACGTTCACTGAACACTTTGAATACGTTGGTAACAGTTCATTCAGCCACATTCAACAATTTCGCCAACTTGGCGTGAGAGTAGCTTGGATTTTCGCCATATACGTGCAAAATTTTGATGCGTTGCTTCTCTTCCTTCGACGACATTTTGATAGCTGAGTTGCTAATCTCAAAATCAAAATAGAGGAATGATGCTTCACGCACACATCATCAAAATGAGGGGTGTGCAACATTTTTTAATTCACGATGAAAGGAAATGCGTCAAGTTTAAGTCGACCAAATTTTGATCGAAACACCCTTTAATTCAGTGCATAATTTGTTTTCTTATTTCAGCTCAGCTCTTTCCGAAGTAATTTCGCAGACGTTCAGTGCCGTAAAATCAACCGAAGCCTTCTTCTTCATGCCGTTTTACTGACATCAAGTTGTGTAAAATTACATAAGCGTGATACATGATTGAAGAAAAGAAGGCAGCGCGAAAATGAAATGTAATTGGTTAGAGATAAATAAAGATGATCACAGATAGCCACGGCGTTAGGTATAAATGAAAGCTGTCTTAACGAGTTGCCGGCATTCTTGTGACGAACGTTAGAAGCAAACAACCCGGGAACAATTTCACACTTCTACTATATTGTCACTGAAACTCAAAAATTTCGGTCCGGTGGAACTGTCAAACGTGTCAAACCGAAAAAAAATCTAGCGTATCTTCTAAAAAGGTCGAAATGCGGATGTGACATGCCATGATGTGTACGATAAAAAATGTTAATGCAAAGTTTGTTACATTTTACGCTTGCAATGAACATGGAACCAGTTGAAACATAAAAGCGTGTCGTTCATATATTACATCATGCACTGAAGCGAGGGAGAGGTATTAAGTGTGACAATCGGTACAAAACTTTAATTTGCTTCATATAAAACGTGTTTCAATGGGGAAGAGGGAGCTGATAAGCGTTTCCTAAGGCGAGCGGTCAACCATCAGTTGCGCATGAGTTTCAAGGGATCGTTCAAACATGAAGCCCATTATTTTTGAATATTTGTTTGGTAGCCGGTTGAATATTTCTGGCTGCGAAATAACGTATGGGAGGCAAACGTGATTATTCACTGAGAAAAAAGATTGGTAAACGCAAACTAATTCTAGTTTCATTCAACCGGAATTTCATGTTGAATTGGGCTCAAACATCATATTAATTTGATTTGACTACCTACGGTGGTTAAAACAAACTAAAATATTGAGTAATTGTTTTGGGAATGAAGCAGTTGAGCTCAATTGACATCCGTTTGAATTTACCATTGTATTAGTTGTTCCATAATGACAGCTATGAAAACAAACATATTTGTTGGTTAATTCTTCCAACGCTTATGGTTTATTACAAACAAATTGTAGTAAGATTTAAACTCAATTGTTGTTTGAAACGAACAAACGAAAACGGTTTTTTCTCCAAACAAAATACCTGTTCGATTTAACCGCCGCTTTGGTTGAATCAATCTAAAATTTTAATTTGCTTCCCCGAGTCAATACAACCTGTATTTTGGTTAAAATTACCTCTTTTCAAGGTGGAAACAACAAAATTATTAGTTTAGAACAATCATAATTTGTGTTGCATTGTGAAAATATCTCCAGATAGAAAAATATCAGCAAGAAGAAAGCCATCTCGAATGAACTAAAACGTCTACAGCAGACGTACAGTTTAAAGAGACGTTCATAAAATGAATAAATGAATCAATCCAGATAGAAACAACAAACCTGCCTGTTAGTTTCAAACCAAAATCGTTGGTTTAAAACAACAAAACGGATTTTTAAAGCAACTAGTTTTTTAGTTTGGATGTCATAAAACGAGTTAGTTGTTTCAAACGGCACCGTTTTTTCTCTGTGTTAGATTGCTTGCCAAACCAGTAATTTAAAGTTCTTTGTGTAGAGCATATTTTATTTTTTAGTTCACGTTCCATCTTTTGCTGTTTTGGAAAAAAAATGACGGACACAGCATTCTTGTGCTAGATTTGTTTCTTGCCACTGATTCTGTAGGCATCTTCCGCAAAATGACTGTCACAAATTCGACTGTTTTTTGAAGTACTTGCATGAATTTTCCGACCTGTTAAAACCAAAGAGTGTGTTCGAGAGTGTTTTTTGGAAATCTGAACGATTTTTTTTCAATCTGTGGTTTATTTCATTTAATTTGTATTAAAACCTTACCTGTGACTGCTCACATTTAACGAATTATTAAGATTTTGCATACATTGTTTAATCACACAACGCATTTTTAACTTAACTCTTTTCAACTAAACTAATAATTTTCTCTCAGTTCTTACTCTAATTAAAAATTTAAAACACTCACTTGATCCAATATTTACACTACTTATGTACTAGCAACTTAACATTAGTAATGTACATAAAAATAAATGCACAAAAAAAAATAGCGTGTTCCGAATATCGCCG
The DNA here is from genome assembly GCA_024533555.2 of Aedes koreicus. NCBI lineage: Eukaryota > Metazoa > Arthropoda > Insecta > Diptera > Culicidae > Aedes > Aedes koreicus. The sequence goes on from JAHHFK020003985.1 coordinate 667,288, forward strand.
AAAAACCACTGAACCGCTCCAATCTTGCGCTTCTCACTCGAAATTTGAACAAGAAAAAACTCCGCAAACGAATAACCTTCAATTGTTCTCAGATTCATTGGATGCAATCGACTGTCGTAGTGTTCACAAAATGCTACGCGGTGTAACACTTTCGAAACGAACAACCGTGGTTGACGAAAAGCCTCGGTTGTACCGTTGCTCGGAGGAAAGCCGCGTGAAATATTTATTTCAATATACAAATGACTTAAAACTGAAGTTATACCGTGAATATAAAAATAGACTCTTTTGATATGGTACGCTAGCTTGTTGTTTTGCAACCACTCATGACGCAAGAAAAACATGCTGCTCCAAATAGAATCGGTGCATAAGCCAGAGACGACCCCAATGTTTACGTTTCGGGGCGACATCTACGATTTGCAAGTGGTTACACGAAACTAAGTTAATCTGTCATGATGTGGGGGGTTTGGAAGCAACGGACCCCTAAGCAGCAGTACCCAAAGAAGCAGCAGCAGAACCACTGACGAGGCAACGGAATGTACAACCATGGCTGAGGCTGGAAACCTCGGTCAAGAGCCCTCATCGTCTGTACGTGTAACCGTCCCGAGACTGGCCATCGCGGTCCGATCACGACAACAACCAGGATTGTTAATCGTTAACGTCTGTGCAACGTCTTACAGTATGTAAAAGAAGTATATTCACCCCAGTAACATTGAACGTGAACTGTAAATGATTCATGTGCAAAACAACTTGAATGGTATATTGCTTACAATTAAGAAAACGACAGGCAATTGGACATACACGCTAAATTTCAATCAGGTAACATCTAGTTATTTTTTCCGATACACTTCACACTACATAAAATTAATTTCAATCTATGGTTTGTATCCACAATAATCCGGCCACCGTTAAATTTAATAAACTCACATATTAAGCATTTTAATTCAATTGTAGTTGTTTATTTCAGATTCCTGGGATATGATCAAACAATTCGCGAAGTCAAAACATAGTTATTCGGTTCGATGGGCGAGCCCGTAGGCACAGGCACTTACGCGAAACCCGCGAATATAGGTTTCCGATTGAAAGAATAAACCCAATAGTGATCGAAGAGCCCGCCCTCTCTCCGCGAAATATTGCGATAGGAAGGAGGCAGTCCCATGCTTCCTATCCAAGTCGTTTCAGTTGGTTGCCCTGATGGTCCCTCCCTTTCCCCGTAATATGTTGTGTAAAGGGCGATACGGTCAAAATTTGGTCAATATCAACTTGACGTATTTCTTTCAATTTTGCATTTAAAAAACCTGAACACCCCTCATTTTGAAGGTGTGTGTGTAGAATGTTGCTCCTATTTTGATTTTGGAATTCACTCTTCAGTTGTCAAAATGCCGTCCAAGCAAGAAGAGCAGCGTATCAAAATTTTGCTCGCGCATCGCGAAAATCCGAGCTACTCGCACGCAAAGTTGGCAAAATCGCTAAAAGTTGCCAAATCAACCGTTACAAATGTAATTAAAGTGTTTGGGGAACGTTTGTCGACAGCCAGGAAGTCTGGATCGGGGGGAAATCGAAAACCGGAAGCCGCTGAGACGACAAAGAGAGTTGCCGGTAGTTTCAAGCGAAACCCTAACCTATCTCTCCGACATGCCGCAAATAAGCTGGGTGTATCGTCTACAACCGTGCATCGAGCCAAAAAACGAGCCGGACTTACAAGAAGATAGTGACTCCAAATCGCGATGATAAACAAAATACGACGGCCAAAGCGCGATCCCGGAGGCTGTACACGACGATGCTGACGAAGTTTGACTGCGTGGTAATGGACGACGAAACCTACGTCAAAGCCGACTACAAACAGCTTCCGGGACAGGAGTTTTATACGGCAAAAGGAAGGGGAAAGGTAGCAGATATTTTCAAGCACACGAAACTGTCAAAGTTCGCAAAGAAATATCTGGTTTGGCAAGCCATCTGTACCTGTGGCTTGAAAAGCAGCATTTTCATAGCTTCCGGGACTGTCAACCAAGAAATTTACGTGAAAGAGTGTTTGAATAAACGTCTGCTGCCTTTCCTGAAGAAACACGGTTGTTCCGTACTGTTTTGGCCGGATTTGGCATCTTGCCATTACGGTAAAAAGGCCATGGCGTGGTACGCCGCCAACAACGTGCAGGTGGTTCCCAAGGACAAGAACCCTCCCAACACGCCAGAGCTCCGCCCAATTGAGAAATACTGGGCTATTGTCAAGCGGAACCTAAAGAAGACCAAAAAAACTGCTAAGGACGAGCAGCAGTTCAAGGCAAACTGGCTTTCTGCGGCGAAGAAGGTGGACAAGGTGGCTGTACAAAATCTGATGGCAGGGGTCAAGCGTAAGGCCCGGCAATTCGGATTTGGAAAAGCGGAAGCCTAACTGAATATTTTTCCTGAATTTTATACTAATTGAACTTGAAAAAGAAATTTGATTTGATTTTTTAAATAAACGATTTCACCGATTTACACGCGTTTTCCCTTGACCAAATTTTGACCGTATCACCCTTTAATGGCTATTTAGTACATTCTGCCGTGGTCGTTTGCTTGCTTACTTTGTCTAAGCACATTTTGCTGAATGTAATTTTGGTTAAGGTTGGCAATATAATATAATATAATACATAAAAATCATATTTTATTTTGATATTTGCTCAAAAAATAGGAATAAAATAGATGACAATTATCAGTTTTGCTCCGCGTTTTTGAGAGCACTTTCCTCCTCTCAAGTGTCTAGTGCCAAGATTTCTCGGATGCAGATCCAAACCTACTATGTATGTACCATATTGCATTGCTCCCGGTTATGGGATAGGGAAAAGAACAGGAGAAAGGAGATAATATATTAGTAATTGGCAGTAATTGGAGATATTCCTGGGGATATTCTCACAATGGTGTTCCGGATTTGTCTCAACGCATTTATTCAATTCCATGACGTTTAGTTATAATATATAACAAACATTTTAATACGTGCCAACTTTAAGAATATCAGGCCGATGATCGCATCTTCAAGTGATCATTGCAAGCTGTCCATTTGATTCAGGCACATTTGAATGTGTCTGTGGCATCTTACTCACACATGAAATTTGCTTCGACCAAGTCAGCAGAACGTGCCCTTACCCCTTTCTGAACCGAAGGACAGCCCAAGTTACATAGCTAAAACCATCCAGCTTTATTAAATTTTATAAAAGTTTTACGAAAGCCACTAGAAACCAACTTGATTTTATAATGGCACCCAGAGGTGCCAACAGGTTTCATATTTTAGTCAGGTTTATAAGAACCTACACAGCTTGTTTACTACGATCTTTGAATCATGTTTATTCATATCCCTTTGACTCCTATAAAAGGTTTTATTTCGACTTTTTGAACTCGTAAAATGCTGTTTTGAAATGCCATTTTAGGACTCATTCAAATGCATTTTAAAACCATTTTGCCTCCAGTAAACGCACTAAACGACAAACAATTACTCAAGTAGGGATTTCTAAATAACGTTTTTAGGGGAGTTTTAGAGACCCTCGGTATCCCCACAAAAATATGTAGGGTTAACCTTCTTTAGGTATCGGGGTCAATATGACCCGGAATGGATTTATCAAATGCTTTAACTTTCTAAAATAAGCGTGTAGACATTTGAATTTTCTTGACTTTTCCTAAATCATAGGAAGTTATGTTTCTGCATCGAACCCCAATGTTATAAAAAAGGTCCGAATAAGGTGTTTCGGGTCTTATTGCCCCGGATTTCAAACTCACATTGTGGAAAATTTATTTGACTTAAATTTGTCAAAATGCTTATTAGAGTCCAACTGCCCTTTTCAACCCGATTGGACACAAGGAAGAGGGCATGTTTTGCCACGACCCGTGAGGTGGCGACCGATACAAATTTTTATCGGAACATGCTTTTAGACGGATTAAGCTTCATGATTTTTGGAGAGTGGTCTACTTCTAGCCTTGAAATGGATCAATTGGCCATTCTGGAACAACAAGAACAAGGGGACCGAAAGGAGATTTTCACCGAAACATGCCTTTCGACTTTCAATACTTCATGATTTTTTATTAGTAGTCTACTTCTAGCCTAGAAATGGCCCAATGACTATATTAATGGACATGGACAATCCTGATGCCCCGGAAGAACCGTTTAGGGGGAGACAAATATAGATTTTCGTCGAAACATGCCTTTCGATGGCTCAAACATTATGATTTTTGTTAAGCATCCTACTTCTAGCCTTGAAATGGATCAATACCAATAATGGTTATTGTGGGACAGCCCAGATGCCCTGGTAAAACCATTTACAAAATTTTGGACAAATACATATATTGCCGTAACTTCATGATTTCTTATAAGTAGGGTATGTGTCCCTTGAGGGCTGCAAAATGGTGAGTAGACAACTGGGATGGAGCGTGCGTCCCCGCAACATAGCACTGGTCCTCACAAGTTCCTACCTCATGCTTCCACGGGTCAAGAGATGACAAAGACCGCCAGCTAAGGGTTGCGTACTTAGCTGGTAGTGCAGCCTGGGCACTGTTGTCCTTCTGACTTCAGCTAGATTGAGGAGGTGCGTTCCGAGCGTCTGTCTACCAAGGAGGTGCAGCTCAAACAGCGTCTGTCCTGGCATCCAACGGCTTAGGAAGCAGTCCCACCAACGCGATGTAGGAAGGTAGCATGCTGAAATCTTACCCTACCACAAAAAATGGATGTATTCTTTATACGGTGTATAATTTCAGATCATCTATGGAATTCCCAAGTGTTGTTTAATAATTTTAATTTTTTTCTTTCCTTCGTGGCAATGATAATGCAAGAGCGTCTACAACTGCAGCTGGACATCAGTCTACAGACATGCAGACAGTACAAATAGAATTGTTACTATCATTTTATATTATAACATCCCTTCACAATATTTTTAAAGCTATTTTCAGGTTCGCATCTATGCATCGTCGTAAGTTTTAGCCCACCTAACCCACAATATGTATTTGAAAAGATAGGATGGTTTTAAATGTTTTTTTTAGAAATGATCATACGACAAATTCTACTAAATAAAATTTCCAAAAAAGTTTAATAATTCAAAAACTAAAATTGTTTATGATCTCTCATTTTCTATTGCACCGATATAAAGAATTATCTATGGGCCCAGTAGAAAGCAAAAGTTATCGGAGAATTCAAATTTCATTTTTCTTTTTCTCTCTCTGGTTTTTTTTTTCTTTTTTGTAGATTTATTTAGCTTCCGTTTGTAATCATAATCAAATGAAATTTATTTCGGCTAATTGTTTGCTTAAATTTTCTTGCTATTCTGCTTGGCTGCCCGGTGATCAACTTTCCTTCATTATAACACTTTGGAAATTTCAGAGTTTCAATCATCTAACATCACAGCAGAAGAGACAAATAGTTGCATTTAATTTTTATGTGTCTACTATTACAACATCGTATTATTTTCATCATATCATCATTATATATAAGTATAATCATATTAAAAATATTTACTAAAAGATTAATAATAATAATTAAATTTCATTTGCTTCAAGGTTACAAGGAAATAGATTCCAGATAGTACAGATATTTTATTTCATAGTATCTAAAGGTGTTTTTCTAAGAATTAAAATTATTGAATTTTATTAAAATTATTAAATGCTCTTTAATTCTGCTGATTGTGTATATCTATATGTCATGAATACATACATATTTTTTTGATTCATGTATAATTAAATGGTTCATGTTTTATTTAATTGCAATGACATTCCAGAGTTATATTCATCTACCACTGATTGAGCTGTAAAGATGCACTAAGCTGCATATGATTATCATATGCCTATTATTTATATTTTAACTATTTCATCATATTATTTTATTTATAACCACATTTAAATTACAGGATGACGAATTCCAACCATGGCTTATTTTAATTAAATATTATAGTATATTTCATTGCTCTATTACTTACTGCATATATTGCATATTATGACATATTATGTACATTATATATAATAAATACTGGGTTGGGAGGGAGCATCAGGGTATCATTCAAGCTGAAATTGGACGATGGTTTGATTGACTGCCTGAGTCTAGGAGGGAACGAGCATTATCATTTTCTTTATCCTGCCGATTCGATTGTGATGCTGCGAATTCTACTCCAACAGTTTCAGTGAGAGTGACGCGCCCTTCTTAACAAGCCATCCTGTAGAAAGCTTAATAAGTATTGCGAATTGGGTTATTCGATTTGTTGGATCGTATTGTTGGAAGGAGATTCTTAATTTCCCGTGGATTTCGCGTGAGTGTCTCTGCTTACGGGTCCACCCCTCCGTTTTTGGCCCTTCATACAGCGATATTGTGAATTCAGATCGGTGGCTCAATTTGATCTTGCTATTAAGTGGAGCTGCATCCAAGCCAAGGGCATGAAGGGATGGTGGCTACCATACATACATACATACACAGTAGGGTATGTGTCCCTTGACTCAGCCTCATATGCAACAATCGATTACATTATTTGTTATAACTCATAAAACATGTGAGCTGGAAGCAATATTTAACTGGTTATACACTTGTCTAGATATATTTAATAAGCCATTTGGTAGTATGTATCACGAAATGTTACACAACTCATTTTATAAAGTCCAAAACTTTCGAGGAATATGGATGAAATGTCGGTCTGTAAGCATCAAATTGGGTCTTTTTATGGATGCAATTTCGTCTCATTCGATAGATTTGTTATAAAATCTTGACTACGTAGTGTATTTTTTTTTCTGATTTTCTGATTTAAGCCGTTGCCAGCTGTATTCGCTCTACCCAACAAAAAATTTCTCAATACAAACTGTCATTCAACTGCTTAGTAACACTTAAGCGATTTTCACATATGATTTATAACCAAAACATTACAGGGTAGGCCTAAATAAGTGACGCATGTAACAAAGACTGTATCTCCCACGAAAAGGCAAATAATTTAAATGTTTTTTTGTTATTCTGTTTTTAATGTTTCATTGTTTATGTGTTCATATTAACATTTCGATTCTATCGCCCTTAGCTTTAATTATTGCCCTTAGTCTCTTCGGGAAGTCATTACAAGCGGCACACACCTGATTTTCGGGGATTTCATCCCATATCTTCTGTATGATAGCTTTCAATGTTTCAATACCCATTGGTTTGAGATCTCGAAAGTGAGCTTCCATGATTCCCCAAATAGAAAAATCCAGAGGATTTGCATCTGGCGAAGAAGCTGGCCATAATTCCTTAGGAATGAAGTCTGGCAAATTCTGGGTGCACCATGCTTGGGTAATCTTTGCTCCATGGGACGGCGCAGAATCCTGTTGAAACACCCATTTGCGGTTACCAAACATCTTTGAAGTATGCTTCTTCAAATGCTTTTCCAGGACCTCTTCTACGTAGTATGCTGCGTTGATTTTTACACTCTTATCAATGAAAAGCAGTTGCAGATGACCATCCGCAGAAATCGCTCCCCAAACCATGACCGAAGTATGATTTTGGAAGCGTTGAACTGCGCGAATTGAAGAAACGATATCCTGATTACTCACTGCATAGACCCTGTCAATTTAAGCGTTGAAAAATTGCTGCAATACGAAATTTTTCTCATCCGAAAACACAACAATCACCGAATCACCGTGCCGAAGAAGTCATTCGCGACAACAAATGACTCTGTTCATCTTGTTGGCTTCAGAAAGTCCATGAATTTTTCTTATCTTGTACGGCACCAATCTCTTATTCTCTTTGAGAACTGATCTGATAGTTTTCCTGGAGACGTCTATATCCTGAGCCAGTTTATATGAAGAACGACAAGGATTTCGGCGAACTCGCTCACGCACCGCCTTTACAGGCCGTTTGATACGTGCACTGACCTGGTTCTTTTCTTTGGATCGATGGTTCCCCTCGACCTTCATCTTCTCAACGTCCGGTCGATTAGTGTGCGGCATATTCCTTCCTTCCGGGTCTCAGCCAATATCTGGTTGGGACGCTTTCTTGCCAAATGCAACTGCATAATCCGTTGTCTTTTGAAATCCACATTTTTCTTAAGCACTTCTTGTCGACGGAATTTTACGAACACTGGTTTGATTACATATTAATCAGTCCCTCTTTAATGTGCTGGCAACCAGATGGCTCTTGCGATGGCTAGAAGAATTCCACACTGAAACAAAATACTGCGTCATTTATTTGGGCCTACCCTGTATAATTCACTCTACACAGATTTTGTTCCTTTGGTTTATGTTTCGATGAACCATTTGAAAAACATTCAACCGAACTAACACATTTTTATTGAAATTTTACCTATAACAACATTTTTATTACGCTTTTTATACAACAGGCCATAGTTGGGAACATAGAATAAAATATGTTTCTAACATTGGGAATACGGTTTTCTACTTAAATCGTTGTTATTTCAGCAATGTGAACAGGGTAGTTCAGAACATAAAACTAGTTTCTGTACATCTTGGCTGTATTACTTGGTTTATCGGTTTAATTTAGCCAAATTTAGATCATTCGAAGATCGTGTAGATAATCTGTTCAGCTTAACCAGTCAAATCATGATGTCCCAAAAGGTAAGAATATCGTTACTTGAGCGGAAGTGGAAAACTATAAATTGATTAATAATGTCTCAATTGCTTTGAAATAAATCGGTCATCCTGATAGCAACAAACACCCTAGTATACATTCAGATGGCCCGGTGGAACCTGTTATGCCTTTCGACGGCTCAAACATCATGATTTTTTGTAAACAATCAAATTTTAATCAATAAATGGAACTATCCCAAGTAACAATTTAAGTTTTATTCTAGCCGTATAGCATTCCTCCCGGCTTTTGTTGATAAAACTACATTCAAAACTGTTTTATCTACCAACACCTCCTCTATGCTTCTTTAAAGCCAAAATTTGTACAAAGTGGCCCACTCTATAGACGGTTGTGAAAACAATTTAATAAAACCTTCATAAGACCATAAAGATTTTGAAAATATTCTAGTGATAGATGCTATGACCACTTGAGAACCTTCATAAAACCTATTGGCTGCATTGAAAACCAGCATGCGGCCAAATGGCCACAGCTGTCAAACTTAACTGTGATATCGTGGTTGGTTTTTGTTGTTCTGCTTTGTTAGATTCTCTGCTCTTCTGATTCATTTAGCAGTAAATAATATCTGAGAAAAAAAGTCTGCGGGAAATTTTGTTTCATTGCAAAATATCCAAAACAAATTCAGTTTTTTACAGCGTAGCATGCTCCAAATCAGATGCGCATTGAATTTTATGGTGAATATTGGCACGATAAGAGCCGAAAATTAATGCGCCTCGGAAATTATGCGCGTTTACATCAACAAACACAAAATAAAAACAAATATATTCGATAAATTAAACATGAATTTCTTGAAAATTGATGAAATTCAATAAAGTTATCTAAAAGAATGTATAAATTGGTGTCCGATATACAGTTCATTTGCATTACATTTAAAATTTGGTGCATTTATTTCTCCACATTTCTATTATTTCTAATATTTCAATATGGCGATTGGAAAAAAAATCACAATTCTGCCATAAAGCCAAGTTATCTTCGCAATGACTACTTTAAAACTATTTGGTTCTTTGGTGGCTCTCCTTAATGCCAATTTGCTGCCTCATGCATTTACTGGAGGCAAAATGGTTTTAAAATGCTTTTTGAACTGACCATAATAAGATAATATGAATGAGTCCTAAAACGGCATTTCTAAAACGGCATATTATGAGTTCATAAAGTCGAAATAAAACCTTTGATAGGAGTAAAAGGAATTTGAGAAAACGAGGTTTTAAGATCGTAGGTTCTCATAAACCTGATAAAATTATGAAACCTATTGGCACCTCTACGTGTCATAATAAAACCAAATTGATTTCTAGTGGCTTTTATAAAACTTTAATAAAACTTAATAAAGCTGGATGGTTTTGGCAATGTTACTTTTATTTATAAGCACGTTGGGACGTTTGAGAATATTTCAATGTGATTTGAGAACAACAATAGAAAAGCAATCAAATTTACCAGTAATTAGCCCTAGATGCCACAAGGTTCTCACCTTGGCCCATTACTGGTATTATACTGTTGATTTTAAATCATCTGATTGAACCCATATAGGGTGCGAGACCATTTCTCGTCACCCATCGCTATTACTCAGCCGTACAAGAACCAAATAACTTCAAATCCTGTTCATGAAAAGTTTCACAAAGACACTAGTCATGCTAAAAACTCGAATCATTTGGTTTCAATACGGCTAAGCAATAGCGATTGGCGACAAGAATACTGCCGAGTTGGCCCCGCACCCTATGCTTTAGTCAAGACTTCAAGTTTTCACAGCATATTTACATTTTTGCATTCATTTCATTTTGGTTCCTATTCTTCTGGAGTATCCGGGCTGTCTCAGAATTTCCATTATGGTCATTAATCCATTTCAAGGCTAAAAGTATGCAACTCAACAAAAATCATGAAGTTTGAACCGTCCGAAGGCATGTTTCGTCGACACTCTGTATATGTCCCATCCGAAACCGTCCCTTCGAGGCATCCGGATTTTCCCGCCGGAATGGCCAATATATTCGTTTGACCATTTTTAGGTTAGAAGTAGACTACTCATAAAAAATCATAAAGTTTGAGCTGTCGAAAAGCATGTTATGATGAAAATTTGTATCTGTCGCCGCCTCACGGATCGTCGCAAAACTTGCCCTCTTCCGCCACAGATTCCTTGAGGCCAATCGGGTTAAAAAGGGCAGTACTCACCAGAAACTGAGACTTAAGACTCAAATAAGCATTTTGACTCCAAAGACTTTAAATTTGGTCATATAAATTTTCCTCAATGTGAATTTGAAATCCGGGTCAATATGACCCGAAACACCTTATTTGTCAAAAAATGTTAACACTCAAGGAAGGTTAAGCACTACTTCGGGGTTTTGGGCAAAATTGCCTGAAACTCGGTTAAAAGATTCTTCTGGCAATCTTTTTGCCGGATTTCAGACAATTTGGCCGCTAACCAAACCACCCCCTTTCCCCAAACCACAACCCCGGCAAAAATAATTATTTTGTGCCGAAGTAGTGCTTAACCCTAAGGATAATACAAATTCGTGATGGAAGAAAAAGAGGGAATGGTTGGCGTAGTTTAACTACATCATTCATTACGTACGTCATGCAAAATTCTAGTTTATGAAGAAAATCAATTGCATACGGTCAGTCAGTGAGTTTTGTTATGTACCAGCAACCTTTTCAAAAATGTCAAGCTGTATTTCACGCAAACTAAATTGCGAATTTACACTTGTAAAGTTCTGGGACATCCCATACATTGTCGAAAAATTGTGCAAAAGCTCATCTTGTTGAAAATATTTCATGTAAGTTCTGTTCAATATCATGCTCTAATATTTACATCACAATGAAAATTGATTTTTTTTTTGAGGCGCAAATTCCTCAAAAAACCACAAAACCTCACAAATTTAAATAAAAAGTCTTGTAAAGTTCTGGGCTCTTTTGATTTTTTTTTAGTTTTCGTCGGCCTATTTCTCACATGGTGACAATCACTGACTAAAGGGTGATACGGTCAAAATTTGGTCAAGGAAAACGCGTGTAAATCGGTGAAATCGTTTATTTAAAAAATCAAATTAAATTTCTTTTCAAGTTCAATTAGTATAAAATTCAGGAAAAATATTCAGTTAGGCTTCCGCTTTTCCAAATCCGAATTGCCGGGCCTTACGCTTGACCCCTGCCATCAGATTTTGTACAGCCACCTTGTCCACCTTCTTCGCCGCAGAAAGCCAGTTTGCCTTGAACTGCTGCTCGTCCTTAGCAGTTTTTTTGGTCTTCTTTAGGTTCCGCTTGACAATAGCCCAGTATTTCTCAATTGGGCGGAGCTCTGGCGTGTTGGGAGGGTTCTTGTCCTTGGGAACCACCTGCACGTTGTTGGCGGCGTACCACTCCATGGCCTTTTTACCGTAATGGCAAGATGCCAAATCCGGCCAAAACAGTACGGAACAACCGTGTTTCTTCAGGAAAGGCAGCAGACGTTTATTCAAACACTCTTTCACGTAAATTTCTTGGTTGACAGTCCCGGAAGCTATGAAAATGCTGCTTTTCAAGCCACAGGTACAGATGGCTTGCCAAACCAGATATTTCTTTGCGAACTTTGACAGTTTCGTGTGCTTGAAAATATCTGCTACCTTTCCCCTTCCTTTTGCCGTATAAAACTCCTGTCCCGGAAGCTGCTTGTAGTCGGCTTTGACGTAGGTTTCGTCGTCCATTACCACGCAGTCAAACTTCGTCAGCATCGTCGTGTACAGCCTCCGGGATCGCGCTTTGGCCGTCGTATTTTGTTTATCATCGCGATTTGGAGTCACTACCTTCTTGTAAGTCGATAGTCCGGCTCGTTTTTTGGCTCGATGCACGGTTGTAGACGATACACCCAGCTTATTTGCGGCATCTCGGAGAGATAGGTTAGGGTTTCGCTTGAAACTACCGGCAACTCTCTTTGTCGTCTCAGCGGCTTCCGGTTTTCGATTTCCCCCCGATCCAGACTTCCTGGCTGTCGACAAACGTTCCCCAAACACTTTAATTACATTTGTAACGGTTGATTTGGCAACTTTTAGCGATTTTGCCAACTTTGCGTGCGAGTAGCTCGGATTTTCGCGATGCGCGAGCAAAATTTTGATACGCTGCTCTTCTTGCTTGGACGGCATTTTGACAACTGAAGAGTGAATTCCAAAATCAAAATAGGAGCAACATTCTACACACACACACCTTCAAAATGAGGGGTGTTCAGGTTTTTTAAATGCAAAATTGAAAGAAATACGTCAAGTTGATATTGACCAAATTTTGACCGTATCGCCCTTTA